>CM060931.1:648496853-649114081 GCA_030765085.1 Allium cepa | reverse complement strand
ACCATCAACTACATAACCTCTGAGCTCGTACGTCTCAAAGAAGGGTGTTAAGCTAAGAGAATAAATTCTCCGCCACCAACAGAAATATATTTGATAGAAACCAGCTTTACATCTCAAATTGTAACGTCTGACACACATCCATACAAGTCCGTTCCGGGATCGAACGGAACCGAAGGCACTTACAAAGAAGTCCCTGTAATCCGGATATTCACTAATAACGTCCAGACTTCCCATCACTAAGGGTGATAAAACCTCTGTATCGGAGATCAGCCGATGCAGAGTCATTCGACGGAAATCCTTCCGTTTTCACAAATGTCCGGTCTTCAACACCGGTGATAAAACCTCTATATCGAAGATCAGCCGATGCAGAGTCATTCGATGGCAATCCTTCCGTTTTCACAAATGTCCGGCCTTCAACACCGGTCATCAAATGCAATCCATAACGACGTATCACATATTCGGAATGGGTTATACGACCCCGAGGTCCTTTCCTGGCTAACCCGAATAGTGAGCGCTTATTCAAAAATAAGTGTGGCATTCAATTTCAAGTAAATAACAACAAATACCTATTTAAAGGTAAATATTGATAGTCGGACTATTTAACTATCAATAGGCATGCACAACATCACCAGATTCCAAATAATTTTCCAAATTATTTACTTTCTAAAATATCTTTACAAGATATATATATTTTTCACACTTCAACCATTTGAAAAACAAATTTTCAAATCACTTTTCTCCTTTATCACTTTTGAAAACAAATTTCAATCGTTTTCCTTACGCGGAAATACTTTCATTTCAACATGGTTCATTTAAACCAATTAAATAAATCCTTAACTATTTACTTTATATTTACGTTCCAAATCCGTAAATTTATTCCCACACTTCAAAAATAATTCAACGTTTATTTTTAAACAAATTCCCCTTTCTTTTATAAATTCTATAGTGAATTTACAGTTCCAAAATATCAATGAATATACGATTTCCGAATCGATTTCTAATATTCATTTTTAATTTACCTTTAAAAGATAAAATCTCAAAACATTCACTTCATATTGGAAAATATTTCCATACTTATTTAATACTAAGTAATTCATGAATCCATTTATTTTCAAAACTTGAAAAATATTCAATATACTTAAATCGACATTAAGTATATATTTCATTCTTTAAGAAATCGTTCTCTTAAACACATTTATTTGGGCCAAAGCGAATGTTGCATAAAACATCGTTACAACGACCCAAAATCACTAGTATAGGGATTCAAAATTAAGATAGATATATAAATCCCAATACTATATAAAACATTTCCTTTCGGCAATCATTTACTATAACAACAGTGTTATAGTCCACCATTTCCTTCTATTTCTCGAAAACGTCTATTTCAACAATGAATGTTGAAATCTACGGTTTCGATAGTTAATACATTTTAAAACTTATTTTAAAACAATTAATTTCATTTTAAAATTTCACTTCTCCAAATCATACCCGTTTTATTCAATAATATATTCACTGTCCAAAATCGTGAATATAACTTATTTACCCAATTCAGTATTTCTACACTTTTATCAAAAAAATTATCCACTGTCCAAAATCGTGGATATACATCATTTACCAAATTCAACACTTCCACATATTTAATTAAAGGATTTTCCACAGTCCAAAATCGTGGATAAAATTCCTTTAATAATTTCTATGTTTACTTATCAAATTTATTTGATTACGGATTTATAAAACAACGTTTATAAATTCCATTTCTATTTCATAACTACTTCGATTTATAAATCTCCTTTAACAACCAATTCTATTTATATTTCGTTTACATGTCGAATCCAACTTATAAGTAAATTACTTATAATCCATTTATTCACAAATCCATTCTTTTATATCATCATTAATTTATAAATCTAAAATTCTTATTTACTTATAAACCTAGGTACAACTTTATTTTAACACTTTTAAAAGCTCATTTTATGATTCGAATATCTTTAACTTATAAAATATCAATTTTATAAATCTTTTATATAAACCATTTATAATAATTCAAAAATCCCAATTTAAACCATTTTATAATTTATCAACTTTTTATTTCAAAAATCATGCTTTGGCTATATTTCACAAAAATCCTAATTTTTATAACATAAAAATTTAAAACGTTTTAATTATTTAAAATGAATCAATTCGAAAATTTAATAAACATATAATTTCAAAATCACTTTAAAAATCCCTTAAAAATCAAAATCATTATTTTAATATTTTTAAAACTCCAAAAATGGGTCTGATGATGCAACACACCAAACAGTCAAACACGACATCCAAATATCATATATCGATGTGATAACCAACAAACATCACAATATCTGTAATCAAATAAATACTGGTGAGGAATCCAGTTGTATCCCTCCAACCTGTTTCCCTACATCCAAAGATGTTAGCACAATACCAATTCCGTTCCAGTACGGAATATTGCGGTATATGGGATTTATAAAATATTATCCGCTATTATGCGGCGCAATAAGGTCTCATCCTCTATATAATGTGGGAAAATCAACTCCAAGTGCATATATAATACCAATTCCAATCAAGATGGAATTATCGCGGTATATGTTTTTAATAAATAACCTCCGCTTACTAAGGGCGTATAATGTCTATTTTAACAATCAATAGATAATAATTTATCATTCAATCATACAATCAAGCAATTTTAAATCTAACTATTTAAAATTTAAATCGAAACAATTCGATTGAGTGAGTAGTTCTCACCTCGATTTCAATTCCGTTTCAACGATTTATTTCGAATAAAATTAAACGTGCGTTTAATTTTACCCAAAAATTTCACTAACTCCAATCAACTCTAATCTATCTCATTGCGTAGTGCTCGACAATACGAACCCGTCGAAATTCGTTTCGTCCAAAACGGACCTCGTATCAAAAAGTTATACAGTTTTAAAGGTTGAACAAATTAATATATAACTTAATTTACAATTTTCTTTTTAATTTTAAACCTCAGCTCATCATCAGCCGTTCACTCCTCTCATCAAATCAGTGCCGCCCATTTCTTTCTTCCTCCCTCACGTATGCTTCTGCAGGTTTTCACCTAACCATGCTGCCCTTGCTTCACCAATTTTCGCGACCTCCACGACGACTTCCAGAGCGATCAACCACCTCCACGTCGAAGCTCGTCACGAGCACTACACTCGGCTGGAACCATGATGAACTCGGCCTCATCTTTGCATTGAAAAACATGAAGATGCGTGTGACTTTGAACTAGAATTGCCGACGATCGGCTCAACAAAAATCGATCGTGACCGTTGAAATCGTTGAACTTGTGATGTTCTTCATTTTTGTAGTTGAAAGTATTTTCTAATTCCTCACGGATTGAGAGAGATTAAGAGGGAAAGATGAAAAATTTCTGGCCTTCGATGAAGATAGTGGTGGCTGAAGATAGAGGGGCTAGGGTTTGCAGTTTGTGAACAAAGGGGGGTCCTTTTATAGACAACGGACGAACACTATTCATCTCCAATTTTTCGAACTCCAAATCTCGCGCGCTGACTGGCGTTTCTAGGGTTTAACCCGCGTTCCGGACACAATGGAACATGTTTCGGAGGCTAATTCCATCATATGTGCGAGTTACGGAAATAAACGATCAATTTTAAATTAAACCGATTAATCAAATTTCTATGCGTTTTAGCTCGCCTCGGACAAACGGTAAATCCGATTGACACGAAATTTGAAACCTTATAATAATATCACATTACGGATCCAATGAAACTAGTTTCTTCGAAATCCGAGACTGTTTGAAAAATGGCTATTTTAACTCGTCAATAAATATTAAAATATTCAATTTTCACAAATTAACTTTTAATTCGAGTTTAAAAGTCCTATAACATCATTATAACTCCAATATGATATAATAAATTTTTCCAAATCATTTTCAATCATATTAAACCCATTTTCCAATTATTTCTGTAATTTCAAATATTAAATTATCGATTTAATTATCCAATTAAATCCAGATATTCAAAATAAAATTTATTCGACCTATAATTCTCACTTATTAATATTTAAAATCAATTAAATATACAATTTTTAATTTACAGAAATTCTAGGTCATTACACAGTACCGTAGCTCCTCCGTAAACTGGAGGCTATCGGAGGGCGCTTCATAGGTATGGTACAATACAAACTCGTAGAAAGCGCGATAGGGCATGTGAACACGGCACTGGAGGCAATGCCAGGGTAGGTATACCAATTGCACTTCCGGACTGGTGATAACGCATAGCAGCTACTACCGTCCACCTTGGAACACACTCCTAAATCAAAATCAAGGGTGGTCACCAAATCAATCACAAAGTCAGAATATAGTATCGAAGAAATGTATCTGATTGGAGGAATGACCTAGCTTGGCCCGGTATAGCTCCTGTTTTAGCCACATCAAGTTGACTCACGGGAGTCAGGGTCACGTAAATAGCTCATACAGAATCATACACCAAACCATCCTACTTTATTTTTGGAATCTCCACCATGTACATAGTTGTTAAAGTGGTTTTTGGTACTGGCAACGAGTATGAAAATATCTGATTCCAGTCTCTCTAACAACCAAACGCTTATTTTACAAAGGATGGTTGTTTTACATTTCCAAAACCATTTCATAATCAATATCAAAATATCATATTCGATTTCAAACCATATCTCTTCGAATCATATTCACTTTCAAACTATATTCACTTTCAAAATCATGTTCGCTTCCAAACTATATTCACTTTCAAAATCACGTTCACTTCCATATCATATTCACTTTCAAATCATATTCATTTTCAAATCATATTCACCTTTTAAATTCACATTCACTTTGAAATTATCGATGAGTTGTATAAATTAATTCTTCATTTCATAATCATCACATTCACTCAAATATGTCATTTCACAAAAGTTATCAATTCCAAATTTCAACTTAGCTTGTATCATCATCAAGAATATAAATATTTAACTTTACATAGTCTGAAATTTCAGAAAATAGTCTAGGTATTCATAAATAAATTTAATAGTTTTAAAAATAGTTTAAAATTGATTTAAAATAGTTTAAATAGTAAAATAGTTTAAATAGTACAATAGTTTAAATAGATTTTAATTTAATTTAATTAGATTTAAATGGTTTAAATAGGTTTAAAATACATTAAATAAACTTAAAATAGATTAAAGTAAATTTAAAATAGATTAAATAAATTTAAAATAGATTAAATAAATTTAAAATAGATTAAATAGATATAAATTATATTAAAAGAGATTTAAAACAAATTAAATAAATTTAATTAGTTTAAAATATGTAAAATAGATTAAATTGGATTAAATAGGTTATAACAGATTAAAATAAATTGAAAATAGTTTAAATTAGCTTAAAGCAGATTTCAAAGTTATATCCAAACATTTTCAATAAATCAACTCCGATAAATTCATTTATTCGACACTTCAACTTTGAAATTCCAACTTAACCTTTTTGAAAAATTCATTAAATCAAATTCCAATTTCAGCGTTTATGCTTGGATTTCTAAAAATAATTCAGTATATATAAATCAATTTCAATTTCAAAATAACAGTTAACTGAATTCAAAATTTAAAGATTTTAAAAATCATTAAATTTAACCAATTTTGTGTCCGTATATAATTTTCTACCCTAGGGTCATGTGATATGGATATTTATCATTTGAATATGCAATTTAAATTTTAACGTTATATATCATTTCAAACAACAATCCCGAATTTAATAAAAATCCGTAAAATCGCTATAGTCTATCATTTCAACCCATAATCGATTTTTCCCTAATCTATAGATCGTTCGGGTATATATCATTTCAACCCATAATGATTTCCTAATAATAACTAAGGTAACTTACAAAGTGATAGTAATATATAAATTAAGCATAATATACAATCATCTAATAAGAAAATCAAACATCCATCACAGTCATCATCCAATTCAACCAAATAAATCACAGTAAATAACAAATTACCATTAATAGGAAATGAATTGGCAATTTAAATTCAATAATAAATTAAAAGAAAATTTAATTCAAGGTAATTCAAATTAACTGGAATATCAATTTGAATATACCAAACAACATAAATAAATTCCTAATCACATTATAAATTTAATTTAACTAACATAAGAAATTTTTAGAAGTTACGAGTGGGTTAAAACACACACTTCGGTTTTAAATCGAATGAAAATCCAATTAAAGGCCTAAAATTCAAGAGTCTCAGAATTTTTTCAAACCAGCATCAAATGTCTAGAATTCCAATACGATCGTAGCGGAAGAAACTGCGTCCAAATCCGAGTCCGTATGTAAAAGTTAAGTAATTTAGAACAATTAAAATATGAAAATTAAAATAAAATAAACAAAGCAAACTAATTCCATGCCACCTCAATTTCCATCATTCGAACCTAAGGCATGCGCCCTCAATGCGCTCGAATCCAGTAGCGTCGCCACCCCAATCATGTTGCCGCTCCTCCCACTGTCCATGCTCGGTCATTTGACCTCACTGCTAACCTACCCTCCTCCGGTCGATCCCCCACAAGCCGCACGCGGCGCCCCAGGCCAATGAACCATCTCCGCCATTGCTAGAAAATCACGGCCAAAATTGGCTTCTGAGCAGCAATCTGATGAGTGAAGACCATGGATCATCGCTGGTCAACGAGCTTTACCACCCCAAGACTCCTGATTGTCGCGAGGGTGAAGATCCACCGTTAAAAATGATAACCCTATATGAACGGCCAAAGCTTCATCACCCAATTCTTGCCACATTGAAGCCCAAATCGAAAAAAAACCATGGATTTGACTTGCGTTCATCGAGAGCTTCAAATCGACATATAATTCGATATAGTTTGAGGAGTTCTAATTTTTCGATTTGATTTTGATTTGCAATTGAATTTGGAATTAGGAATTGGTTTTGGTTTGTCTTCCACTGGAAAGAGAGAAGCAAATAGAATTGTACGTACAGAATAATTGAATAAGAAAGAGCTAGGTTTATGACGGGCTATATATAGGCAAATCAGAATAGAAATGCATGGACTAGATTGATTTGAAAGTTGAACGATAAACGACCCAAAAAGCCGGTTTCGTTTCCGAAACGAAAATGGGTCATCCTATATATCAAAATAGATGTTTTCGACATTTTTAAACGCAAATGGAACGAGTTTCAGGTCCAAATTCCATCATATGAAGAAGTTAGCTTAAAATCAGCTTATTTCAAATTGATTTCAATTAAATTGATTTCTAGGCGTTTTGAGCCAATACGATCAAACGACAAGTCCGATCGCTACAAAACTTGAAATCCTACAATAATTCAATGTTACGGATCCGAAGAAACTAGTTTCGTTGAAATCCAAGACAGTTGCCAAAATGGCAATTTTCACGTTAATTAAATAAACTAATATTAAATTAATTAATCACTTTTTAATTCAATATTTATAAACTTACAAATTTTCATCATTTTCGATAACTTAGACATTTACAAAATTTTAATACAAATTTACATATCAATCCAGTGTTGAATATTGCACTAATTATAGTGGCCCATTTCAATTGTAATTAAATCCAATTTATTATAATTTAATTTAAATAAATTAAATTAATTTGATTTCAATCCTTTTTGTTCAATCAATTATTACTCTATTAACATAGTTAACATTTGTTTATATCTTATTACCCTAATATGTTACAATTTCCATCTTTTATTTGTATTAACTACTATATTTCAATTATATTAAATTTTGTCGATTTTTCACATTAATTAAAATTTGAAATTCCAATTAATTTATTTGTCTTGGTTTCATTCTTTTATTAAATCAATTATTGCTTTATGAATATAAATTAACATTTCTATTCATTTTATTACCCTCACAGTTTATAGTTATTGTATTAACTCACATTATTGTAACATTTAATTTAATTTACTTATGATTGATTTTCAATTTAATTTAACGGATTAAATAAATATGTACCATATAATAGTTTGTCACCATTAATTTTTAGTCACATTAATAAGTTTATTATTTACAACTAAATGTTATAATTACTTACCTAACACTGATTTTATTCAATTACCATTAATTATAATTGTTTCATTAATTAATTCGATATTTACATTCGTTATCCTATATTCACTTTATAACCAAATGTAACCTTTAAATCATTTCAATTGATTGGAATTTCATTCAAATTGTTAATAATTAACTTAAATTAACATTGTTACATTTCATTTTAGTTATTATTTCATTAGCATATCATAATTTTTTATTTCTTCCAATATTAAATCACAAAAATCTTATTGAATTAACTATGCTAATTATCAAAAATTACGGGTCGTTACAGAATTCCAAGAATTAACCGACTAAGTAATACAAATGTTCCATACCACTTGTATTGCTAAATCATTTAATTAGATTTCTTATTCAAGTAAAGTAATAGTTTTATATTGAAATCACTTCATTCGAAAATATACAAGTATTGGTTTAATGACTATACAATCAACTTGATCAACATCATTTAGATATTAGCCTAGTGACTATAAAAGTTAATGGATTTATAAATATGGTTATATCCTCATAATTCAAACTCTTGTTTGAAGATACTATAATAAATAATGATAATCTTTGCTTAATAAAAGTGTTTGAAACAATATACCTTTTCATACGACTTACTTTCCTCAATTCTTACGTCTATATATATATATAAACTGCTATTTTATACATAAAAATATACTTTACAAAATATTTTGTAGAGTAAAATTCATAGATATAATCAGACAATATAAGTTAAGAATTAACTCAGAACCAAAGCATGGTGAACTACAGGAAGTAGAGCAACAAAAGCATACACAAAGATGGAAAGGAGATGGCCATGAGCTCACTCCCCAGGCCACGTTCCGTCCACCGGTCCCGCCATACTGGTCGACTGGTGGGAAATGTTTAAGCATGCTGCTCCAGCCATCTCGTCCCCGCCGATGACTATAAGTGGTTCCGATTGTCAAATGTAAGCTATTAGTGCTATACTCATTTATTACAAGCCCATGCATATTCATATAATCAACAACTACTTCAGTTATTCAATTAGCACTTGCATGACAATCAACAATAAATTATCTAATAAAGAACAGTTGCTAATACAGAGGTAACAGTTCAATTCCTATTCCATAAACATCTAGTGAAAATTTATGGAAACACAAACGATATTCTTAGAGAAAGATTTGTGAGGATTAACTCACCTTTTAACCTTATTATTCTATTGCCTTCTTCTTCTTGGTAGAACTCTATTTCCTCAATTTAAAAGCTAAAACTCAAATTATGCATTTAAACAAAAAATGAAAATACAACAATAGCCAACAAAACAAATTTAGATATAGGTGTAGATTGGGTTGAAGAGTTTACCTTGATTTTATCGGGTTTTTTAGAAATTTGTTTGAATTTAAAATTAGGAATTTGGCTTGAGGTTAGGTTTTGAGAAACATGAGAAAAATGGTTTCTTATTTTACTCTAAATGAGAAAACGAACATATTGCTCATTCGATTAAGCATAAACGGGAGAAAATTATCTCTTTTACACGCAAAGGGCCTGAAATTCAATTTACACTCGTTTTTTCAATTTTAAACACTATTTTCTAAATTGATTTTTCATCAAAAAATTACCACAAAGCGCTAAGATATATTCAACCTCCCAATGTTTCATTAAAACGAAAGAAACATATTTTGAATATTTAGTTTGACCTTCTTTTAAATATTTAAAACATGATAATGTTTCATTTTTACTAAAAAGCCAAATACAACACTTTTATTGTTTTTATGCAGTGAAACTTATTTTTAATCAAAACAAATTCACACGGTCTTTAGAAAACAGTGACCAATTCTTTAACAAGTTTTCAAATAAGAAATTTACATCATTAAATTCCATCCCAGTAATTCCTTAAATTTTCTATTAATATTCTCATAGTAATTATTACGAATTCCAATCAAGGTAATTAATAAATCGATTTGTTATAGAACTCCCCTCCTTAAAGGATTGTATCCCTGTAATTCTACTTCAAAGAAAAGTCTATAATTAATAGAAATATAACAAGCCCAAATATACAACTAGAGGACCAAATGAATAAAGCTCCCCTTACTAGTAAAAGAGGTCCAGGTTCGCCACTTAACTCATCGCTGGTGGTGCATAGCAGGGCCTAACTCCAGTCAATGAATCCTTTTTTATACCCAGGAGTTCAATATCCTTACTATTAGTAGTATTTCCATTTTTCAAAATATATTCTAGCACATCAATAATCAAGTATCAAAGTAACAAAACAATCGAGTAATTCACAAGAAGACTTTTGCATTTATACGTATAAGATCTTTTAATTACCCTTTAAAAGACCAAAACATCTACTTTATATATCATTCCAAGTTATTTCCAAGAATCAATCAATCTCTAATTTTCAAATCTTCTTTTACAAAAATCCACTCCATTTTAAATCAATATTTCAAATGTTTCTATTACTTCTTCCAAAAATTAATTTCTCAAAAATTTATACTCAACAAATAGCACCATTATTTTGCAAAGCTAGTTATATTTGAAATACTCTTATTAATTCATCATAATCATGATAACAATCAACTCAAAATCATATCAATTAAGCATGAAAGAGAGTCATAGACAGCGCTTTACATGTTAAATAATAAAGGCGAGCGCTTTGCAAGTCATTCCAAAAGACAAGCTCTTCGCTAGTCGATACTCAAGGAAAGCTCTTTGCTTGCAATACAAAAGACATGCTCTTCGCAAGTACGACACTAGGCAAGCTCTTTCCTTGTGAAAGACATGCTCTTCCAAGTCTAACACAAGGCAAGCTCTTCGCTTGTCAACACAAAAGACATGCTTTTCGCAAGTACAAGTTTAGGCATGCTCTTCGCTTGTCAAAAACATGTTCTTCACAAGTCTAACACAAAGCAAGCTCTTCGCTTGTCAGCAGAAAAATGGGAACTTTGCACATTGTCCTAAAAGTGTGGCGTATCTTCTAAAAGTAAGCATTTGAGTAACGCCCGTGCGTTCAATACCACAAAGGTTTACTCGAATATTTACTATAAGCCAATAAACTCCATTCACTCAAATATTCTATAAAATAAGTCATATAATTAACCGATAACATAATCCCTAATGTCCTATAACAAGTCATTTAATCATAGTTCTATCCATAGAAGTAATGATTTGGAAGCAAACATTATCTCAAAAAATTATTTTCCATAACATGAAAAATTACGAATATTCCATCATTACTTATAATACCTTTCAATCAAAATTCCTTTATTTGAAATTTATAAACTAGGAAAACAAAATTATAATAAGAAGTTGGCTATATAATTAAACCAAAAGAATATTTTTCTCTTCTAAAATATTTATCTTATCAAAGTTCATTTTAGATATAATTTTGAAGAACTCCTATCATAATCATAAATTTTTTAGTCTAGCATAAGCCATTTTTTATAATAAAATTAGAGTATTCAAAAATTCAACGACTTATTTGACTCATGTTAGAAAGTTTAAATTTTGTAATATAACCATTTTCAAGTGAAATGAATTTCTGCCTTTCTCCTTTATTTTCATGATCTATTTATCATCACTTTTATTTTTCAACAAAATAATTTTCTAACTTAATATTCTTCAAATAATATAATAGCTTCTTATGGTACTTATTTATACCAATTCTTGCTTATATAATTTATCCTTTGATTCCAATTCCTCAAAATACAAAATTCTATTTACTTCAATTAATTTCTTATTTTAAAATTTCAGAAATTTATTTACACCATTGCTTTACATCTTTTATTTTAACTTTTACTTAAATCATAATAAGATATACACACACATAATTCTTTTCAGAATATATCTTAAAAAAAAATTTATATATGTCAACTAATATAATGACGTTGCGTTGCCATTTATTAATAGCGAATTGCTTTGTCGAACGATTGCGATGTTGACTGCGAAATCAACATTACCTCGCAACTAACTTCTGCTATCGCTAATGCTCGGTAGCTGCACACGCCATCTAAAATTAATAGATATAATTCATCTTACTATTTCTTTTATAATCATTTTTAAGCATCAAAATTTTAAAATACAATTATATATATATATATATATCTATTTTCATAATAAATATATTTTCCTTCTTAATTTGTTTATCGAAAATATCATTCCGCATAATATTCTATCTCCCCAAATAATATTATTCAATCCAAAATCAGTCACTTAATATCATTACCAAAACTCTATGTATTATTGTCTTTTAAAACAAATCATATAGCTCACCGTATTTCTTTTCAAAATATTATTTATCTTCAAGGTACTTATTAAAATCATCATATTTGTATATATATATATGTGTGTGTGTGTGTGTGTGTGTGTGTGTGTACCTTTTCCCAAAATATCGTTTTATTTCAAAATAATATTTAACTTCCTTCAATTTTTATTTTCGAATTATTTTTTTAATATTCTTGCAAAACATTTATAAGACATTCAAAATATTGAAACTCAAAGCACTGTGATTAACTGCCTCGTCTAAGTGTTTACTAATCCTATTGATAATGTTGATTAGATATATCAATTAAAATTCTTAAAGCACTCAACATGCAATTTAACGCAAACACTAATTTCTAATTTTTTTAGCAATCTCTATATTTTCATACAGTGATAATCTACTAATAACAATTCAATAATACAACTATTCATCCATGCATACATCATGTAGTTATCCAATTCCACATATATCTTAGTATTTAATTAGTTGTGCTTATAAACTATATTTCATTTTATACGAAGTAAGGTCTTCAACATCCTTTGCGATAACTACACTACTGAAGATACTGCAAGGTCTTACAATTAATATCCAGTAGGTTTCTAAATTTTAAGTGATGATTCCAACTCAATACTAATTTTAAACAATTACTTCGAATTTCAAACAATCCAGCATCCATCATTGATTTTGCTACAAGAATACTTTGGTTAGATATTTATATTATCACATGTTTTTCCTTTTAATTCAAGTTCGAACTATTTCTTTCATCTTAAATATATATTTTACGTTATTGATTAAAAATTTATTTCCTAAATTTTGGTTTTCCTCTTATCATTGTTTCGTTTAGCATAGCTATGAATTCAGTTACCTTCATTTATTTTGTAGGAGTTTATAGGATATTTTTATTCACAATCACCATAGAAGCTTCTATTATTTTATAAAATTTACTATCATTAATGTTGAGTTACTTCTTATTTATCATGTTCTATATCAATCATTTTTTGTTATGAACCAAATAATTATAAGATAGTTTCTATTGGGAGGTAATTTTCTCTCTTTACTTCATTTATTTTGAAGTGATTTATTGGTCTATTAATTGTAATACAGAGATACTGAAAGAATCTTTAATTCTTTTCTAGACACCGAAAGAATCTTTAGTTTTTTTTTCTCTAACTATATAAATGTAAAGTCGATCCTTATTTCATTCTCAAACATATGCATATAAGAAAATCAGGTTGGTAGAAAAGCATAATATTACTAAAAGAAAGTTTGTATAATAATTTTCACACTATATTATGGCGAGAAATATGACCGTATAAGCAATAATTCTGCTCTACTTCTAGTGCACAGTTCTAAATTTTACTAAAAGTCTAGTGTTTGATACATGTTCTGAAAATTTATATATTTTAGAACTTTTATGAAGTTTTAGTTAATCCAAACATTGTTTTTTGTAAATTCTAACATTGTTATTCTTGGTCAATTTAAGCTTTTAATATTTTTCGATTATGTTATTTAATGGATTATAATTGTTCATATGCAAAAGACATTCATAGTTATCATCAAAGTCTTTGTGATCTTATGCAACAATGAGATGTTTTGAAATTTATGTAGTTTGGTGATTTTTATAAATAGCTACAAACTAAGGATGTAGTTATTCATAATGGTTATATACGAACTATTCGAATCTAAAATAATTTTAGAATCAAACTATAATCCAATTTAAGAAGAGAATTAATTATACGTTTAGTCTTTTAATGCTAACAAATTACAAGATTAATGGTAGTCAGTTATTTTTTTAATTTCCTTTTACCAACAACATTTCAAATGTATTACAACACCAAAAGCTTTTATAATTCTTAAAACGATACTAAATGTAAAGATGAACTAATTATCATTTCTTATATTTTATATCAAATTCCCTTTCATTATTTTGCTTTTGATTAGAAAGAATAGGAATTTGGGTTCTTTCTTATATTTTGTATAGAGCTATAGGTTTATTAATATATATATATATATATATATATATATATATCTCTGTGTGTGTGTGTGTGTGTGTGTGTAAACCTTAATTTTTCTGCGTAATCAAATACTTTATTTCATTCTCACACATAAGTATATAAGAAAATCAAGTTGGAAGGAAATATTATCTTTGAAGTAAAATAATATTCAAATAAAAAAAATTCATACTATATTGTTGTGAAAAGTACATATGTATAAGCAATCCTTTTGTTCTTCCTTCAAAAAATAATTTTAAAACTTTGTTAAGAATTTAATGCTAAATACGTGTTTTGGCAACTTATTTTTCTCTTAGCACACTTAATTGGTGTAAACTTCATCCTTTCAATAAATTCTCACATTGTCCCTTTTAATTAATTTAGGCTTCTAATATTTATCTACTATCTTATATAATGGACCATCAAATGTCCATACGCAACACATATTCATGCTTATCATCAAAGTCATGTTAATCTTATACAACAGTTAGGTAACTATCTATGATTTCTTTTAATAGTCTATTTATGTTACATTACGTTGAATTGTTTGGAGTTTTAAATTGTTTATAGATAACGCATAACTATAAATTAGAGATGTTGTTATTCATTAAGGTTCTAATAAACTATTTTAGGTATGAAGGTCATATCATACTTAATTAAATGAATGAAATTAATTGCTTTTAACTTTGATCAATTGGAATTCAAACAATAAACATTAATTCAAATTATTAAGGGAATTAACTGCATGGAGATTCTCTTTAATGCTAATCAATTATGGAACTAACATGATGCATAACTCTACTATATTAGGGAACATGCAACATGTAATGTTGTGTAGATTTAACAAATGATTTGTAAATGTAAGAAATATGTGCATCAAAGAGAAAGAGTAACTTTGGAACTCATTACCAATTCATAACAAATAGTTTCCTTTTTCTTAAATAAGGTTGGTAAATATTAATATGATTGAGAATAAATTTATTATAAATGATTTTCTTAACAAAATTACCAAACTATTATTTGGATAATACTTATTTTTTTATGGCAACATATATTTATAACATATTTTTTATGCTAGAAAGGAAACAGTATATATTTAGTATATTTCAAAACATAATTTAATTTTTCTATTTACATGCATAACAATGGTACTGGGTTATTCGTATTATATAATAGCGGTGTTAGATATACAAACAATTTTTTATAAGCATTCATAATGGCATATAATTACATGATATTTTAATAGTTTTCTACATTGACTGTAGCGTCATCTATATATTTTATATAGATCCCTATATATTCTTCTTATAGTGAAATATTATTTTTATTTGAATTATTGTAAATTTTGTATTATTTAATGGTGTACTCACTTAAGAGTGAATGAAAATGTTTATTTTAACTAGTTATTCAAAAATAGCCTGTAAGATGTTTATGGTTTATAAATATTTCTCATGTTATATTATGTTGTATATAATAAAAATATAACTTTTCAAGATACTTAAATAATTCTATTAGTATTGGATGGTGTGAAATAGTGTACTATTGCAAATGTTAGAAAATTATTTATTCAAAACTCTTTGAAACATTATTTTTCTTTTGACACGGTTTCTTTATGTCACCTATGGAACATTATTATCACATTGGATGTGAGCATATTTGCATTTATATTTTAATTATATAAGATGAATCTATGTTAAGCATTGCATTTGCAAATTAATGGGCTTGCCCAGTCACATAATGCTTAACAAATAAGGGATGATTAATAGTTGAAGTTAGTGTTCTTTTTGTATGTCCATTATTTTTTAAATAGATTTATTATACTTTGTGAGAACTATAATTAATTAAGTGGATATTTTAATAGAATTGTGCCAGACGTTTTAAAAAAAATGCTAATATAAATAATTTCAATCCATAAACATGCATTCTCATCTTCATATTACAAGAAAAATAAAAATGATCATGCTAAATAAATTATGTTGTGAACACCGTGTGCGTAGCATGGGTTCACACTAGTTACATAAATTATAAAGAAGAAGTGTGCATGTTTTGTTCATTTTGATTAAAAAATTCAATCGTCTAATGTCATTTATACAATTACATAGTCTGGTGAAAAAATGATGAGGTAGCCATAAATGAATTAATATTCCATTGGAATGATTTTGTAGAAAAATTTATAGAAAATCTTTGGAAAAATCTAACTTAATTATAAATATAGACTGTACAATTGACATGGTATGTGCATAATCTAAGTAAATGGTGCGAATAAGTTGTTTTCTGCAGAAACTCTATTGGAGATTTTGACAAATTTACATTTCTTTCCAACACCCACTTATAGAACATAACTCAAATAATAACAATAAATTTACAAATAGTAATTGAAGTTTTCATGATGTAGTTCATGTTGGTGAACATGGTTTTCTTTTCAAATGATGTAGATTTCTTACCGAAAAAGTAAGATAGAACAACATCATCAGTTATTAAATTATCCTCAACTAAGAGCTTAAGCAAGCATGTTATGAACAACACTAAACTTACAAATGAAGTGAATGTATTTAGGATATTATATTTGCAAGAAATTTTGAAAAATTAATTTAATTAGGTAAGGATAAGAATTTCACTATTTCACTAGTTTGTTTGTAGAAGAACTATTTTATATGCAAGATAAAGTTTAGATTTCAACAGTCATTTCTATAGTGCAAATCGAGCAAGTAATTAATACGTACATGAACAAAAATAGTTTTTGTTCACCTACCTATTTATCACCAATAATATTGTGGTAGTACAAAAAAAATTCATTTGTCATATTAACTTTGAATAACATTATATATAAGCTACAATAATTTGATATCTGACATTTGAACTCTTTATCATTTTATAAAAATTCAGCAACGCAGTAATGTCCATCTCTAGAAGCACGGTTTCTTCCTTTTTTCTCCTCTTTTCCATCTTTTTATACATTGGTATCACAAAATAAATTTTTTGGGTGCATTTTATTCCAATAATACATATCTATGTATATGTATGTATGTTCATATGTATGTATGCATGTGTATGTATGCGTGTGCTTACATATGAGAGAGCGTGTGTGAGAAATGCGGATTACGGATCTTAAGGCTAGAATTGACACTAGAGGGGGATGGTGAATAGTGTTTTAAGGAATTACTAAATCCTTTTGAGTTTATGTTAATTTGAACATGAATGTATGCAATATTCAAACACAGATATGGTCACTGAATCAAACATAGATGTAGAAATAAAGTAAAAGCAATAAAGGAAAGAACACACCTGATTTTATACCCGTTCGGAATTATCCTACATCCAGTCCCGCACACAAGTACAGATTTTCTTTCAAAATTAATTATACAATTACACCCTTGATTTCAAGGTTATGAGGTACACCACTCTAGATTCACAATCCTCTGGGTAGAGATACTTGATTTTACGGGCAACAAGTTCACCCAATTGATTTCCCAGGCTACAAGCACACCTTTTCTCGCTTAAATGATTTCACAGGCTACAATCACACCTTTTCTTGCTTAGTTTATTGCAAAGAAGCTTATAACTCTGAATAGCACTAAGATCTTGTTGAGATAGTGATAGAGAATCAAACCAGAGATGATCTACTTAGATTCAATGGTGATTTTGGCAGAGTAATGGTAAAAAATATATAAAGAAATGTGGAAGAAGAAGAGAAGTGAAATCATAGAAAATATGAACGAAAATTCGTTTAAAACTACCCCTATTTATAGTAGAACAACAGCCATGCCCATTCGTGAAAGGATATGACGAATAGACACTTCTTTTGAAATTCAAATTTTGAAATCAACTGCCACCTTGTCGACAAGGGGTCCTAGGGGTTGTTGACAAGCCTAAGGAAATTTTGGTAATTTTTTTTTCTTTGAAAAATAACTTCTATCTTATATTAAAACTATTTTTAAACTTTATAAATATACTTAACTATAGTTAAAATACATAAATAAATATAAAGAATAATATTTTGATATATATATATATATTTCATATTTAAATCTAAGTATAAATATTAAAAGTTAAATATATTATTATTATTAAAAGATAGTTTAAAACCAAGGATAATTTGATTTTGAAAATAAAGATTATTTTGAGGCTAAAAATATTTAAAACCAGGATAGATGTTTTTGATTCTTTTTAAAGAAAGGTTTTGAAATCATTTTGAAAACAAGATATAATTTTGTAAAATCATTTTGAATAAAAGTTAGTGGATACAAAACAATGTTCCACTGGAATTTTCGTAGGTTCCATCCTACTTAGGGTTCCATCCCTTTAACAGGCCCGAAGTGGATTTCATTTCACGAATAAATTGGATTTTAAGAAGCCAGTGCTTTTCTAGGAGTTTTAACAAAATTTCTAATTAAATTACTTGTTATTGAAATCTTGAGCTCTTGATAATCTTGATATTCATGAGTCTTCAATCTTGATATCTTGAATCTCTATACTGTACAGTCTGCATTCTTTGATACATGCATGGTTAAATCCTGCATATACATATATATCTAAACTATAATGTTAGTATTTATATTTTATATTCTTATTCTAAGGTTGTTGTCATCAAAACCATCTCCTTAGGGACTAACAATCTCTTCCTTTTTGATGACACAAACCTTTGTTTACAAAATATTACTTCTATCATAATAACTCCCCCTTAATCTATGCATAACTATCATGTTTTATACTTCTTCCCCTTTGTCATCAACAAAAACTAACTCCAAACTATATAACTCCCCCTTATTCTTGTACTAAATTACCTGCATTAATATAATATTCAATGGAGTATATAATAGATAGATTAAAGATAATTATACTGATAGACATGATAACTAATCAAAGATCATACAAATATCAATGTGTTTTTACACATGTTTTGCACACCAAATATCAATGCACACCAAACCAAACCAAATCAAATCAATCCAAGCGATCAACTAAAATCAAACAAAGCAATCAAATAAAATCAAACATTACGAGGAACTTCCACCCATCCTTCTTCTCCAAATATAGGGTTTGCTTTAATGGCATCCCAATTTTCATTATCATTGGTGAGTGAGACAGGAGGATGTGCTTCATTATCATCTTTGTGCAGGGAGGAAATCATCCATCATATTGCATTGAAATGCTTTTCTTGCTCCTTGATCACCTGCATTTGACTCAACTCTAAGTGTCGCTAGTTACGAAGAATGAAAGAAAGAATATTCTTGAAAGAATTAAGGGTTTCTTCAAGATTCTCGGTTAAATTATGAATTGGATTGGCCATATTTGAGTTTGTGAGAAGAATTAGAGATAAAGTAGATACGAAATAATTTTGAGTGATGAATATTTATAGGTGTAGCAATTCGTTTGAAATGAATTGACACAAGGTAGTTATTTAAATTTCAAATTTAAAATGAAAAGTCATTTCTGACCAGTACATGTCGACATGGTCAAGGGGGGGTTGTCGACAGGGGTTAGTCAATTTTGGATGACTTATTTTTATTTTGTGAATAATTTTGTATATATGTATTTATATAATATACTAACATTTATTCTGGAGATAGGATAAGCTAGATAACAGAAAAGTTATTCAATTTCATTTCATAATAGAATGATACAATGATTAAACATTAAGAACTACACGAACATTCAAATAAAAACAAACTAAAACTAATACAACATGACATGAAAAGGTAGAAATAATTAGAGGATGACGAAGATGAAGATAATCCAAGATTCTTGCTGACTTTGGAGAAAAACTTGTTCTTCTTGGATGACATTTTATCCAATTTCTTACTAACGGACCGTTTAAGAATCCGTTGATTCTCGACAATGGACTTTTGATTTTTGAGTAAGGTTTTGTTGGTTGGATTAGGAGGATAGTCAATGCTTTCCAAAGATGTTTCACCTTCTTCTTCTTCTATTTTCATTTCATCCCCTTCTTCTTCTTCTTCTTCTTCCTCCTCCTCTTCCATCTCCTCATGAGCCAAACGCTCTTCCTTTTCGGCAAGAGTTTCATAAGGTTGAAAAATTAATGGAATTTTCACAAGAGAAATGTTTGAGTGATTAAAAAACTTTCTTGAAACAAATTATTTTCCTTTGAAATCTACTCCAAAATAGTTAAAAATCCAAGTGAGATAGATTCCATGATAAAAAGTGTTTTCACCCATTTCAAGATTTTTGAGACGAAATTCATTAAAATAACTTGCACCCAATTAATATCATAATTTCAAAAAAACAGCAAAAAATGTTTTGCAAACTTTTGAAGTTGGATTGTTAAAACTCCCCGATCTTAGGGTCAAAGTATGATGTAAAATAAGATTAACAATTCTAGCTTTTGGTCGAAAGTTTTGATTTTTGAATTCAAAGTTATCATTTCCTTCGAAAATGTGATGAAATGTCTCACGATCATTTTCATCGATATTAAAACTAGAAAGATCCATTCCCATGTTATTACAATTGAGAATGGTACCCCAAAAGATCATAATTTAAAACAATTCTAGTGCCTTTGACACTGCTCCATCATCATTTCCATTATAAAATCCATGGTTGAGATTTGCATAGAAATATTTAACAAGATTTGGATAATAAACAAAATCATTTTGAGAAGCATTAATAAGACTAAGAACTTGATTATTCGCAAAAAGAGAATCGATTTCATAAGTAGAGAAATCTTGAAATAAAGCAAACTTCCCGAGGTGGACTTTTCCATAGTTAGTATAGTTGATATATATGCTTTTATAGCCTCCGGATCATTGTAGAGTTGCTCTTTTATCTTTCTGGAAATTCTCATTGTGGAAGGATTGCTCGAAGAAACCATTAGAGTAGAGAGTAAAGAGCTTGAAATTTTGAGATAAGAGTTTGAATTTGAAAATGAGAGTGAAAAGTTGCGATAAGAGATAGTGAATAAATAGATTCTCAAAGGACATGTTCTCTGGTCAAAAGGTGACTTTTTAGAGAATTGAATGAAGTGTAAAATGAAGGGAAATTCAACATTTTGAATTCAAATTTTGAATTTCAAATTCCTGTGCCCCTATCGAGAACATGGTGGGGACCTTGTCGACAGGTGTCTTTGAATTTCCATGATTTATTTCTCTTAAGTATTCTAATTATATATACATTTATTATTTTTAATGTATATATATATCTCTGGAATATTACTAGAATTATAGTATATTCCATAAAATATTATGATGCTATTAAAAATAAAAAATAATAGTAAAAATAATAAAAATAAAATTTTTAAAATTCAAACAACACACCAATTCAAAATCAATCAATCAAGCATCCAATTCTAAGCATGCAATTTTAACCAATGTATTGTAAACGTGTACCTTTTTCTGAGTCCGTTTCTCTGAATTCGTCGGAGTTGTGAACTGCCGTGAAACACATATTTGAATTATCAGTCTTCCGATCATCATCGCTTGAAGACGAGTCTAAGTCATCTAGAGTAGCACTAAATACACATTTTCGTTTTTTGCTTATCTGGATACGGACAGTCTCTTTTGATATGGCCTGGTTCGTCACAGTTGAAACATTTGATATTGTTTGGCACTACATTCTGATTTCCAGAGTTCTTATAGTTGTTTATCTTGATATTATTCATCTTTCTGTATTTTACGAATTTTCGAAAATTCTAGGTCATAAGGGGTATCTCTTCATCATTATCGTTGTTTGAGTCTAATCCATCGGTCAATGCATTGAACGCCATTGATTTCTTTTTAGACGCTTTGCTTTCTCTTCTTTCAATCATTTGGACTTCAAACGACATTAGATTTTCAATTAATTCTTCTACCTTTAAGGTACTGATGTCATTTGCCTCTTCGGTCGCAAGTGTCTTTTGATCCCATTCTGGAGTAAGAGAATTTAAGATTTTTCCGACTTGATCTTCTTTCGAAAATTCCTTTCCAAAGGATATTAGAGAATGCACAATGTTCTGAAATAAACTGACACTCTATTAAATTCATTTCTATCAAGTGAACAAAATAGAGTATTCATTGCTTTAGAGTTATTTTATGCAACAGTCTTTTGCTCAGCAGTCCACCGTGCAAAATCAGTTGTGGGTTCAGAATATTCTGTTTGTGTGACATTCCAAGTGTGTAGTCCTATAGATTGTAAATATATTTTCATCCTATGTGCCTAATATGCATAGTTACTACCATTAAAAAGTGGTGGTCTGACAGTAGACTGACCTTCTATAAATGAACTAGTGACAGAGATAATAAAACCAGTGTTGTTACTGTTAACAGTACCAGTGTTGGTAGCCGTTTTGTAAAATTTTTTAAAATTTAGATTATGAAACTTTGAAAACCTTGCTCTAATACCAAAAGTGAGAAATGCGGATTACGGATCTTAAGGCTAGAATTTACACTAGAGGGGAGGGGGGTGAGTAGTGTTTTAAGGAGTTACTAAATCTTTTTGAGTTTATGTTAATTCGAACACGAATGTATGCAATATTCAAACACAGATATGATCACATAATCAAACACAGATGTAGAAATAAAGTAAAACCAATAAAGGAAAGAACACACCAGATTTTATACTGGTTCGGAATTACCCTACATCCAGTCCCGCATACAAGTACAGATTTCCTTTCCAAAATAAATTGTATAATTACACCCTCGATTTCAAGGCCATGAGGTACACCACTCGAGATTCACAATCCTTTGGGTAGAGATACTTGATTTTACGAGCAACTAGTTCACCCAATTGAATTCCCAGGCTGCAATCACACCTTTTCTTGCTTGATTGATTTCACAGGTTACAATCACACCTTTTCTCGCTTAGTTTATTACAAAGAAGCCTATAACTCTGAATATCACTGAGATCTTGTTGAGATAGTGATCGAGAATCAAACCAGAGATCATCTATTTAGATTCAGTGGTGATTTCGGTAGAGTAATGGTAAATATATATAAAGAAATGTGGAAGAAGAAGAGTGAAATCAGAGAAAATATGAATGAAAATTCATTTAAAATTGTCCGTATTTATAGTAGAACAACAAGCATGTCCATTCATGAAAGGATACGATAAATAGACACTTCTTTTGAAATTCAAAATTTTGAAATCAACTGCCACATTGTCGACAAGGGGTCCTAGGGGTTGCCGACAAGCCTAAGGAAATTTTGGTAATTTGTTTTTCTTTAAAAATAACTTCTATCTTGTATTAAAACTATTTTTAAACTTTATAAATATAATTAACTATAGTTAAAATACATAAACAAATATAAAGAATAATATTTCATATACATATTTTATATTTAAATCTAAGTACAAATATTAAAAGTTAAATATATTATTATTTTTAAAAGATAGTTTAAAACCAAGGATAATTTGATTTTGAAAATAAAGATAATTCTGAGGCTAAAAATATTTGAAACTAGGATAGATGTTTTTGATTCTTTTAAAAGGAAGGTTTTGAAATCATTTTGAAAAAAAGATATAATTTTGTAAAAACATTTTGAATAAAAGTTAGTGGATACAAAACAATGTTCCACTAGATTTTTCGTAGGTTCCATCCTACTTTGGGTTCCATCCCTTTAACAGGCTCAAAGTGGATTCCATTCCACGAATAAATTGGATTTTAAGATGCTAGTGCTTTTCTAGGAGTTTTAACAAAATTCCTAATTAAATTACTTATTATTGAAATCTTGAACTCTTGATAATCTTGATACTCATGAGTCTTCATTCTTGATATATTAAATCTCTATATTGTACAGTCATCATTCTTTGATACCTGCATGGTTAAATCCTGCATATACATATATATCTAAACTATAATGTTAGTATTTATATTTTATATTCTTATTCTAAGGTTGTTATCATCAAAATTATCTTTTCAGGGACTAATAGTGTGTGCCTAATTATCTATCACATTTCATTTTGAATAACACAGGATCAAATTCCTCAAGGTTTATAGATGCAGGAGTATGTAGTTCATCAAGTCAAAAATTTAGGGGAATATGCTTTAGTGATTCAAATTGTGCTAATATGTGCGAAAGTGAAAATTTTACAAGTGGAAAATGCAAAGGTGCACGACTTAGATGCATATGTGCTAAAAGTTGCAAAGGCCAAATATGTGGGGAAGGCCCAATCGATGGGGAATGCTTTATCTACGATGTAGATCACTCGAGTTATCCAAGTGATGTTCATGATGAGAATGGACTCAATATATAAGACTATACTTTTGGTCATGTCTAAAACTAGAATGAATAAGTGAGATCGAAAATAAAACCATTTTAATGATTTAAAAGAAAATTAATTATTGAATAGAAGTGAATTTTATAGGATGTTATTATATGTGGATTGATTATAAATGATCTATTTATTTATGTGTGAATTTGTTTTCTTTCAATATTATGATTGAATGTCTAAAAAAATTCTCCTAATTAACTAGCATACTAATCATTCATTATGCAATATTCATAGTTTTCATAATAAAATCATGTCCTTGTCATTCATATGATACGTAGATGGATAGTTCTCATGAAAATTAATTATTAAAATTTATCTGCACTGTTAATAACTTCCATAACTAATTTTTAATGGCCATTACAAATTACATATGAATTTGACTATTTGTGCAAACCCGAACATTAATAGAATATTTTAAAGTTTTAAATAATTAGCATAATTTTGCTGATTTGCCTAAAATTTATTGTTTTAATGAACTATTTCTAAACTTTGTACAATTTACACAAAGTTAAAGTTGATTGAATGATTAAACTTGCCTCAAAAGATTCCTAGCACCAAGAATTTGCTGTTTGTTGCTTTACTTTGAACAACAAAAATACATTTACTATGAACTTTTCAAAAATTTGATTGGCTTACTCTTTAAACTATTTTATAGAGATTACTGTTATTTTTCCATAAAAGTGGCAACATTCTTTGTATTCCTTTTGCAAGTGATTAATGTATGATATGTATTTTGTATATATTTCCAATGAATTGTTTTTCAAAATTGTTTTTCAAATTGACTATCATAATTTATTTAAACTCTATTTAAATAATTAACTACATTTATCTGATGTGGTAATAATTTTGACTACATAGTTTTATTCAAATTTAAAGTAGTTATAAACTAACTTCATTAAGAAAAGTAGTCATAATTAAACAACATGTTTTGAATTAATTTAAATCAATTAAATATTTTAACCACAATTGCCCAATATATAATAATAGTTTGATACATTTGATAATTTTATTCATTCTTAATGCAGCTAAATTTAATTGCATTAAGGAAATGAGGTTATAATTTAACAGCAATTCTAAATTATGCAAATAGCATTTGAATATTTCAACTTCAATTTTGTGATGCAATAATAATTTTGGTCATATTCGATGATATATTCATGCTTAATGCAGCTATAATTTAACTTAAGCTAAACTTCGTTCTTAAGATAGTTAGTAACCCTTTCCAGAACTTACTAGAAAGTATTGGATCTCTATCACTTATAATGCTTCTTGGAATTCCACCATAATTCCCGCTACATGTTTTGATACATCTTCAAAACCTGTAGATAAAGGAAGAGTTTTGAGCGATGACATTCAATTAGCACTTACTGGCCTATCTAATCGATATTTGGAACATATAACCGTCCGAACACTTGTAATATCCCATGGTGATCAATCTCAACAACTGGTCAGCTATCTAGTCCAACTCTTTCATAATCTTTACTAATTAGACATCTTCTTGCCATTTTCCACAAACATGCACAACCATACACCTTCTACTTAATGCACCAGCTACAACATTTTATTTTCTTGGAGTATATAAAATATCAAGATCGTAAGAGGCTAGAAATTCCAACCAATGCTTATGTCACACGTTTAGGTCTTTCTAGGTGAAAAATAATTCAAGGACTATTTTCCATAGATAACCTAATTTTTTTTGCAAAGCAAGTGGTGCCTCTACATCTTAAATACAAATTTAACAACAAATAGCTCTAAATCATGCATCACATGATTCTACTCTTGCGGTTTGAGCTGTCAGCTTGCATAGGCAATACACTTCCCATGCTGTAAAATAACTGCACTAAGACTCATGCCTTAAGCATCAATATATATGGTTAGACCCTCCTCTCTATCAAGGATAGTCAAAATGGGAGCGCTAGTTAACCTCTCTTTCAATTCGTTGAATATCTCTTCGGATTTTGATGATCATATGAATTTGACATCTTATTTCATCACATTTGTCAAGGGAGTAGAAATCTTCAAGAAGTGTTGAATAAATCTTCGATAATACCATTTCAGTTTTGGTTTTGGCCCTCTTTCACTCTTGGACCACCATAACTTTACTAGATTGATAGATATACCACTTCCAAGAGAACATGTCTTAGAAATCTAAATTTTGATCACCAGAAATGATATTATGAGAACTTGGCCTTCAGCACATGCTCTCATATTATATCAAGAACAATTTTGAGATGTTCTTTATGATCTTCTTCTATCTTGGAATAATAGGATTTCATCGATAATAACTGGCACAAACTTACTTAATACAACTTTGAAAACTCGATTCATTAGGTCAACGAAATAGGTGATGCGTTGCTTAGCCTAAACAACATTACTGACCATACATAAAATAATTACGAGTCCGAAAGGCAGATATGGGTGCAGTATCCTTTGCTACCCTCAATTTATGTAACCCCATGGCGAAATCAATGGACACTACTACAAAACATGCCATTTGCATCGCCTCATTTGAATCGGTTGAAGTAAAAACTGATGCAAATAGAACTATTTGCATCAGTTCTGTCTTAATAACCGATGCAATTGGTACGTGAAAAGCAATAGGTAATAAAAAATCAAATTTGCATCAGTTATCACGAACAACCGATGCAAATACGTCGATGCAAATAGTTTTAGTCGCATCGGTTTTAAAGTCAACCGATGCAACTACGTCCAAAATAATAATTTTTGCATCGGTTCCCTAAGGGAGGCGATGCAATTTCAAATTATTAGGTTATTCGTTGCTCACCAATTACATCCCGCCCTTCCAAATTTTATTTCCCGCTACATTCTATTCCCCAAATAATACGGCTGCTTCAAAAAAAAACCCTAAAATTGATGTAAAAAACCCAAATCATCCGAAATCCTAAATTCGAGAGCGATTCCACGATGGTAGCCGCTTTGGGCGATTTAGGTTTACGAGGTGGTTCGCGGCAACTTGGCAAGGAAGACTTGGGTATTGTGTTCGAGATGTTGGCGATTGCCGTTTGGAGGAGATTGGGTTGCCATTGTTTGTACGTGGGTTCGATTGGGGATTGCGGTGATGCTGCACTTGGGTTTCTCGAGTTGCTGATCTGGTTGGAGAGGATTTGGTATGGTGCTGCAGTGTGGGATTCGAGCAGGGAAGTGAACTGCTGGCAGTGGTCAAGTGAATTCGAACAGAGATGCTTTGGTATGTATTTTTTTCTTTTTTTTTAAATGGATGATGGGTATTGATGGTTGGCAGTTTTGTAATGGTGGCAGCGATTGTTTGTGAATATGATTGATGTTGTGCAGTTTTGTAATGGTGGCCAGTCCCTAAAGATCTTATTGAACTACAACGTTCGTATGAGCAGGTATTTTTCTGAGCTTTGTGTAGTTTACTATGTTTTATCTATAGATTTGATGTTATCTTACAAGGAATCATATTTCTGATTATCCCTTGTATCTTAATTAATCCACTCTACTATTTGGAAGCTGCAGTTTCAACAGCACGTTCACTGATTATGTAATCACCTATTCCTTCTACAATACTGAATCAAAAAGATGGCTACAGAACAAAATAGCATAGTTTTCTATTTTGAAACAACTTATTCAAGACAACATGGTATAAAACACGTGGAAATATATTTCTAGGCCAATATTATCTTATTATTATATATTTGTAATTATAAAAACTTGGAAAGGTCAATATCAGGACACGGTTGGTGGAAGTAAGATGGCTGGGAGAAGGTGGGCTGAAAGAAGAGGGAGAGATAGACGGACTGAATTACGGTTTCTTAGTCACTTTTGTGGAGTTGAAACTTGAGAGAATACCGTCAAAGAAAATAATCAATTTGTGCTTAGTGTATTTACTGTGTGTATTATTTAGTATAAATTTCATTGTTATATGTTATTTCAATACTTTGATTACACACAAATAATCATAAATAAAAATCCATTATTACAAGTTGAAAATTATGTCCATTTGAAATAACTTGAATACAAGGTTCATTATTTTTTATATTCCTAAATTAATCACAGAAATTTGAAGTGCAATTGTAAAAATGGAGCAACAATTTTTTAATTTGTCAATAAACAAAAGCTACGCATTCGATAATTTGTAACATTACAGATTTAAAAGTAGAGAATATAAGGAAAAAAATGAAATTGAAAAAAAAAACTCTTTCAAGAAAAATTGAAATTCCATGCACAAGCCTAACTGATGTCAACTCTTTTAACTCTACTGCTAGTGCAGTTGATCGGCACCTGATCCAACATGAAGGTGGAAGGAAAAAGAGTCGTTTTGGCCACTTTTATTAATTTGAGCACTTGACGTGACAAACTTGATCAATTCGTGGTTAGTGTATTATTTAGGTAGAAATTTTTATTGCTGTATATTACTTTATTTATTATGCTCATACAAAATATAACTGAAAGTTGTGCACATTCAAAATTAACATGCATGCATGAATCATTAATTTTTGACAGACCTTAGCGAATAACTGAAAGTCAATATGGGACAACAAAAAATGATATTATTGTTGTTGTTTCCGCCGCCGCCACCTCCAGTACTATTACCATTATCATTATTATTATTTTTATTACTATTTTATATTCCTGAAGACATAGTTAAGTTTGACAGATATAGTATGAACAATTGGAAGGATAAGGATTCTTTAAATAAGTATTATACCTCTGAGTATATTTACTTTTCTACGGCAATAAACAATATAATATGCTACAGGAACTTGTCAAGAGTTTTCAGAAGCTCTTTGAACCTTGAGATGCTTTAAAAATACGGAATGCAGCAAAGCACATAGTCATGTTACCAGCAACAGTTAGGCCAGCTTGCATGGCTACCAGTACCTTCATAACAAAACGATTTATTAACATGTTTATGCGTGTATATAGTTTAAATTGTCAAGAACAAAATCATCGTTGATCAAGTATAAATAGGTAAGGTAAATTTACTTAAACAATTCGAACATTGTTAGTCTATTTCAGTGTAGCAAGTGTATAGGAATTTCTTGCTACTTGGACATGAGGTCAAGTTTGATACAACCATGAGGGTATCAAAATTTGGTAGAGATGATCTTTGTTATTGACATGTGTACTAGAAGTTAAAATGTGATTAATGTGAGCGATGTGATCTTTGCTATTTTATCTAATACTGGACACTGCTCATAAACTTCTGAAAATGCGTATAGTAGCTCACACCATATACTTATGTTTTTTCGTCTCCTTTTTCTTGTTGTCATATGAAATAGTTATTGATTCTCGATTAGGCATGCTGTAGTCGAAGAATTGAGTAGACTTGGTGCCTACGTATACAGTTGTTCACGCAAAGAAAATGAGATAAACGATTACTTGAAGAAATGGATAGATATGGGTTTGAAGGTAAATAGATCCATTTGTGATCTGTCAATCCGAGAGTAGAGACAGGAGTTGATGAAGAAGGTGGGATCAACTTTTGACGGGAAGCTTAATATTATGGTGAGTTTGATTTCCATAACTTAAAATGTGCATTTATTCTTCTGTATTAGTGTACTATAGTGATGTCATTGATTAATTGTTTACATCCTGTACAGTGATTTTGGATATGTTTTTTTAGTAGCTCTTACATATATAATGTTTTAATGGTTGAAGTTGGTTGTATGGTTTGATAGAGGATATGCGTTATCAAATGAATTTAGGGTTTGATACGTTTCTTGCAACTGCAAAGGCAATGCATCCACAAATGCAGGTCGGCAACATCTGCGGAAATAAAAAATTTGTTTGCAACTCAAATTTAATTTGGATTTTGCATTCAAAAAAATATGTTCAGGAAACTACTTATTTTGCAGAAGAAGCTAAGAAGAAAGAGAAAAGGATGGCGGATGAGGAAGAATACGAGAAGGTAATGCTTGTGAGTAATACTGAAAGAAGAATCGGGATGATTCATTGATTGAAGAAAGGTCAGTTGAGGAGGCAATTGCAAAGATTTCAATTGCAAAAGGAAGTTTGCCACCCGACCGTCATCCTGAAAGAAGACTTAAGGCTTCTTTTAAGGTATGGATTGTTATAACCGGTCTTCTAATTAACTGTTGGGTTTGAACTTTTTATTTGAATATTACTTGCATGCATGCAAACAAGTTTGACAACTTGCTTGAATTAAAAATGTTAAAAGACGACTGCCATGGCTACTAGTTCATTAGTTTGCTTGACGACTACAAGTTCAAATTCAGACCGTACAGTGTAAACTGGATTAGGAAGATGTGGGCAAATTGGGACTTTTGAGTATTCCCCTTCTTCATCAATCCATTCAGGATACAGATCTTCCCACGTAACATTTTTCTCAGCATTTTTTAAGCTTATGATTGATGTGTCTGCATGTGGATAATTATTTTTCCAGTACTTAACCTCAGTGGTATTGAAATTTAGTAGTCCAGTATTTAGCTTTCCCTTTTTACCATTGAGTACAATTTCCATAAGTTTTGATATTTGAGTCCATTTTACATTGATATGTGATATATATCGTGAATCTGTTACCGGTTTGTGCTCTGTTTGATGAACTTCTTCTTTGAGTCTGCATTTTATTGGTATATTATAGGATCAGAATTGCCTGAGCTAGTTAAATGAATTGAAAGGATATGAATGTACAAAAAAAGTACTTATTTTCGGTATATTTTAGGGAAGAGCAGTTTGATCATGTGTTAATACCGCAGAGATTTAGCAATATATCTTACCTTATACTTGATTGTGAGACATGGTTGGTACGAACAATTGGTGAAAAAAGAAATGTTCCAAAGACGATGATGACAAGAACTAGTTTTAGTGAACTGAATTTGCTGTTTGATTTTTTTCCTGGAATTTTTTCGTTAGTCTCTCTTTGTCTTTGGTTGCTTTTTTTGCTTGCTTCATCCCTGAAAAATCAAATATCATTACACATCATCTTTTTGTCAAAGAAGAATTCTATTAGTTCATTGAAAAAAATTGATAAACAGGCAAGCTATGCCTTCATTGTTTAAGAAATAACATTTTTAAGTCTTTGCTAATTTTGTAAATCACCAAATGGGAAAATAAAAGGTGATATAAAATATTTCCTTTATATATGACAAACTAAGGAAGAATATGTTGGTGATCATTTACAGGATATACACTCTCCTAATCATTAAAACTTACTACTTAATAGCACACGAGATCTTTTATAGGGATAAAGAGAACAAATTCTGTTTGTTTCCATATATAACTTGCAAGAAAATGATCAGATAGCAACTATATATGTTAGTTACGTCTGCAAAATACAGGGAAACTAAAACGTAATTATAAGGCAAAACAAAATTATGAAATTCAAGAATTTACCAGCTAAAATTAGATTGATGTCTAGTCTCCATTGAATAAACAAACTTTTTAAACAAACTTTTTTTTAAACAAACATATTTTAAGATCAAAATATGTTCAGGTTACATAACATATTTTAAATAAACAAACATATTTGAAACAAATTAGATCGATGTCTAGTCTGCAAAATATGTTCAGGTTACATAACATATTTTAAACAAACTTTTTTTTCCTTGATAAAAAAAATAATAATAATAAGAAAAAAAGATCAAACTAGTAATCCCGATACTATGCCAGAGCAGTTTTACTGAAATTATCAATAACATAAATATGAAGCTAAATTTAGATAAATTTATTGATTGATTTTACAAAATTGAAAATGTTTTTTCTGCAATGAAAATTATCTAAGATTATTAACACTATAATTGATGATATATGTTTATTTTGGTATTATGTTATTCAGTTTGTATTATGTTATTGATGATATATGAAAATTTTCTGCAATGAAAATTATCTAAAATTTTGACTTCCGGAAGAAAGTCAATATCCTTAAATCTAAATTTGCTTCGTTTATCTCTAAAAGAAGTTCAAGTCGAAACTATATCCAATTCGAAACAAAAAAAAATTCAACAATCAATTGCGCAGGTTCATTTGTGCACATTTGAAGCAGTTATTAGAAGGCGGTTTTGGGTTTTAAGAATTGGGAATTTGGTGGTTATGGGGTCGCGATTTGGGAATTCGACGAAGTGGAGATGGCGATGTCGCGTTGCATGTGGGTGGTCAGAAGGTGGAGTTGGTTGTGTTCGAGGTGATTGTGAGACTATGGAGTGTTCGTGTGAGGAAGGTAGTGCTTCGGTTGAAGTCGGAGGGATGGTTGCTGTTGCATTTTCTGATGGATGGTCTTGTATATGAGAAGCAATTAGTTACAGGAGGTAGATGATTGTGATGAAATGCTGGAGGGAAGGAGGTATGTTTTTGTGCATCTGTTTTTTTTTTTTTTTTTTTTTTTTGCTGCTGATGAAGACAGTGGAAAAGAATGGCAGTAGTGAGGTGGTTTGGGAAGACATTGCTGTGCAGTGGGGAAGGGTTTGCAGTAAGGCTATGTTATGGTCGAAGAGTGTTAGTGACTGGAAGTTCAGGCAATTGTATATGATGTTGGAGTTGGAATGTAGTTGTGTGCTGCAGGCAATGATGTTTGGAAGTGTAGCAGAGTCAGGTTGATTTGAATGTAGATGATGTTGGTAAAGTATGAAGTGCTGAGGTAAGTCGATGGGAATTCTGGAAGGTGGTCTGAAGGTGGTTTTAAAACAGTTTTCAGCGGTGTAGGTATGTAGCAGTAGATGTTAAGGCAGATGATATGTGTTGAGTGGAGATGATATGTGCAGAAGTAGATGGCGACTGGTATTGGCAATCGAGTGGAAGGAGTATGCGGGAATGTTGATGTTGAATGAATGTATGCTGTATGACAGTATGAAAGTATGCAACTTTAACGGCTGTCGGTTTGGTATGGTGGTTAGTCATTATGGGCTTGGGGCACTGTCAGGAGATGGTGGTATCGCAGAGGTCAGGGAACAGTGGACGTCGTAGTAGTTTGTGAGAAATTAGAAGGTGGATGGCTGTAATTCAGTGAAATGAATGTTCACGCCTGTTCACAATGAAATCAATGATTCCCAAGTTGGTGGATGAAGGCGGTAATGTAGCAACTCAATGCAATTAATGTGGTAGGATGGGTTGATGAAGTTTGAATGGTCTCTGGTTTGATGAAGTGTTGAATGGTTTGATGGTGGTGGTGATTAATGTTGTGCAGTTCAAAGAAGTGTGGATTCTGAGGAGTGATAGAGGAAGAGGAAGTGCAATTTTTGTTTTCTGATGAAGCAATGTTTTGTGATTTGGATGATCAGGTGAATGGAGTGGTTGAGTTGGTAATTCAGTGATATGAAATGGTAGTTTGATGGGTGTAATTGAAGTATGTTGAGTGATGAACTGCAGATGAAATGAAGTGGTATGGATACTGTGAAACATGTAGATGAAGGCAATGTTCTGGTAGTCAGTTACTGGTAGATGATGGTAATGTATGTAGTTGTGGTGGTTGAATTTTGATGAGGAGCAGTTGTTGTATCTGGTGTGCACAGTAGTGGCTGCTGGTTCAGTTTTGCAATCGGAAAAACTTGTTGATGAGTTGATTGAATTGGTGGTTATGTGATATGGTTGAAACTGCATTTGAATGGCAGTTAGAACAGGTAGGATATGAATGGTGTAGTGACAGTAGTGGATAGTTCAAGAGAGTTTAGCAGTGAAATGTTCGGTGCAAAGTGCAGCATAGAGGTATAACAGCAAAATGAAAAATGAAAAATGAAAAATGAAAAATGAAAAGGAACTGTTTGCAATTGTAAGCAAAGTTGAAAAATACAAGCAAAATTGTAAATGTAAATGAAAATAAATGAAATAAAAAAAATTATTTTTGTTTTGTACATGTTTTTTAAAAATGTGAAATCCAAATGACGCTAGAAAAATTGAAAAGAAACAAACACACAAACAAATGAAAACGACAATCACACAAAACACAAAATCTTATTTCTTTAAAATAAAAACAAACACATATGAATAAAATAATTTTGGTATTATGTTATTAACACTATAATTGATGATATATGTTTATTTTGGTATTATGTTATTCAGTTTGTATTTGCCATCACATTTAATTTTGAATGATTGTAAGATTGCATGCAATAATTGTTTGTTATAATTAATAATATATATGTATATATATGTGTGTGTGTGTATAGTTTATTTGAGTATTGTAATAATGGTTTTTGAGAATGGCTTTTTTGCATCAGGTATAAATAGCTGATGCAATAGAGGGATTAGTTTGCATCGGTTGTTATAAAAAACTGATGCAAATAGAGGGATTAGTTTGCATCGGTTGTTATAAAAAACTGATGCATTAGAGGGATTAGTTTGCATCGGTTTTCAACAACAACCGATGCAAAAAGGACATTTTTGCATCGGTTTCAGAACTGATGCAAAAATGTTAAGCCTGTTGCATCGGTTGCATATGCATCGGTTGCTGAACTGATGCAAAAGGGGGGTAAACAACCGATGCAAATGGCCTGTTTTGTAGTAGTGGGAGAAAATATATAAGTACCATAAAGCTCGTTAAACAAGTTTTCTATCTTAGGCAGATTACTCTTAAAGGTCCACTTATTTAGCTCTTATTGACCCACAGACACTCTAAAGGAACCATCCACCTTTGTAACAAAGATGATGGATGATCCTCAATTTGAGGTACTATGTCTGATCAAGCCTTTCTTAACAAGTAAAATGTTTGCATTTCTTCATTTTTTCAAGATATGTTAGTTATACTAGCATGTAGTATAACATTTATAATTACTTATAAATGGTGAATTTTTTGACCTAACTCTTTGTCTTTCAAAGCCATTCTTTGGACAGATTATACTACAAGTTTGGTATTAGGAACAAAATTAATCTGAAATTTCAGCTCACAATGGGGAGGTAAAACCTTTACCTCATCAAATACGTCTATGTAATCTCAAATGACTAGTACTAATCCCAATTCTTCCTTTGTGACATCGAGTGAGTATGCAAGATTACTATTAAATAGAAAAGTTTACAAAAATTAAATAGAAATACTACCGAGTTCCAAGGAAGCAATGCTACCAAAAGTCAAGGCATGCAATTATTAAAGGACTAAGGTACAAAGCTATCGACTGTCGAGGAGTTGCTCTATCGAATATTGAGGGCTATCACATCGTAAGGCTATCTAATGTTGAGGACTTGCACCATCAAATATCAAAAGCTATAGAATGTTAAGAATTATTGAGTATTGAGAAGTATTACTATTACATGTTGAGATATAAAGTTATCACATTTTGAGACAAAGAGTTATTGCGGGTTAAAGAATGGAAGCAATAGCATGTTGAAGAGGTGAAAGCTGTCGCATACAAGCTATCGCATGTTAAAAAGCGAAAGATATCACATACAAGCCATCACATGCTAAATAATTAAGTTATCACATACAAGCTACCGCATTTCAAAGAAGTACATGCTATCACACACAAGGCATTGCATCTTAAAGAAGTAAAATATCACAAGCAAATTATCTAGTTTTAAGAGATGAAGCTATTGCATGGAAAGGCATGATGCTTTTAGCGAACAACAATACAAGGCTATTGAGGGTCAATAATCTAAGGTTATCTAAGGTCAAGAATGCAAGGGTATCAAGGGTTAACAAAGTAAGGCAAAAAAGGTCAGGGATACTGCTTGCATGACTAGAATACCGTAGTCACATGTTTGAGAATGGAGGCAGTGATATCTTAATGGCCACATTGAAACTACAAGTTGGTCCAAGTTATCTTAGAGGAAGCAAAGGAGAGCCATGCCAAATGTCACAACATCAAGTTGACACATCCGCAAAATCCCTACCAGTCAAGCTCATAGCTGCCATGTGTTAGAAATCTAATGGTGTAACTCATCTATAAATAAGCATGTACCCCCTAATATATCGTAATACCCCTAATTTTATTAACATTCTTCAGGAGATTTAATTCGATAAATTAAATAAACCAATGTAAAGATTAGAAAGATAAGGTGATTGAGATTTTAAAAAAAATAGAGGCCGTGCTTAACCAAATAAAAAATTAAAAGAATTGGTTTATGTAAATGGTTTTATAGGCTAACTAATAAGAGGATAAGACAAGCGGTATTATGGAGAATAACTATTCACCATATCCCTTAACCCCTAAACACTTATTCCCACTTTCATTTCATAAATTAATAATTCTGAAACATAAAACCTAAGAGCTCAAGTCGGCCATAACCTAAGGAAAACCAAAGGAAGATAAGCAAGAAAGTAAGTGAAGTTTAAGAAAATTAATCCAAGGGCAAACCTCAACCTCCTTAACAGCAAGCTAAGGTAAATGTAACGACCCAGAATTTTAATTAATTTAAATTTGAATATTTAATTAATTTTAGATATTAATAAGTGAAATTTATAAGTCGAATAAATTTTATTTTGACTAATTGGATTTAATTGGATAATTAAATCGATAATTTAATATGTTAAATTATGGAAATAACTGAAAATTGAATTAAATATGATTGAAAATGATTTGTAAAATTTTATTTTATCATATTGAAGTTAGAATGATATTTTAGAACTTTTAAAATCAAATTAAAAGTTTATTTGTGAAAATTGAATATTTTAATATTAAATCGACTAGTGAAAATAGCCAATTTTTGAACAGTCTCAGAATTGGACGAAACTAGTTCCATTGGATCCGTAATAGTTAGTTATTACCGGATTTCAATTTTCGTGTCAATCAGAGTTATCGTTTGATCGTAGTAGCTCGAAACGCATCGAATTATTTTTAATATTAACTTGGCGAGTTAAAATAGCCATTTTTCAAAAAGTCTCGGATTTCGACGAAACCAGTTTCATCGGATACGTAATGTGATATTATTATAAAGTTTCAAATTTCGTGTCAATTGGATTTACCGTTTGTCCGGTACAAATTAAAATGCCTAGAAAATCGTTTAAATCGGTTTAATTTAAATTGAACGTTTATTGCCATAACTCGCACAGATGTCCGAATTAGCTTTCGAAACCTGTTCCATTGTGTCCGGAACGCGGGGTAAACCCTAGAAACGCTGGTTACGGCGCGTAAATCGGAGTTCGGAATTTCCGGAATGAATAGTGTCGTTCGTTCTTCTATAAATAGCCCACTCTCTCTCTAAATTAAAAAAAAATATATATAAAACCCTAACCCTAGCCAGCCGCCACTTTCAAAACGAAAGGCTGAAAACTTCTTATCTTCTCCTCCTCTTTTCTCCTCATCCATTAACAATTACAAGAATCTTCCAACTAGAAGATTGTAGAGCACACTGAGATCTACCAATCCAACGGTTGTGATTGGAAACGGAGTTGTGGATCGATGGGAATTTGGGCTCAAAGGCCTGCCATCACGCACGCATTTCTAGGAGGAGGAGATGACCGAGCTTGCTTGTTCTTGGGCCGAGAGTGTAGCTTGTCACGAGCTTCGTGTTGCAAGTTGCTGATCATGTTTTCGTCGAGCGAGGAGATGGTGGTATGAAAACCTAATATGGTGTTTGATGGGTTTCAGTTATGTGATATTTCTGGGTTGGGAACGAAGAGGAGGAGTGTGTGCGCGTGCGGCCAGGATGCAAAGGACCGGGGAGATCCAAGGGTGATGATGAGAGTAGGTTTAAATATTAATAAATTGTTGTAAATTATGAATATAAAATTCGAGTAAACTTGTAAAATCCATATCTTTTTCATACGAGGTCGAAAACGCGCGAAATCAGTTGCGTTGGAATCGTATGGACGAGCACTACGCGATGGAATTGGATTGGAGTCATTTGGAGTTAGTGAGAATTTCGAGTAAAATTAAACGTCCGTTTAATTTTTTTCGAAATAAATCGCTAAAACGAAAATAAAATCAAGGTGAGAACTTCTCACTCAATCGAATCAGTTTCGATTTTATTTTAAATAGTTAGATTTAAAATATTTGAATGCATGTTTGAATGATGATTGTTATCTATTGATTGTTAAAATAGACATTATGCGCCGTTAGTAAGCGGATGTTATTTATTAAAAACATATACCGCGAATATTTCATAAACAGTGAAATTGGTATTATATATAATAGCAATATATATATATTGGCATATGTATATATTGGAGTTATTGATTTCCCGCATTTGTATAGCGGATGAGACCCTATTGCGCCGTCTATTAAGCGGATAATATTTAAATCCCATATACCGCGATAATTCCGTACTGGAGCGGAATTGGTATTGTGCTAATGTTTGTGGATGCAGGAAAACAGGTTGGAGGGATCCAACTGGATTCCTCAACAGTATTTATTCGAATTCAGATATTTTGATATTTGATGGATTATCATATCGATATATGATATCGTTGTAGTCGTGATTGACTATTTGGTGTGTAGCATCATTGGACCAAATTTGGGATTTTGAAATGATTTTAAAGTGATTTTTGAAAATATGCTATATTTTTGGGAATTTATCCATTTTAAATAAATAAACGTATAATTTTTAATGTTATAAAAATTATGATTTTTGAGAAATATAGTTAAAGGTTGATTTTTGAAAATATGGGGTTAATGATTTTATAAAATAGTTAAATTGGGATTTTAGAATTTATTGTGAAATGTTTAAAAATAGGATTTATGAAATTTGATTATTTTATAAATCAAAATGGTGAAATTATAAAGGAGATTAAAGATGTTTTAAAATAATAGTATAAATTGATTTTATAAAGGATTTATAAAATTGATAATTTATAAATGGAAATATTTGAATTATAAAACGAGTTTTTATAAGTGTTTGAATGAAGTGAAAATGGATTGCATAAGTGAATGGAATTTATAGAATTATAAATGGTGAAGTTATAAGTGAAATTTATAAATAATAAGATTTATAAATTTCGTGAAGTTATTAAAGAATGGTTTTGGATAAATAATTGAATCTTATAAGTTATAGGATTTATAATTATGAAGTTCAAATGAACGATTTTGCAAACAAATAAATTATAAGTATTTAACTTATAATATGAACCTTTGGTATATAATTGAGTTATGAATTGAATAGGTTAATATAGGAATTTATAAACGTTGTTTTATAAATCTGCAAACGACTTATTTTGATAAGTAGATTGTTATAACTTATTTATGGAATTATATTCACGTTTTAGACTGTGAATAAACCTTTAAAATAAAATGTATAGAAAGGATGAAATTTGTTAACAAAGTATATTCACGTTTTTGAATAGTGAATAATATGTTAAAGAAAATGTTTAGGATGTGATATTTTAAACAGAATTAAAACGATCTAACGATGTTTTAAATTGTGTTAAGATTCGAAACCATAGATTTCAACATTCATTATTGAAATAGACGTTTTCGAGAAATAAAAGGAAATGGTGGACTATAACACTGTTGTTATAGTAAATGATTTCCGAAAGGAAATGTTTTGTATAGTATTGGGATTTATATATCTATTTTAATTTCGAATCCCTATACTAGTGATTTTGGGTTGTCGTAACGATGTTTTACGCAACATTCGTTTTGGCCCAAATAAATATGTTTAAGAGAATGATTTCCTTAAAGAATGAAATATATACTTAATTTCGATTTAAGTATATTGAATATTTTCTAAGTGTTGAAAATAAATAAAATTTGTGAATTACTTATGAATAAGTAAGTATGGAAATGTTTTCCGATATAAAGTGAATATCTTAAGAATTTATCTTTTTGAAGATAAATTGAAATGAATAATTGAAATCGTATATGCATGGATATCTTGAAATATAAATTCACTATGGAATTTATGAATGAAAAGGGAATTTGTTTAAAAATAAATATTGATTTATTTTTGAAGTGTAAAAATTATATATCTAGTAAAGATATTTTGGAAAATAAATAATTTGAAAAATTATTTGGAAACTGGTGATGTGTGCATATCCATTGATAGTTCAATAACCGACTATCAATATTTCCCTTTGAATGGGTATTTGATGTGATTTGTTTGAATTTGAATGCCACACTTATTTTTGAATAAGCGCTCACTATTCGGGTTAACCGGGAAAGAACCATGGGGTCGTATAACCCATTCCGAATAGTGATACAACGTAATGGATAGCATTGAAGATCGGTGTTGAAGACCCGGTATTTGTGAGAGCGATAGGATGACCTGTCGATTGACTCTGCACCGAGTTGCTCCGGTATTGAGTTCTCCATATGTGATGGGAAATCCGATCAGGATTGTGGATATCCGGATTGCAAGGACTTCTTTGTAAGTGCCTTCGGTTCTGTTCGAGCCCGGAACAGACTTGTATGGATTGTATGTCTGACATTACAAATTGAGATATAAAGAAGATTTCTTTCAAATATATTTCTGTTTGTGGCGGAGAATTTATTCTTTTAGCTTAACACCCTTCTCTGAGACGTACGAGCTCAGAGGTTATGTAGTTGAAGGTTATCAGCAATATATTCCCAATTTGGTAATGTGACATGCTGAGTGTTGCTGTAAATGATCATTGTGTTGATTATTTGTGATAGGATCATTTGTTTGATCGTCTACCTTGGTGATCATTTTTATGATCATTTGTTGACCCAAAGCATGGCTTTTGTATAAAGTATGTTTTTGTGGACGTGACTTCGTCGAGCCTCACACCTCGGGAATGGTCAAAACAGGAAAGATGCGGCAAGGTTATGAGGGGTAGCGCCCTTTAGGATACGTGCATTTCCTTCTGGAAAAGGGTGGTATCATGATATGGAGCCCAGATACTTACTCATGTTGAAAACACTTTATGATTGTGTGAATTGATTACGAGCGCTCGGTGAAAGGTCCCAAAGGACCGGGGGATGGCATATTCGGTCAGTTGTTGCTCAGTTAGGGGTAACCCGACCTTGTGTTGGTAGAGATCCGGTTTGGTTCTCAGGGATGTCCATCCAGAGGCATTCTCATATGGCAATGGGAAGTTCCATGGCCTGATCATTCGTTGGAAATCCAAAGAAACAATACTATCTTGTACGGTATTAGTTGTATTACCTATCATTCACTTATGGTGGCGCCCCACTGTTTGGATGGTAGCTATAGTAGGCATAGTTCGGAATGTCTATGCTGGCTAAGATTTATATTCTACTTTCGAAATAAATTTTTCCTACACTATGCACTAGTAATAAATAAAAAAAATGTTCTTTTTAATGCGTATCAAGCATCTTTGACTATCATAAGCAGAAATCTCCTCCGATTCTGCGTTTGCATTGTGTGTGTGTGCGGGAGGCCTTATGGTAGTCTCATTTTTAAAAGCATTGCGAATTGACTTTAAAAATATTCCTCTATTTTGATTTTAAAGATAAATAAACTGTTTTGAGTTCTCACACCAGTCTTGCTTATGCTAGGTGATATGTGATGGGGGGTTCTCGCTTCGCGGTTTGGTGGCGAACGGGAGACTCTTACCCCCACACGTCCTCTTTACGGGGTTGGTTAGGCGAAGCCGTGACATTCGAAAGGGTGGCCGTAAAAGCAAGTTTGGGATATCAGTGTAAGCCACGGTGGGGCTGGGATGGTTGAAAAGCCTACCGGTTGTGACCGCTGACGGGACGTTACATTTGGTATCAGAGCTTATGGTTAAGCGACAACCATGGTTCTGTTGGGTATTACTCATTAGAGATAGAGTCAGTAGTACTCTAGAATGAGTTTGACTGTAATAATAGCTATGAGAGCGTATTTGTTAGTGAATATATAATTGTTTTGTATTGTGTTGACTTATCGGTTGATTGTTTATAGATTCCAGTCGATGTAGTCTGGCTAACTATCGTAGATAGGGGTTTCTAAACTCTTAAACAAGATAAACCGACACGTTATTGTTTTAAAATTTGGTAAATGAAATAATTTTACCTTGAGTATATTTTATATATAAAGAAATAATTTTTCAGAATTATTAAAGTGTATGTAAATTGATTGTTTAGTTGTTTGAATAATCTAAATAAAAGAATAATTGTATAAGCAAATGAATTATAAGAATTGAATTATAATTAAAGTGATTTACAATTGTGAAATAAACTTATATATATAAGAAGTGAAACTATATGAATATATTTATGGATATGAGTTGTAAATAAAAATGAATTTAAAGTTAAATGGAAATTTACTTTAGAATTTGGAATTTGAATTTATTTATAAGTAGGAATTTAAGTTAAGAAAAACCAAGCGATGTTTGTAAAATGGAGTATAACTTAAGAAATGTTGAATGAAGTTGATATTGGTGTCAAAGTAAATTAATAAAGTTAAGTAATAAATATGAACTTGAGTTATATAAATGAAATTCAACTTTAGAAATTGAATTGAATTAATGGATTGAATATTAATCAATTAAATGTGAATAATTGATATGGAATAATGGATATAAGTGTTAATTCATTAAAATCTAAGGTTATTGGAAGTTGAAAGATTGAATAAAAATCAATTAATTAAACCAATTGAAAGTGATGGTGTTAAACCAAATTGAATGAATATAAGCAAAAGAATTTGGTAGCAATTGATATACATTGGTTGTTATATGATTGTTAGTTGAGTGATTGTATATAATTCATTAAGTATTAATGAAATTGAGTTAATGAATTGGAAGTAAACCAACTTGAATAAGAATTAGTGAATATAAACTAATTAAAAATGAATGTTAGTAAGAACATCCACTGTTAATGAATCAAATGTGATTTAAATTGAAAACCATTTCATTGAATATTAATGAGAATATGAATGAATATTTATTGGTTATGAATGCTAGTTGGTTGATGGTTGAATATATTGCTTTTACTGCATTTGCTATGTTGACATATATAGTTATTATGTTGCTATATGTTGTATATCGATACTATTTTCATATATGCATGTTCTCATGTTGTTTGTTGAGTGTTTAGTAGGTGCGGATCGCGTTTGCTTCGCATTTGGAGCTCGCTTTCGCGCTATATTAGCCGTATATGCTTGCTAATAAAATATAAGGTACATATCTCGGATTAAATATCGTACTTTTATACTTTTTTCCATGCGGGATGCCTCATTACTTGATGAGATGTATATTTGTGATATATATACTGTCATTTTTTTTCCGGATCGAGCCGCGCAAAGGAGACTATGGTGAATTTTTCTGAAAATTTAAGGCGTTAGAAAAATTTGAGAAAAAATTGGAAAATTTTGAAAACTATAAACTTTGGATTTGGAATTGAAAGTTAAACAATAGTAGTTGTTTTGAAAGGATAACTAAGTATGATTTGAAAACTTAGTAAAGTTTTGTAAGAAATTTAAACTATGAATTTTGGAAAGTTAAATGATTCTGTAACTTTTCTTACTTGATAATTTCGAGGACGAAATTCTTTTAAGGGGGGAAGATTGTAACGACCCAGAATTTTAATTAATTTAAATTTGAATATTTAATTAATTTTAGATATTAATAAGTGGAATTTATAAGTCGAATAAATTTTATTTTGACTAATTGGATTTAATTGGATAATTAAATCGATAATTTAATATGTTAAATTATGGAAATAATTGAAAATTGAATTAAATATGATTGAAAATGATTTGTAAAATTTTATTTTATCATATTGAAGTTAGAATGATATTTTAGAACTTTTAAAATCGAATTAAAAGTTTATTTGTGAAAATTGAATATTTTAATATTAAATCGACTAGTGAAAATAGCCAATTTTTGAACAGTCTCAGAATTGGACGAAACTAGTTCCATTGGATCCGTAATAGTTAGTTATTACCGGATTTCAATTTTCGTGTCAATCAGAGTTATCGTTTGATCGTAGCAGCTCGAAACGCATCGAATTATTTTTAATATTAATTTGGCGAGTTAAAATAGCCATTTTTCAAAAAGTCTCGGATTTCGACGAAACCAGTTTCATCGGATCCATAATGTGATATTATTGTAAGGTTTCAAATTTCGTGTCAATTGGATTTACCGTTTGTCCGGTACAAATTAAAACGCCTAGAAAATCGTTTAAATCGGTTTAATTTAAATTGAACGTTTATTGCCATAACTCGCACAGATGTCCGAATTAGCTTTCGAAACCTGTTCCATTGTGTCCGGAACGCGGGGTAAACCCTAGAAACGCTATTTACGGCGCGTAAATCGGAGTTTGGAATTTCCGGAATGAATAGTGTCGTTCGTTCTTCTATAAATAGCCCCCTCTCTCTCTAAATTAAAAAAAAAAAATATAAAACCCTAACCCTAGCCAGCCGCCACTTTCAAAACGAAAGGCTGAAAACTTCTTATCTTCTCCTCCTCTTTTCTCCTCATCCATTAACAATTACAAGAATCTTCCAACTAGAAGATTGTAGAGCGCACTGAGATCTACCAATCCAACGGTTGTGATTGGAAACGGAGTTGTGGATCGATGGGAATTTGGGCTCAAAGGCCTGCCATCATGCACGCATTTCTAGGAGGAGGAGATGACTGAGCTTGCTTGTTCTTGGGCCGAGAGTGTAGCTTGTCACGAGCTTCGTGTTGCAAGTTGCTGATCGTGTTTTCGTCGAGCGAGGAGATGGTGGTATGAAAACCTAATATGGTGTTTGATGGTTTTCGGTTACGTGATATTTCTGGGTTGGTAACGAAGAGGAGGAGTGTGTGCGCGTGCGGCCAGGATGCAAAGGACCGGGGAGATCCAAGAGTGATGATGAGAGTAGGTTTAAATATTAATAAATTGTTGTAAATTATGAATATAAAATTCGAGTAAACTTGTAAAATCCATATCTTTTTCATACGAGGTCGAAAATGCGCGAAATCAGTTGCGTTGGAATCGTATGGACGAGCACTACGCGATGGAAATGGATTGGAGTCGTTTGGAGTTAGTGAGAATTTCGATTAAAATTAAACGTCCGTTTAATTTTATTCGAAATAAATCGCTAAAACGAAAATAAAATCAAGGTGAGAACTTCTCACTCAATCGAATCAGTTTCGATTTTATTTTAAATAGTTAGATTTAAAATATTTGAATGCATTTTTGAATGATGATTTTTATCTATTGATTGTTAAAATAGACATTATGCACCGTTAGTAAGCGGATGTTATTTATTAAAAACATATACCGCGAATATTTCATAAACAGTGAAATTGGTATTATATATAATAGCAATATATATATATATTGGCATATGTATATATTGGAGTTATTGATTTCCCGCATTTGTATAGCGGATGAGACCCTATTGCGCCGTCTATTAAGCGGATAATATTTAAATCACATATACCGCGATAATTCCGTACTGGAGCGGAATTGGTATTGTGCTAATGTTTGTGGATGTAGGAAAATAGGTTGGAGGGATCCAACTGGATTCCTCAACAGTATTTATTCGAATTCAGATATTTTGATATTTGATGGATTATCATATCGATATATGATATCGTTGTAGTCGTGATTGACTATTTGTTGTGTAGCATCATTGGACCAAATTTGGGATTTTAAAATGATTTTAAAGTGAATTTTGAAAATATGCTATATTTTTGGGAATTTATCCATTTTAAATAAATAAACGTATAATTTTTAATGTTATAAAAATTATGATTTTTGAGAAATATAGTTAAAGGTTGATTTTTGAAAATATGGGGTTAATGATTTTATAAAATAGTTAAATTGGGATTCTAGAATTTATTGTGAAATGTTTAAAAATAGGATTTATGAAATTTGATTATTTTATAAATCAAAATGGTGAAATTATAAAGGAGATTAAAGATGTTTTAAAATAATAGTATAAATTGATTTTATAAAGGATTTATAAAATTGATAATTTATAAATGGAAATATTTGAATTATAAAACGAGTTTTTATAAGTGTTTGAATGAAGTGAAAATGGATTGCATAAGTGAATGGAATTTATAGAATTATAAATGGTGAAGTTATAAGTGAAATTTATAAATAATAAGATTTATAAATTTCGTGAAGTTATTAAAGAATGGTTTTGGATAAATAATTGAATCTTATAAGTTATAGGATTTATAATTATGAAGTTCAAATGAACGATTTTGCAAACAAATAAATTATAAGTATTTAACTTATAATATGAACCTTTGGTATATAATTGAGTTATGAATTGAATAGGTTAATAAAGGATTTTATAACGTTGTTTTATAAATCCGCAAACGACTTATTTTGATAAGTAGATTGTTATAACTTATTTATGGAATTATATTCACGTTTTAGACTGTGAATAAACCTTTAAAATAAAATGTATAGAAAGGATGAAATTTGTTAACAAAGTATATTCACGTTTTTGAATAGTGAATAATATGTTAAAGAAAATGTTTAGGATGTGATATTTTAAACAGAATTAAAACGATCTAACGATGTTTTAAATTGTGTTAAGATTCGAAACCATAGATTTCAACATTCATTGTTGAAATAGACGTTTTCGAGAATTAAAAGGAAATGGTGGACTATAACACTGTTGTTGTAGTAAATGATTTCCGAAAGGAAATGTTTTGTATAGTATTGGGATTTATCTATCTATTTTAATTTCGAATCCCTATACTAGTGATTTTGGGTTGTCGTAACGATGTTTTACGCAACATTCGTTTTGGCCCAAATAAATATGTTTAAGAGAATGATTTCCTTAAAGAATGAAATATATACTTAATTTCGATTTAAGTATATTGAATATTTTCTAAGTGTTGAAAATAAATAAAATTTGTGAATTACTTATGAATAAGTAAGTATGGAAATGTTTTTCGATATAAAGTGAATATCTTAAGAATTTATCTTTTTGAAGATAAATTGAAATGAATAATTGAAATCGTATATGCATGGATATCTTGAAATATAAATTCACTATGGAATTTATGAATGAAAAGGGAATTTGTTTAAAAATAAATATTGATTTAGTTTTGAAGTGTAAAAATTATATATCTAGTAAAGATATTTTGGAAAATAAATAATTTGGAAAATTATTTGGAAACTGGTGATGTGTGCATATCCATTGATAGTTCAATAACCGACTATCAATATTTCCCTTTGAATGGGTATTTGATGTGATTTGTTTGAATTTGAATGCCACACTTATTTTTGAATAAGCGCTCACTATTCGGGTTAACCGGGAAAGGACCATGGGGTCGTATAACCCATTCCGAATAGTGATACGACGTAATGGATAGCATTGAAGATCGGTGTTGAAGACCCGGTATTTGCGAGAGCGATAGGATGACCTGTCGATTGACTCTGCACCGAGTTGCTCCGGTATTGAGTTCTCCATATGTGATGGGAAACCCGATCAGGATTGTGGATATCCGGATTGCAAGGACTTCTTTGTAAGTGACTTCGGTTCTGTTCGAGCCCGGAACAGACTTGTATGGATTGTATGTCTGACATTACAAATTGAGATATAAAGCAGATTTCTTTCAAATATATTTCTGTTGGTGGCGGAGAATTTATTCTTTTAGCTTAACACCCTTCTCTGAGACGTACGAGCTCAGAGGTTATGTAGTTGAAGGTTATCAGCAATATATTCCCAATTTGGTAATGTGACATGCTGAGTGTTGCTGTAAATGATCATTGTGTTGATTATTTGTGATAGGATCATTTGTTTGATCGTCTATCTTGGTGATCATTTCTATGATCATTTGTTGACCCAAAGCATGGCTTTTGTATAAAGTATGTTTTTGTGGACGTGACTTCGTCGAGCCTCACACCTCGGGAATGGTCAAAACAGGAAAGATGCGGCAAGGTTATGAGGGGTAGCGCCCTTTTGGATATGTGCATTTCCTTCTGGAAAAGGGTGGTATCGTGATATGGAGCCCAGATACTTACTCATGTTGAAAACACTTTATGATTGTGTGAATTGATTACGAGCGCTCGGTGAAAGGTCCCAAAGGACCGGGGGATGGCATATTCGGTCAGTTGTTACTCAGTTAGGGGTAACCCGGCCTTGTGTTGGTAGAGATCCGGTTTGGTTCTCGGGGATGTCCATCCAGAGGCATTCTCATGTGGCAATGGGAAGTTCCTTGGCCTGATCATTCGTTGGAAATCCAAAGAAACAATACAATCTTGTACGGTATTAGTTGTATTACCTATCATTCACTTATGGTGGCGCCCCACTGTTTGGATGGTAGCTATAGTAGGCATAGTTCGGAATGTCTATGCTGGCTAAGATTTATATTCTGCTTTCGAAATAAATTTTTCCTACACTATGCACTAGTAATAAATAAAAAAAAATGTTCTTTTTAATGCGAATCAAGCATCTTTGACTATCATAAGGAGAAATCTCCTCCGATTCTGCGTTTGCATTGTGTGTGTGTGCGGGAGGCCTTATGGTGGTCTCATTTTTAAAAGCATTGCGAATTGACTTTAAAAATATTCCTCTATTTTGATTTTAAAGATAAATAAACTGTTTTGAGTTCTCACACCAGTCACATGACTGACTCGGAGTTTATTGTTTTCCTTCCTAAACTCTGGGTGCCCACCAATTTCCACACGGGCAGTTAAGAGTTAGGTTTATCAGGATATTCTGGATATTCTGAAGTTGCTGGAGGCAAGATGGATGGCATGGCGTATTACTAGTATATAGTATTTCTTTTTTCGCTGCACTATTTGATGTTGTTTGTTGTTGTACACTCTGATGATATGATGTAATGTAATGTATAAAATGTAATAACTGATATAGTTCTTTGTTTAAAGATTATTCATTTATTTATTATATGTTGTTCCGCTGCGAATTGTGAGATTCTGTTGTTGTTCTGTTGTTTTCTATTCCTTTCTATTTTCTATTTTCTTTCCTCTCTATTTTTCTATCTTTTCTCTCTTCTCCTTTTGTCTTTCCTTTTCTTAAACCATAACATTTCGGGTTTCCGGCCTTCGATTTCTCGGCAGTCGATAAAGTGAGTATCGATGCTGAATTTTCGAAAGCCGAAAATTTTTGGGACGTTACAGTAAATAATAGTTCTTAAATCTCATTTTTATGGTTTCGGTTTCTAGCTAAGATCAGAATTAGTTTTGCAAATTTTATGCCATGATTTGTTGTTTAAATGGATATATACTTGTTAATGAGTTATGATCCTTCATATTGATTATATGAAAATTTTGATTTGGAAAACCTATTAAACGACATCCTTATGACTTGCATTTTTGATATAAGGCCAAAAATATTACTTTAGACATGGGTTTCAAGTTTCATAATTTCTGAGATTTTGTGGATTTATTATGAATCTTCTAGTGAAGAAAATAATTAAATGAGGTTTAAATGAATTTCGGCTATTTTATGTTAGCTTTGAGTCTGAAATTTAGATATGTCAAAAAACATATTAAAATTGATTAATGAGAAATTTTGAAGAATTTTACTAAGTATGTTATTAAGGATATAGAATTGTTTAAGGTATGAGACTTAAATGTTTTATATACTGTTAAAAGGAGAATGAGATAATTTGCTATAAGTTTTAATTCGTTAGTTACTGAAATCAACAAAACTTTTAGAAAATGATTTTGTGGAAATATTGGCAACCAATTATAATTGACAAACAAAGAAAGTTAGACGGACGGAAATTATGTTAAAAGGTTAATAATCAATTTTGCAAGAAATTACTGCTTCGCCACTTATAGCAACTACCTTTTGACCCTATACTGCAACCCTCAACGAGGTCGAAATAAATACACAAGATATCAATGCCTTAGTACGTAGTGGATAGAGCTAGGGTAAGGTATAGATGTAGGATCGATTTCACCTTAGAGGTGGGGTGAATAGGGTGATACTAACAATAATTTAAATTATTGCGGAAATATAGATAATAATTGCAGCACAAATAATAGAAAAATAATAAAATGTAGAAATAGAACAACACAGATTTATCCAGCTTCGGCAAAACTCTGCCTACATGATGCCTCTAAGGTTTCTACTAGAAATTAAGTAGTCAGACGCTTACACACGTAAAGTAGCGTTACCCACTATTGACTAACCTAACTCTACGCTCAAAACCACATAAATCAGCCACTGAGTTGCGAATTCTCAAACTACACCCGGTAGTTTGTCCCTAGCCACACGACTAGAAAATTACAGAAGTTTAAAAAGAATTACAAAATAATAACAGCTCAAAACACTGTATAATAAATTAATCCCAAAATAAATAATAAGGAAACTGGCCCAATTTAAAATAAAAGAGAAGTCCCCTTTTTCTTTTTATGTTCATGTAAAACTTCATTCGTTCCCTTTTCTTATTTTATGGCCGCCTTGTTTCTTCTTTGATATGGATTAGGGTTTTGGAAATTGAGGCAGCCGATTCAAACTATTTGATTGAATGATGATCTTTCTTTAGTTTGCTTTGTCAATCAACTCATTACTTGAGCGTCTTCGGCTACTCAATTTATCGAGTTCGAATCGAATGATACTGGCATGCGATTTCCTTTATTTACTCTCGATGATATACTTAAACTCAATACTTGTATGTCGATGATGATAATGGTTAAATAGTGATAAAAGCCCTATATTTTTGTTCAAGTATTTCGTTTGAATTCATCTGCTAATTTTGCTCGGTCGTCCGATTTTACTTGAATGCACGTGATTTGTTTAGACTGGTTCAATTCAAATATTTTTTTGATGTGCTTTGCTTGATTACCATGGCTTGTTTGGTTTTTTGATTTTTACTTCATACATGTTACTCCATGAATTTGAATTTGCTTCGTTCATTTCGGCCTCGACTTGTTCATTGTACTTGCGTTATCTTAATAGCCACGTTGAAACTACAAGTTGGTCTAAGTTATCTTAGAGGAAGCAAAGGAGAGCCATATCACATGTCACAACATCAAGTTGACACGTCAGTAAAATCCCTATCGGTCAAGCTTATAGCTGCTTAAATCTAATGGTGTAACTCATTTATAAATAGGCATGTACTCCCCAATATTTTAACACCCTTAATTTTATTAACATTCTTTAGGAAATTTAATTAGATAAATTAAATAAAACAATGTAAAGATTAGAAAGATAAGGTGATTGAGATCTGAAAACAAAATAGAGGCCATGCTTAACCAAATAAAAAATTTAAAGAATGGGTTTATGGAAATGGTTTTATAGGCTAACTAATAAGAGGATAAGGCAAGGGTATTATGGGGAATAACTATTCACCATATCCCTTAAACCCTCTACACTTATTCCCACTTTCACTTCACAAATTCATAATTCTAAAACATAAGACCTAAGAGCTCAAGCCAGCCACAACCTAAGGAAAACAAGTGGAAGATAAGCAAGAAAGTAAGTAGGAAGCTTAATAAAATTAATCCAAGGGCAAACCCCAACATCCTTAATAACAAGCTAAGGTAAATAATAGTACTTACATCTCATTTTTATGGTTTCGGTTTCTAGCTAAGATCGGAATTGGTTTTGCATATTTTATGCCATGATTTGTTGTTTAAATGGATATATTCTTATTAATGAATTATGATGCTTCATATTGATTATATGAAAGTTTTGATTTGGAAACCTATTAAATGACATCCTTATGACTTGCATTTTTGATATAAGGTCAAAAATATTATTTTAGACCTGGGTTTCATGTTTCATAATTTCTGAGATTTTGTGGATTTATTATGAATCTTCCAATGAAGAAAATAATTAAATTGGGTTTAAATTAATTTTGGCTATTTTATGTTAGCTTTGAGTCTGAAATTTAGATATGTCAAATAACATATTAGAATTCATTTACGAGAATTTTTGAAGAATTTTACTAAGTATTTTTTAAGGATATAGAATTATTTAAGGTATGGGACTTAGATGTTTTATATACTTTTAAAAGGAGAAGGGGCAAATTTGCTTTATGTTTAAGTTTGTTAATTACTGAAATCGGCAGAATTTTTAGAAAATGATTTTGTGAAAATATTGGCAACCAATTATAATTGGCAAACAAAGCAAGTTAGTTGAAAAAAAATTACGTTAAAAGGTTAATAATCAGTTTTGCAAAAAATTACTGCTTCGCCACATATAGCAACTACCTTTCGACCTTATACTGCGACCCTCAATAAGGTCGAAACAAATACACATGATATCAACGCCATAGTACACAGTGGATTAGAGTTAGGGTAAGGTATAGATATAGGATTGATTTCACTCTAGAGGTGGGGTGAATAGGATGGTACTAATAATAATTAAAATTATTGTGGAAATATATATAATAATTGTAGCACAAATAATTGCAGAATAATAAAATGCAGAAATAGAATAACATAGATTTACCCAGCTTTGGCAAAACCCTGCCTATGTGCTGCCTCCAAGGTTTCTACTAGAAATTTAGTATTCAGACGCTTATACACGTAAACAAAGGATACCTACTATTGACTAGCCTAACTCTATGCTCAAAACACTACCACAACTCAGCCACTGAGTTGCGAATTCTCAAACTACCCCCCATAGTTTGTCCCTAGTCACACGACTAGAAATTACAAAAGTTTAAAAGGAATTACAATTAATAATAGCTCAAATCCCTATTTAATAAATTATGCCCAAAATAAATAATAATGAAACTGGCCCAATTTAAAAGAAAAGAGAACTCCCCTTTTTCTTTTTATATTCGTGTAAAACTTCAGTCGTTCCCTTTTCTTATTTTATGGCCGCCTTGTTTCTTCTTTGATCTGGATTAGGGCTTTGGAAATTGAGGCTATCGATTCATGTTGTTTGATTGAGTGATGATCCTTCTTTAGTTTGCTTCGTCAATTAACTCGTGGCTTGAGCGTCTTCGGCTGCTCCGATTTGTCAAGTTCGAATCGGTTGATACTGGTATGCGATTTCCTTTATTTACTCTCATTGATATACTTGAACTTAATACTTGTATCCCGATGATGATAATGGTTAAATGGGGATAAAAGCTCTATATTTTCGTTCAAGTATTTCGTTCAAATTTTTCTGCTAATTTTGCTCCGCCGTTCGATTTTACTTCAACACATGTGATTTTTTTAGACTGGTTCAATTCAAATATTTTTCCGATGTGCTTTTCTTGATTACCATGGCTTGTTTGGTTTTCTGATTTTTCGTTCATATGTTTTGCTTCATGACTTTGAATTTGCTTCGTTAATTCAGTCTTGACTTGTTCTTTGTACTTGAAATATTACCCAGATTGTTCAATTCGTGTTATCGCTTGACTTTGACTCTGACTTGTTCGAACTCTACCTTGATCACCACACTTTGATTCTTTGGCATTTTTAATTTTTGTTGACTGCTATTACATTCTCTAGTTCGAACTTTGTTTGATTGGACCTATATTTGTATATTTATATATGAATACATGTGTATTCATATATATATATATATATATATATATATATGTATGTATGTTGAGGCATTTCTATTTTCATGATCCGGTTGCCTTTGATTTTGTTTCAAAGCTTTACTGCATTATGTAGTCTATTTCACATGCTTCGAGCTTCATTTATTTTCTCTGTTGTGTGTCGTCTTCATGTATATACATACACATGTATGTATATATGTGTGTGATTAGTGCATGCATATATGTGTGTTGCTTTATTAATTCACTGTATTGAGGTTTGGTTCATTGATGATTCTTTGAGTCATGTCCATATGCATATGTATACATATGCCATTTTGTTTACTGCTTCACTACATCCCATATTGTCACTACATATAAATATACATGTCCACATGTGTGTTTGCACATGTATACATGTATGCTTGTGATGCCTTACTTGGCTTGATGCTCTGTTATCACCTCTGTTGCATTTGCATCCTATACTCTGGTTGTTCATGCCTCTGACCTGATACATATGTATGTACTTATATGCATATGTGTATATATATGTTACTTTGCTTGCTTATTCTAGTGTGTAGTGCTTGTATATACATATAGTTTACCACTTTGTTTTCATTTGTGTGTCATTTTGTATTTTGTTTTCACTTGAACATTTATCTGGGTTCAAGTGTTGGTTTGACTTGAGTCTTTTTGAACTGGTCTATGCAAGTCTCGGTTGGTTGCTTCATGACTTCACCGTCGATTCTGTTCTCATGTGTACACATTGAATTTTTGATCGAGGCTTGTTTGTGTTGCACTGGTGGTCCTTCTTGAGATACTATCTGGTTGAAATTTTTTGAGTCAAAATTGCCTCTTGTCCTTGTGGTCTTTTCTGTTGTTGGCTGAGCTAAACCTAAACTATGACACATGTATATGTGTGTGTGTAAATATATATGTATATACACACACACACACATGTGTGCAAACATATGTATGTATGTATGTGGCCATGCTGATGTATATGCATGCTCCATTCATTTTGTATTATTATTCACTGCCCTGGTCCGTGTTACATAATCATGTTTTGTATTGTTTTTCATGTGTACAACACTGTTCCACTACATCAGTTGTGAACTTTGGTCTCTGGTTTAGATTACATGTGTACTGCCATATGCACATATATTTTGGTTACCGTTTTGTTCTTGTTTTCATATCCATTGAAGGTCTGGTGGAGTTTGGCCCATTTCCTTGTTAACCTGATGTGTTGACACACTTGTGCACTTGTCAGCATGGTCTGGTTAGCCCTAAATTTGGTTTCACATGTTGATTTACCGGCTTGTTGTCATGTGTGTTTGTACTATTTTCTTCGACTGCTTTCTTTTTGAAATCCTTTCAGGTTGTATGTGTGGATTTGTATTCATGTTGAATTTTATTTGTATTGCACTTGAGTTGAATCTAGCCTTGGCTCGGGTTTGGCCTTGTGCTCACCTGTTCCTGCATTTTTATCAAGTGTATATCAGTGTGCACAACCTTGTGGCATGTACAGTGATACACTGTGCATGTCACATGTTGTTTGTGTATGATGGATTCAAACAAAAATGATGACGAACAACCCAAATAACCGAGGCAAACAATATTTTTAAAAACATACATTTTATTTTGTACTACAAAAATATTTCTTTTTCAATTTTACTATGTCAGTGTTTATTATAAAGATAATTTAGATGCTGGATACAAATTGGAATATAGTTGAAAAACAAATATAAGTGAACGAGTGATATGAAGTGAGGTGCAAATGTATGTATAGTGAAAAACTGTATTATAATTTGAAATTGTATTGTAATGGAAATTGTATACATAGTGAGAGCTTAAATTTGTACTATTCAAAATTGTAATAAAATATTTTCTTGAATAAAATATCTGTTTAAATTTAAATTCTATGTTATTTATTTTATTCAGCAAATATTTATTTAAGTATACGAAAATAAAATAGTACAATAACAAATACATTTAAATGAATATATATATATATATATATGTTTATTATCATCAAACAAAAATCATATACAAGCATATTCAACAATCTCCCCCTTTTGTTGATAACAAACATATATTTAAGATTTTGAATTTACTAAATGTATTTGGTCATTGATGAACTCTATTTTCTCCCTTTATTTGAATGCTCCCTCTCTACAATAAAGAACCCCCTTCATATATGCATGACAATAAATAGATATATGCAATGAACCTATATGGGAATATGCCAATAAAATATAAAATATTTGAACTTTGTTTAACAATATCTTAACTTTTCTCTCCCCCTTTTGTTTTCGACAAAAGAGTAACAGTTAGAAAAACAGAGATAAAGTGATAGACATTAATACAATATTAATACCCAATCGAGTATAAATATTACATTTCAATAAAGAATAAAAAAATCATAAATACTCTTTTTGGTGCATATTCCACTTTAGAATGATAGTGATGATGTCGACATATAAAACCATATAGTTGTGTCTATTGTTGGTATATTTATATCAGGAATTTGAATATCCACTAACCATTTATAAGCGTTTGGACTTTTAAATAAGATTAGTAGTACTCTCAATTTTTATAAAAAATAAATTTGAAGCATCTTCTAACTACGCATAACCGTGAGGACTTTTAAATGGGAATAGAATCAACTTGTCTATTTAATAATTAATTTTGATATGTGTTCCATACATGCATAACCGTGAGGACTTTTAAATAAGCATGAAAGCACATGATAAAAAATTCCAAGTAATTCACCCATCCATAACCATGAGGACTTTTAAATTAGAGTGAATACTTTGGATGGTTTTTTAAAAAATAAATAAAATAAAAATAAACAATTTCCTATTAAAAATACCACATTTTGGTATACTATATTGGATTTTGACGAGTGATGGTTGTTTGAAATATGATAGAGATAGAGATGGTCATGGAATTTTAATCAACAAAAGTTACTATAAATCTTGTTTAAATTTTTAAAGAAATTTGCTAAATATACTGTCTCAAGTCATAATGTATGACTAATATCAACACTCATTACATTTTCAGTAACTATTTTTCTTTTTGATAATCAATAGGGAGTTAGATTAGTTAATGTAGTCATTAAGATCAAATCCGAAGATAATTATAAAATCAATTTTTCTAAAATGCCTTATCTGAAATGAATTCAAAAAAACATTATTTTCTGAAAGGTGTTTTATAAAAAAATATTTGCTAATTGAAAACCAATTGAAATGAAAAATATGTAGATGTTTTCTTTGAAAATGTGATGCAACTTATGAATGTCTCAACATAAAACACGTTCCACAAGTACTTTTTCTATCAACTATGTTACCAGTGTAATCTACATCTGAATTTCTCTTAGACTCAGGGTTATCATTAGATAGATATCATAGACCAAATTGTGGAGTTGCAACAAATACCTTATAATCCTTTTTATAGTTTTTAAAATGTGATTCCTTAAGGATTTGATTGAAAATGTGCACATAAACAACTAGTGAACATAGTATCAGATCTAGAAGAAGTAAGATAAACAAATATATCCATGTGTATCTAGAGTAATAAAAAATAAATACAAAACAATATTTCTTATCATCTAAAATTGCAATATAGTTAGTTCAAGCAAATCAATATGAAATAGTTCAAAGACTCTAGAGGTACTTATAGTGTTCTCGGCATAAAAGATAATTAGCCAACAACTTTGCATAAATCAGAATCAAAATCAACATTCATTTCTTTATCACATAACTGGATAATTGAATTCATATTATGGTGCAGATTTTCACATTTAATATATCGTTCTAGATAAATGTACCATTACCTATTTACCTTCACGATAATTTTTTGTTGTTACCCATTGTGACTCTGCCACCTTTGTACTAGGTTAAGGAACTTTGATTTGTCGCCCGTCGTGTGCCTGAAACAGCCAGAATCCAAGTAACACTATTGCTGTTCCTTAGCCTACCACCACACCTACACGAAAAAAGTTTTTTGTGACCTGTTTATTTTTATAAGTCCATGGTTGCTAGTGATAAAAGATTTTGAAAGATATGTTTGAGTAGACCTAAGATAATTTATATTTGTTCCTTTTGGCACCTAGATTTGCTTGACTTTGAGGGACTTTACATTTGTGCCTTTTGGAACCCAAATTGGTATGGTTCTTACACGTTAGGGTCCATACCAACAATTATTGTGATCGTGTCTAGTTTTTCCACAAATCGTGCACTTTGAATCGGCTTGATTGTTTTTTGCTTCTAACATAGATTGATTATACCGAAGTCCTTATCTAACAGTATTAACGGTTGTTTGTCCAATAGCATGATTAACAATCTTTTTCCTTTGGAAAATTTTCCTAAAGTTGTAGACAATAGTTGGACTTGTTTTTTGGGAGATTCATTTTCATTCAATAACTGAGTGCACATTTGAACAGAATTATCTCTCTTAGTATTTTCACTTTCTTTAAAAATCAGAATTTCATTTTCAAGTGATTTAATTTTAATTTTTGATTTTTTAATCTCTTCTTCAAATGATGGACACTTATCACATTTAGGGCACTTATTTCGATAGATTTTAATCAATTGATCAAGCTGTTTATTTAACTCTATCAAACTATCTCTTTGTGATTCAGTTTTAGCGTATTTCTCCTTAAGTTTTAAAAACAACCATTTACTTCATGAAAATATATAAATAATTCCGAGTGAGTAAGTTTTGATACCTCGCTTGGCTCGTCATCATCACTATCAGTTGTTTCTCCTTGAAGATACAAATTTTCCTTTTCACTCTCACCGCCACTGCTTTTATCAGCTTCATCAATTTAATCCCAAGTAGTTGCAAAACTTCTCTTTTTGATTTCTTTCCTTGGCCGAGTCAATTCTAAAGACAATTGGGATTTATCTGACCAGGTTTATTGCATTTGTGACAAATGATCTCCTGCTCTTCTGAGTTGTCTAGTACTTTGACTATTCTGCTTTTCAATTGTTGATTTAGAGCTGGATTTCCATTTTTGCGGTTTCACTTTTTGAATCTCTTTATTAGTAGCGCCAATTTAGTTTCTTCATCATCATGATCATCTTCACTTTCCGTTGTTCCTTTGGGAGCTATCAACTTTTTTCGAGCATCACATCCTTTACGTTCTTCCTCGAATTTCATTTCTAGCTCATAAATGGTGAGATTTCCAATAAGTTCTTCGACTTTAATCTGTTTCAAATCCTTTGATTCTTGAATAGCAGTGACTTTGGCTCCAAAATTTCATGGTAGAACTCTGAGGATTTTCTGGGCTATTTTCAATTCTGTGTATGGTTTTTCAAGGGCTTTTGATTCGTATACGAGACTAGAAAGTCGTTCGTACATCTCTTTGACATTCTCATCCTTGGCCATTGTGAAGTTCTCGTATTCGTTACTAAGCATGGAAAGGAGAGATTCTTTGACTTGAGATGTTCCTTCACGAGTCACTTCAAGTGTGCGCTAGATTTCCTGCGCAGTTGGACAATGTGAGACACGATTAAATTCAATTTGATCTAATGAACATATAATAGAATTCATAGCTTTAGCATTAACATTCTATAGTTTATTTTTAAGATCTGTCCATTGATCCATCGGTAATTCAACATATCCTATAGCTTTAATAGCCACCACATTGAGCCCCTGTATTCGAGATTTACAAGGTTTCAAGTCCTTCTCTTCCAACATCATTTGATCATAAGCTTTCTTAAACAAAATATTGACCGAACTCGCATAGTCAACCAACACCTTCCAAACAATTGCAGGGCCACTATGCTCACTAGTGGGTCGGTCATGGGAGCTTCCACTACATCTGCATTTCTATTTTGGAAAACAATATCCTCAGCCATCATTCTACATTGTTTTACTGGAGTCCTGTCTTCAGCAACATAGCAACTTTCACTCTCCGCATGTTTATTGCACCATCATATGTGTCTATCTCAGCTACACTCTTATCGTGTGGGTATGACTTATCTGTAATTGTATTAATTACCTACTATTTTTCTAGCCACCTAAATGCATCAGCCCCGAGCTCATCTCATTCCCATTCGGAAGATGACCTAGGGGTGTTAGCATTGCCTTATCTTCCATCCCGTGGGGCTTTCACATATTGGTGTAACCTTTTCTTATGAATCAAATCCTCAATCATATCCCGCATGTATTTGCACTTGTTGGTATTATGACTGTGATTTTCATGGATTTTGTCAAATTTGGCTGACTTCCTCTCCTTCTCAGTTGACTCTCTCAGAGTCGGCTTTCTGTACTGCTTGGTGTTTTGAGTTGCAAGATAGATATTCTTTATCGAGTGGTTTAGTCCAATAAAGCTCTCGTACTTAGCATTTCCAATACGATTCTTCTTCTTCTCATCCCCATCGTTCTTCCATTGTTTAGTATTGTTTTGGATACCAACATTCACATCTATACTTCCAGAGTTTCCTCCAGACTACTTTGTAGCAACATTTCTTTATATCACTTTGTCTGAAGTCCTAGCACCAGTCCTTCATGGATGCATGTGTGCTTTCTTCAAGCATAAGTACTCATTAGCTTTTCTATAAAAAGCATCCATTGTCGATAGGGACTTCCTTTCCAACCATTCTCTAAACTCTACATCGGGATGAGTCCCCCTAATCAACACCATCAACACTATGTCATCCTTGGGATCTATAAATTCTATCACGGCTGCGTGGAATCGATTTAAGAAATTCTTCAAAGACTCCGCATTAGCTTGGAAGAGGTTTGACAAAGACATGATATGTTTTGAATGTGCAGTAAATAAGCGGATTTGCTCTATGAAATTCTTTGACAACTCAGCGAAAGATGACATGGACCTCGGCGGAAGTTGAGTGAACCACATTGTAGCTACTCCTAGGAAAATTGGAAAATAGTGGCATTTCACAGCATCAGAAGCTCCAGAAAATCCATATGCCATTCATATCTCATCAAGTGATGCTTGGGATTCGTCGTTTCTCCATACAATGACATAGTTGGCAATGCGAATCTCTGGGGGTATCTCCCACGTAGAATGTTCTTTGTAAATGGATTTCAACTAAGAGAGTTACCCCACTTGTCATTAGTTCTGTTGTGATTTTCACTAGCAATTCTCCTGAACAAATCCTTCGGATAGTCCGAGTCAATAGGTTCAACTGAATGATGGTAATCAGCTTCATCCCGAGTGTTCGACCTAGTGAAAAATCTCGGGTTGGCTCTCGATACCTAGGTTTTCCAAACTCTGGGTGATCCATTCATCTAACAGTCCCTCTTATTTGATTCCTATGAGTGGCATCATCATCATCATCATGATTCTCCATATTTCAATCACCACGGCTCCTTCAAAAGTCAAATCCATGCCGCCTTCCAAAAAGTGGGCTATGGGCCCACAAATGGATGGGCGGGTACCAACCACTAACCTTGGGTTAGTATCGATCCCTAAACTTGACCTTAGAGCACATCCTCTTCCTTGTTGAGATGTTCGAATAGCATTCCGAGTCCTTTTCTGCTTCTTGTCCCTCTGTCTCTTCTCCGATGATGAGGAACTTTCCGACTCTGAAATATAATCTCTTTTACTCCTTCTACAAAGATAATCAGTTAGCTCATTCAGCAGTCTCAAGCTTTGCTGCATCGTTTGATTCATCTCATTCTAACTACCCCACAATCTATCTTCCATTTATTGCATCATCATATCCATCTTCATTCTGGTCACAACTCCAGCATGATTTTGGATCTCGAGTTGAGTAGGTTAGGTAGCTTTATCTACATGCTAGGTATTTTGGTCCTCAACTCCAATAGTACCTCTAGAATTTATAGAATGGTCTCCTATTAATGGAGCCATTGCAAATAGATTCTCTTAGATTATAGAAATCTGAATAATAGAAAATGAGGTAAGAGAACTAGATCTATCTCTTGGAATAAGGAAATACAATAGTAGATGATGGATCCAAGTAGCTTGAGAACCTTTTTTCAGTGAAAGTACCAAAATGTTTGAACCAAGAATGGCACAAAAACTCAAAAGTTGAAGAAGAGAATAAAAGGTGAAGAATTAAACGAAAAATAAGCAAGAAAGAGCACACATCAATTTACAGTGGTCCGACAAATCAAGGCCTGCATCCACTTTATATTTTTATTGCTTATATTCTTACTTGGAGGCAGAAGTTTTCTTAGTCAGTATAACTCTGACATTTGATTACAATAAATTGAATAAAAAGAGCCAAAGCCAAAAAGATCTTAAAAAATAAGTCGTGCCCTCCTATTTATAGAGGTAAGAGCCTAAAATCTCACTTAAAATATCCACAGAGCATTCTCCATGCAAAAGACTAGTTTTCTATAAAAATAGGATTCCACACTATCAGGTTGTATGGGACGGTACAACTCCAAGGGTAGGGGTCAGCACTGACCCATAAAATTACCAAATTGCTTATCTTCAACTCTTTATGTTGGAGCATCTTATGGTTAGCTTTGTGATTCTATTGTTGTTTGCATCGGTAATAGCTTGTTTCTATGTCCAAGTGATGGAGCTGTGGAAGAACATGGTTTCTGATTCAAGTGTTCGTGAAGATTGATGGAGAATTGCATTGAAACAATAAAATGACATTAAGGATAGGCTTTTGGCACCAAGATGGACATTTAGGCAAAAGTTGTGGACAATTAGGGTGGAAAATATGGGTCGGTACCGGCCCATAATTTGGGTGGTTCCATCTTCATTTTGGCTTGGCTTGGCTTGGCTCTAGCCTTGTGATTCTATTTATGCTTAGTTTCTAGCCTTCCAGGCTATCTCTCTAGCCATCCTGTCATGATAGCTCCAAGTTCAGCTCATCCATTCTTGCCCAATATTATCTGGTCAAAAGGCTGGATAACACTTAGTAATCATCATATACTTCTACTATCCCTTTAATATAGGATAATTACCCAACATTCTCTAGGGAATAGGGACTCCTAGTCTCATCTAAGGTCTTGAATTGTATCTCTTATATATGATTTATTGTTTCGAACCTGTTATGACACTAATTTATAGCACCTCCACCTCTATAATCACACTAACCAAGAGTATTACATAATAATACTATCGGATAATATGGAGAATAAGGCAATATAGGGTACACATGTGAACATTCTCATGGGTTAACACTGGTACGTATTAAAAACAACAAATATAACTCACCAACAAACATACATAGTATCAGCAAAAAGCAATAAACATGTATGCCTCTAGGATAAAACAATAGACAATATACGGAAAATATCAAAGATCACAGAGTCAATAGTAGTGGTAATATATAATATATTATATTCAAAATATATCCAATACATATCACAATGATATACATGCAGGAGACTATGCAATACAAAATAATAATATACAATACCAATTATCTTTGTCACCACTATGCCCAGAATACAAACCTGCCTCATTATCCCTAAACTTGAAATATCTTGGACTGACCCGAGTATTATATAAATATTAAATGGGTTAGACTATATCTAAGTCAAGGGTTGTACATACATATAGATATAAGATACGCATAATATAACGGTGATGAAATAAATTAATACTATAACAAGGTAGCAACAACCACAACACCCAATATAAAGATGACATCACACATATAAATCACATCAAATATTTTCTTATTGAAATAACAAATGGGTGAATCATCCATATCTGAAATCACCATCAAATCCAGAAATAATCAATGATAAGGTATCCTCAACTAACATCAAGTAAAAATGAAGCAATCCCCATAATATCTCTCAATCTCATATTATAAAATACCATTATCAAATCACTAAAATCAATAAGAAAGATTTGAATCAGCTCATAACAATACCCATATATAATCAACAATAACTAGGCCGTCTACCTAAAAAAATAGGCCTTCTGCCTATGAAGGATACTAGGTTGACCATACTCTGGACAAAGTCTCAGGTATAATCGCATATATACATAGTACTTCTCTATTTGCCACCTATATACATACACATACACCGAAACCGAATGGAAGACCGACGGTGTGTCTTATTGCTCCAGTAGTCATACATGGTCTATATTACGCGACTCCTACAGTTATCAGTTACCATTACCTTTTCCCTCCCGGTGTCATGACAAGGATCCACCAAATGCTCGACATTAGAGTCAAAACCCATGAAAAATATGAATTATGAAGCAAAATCCTCCAAAGTCATTAACAAATCATAAATATAAATTTTATCGTGTGAGCGAGTCGAATTCTATCGAATTTTTGCCATTGATAAACTATACACACAATATAACTAAATTTCAAACATTAAAATGCAAACTAACAGCATTTCCATTACATTTTGAACATCCAACAAATACAGATCTTCACTACCTATCACCAAATGACATTCAATATCACAACAATCATTCAAATATCCCAAATTACAATTCATCCAAGCAATTCATTAATTATTCACAAGCGATTCAACTAAGAAAATGCAATAAATGATTGTGATAATTATATAAATAACAAGGGATAAAATAAATATAGTTGTGACTGAGAAAACTCACTGAAATAATGCTCGAATATCTACAACAACGATTGAACAATGCTAGGATTTCTGCCCATAGTCGTTACTTCCATGCTTCATTTAAACTTTCGACATTGCAGCCATTACCCATAACCCTTCATCCTTATCAGCTTTGCTATGCCGTTGACACATGACATCGCTCCATCACAAGGCATCGCATCGACTTCCTTAAGTACTGCTAGCTACCACAATATGACTGCCACCAACCAACTCCACAAACGTACCCCTCCACTATAGCCTGTCATGCTTCAGATCAACATCCACCTACATCAACTCGTGACACCAAGTCGCATCTACCCTTCTTCCAAAGTCGACCTCCGCTTGGGTCTCAATCATTGCAATTTCCTCCTCGCAAAGACGACATCGACGATTTCTCTTCTTAGGCCACGATTTGATTGCCTTATGTTTTTTTTTCATCTTAACATCGCCATTTTTTTAATTGGGAATCATGGATGAATTTAATTTAAGGGTTCGGGCTTAAATCACATAGCTGACTGAAATTTCTAGAAGCGTAATGAAAAGAAATGGGTTTTGGCCGAGATCACTTTAGGTTTAATTTTGATTTAGTTAATTTTTTTGTAATTAAATTTAAACCTTTAATCCTTGAAAGAAATTTCTATAAATTGATTCACATACCATTCAACAAATTATACTTTAATTAAAACAATTTATTTATAATAAATTATTATCTGAAAAGAATTTATTAATTTTATTTTATTTATTGTATTTAAATTATTTGTCAAATATAATTTAATTAATTAAAAATTATTTTCAAATTATAAATTATCAAATTCGAACAACCCTATTTTTATTAAATTTACTTATTCATACGACGTAGAATGTATGGTTGTTACCATGGTTGTGTGACATAGAGGTGTGAATTTAGTTAGTATCTATTATCAAATGATTCAAATACTAACATTCACCTATCACCTTACCCAGTGGTATGATAGTTTGTTTACACTTTTTTTTTGCAAAATCAAATTTTATATTATCTTAAGTAGTTCCACTTAGTAAAAATAATTTAGCATATTCTGTTCATCAAAACTATACCACTTTAGAATTTATGGAATTTAGTTTTAATCAAAATTCTTGTATTGCCTATATTTAAACTCAGTTAGTCCATAGACAAAGTTTTTGGTTCAATAATAGCATTTTTCTATTAACATTACTACTTTGACCATTGATTTTGACTTTGGGTTGACACAGTTAACTATGATACTAACCTCATACAATTGAGTAGATAAATTCTCTATTGAATAATGCTTCACTTTCAATGGTTCAACTCAAACTCTACTATAATCGCTTAAGATCACCATGTCATGACTTAACATTAATCAAAGTGGAGTATTCATATTAAAGTTCCACCGAATTCTTAAGTCAAGGGAACTATGTAACATTATCAACCTGAGATTTCCTATTTGACCTAGTTGTTAATAACTAGTAAGAAATTCCAAGAAGAGACATTCCATAGTTATCTAATAAGTACAAGTAGGTTACCCTTGATGCTTCTAATAGCAACAAGTAATACACCACCCAATATTTAGAGAGCATTATGCTCTTTGATCTCAGAAGATGTTCTGATATCATTTCTTAAAACATCGTAACCGGGAATATTTGTGATAACAACAAATGTTAGTTGTACAACAAATCAAAATTATGTTAATTGGTGATTTTAGATCTAATCAGAACAATATCAATACTTAAAATATATTGAAAATACAGAAGAGAATTTCAAAATAGATTATTCATCATTGAATATTCTTCTTAAATAATTTAAGATGAATAAAATAAAATTTCTGAAATTTTAAATAAAATTAATCAACTTAGTTAATTAAATTAAATGGTTAATGTAAATTAAATATAATTTAATTAATAAGGTTAAGGTTAATTAAATGTGATTTAATTAATAGTATGCAAACAAATATTATATAATTTAATTAAATTATAAGTGGTTATAAATAAATTAACTTATATAATCATACATGTATATATAATGGAAGTGCAACTGCAATAAATCCAAAATAGATTTTTGAAGTAAATATATACATATGGTACACATAATGATTTCAAATTTATCCGACACTTAGGTCACGGGGATATTTTTTAGAAATACATTATTTCTTAAGCTGATGTCACTTAAAATACATTAAAGATTATAAATCTATAATGTTGAGTCATTCCATATCATTTACATATTAATATATTACTCGTATACTTTAGTTGTTGAGCAAACTCAAGCTATGGATGTTATGTTTAGTACCATTAATATATTGCTTAATAAGACAAGATACATGCATGTATTCATTAAGCAAACCCAAGGTATGCGCACTATACTTAGCCCGTCGCAAAATGGTGGATGCGATAAAGTAATCTCTTTTGATTTGTTCAGCAACCTCATGGTCGAGATTGAGATTAGAAGAAAGACCACAGTTATTAATTGTTATTGATACAAATGGTAAAGGATTATCTGCTACATGCGGGTCTATAATTTGTTGTGCAAACTCAAGGTTAGAATCCCAAATCAAGCATATCCTAGTACCCATGAGAGGAATCAAAAGATTTATATGTTTTTCCTAGGATTTTAGGATATATAAAAATCTAATGGGGGTCTTATTAGAAAATTAAAATGTCGAAATTTATCCTCTCTAATATTGTAAGAACACGTGCTATGCTAAATTAAAGCTATCTACTTCAATTATTCTATACAACTAGTTTAATTGTTAAAACTTTCAATTTAAATATACTAATGAATTAAATCAAGATTGAAAAAGAAATAAAAAAATAAACTTACCAATAAATCTTTTGGCATGCTATCACTTCAAGACCCATGCAAGAGCTAAATTATACGATTACTAAATACATACATACCTTGGTTGCTTAAATATATGCCTGAGATTGTCATCGCCTTTTAAGAATTTTGAACTATGAAGCAATACAAGAATTTAGATATTTGATCCATATTAGATCACATAAAAGTTGTATAGTAAGCAGTCACGTTCATAGTGTACAAAATCCCTATGAAATGGTTCGTTCGAATTGTGCAAGTAAACCCCGGTGCAAGATGATTTTTTCAATACAATTGAATACAGTGTGCACTGATCCATATTTTACATATCTAGGGATCGTAAATTATTATTTTTATATGGAATTGTATGATTCTATAGCTTTAGGAAAAGACAGATAGAGACATTTTGCATCCTTAGGATATTTAGAGGATGATTTTGATCTTAATAATCCTGTATGAATTATAACTTTGATAGAAGCTGAATTGGAGTTTGAAACCTCTTCCATAGATCAAAATGATGGTTTCTCTCTTTGTAAAGTGGTCGTAAATGGAATTTTTTAAACCATTTGGAAGATACGGTTGTTTGAAGTTTCTTTTGATTTTGGATAACTTAGTGGATAATTAAGGAGATTAGTAGCAAAGCCCAAGACCCATTTTGGAATTAACACCCAAAGAGGGCTGATAGGACTACCCCTTGTTATTTCATGCTTCCTAAGATAGTTAGAGAAGCCACCATTAACATCCCCTAGCCTAAAACCACTATAAACCTTAATTTGATTAGCTAAATCTTGTCATTAGAAGGAGATTAACGAAACTAGCACTTGATTTTTGTAACGACCCAGGATTTTGACCATATTATTATAATAAATATTTAATCTAATTTAAATAAAATACAAGCTCTTCATTTTATAAACTTATAGGATCTTTGGACATTTATCAGTTATAAATGTATATATGTATATATATATTTTGTGAAGGAAATTTTGATTGGAAAATTTAAAATAGATTCTTTCAAATACTTATAATAAAATCTATCCTATTCAATTTAAAATTAAAGGTTCCATATTATTAATATTTGATACAATACATATATAGATGTAGTCTATAATAATATGATTTAAAATAAAATAACTCTATCCACATTAAATATAAATATAAAATATATTAATGCAAATATAAGTTATAAATCAAATATTTGGAAGTTAAACTCTTACTAAAAATAAAATTAAGAAGTTATTCTAACAACAACTCATATGATTAAAATAAAATAAATCTTATAAATATTGAAGATAAGTATAAAATAAATATATATGGTTATAAACATAAGTATATAAACATAAGAAAACTAATATATATATATATATATATATATATAAGTATAAAATAAATAAGTGAATGTAGTACTTGATAGTATAAGTTTAAAGTAGAAGTAAACATACAAAATAAATTGATAATTTTGTAACCTGAAACCAGACAAGCACAAATATGTATATGGTTGTTCAAGCTAGATGATAATAAAAAAAATCTATAAATAAAATATCTTTGTACAAATGCATATCAGCAAAGTGTAAGTAATCCCTGACATAAAAAGATATATGCATTGTTCAAGCTAGAAGAGATAATAAAAACAAAATCTTTATACAAAAATCTTTGTACAAATACATATCAGCAAACATATAATAAATTTGTAAACATATTTGAAGACAATCTCATTTGATGCTTTCATCTCAGCACCATAAACACTTATTTAGCCGAAATACTTGTTTCATCTCAGATTTACAGTACATTAACATAAAACAAAATATGATCAAAACCAGTTAAGGCTTGTACTAGAAGCTGATATCCTTGTTCAAGCTGTTCTTATATATAAGCATCATATTATCTGGTTCGTTCGCAAAAAAAACCTTAGTATACCTGAGAAAAGAAAAGAAAATATAAACATCATCTTTATTTACAACTCAATAACTCAAAAAAAATCAAGGCAGAGAAGGTTTTCAGGATAATTAAACTCCAGCTCTTCATCAACAACAATTTATCCTTTGTTTCAACAACATCTTAGGTGAGTAAACCTACTTTTTGAAATTTAAATCTTAATTATTGGTTCATGAAAATATTATGATTGTTATATATTATTCTGTGATGTTGTTGTTGTTTTACTGTAAGTTCTGCTAAGTGATATTCTTCAATATTATCAAGTTTTTGAGCGAAGTATTGTAAAGAAAATTAATACTCCTTCGTATAAAAAACATTTTAAACTTAGAAATTTAACTTATTATGTTTGTATAAACAAACATCAGGACTTGGAAATTTGTTTGAAGGATGACAGAGCACCATAGTTACTGTAAGATTAAATATTAGAGCAAAAAGGAAACAAACTGTTAAATTCGAATAATTTAAAATGTTGTTTTGATTAATATTTTAAATAAGCACACAAAGATAAGATTTTTAAAGCAAGAATGATAATTTTTAGTTTAGGAATGTAAGAGCAGTTTACAGATGAAGAAAAATCACTTTTTTTCAAATTTCTATTGATTTAATGAATTGTTGATGTTGAAATTTGTTATGGAGCTAGATTATTGATTCATGGATATGGGAAAAACGTTGAAAAAATTTTCTAGTGCAAATATTTTTTAGGCGAATCAAGTTTAGGGTTTTGGGTTCATGTTTCCTGGGGTCGGCATGTACGTTGATTTTGTAGCCTTGGATCGACCGAGCTACACGAACTTATGGGAGATGGAAGAGGGGGATATGGCCGTGGTATGGCCGGAGCCGCGTCATCGCTAGTGGTCGAGGTTGTGTGGACGTGGCGATTTTCCATTGTCGTGTTCGAGTTGCTATTCGTATAAACGAGAATATTTTGATTTCGAGTATATCGTGTTGAACTCGGTTTGGATTTCGAACGTGAGTTCGATTTGCGGTTTTCTAGGGGAAACATGGGTCAACGGAGGGATGGCGAACCACCATGCACGTGCACGGTGGCATGAGGGTGTTAGCAGTTCGAAGATTAGGTCATCTCGAGTGCACTCGAGAATTTGGGAAGTTTGCTTTGGGTTTCACTAGCGTACGCGAGTGTGTTTATATAACCGTAGTTATATTTTTTGACTTAATTTAGAAAAAAAGAGAAGGAAAAAAAAGAACATTAGAAGAAGAAGTATGCAGGAGAAGGGGACGCGAGAAAAAGATGGGGGAAACTCGAGTCTTATTCGAGTAAACAACGTACTTGCCTTGGGTCGTTTTTAAGGGGTTAAGCCAAAAAAAATTTATGTTATTTTTGTTAAAAAAACTCAGTATTATGTAAGTAAACATTATGGACAAGGTTTAAGCTGAGACTTGACTTAAAATTTATTAAGAAAATTTTACAAAACAAAAGATGGTTAATTAATTTAAATTCAAAGTTAATTAAGATTTGTAATTAATTTATAATGGTGATTAAATAAATAGTTTAAGATTTAATTAATTTGTAATTAAAGATTGATAATGATAATCTTGTGTAAATCAATTTGAAACTAAGAATTTAATTAACCATTTAAAGTTAATTAATCAATAAGTAAATAGTAGTTAACTAATTAATTAATTATTTAGGTATTAATGATTAATTTAATTGGTAAGTAATGGTTAATTAAGTAATTAGTGATAATTAAATGAGTTATTAAGATTTATAAATCAATAATTAAGATTATTAATTTATAATTAAGAATTAATTAATTAAGTTAGTAATTAAGAAAAAGTTAATATAGTTAATAAGTCGATTAATTAGTGATTAACTGAGCAGAATAAAATGGTTTACTCTCAAGTAATTAATTAAGTTCCAATTAATCAAACTAAATTTGATATGAAGTGATGATTCTGTTTGATTGACTCTGATATCGATTGGATAATATTTCGTGATACATTGTGATATTCTGGATATATCTGTGATGACTGTGTATCATTTATCTACGATAAATGTTATGTGAATTCAAGTATTGAATGTAAATTGTTTAAACTATTTAAACAACTTGGCCTCTAAAATGGCGTTTGGATTTCGATGAGACCGGGATCGGGTGTCAATTTGATATTCCGAAAACCACATCGATCCAAATTAAACGTTAGGTCATGACATCTCAAGTGAAGGTCGAGATGGTGTTTTCAGAATGCAAGGATTATCGTCGTTAACTCTGAGGGTGATTCCAAAACGAGTGTAACGAGATAATGCCTTCGGTTTCGTTCCAACCCGGAACGAACTTGTATGGATTGAATGCTTTTAGCACATCGTTAGGCGGACGATGAGCATTCTAAGAGATGTTCTACAAAGGTAATCGCAGCCTCAAGCTCATCAACCGGGAATGGCTAAAACAGGGGATATGCAACAAGGTTAGGTGGGTCATGCCCAAGCAGGACAAGATATACCCCTGTCTAGATGTCCATTTTTATTCGGCTGTGTGGGCAGTTGGATCTACAGCCAATTGCGAGGTTATCTTGTTCGGGACTGTTCAGTAAGGAATGGTTCCAGCCTTATGTTGCCGGGGAATTAGGGTGGCTCCTCGGTACGGTGATCTAGGCCCCGTACTGTGACGGGCGGTACCCCAGTAGCCCTGCCATTGTATGGAATCCAATTTCCAATAAGAGCTGTACGTTTTGGTTGTGTCCAACTATGTTGAAATGTGAGATGTAAGCATTTCAGGTATTTCTGTATTTTACTTGAAAACCTTAGACACTATTATAATATCACTGGATTTCGTATAAAAAGTTTTGGTTAGCGTAAGGTAAAAACTTACTCGTGTTTATGTGTGGGGAGTCTTACGTGATACCTTTATTTTCAAATGATTTTCAAAGTTAAACAACTTTAACCCATTTACTCATACCAGACCCATGTCTGACCCAGAGTTTATATTTTGTTTTTCATAAACTCTTGAGTACTCAAATTTTTATGAGTAGCCAAGTGATTTGTTGAGATTCTGGAGGAGCTTGGAGCAGGAATTTCCAGACGTATCTATATATCTATCTAGTTTCGTTGTGTAGTTAGTGTATGATGTATTTTGGATGTATGTATATGACTATCCTGTTGTTTGATGTTGTATAACTCTGATATACGTGAAAACTATGTTTTAGTTATGTGATGTATTACATTTTGTTCCATTCCGCTGTGAGATTCTGTTGTTGTTATTCTTTCTTTCTATCTTTTCTATTTCTATCTCTTTCTTTTCTTATTGATGATACGTCTTTCTGGGGTTAGAAAGGCGGGTCATCACAGTTGGTATCAGAGCAAGGTTGAGCGAATACCTAGGCTCTTGAGTAATATTTATCTTGAGAGTGCGTATTTGTATTTTCACATAATAATATACCTATCTAAATTTGTTGAGTTACCTGTCCAGGTGGCCAACATGAGTTCTGGAAGGAGAGGCAGAGGTAGGGCCAGTACCTCGACCGATAATGGACGAAGTCAAACTGTTAGTGAGGCTGTAGATCCAGTACCGCCTCAGGTTAGTTTTGCCGCTTTATGCAAAGACTTTTTCAACTTTGGAGGCCAACCATTTTAAGGGTCAGAACTGATAATTGAAGTTCGAGCTTGGCTACGCTCTTGTGAGCGCATCTTTAAGAGTATGAAATTTTCTCATGTACGGTAGAGGGAAATGGCATCGTAGCAATTGCGGGGAGGCGCAACAGCATGGTGGGATGCAATGGTAGCAAATATTCCTGAGGAAGACATTTCATGGGAAAGATTTAAGGAGTTATTTGAGGAGAAATTTATGCCTACAGCAGGGAAAACTCGTCTATACCAGGATTTTCTGAATTTGAAGCAGGGAATCATGTCTAAGCGGAGTATGAGTCCAAATTCAACATGCTAAGGACCAGGGCTCATTGATACTCCCCTCAAAAAGAACGAAATGTTTGTGCAAGGATTGAGGCCAGAATTTCATGAAAAGATGACGGTGCTTTTGAAAGGATCTTTTGTTGATTTAATTGATATGGCTTTGAGATATGAGAACTTGATGAGCAAGAAATCAATAACATCAGCAGCAGCATCAGGAGGGAACTTTGCTAACCCAAATAAAATGAAGTTTAATCCACTTTAGAAAAGGCAAGGCAAAGGAAAGAAACCTAGAGGAAGCAACAATGGGCCTCGCAAGTGTTATAATTGTCAGCAAGTTGGGCATTTGGCTAATCAGTGTCCTCAGGGAAGATCTCAGCAAAGTCAGAGTGGTCCAGGATCAGCAATGGTTCGGAGATCGTAGTGTTTCAATTGTCACCAGCCTAGTCACATGATCAAGAATTGTCCACTTTTGCAGAGGGCGCCTCAGAATAAAGTTTTTGCTCTGGAAGCCGGTCCATCTTCTTCCCCTCAAGGCAAAGGGGTATTGGAAGGTACATTACTTTTAGATGGAAAATATATTAAAGTTTTGTTTGATTTAGGTGCTTCTTTGAGTTTTATTTCTCTGGAATCAGTAGAAAAGTTCTTTCTCACCCCTAGTCCTATGGATCGTCCCATTCTTGTATCTAATCCTATAGGAGGGGCAACCAAATTAGACATGATCTGTAAGGACTTGAAGATTTCTTATCTGTCCCATAGTTTTTCTTGTGACCCTTATGTGTTAAATTTTAAAGGTTTTGACCTTATACTAGGAATGGATTGGCTTGATGAGTATAAAATAGTTCTGAATTGTGATGAGAGAACAGTTTCGCTGGAAACTGATTTAGGTAGGATTGCCAGAGTGTCATGCGATAATTCTGGATTTCACTTGAGTAGTCTTTTGCAAGGAGTTGAGACTTCTTAAGAGAAGGTTGAAGATATTGATGTGGTTCAAGATTTTCCTGATGTATTTGAAGAAGTTAAGTGTCTGCCTCCACATCGAGAGGTAGAGTTTCGTATTGATTTGATTCCAGGAGCAGTGCCGATGATTCAGCCCAGTAGGAGAATGCCTCCTAGGGAGAGGGAGGAGTTAATTAAGCAGACTCAGGATCTTTTGGAAAAGGGATTGATTAGGCCCAGTTTTTCTTGTTGGGGCTCTGCTGCGGTGTTTGTCACCAAATCGGATGGATCGCTAAGGTTCTGTGTGGATTATAGAGAATTGAACAAAGTGACCATTCGAAATAAATATCCTCTTCCTCGTATTGATGATCCCTTTGACCAGTTGCATGGAGCTTCTATCTTTTGTCAACTAGATTTAGCTTAAGGTTTCCATCAGTCGAGGGTAGCTGAGGACAGTATTCCCTTGACTGCATTTAGAGGACCAAATTGTTTCTATGAGTGGTTGGTTATGCCTTTCGGGTTAACCAACGCTCCTGCATATTTTGTTGACCTGATCTGTGTTGAATAAGTTCGTTCTGGTATTCATTGATGATATCTTGGTCTACTCTAAGTCGGAAGAAGAGCGCAGGCAGCATTTGAGAATTGTATTGGAGACTCTGAGGAAGCATGTTTTGAAGGCAAAGTTCTCGAAGTGCCATTTCTGGAAATCGAAAGTCAAATTTTTAGGGCACATTGTTTCTGGAGAAGGTATCTCTATAGATCCAGCGAAAGTTGAAACTATTCTGGAATGGAAGCAGCCGAAGACACCGACCGTGGTTCGCAGTTTTCTGGGTTTGGCTGGCTATTACAGAAAATTTATCAAGGATTATTCCAAGATTTCTTTACATCTGACTAAGCTGACTAGAAAAGGAGCTAAATTCAATGGACACCTCAATGTGAAGAAGCATTTTGAGAATTGAAGACGAGGCTAACCAGTGCACCAGTGCTTGCTATTCCGGATGGGAAGAGAAAATTTGAAGTCTTTACAAATGCTTGTATAGTTGGTTTGGGAGAAGTACTGATGCAGAATGGACGGGTAATTGCGTATGCGAGTCAGCAATTGAAGCCACATGAGAGGAACTACACTACGCACGATCTAGAACTGTTAGCCATTGTTTTTGCTTTGAAGACTTGGAGACATTATCTTTTAGGAGAGAAGTTTGAGTTATTCATGGATCACAAACCGTTGAAATATCTTTTCTCTCAAAAAGATCTTAATATGAGAAAGCAGCGGTGGGTCGAATTTCTGGCATCTTATGATTTGGATATTCTGTATACCTCGGGAAAGGCGAATGTTGTAGCTGATGCTCTTAGTAGAAATGCAGTCTTGTCTCTTTTGGAAGTCGTACCATCTCTCCAAGAAAGAATCATTAGTAAGCAAATGGAGGATAGATCTTTTGAGGAACTAATTCTTGGAACTAAGGATGATCGATATTCGGATTTCAAGGTGGACGATTAGGGTGCTTTGAGGATTAATGGTCGTTTGTGTGTGCCTAATATTGATGACTGAGGCAAGAAGTCTTAGCTGAGCGTCATCGCTCCAGATTGAATATTCACCCGTGAATTTCAAAGATGTATAAATATATGAGGAGAGTCTTCTGGTGGACGAGAATGAAGAGGAATGTAGCTGCTTTCGTAAATAGTTGTGCCATCTGCCAGCAAGTTAAAGGAGATCAGCAGAAGTCAGCCAGATTATTGTAGCCTTTGGAAATTCCAGATTGGAAATGGGAAATGATCTTGATGGACTTCATTGACGGTTTTCCAAGAACCAGGAATGGAAATGAAGGAATAAGGGTTATTGTTGATCATTTGACATAGAGTGCCCATTTTATACCCGTTAAGGCAACTCGTACTGCAGCTTCTCTGGCAGAGATTTTCTTGAAGGAGATAGTCAGATTGCATTGTGTTCCCGTCAGTATAGTAAATGACCGTGATCCTATTTTCACTAGCAAATTCTGGAAAGATCTGCAATCAGCAATGGGAACAAGTTTGAGATTGAGTACAACCTATCATCCTCTAACAGACGGACATACGGAGAGGCTTAATCGTATTCTAGAAGATATGCTGCGAGCTTGTGTATTGGATTTTGGTGGATCGTGAGAAGACCATCTTCATTTAGTGGATTTTTCTTATAATAATAGTTACCAAGCGAGCATTAAGATGGCCCTGTATGAAGCTCTATATGGAATACCGTGTAGATCCCCATCCTGTTGGATTGAATCGAAAGATCGTCTTGTGCTCGGACCCGATCTAATTCGTGAAGCCTCTGCAAAGGTTGAGCTTATCTAGAAAAGAATGAAGGCTGCTCAGGATCGTTAGAAGAAATACGCAGATAAAAGGCGAAGACCATTGGAATTTGAGATTAGAGATTTAGTTTTTGTCAAAGTTTCCCCAATCAAAGGATCTATAAGATTCGGAAGAATGGGAAAACTTGCTCCTAGATTTATTGGACCATTCCGAGTATTGGAAAGAATTGGAGCTGTTGCTTACTGAATTGAATTGCCAGAACGGATGTATGGAATTGACAATGTATTTCATGTATCCCATTTAACGTACTTGCCTCGAGTCGTTTTTAAGGGGTTAAGCCAAAAAAGTTTTTATGTTATTTTTTTTAACAAAACTCAATATTATGTAAGTAAACATTGTGGACAAGTTTTAAGCTAAGACTTGACTTAAAATTTATTAAGAAAGTTTTACAAAACGTAAGATGGTTAATTAATTTAAATTCAAAGTTAATTAAGATTTGTAATTAATTTATAATGGTGATTAACTAAATAGTTTAAGATTTAATAAATTTGTAATTAAAGATTGATAATAATAATCTTGTGTAAATCAATTTGAAACTAAGAATTTAATTAACCATTTAAAGTTAATCAATCAATAAATAGTAGTTGACTAATTAAATAATTAATTAAGAATTAATGATTAATTTATTTGGTAAGTAATGGTTAATTAAGTAATTAGTGATAATTAAATGAATAATTAAGATTTATAAATCAACAATTAAGATTATTAATCAACAATTAAGAATTAATTAATTAAGTTAGTAATTAAGAAGAAATTAATATAGTTAATAAGTCGATTAATTATTGATTAACTGAGCAGAATAAAATGGTTTACTCTCAAGTAATTAATTAAGTTCAAATTAATCAAACTAAATTTGATATGAAGTGATGATTCTGTTTGATTGACTCTTATATCGATTGGATAATATTCCGTGATACTTTGTGATATTCTGGATATATCTGTGATGACTGTGTATTATTTATCTGTGATAAATGTTACGTGAATTCAAGTATTGAATGTAAATTGTTTAAACTATTTAAACAACTTGGCCTCTAAAATGGCGTTTGGATTTCGATGAGACCGGGATCGGATGTCAATTTGATATTCCAAAAACCACATCGATCCAAATTAAACGTTAGGTCGTGACATCTCAAGTGAAGGTCGAGATGGTGTTTTTAGAATGCAAGGGTTATCGTCGTTAACTCAGAGGGTGATTCCAAAACGAGCGTAACGAGATAATGCCTTCGGTTTCTTTCCAACCCGGAACGAACTTGTATGGATTGAAAGCTTTCAGCACATCGTCAGGCGGACAATGAGCATTCTAAGAGATGTTCCGCAAAGGCAGTCGTAGCCTCAAGCCTCATCAACCAGGAATGGCTAAAACAAGGGATGCGCAGCAAGGTTAGGGGTCATTGTCAAGCAGGATGAGATATACCACTGTCTAGATGTCCCTTTTTATTCGGCTGTGTGGGCAGTTGGATCTACAGCCAACTGCGGGGTTATCTTGTTCGGGACTGTTCAGTAAGGAATGGTTCCAGCCTTGTGTTGCAGGGGATTCAGGATGGCTCCTCGGTACGGTGATCTAGGCCCCATACTATGACGGGCGGTACCCCAATAGCCCTACCATTGTATGGAATCCAATTTCCAATAAGAGCCGTACGTTTTAGTTTTGCCCAACTATGTTGAAATGTGAGATGTAAGTATTTCAGCTATTTCTGTATTTCACTCGAAAACCCTAGACACTATTATAATATCACTGGATTTCCTATAATATGTTTTGGTTAGCGTAAGGTAAAAACTTACCTGTGTTTATGTGTGGGGAGTCTTACGTGATACCTTTATTTTCAAATGATTTTCAAAGTTAAACAACTTTAACCCGTTTACTCACACCAGACCCATGTCTGACCCGGAATTTATATTTTGTTTTTCATAAACTCTTAGGCACTCAAATTTTTATGGGTAGCCAAGTGATAGGTTTTGGGATTGTTGAGGTTCTGGAGGAGCTTGGAGCAGGAATTTCCAAACGTATCTATATATCTATCTAGTTCCGCTGTGTAGTTAGCGTATGATGAATTTTGGATGTATGTATATGACTATCCCATTGTATGATGTTGTATAACTCTGATATATGTAAAAACTATGTATTAGTTATTTGATGTATTATATTTTGTTCCATTCCGCTGTGAGATTCTGTTGTTGTTATTCTTTCTTTCTATCTTTTCTATTTCTATCTCTTTCTTTTCTTATTGATGATACGTCTTTCTGGGGTTAGAAAGGCGGGTCGTCACAGTTTTGGTGGATTAGCTATGGGAGATACTAAGGAGCTATTGTTCATTTGAGCTCTTTTTGATTGCTTTGGACTCTAGGAGAGTGCTTAGGACCTCTCACTTGATAATTAATTAGTATACAATTTAAAATGATGTTTTAAAATTATTTTTGAACCATAAAACATATTTTAAACTTTAATTAATCACAAATGTTAATTTGAAATGATTTTAAAAAGTTTATTGAATTTGTGTTCTTATGGATCTCCCTTGTTCTTATAGTTATTCTCTAGTTTTAACCCTAGATTTAGGTTCTAATTTGATGTGTACAAATATTTTTTGCTTAAATATTATAGCTTGATTGCATGAATGTATGAAGTTTTTTTGGTTGGAAACGCCGATCAAATAGTGACTTAGAATTTATTCTTGGATCGATGATGACCCAAGAAATTGACTTCACCCAAATTTGATGCGAACTATGTGAGTCAACATGAAAGGTCTCACAAAGCTACGGTTCAAGTTTTAATTCATTTGGAATTCATTTACTCGAGATATGTGCAAAAGATAATGGATCATCGATATTGTTCAAGCTACGGATCGGTAGAAGAGTGATTTGAGACATGCTAGTGTGTTATGAGGGTTTACTTCAAGTCATATGGACGAGTGCTCTAGGTCGCTTATAGGTTCACTTCGAGTTGCACTTAGGAGGAGCAAAAATGTTAAAGTGTAGGATCGATACCGATCCATGGAGATGCACATTTGGGTTAGAGTTAAATGTTGAAGTTGCTTAGGTAGGTGGTGATCATGGTTAAGTGGTTGCTTGGATTGGTGGTGGTCAAGGCTTGGTAGTAGCTTGGGCATGTGGTGATCAAAGTTCGGTGTATACTTTGGTTGGTGGTAATCATGGTTCTGTGGTATCTTGATTCGGTGATGTGCAAATTATAGTTGCTTTGGCCCACTAAAATTTTGCTTAAGGCTTTTAGCATGTTTGCTTCAAGCTCTACTCAAGGAAAACTTTCCACAATGATGACACATGACTTGATGATGACAATATGTGATGGGAAGTGACGGTTTCGATGATGGGACATCTGTACTTCAAGACAAAGAGTATAGGACTTCAAGTTGGATTGAAGGAACCATTGAAGGAGGGTTACTAGACAAATGATGATATTCTACGACTGATGATGATTGTTGAGAATCATCCTAAACCATGATGACTTCAGACGGGAGTTGTAAGAATAGTTCTAGCATGTGCGCTACTACGGATGATATATGCAAAGAGATCCTTGATACTAGGTGGTTTCGCGGTGTACTCGTGAAGTAAAGGTATGTGAGGACACTTATTTGGGCATCAATGGAGCCCCTGATCACATGATATATGGATTTAAGTACCGTGAAAACAAGACTTTAAATAATCCTTAACTATATGAGGAGGTCATATGAGCATCACATATCCAATGCACTCGAAGAGTGGATGTGAGGATGGATGCAATGCCTTGCTTAGTCGTTTATCACCTTTGGGATATCACATGATGTATATATCGTTAACACAGTTATCTAGACACCCATTAGTACTTTGACGTATAGTGCACCCATGACGACTATGAGGTAGAGTAGTGTAGATCATGTATTGTGCGCCAAATCCATGGATGCAAGGACAGGTCAGGTACAATTCTCCATACCTTTTTGTCTTAGAATATTGTCTTTATAATATTGGAGATTTACTACTACTCACATTACATAGCTATCCGACTCTAGATTTTATGCTTTGCTTCATATTATTCTGTGTAGTCTTAAATGATTAGATTTTTGATATAGGTTTGGTGAGCATGTGGAGGTGGACAGGTCAAGAGCAGGAGGCTACGTTCTCACATGTTTTATATTACTATTCTTGTTTATTATTCTGCTGTGAAGCACTATGGAGTGTACTGGTGCTATTATCTATTTAGATATAGTCACTTGTTTGATTTTATTATCAGTTGTATTAATTCTATCAGTTACGTTGCGTAGCTGTATGGATCCATATACTTTGATTTCTAAGGTTCGCTCGATTATTACTATCTTGCTATTTTATATTTATGATAACTATTATATTTTATTCGATAGGCTGTGAGATATAACAGAAGTCCTACGATTGATTTACTTTGCTACAACCATGGCTACCGCTCTACATCGGTCGGGCACCATTATATCACATTCTACAGGTTATATTAGTTGCCGATGGTATAGACGGTTGTCACATTTGGTATCAAAGCTTAGGTTTAGTGATTTGACTCAAGTCAACTCGCTTAATTCTGAATTAATACCGTGATCCTCTAGAGATGGGGTAGGAGTTATCAACTTATACTGGATTGGGAGTATACATATATATGAGAGAGCACGTACTTGTTATATACTTTAGTTTTGAAATTATATAGTGGTGTGTATACATACAAAGTACAAAGTTGCACAGTACAAACAAGTAATACTTAAGAAGAATTCCTTATAGAGGGACCGACCTAATTACAGGCCGAGGGACGAGTCGTCGAACAAGGAAATCTGCTAGGATATCCGTCTCTGAAGTCAAAGAGGAAGCTAGCTCAGGAGCTATTAATCCTGACCAGCGGATGATGTTCAATACCTAATGCAAAACATGTTGCATAATGCTCAAGTAATCACTTTAAATTATTGCTTTAGATACTGGTGCTATGGTGTAGACCCCCAGAGCCAATTTCGCTAAGATGAACAAAGACTTTGCCAGTCTAGGTAGTAAACCATTCCAAGAAACAAAGTCGATGACGGAAGTGAATGGCTAGATTGATACATGCGAAAGGATTTTTGATGATTTAGACCTAAATGACACTATGAAAAGATGATTGGCTTCCTGACAGCTTCAAGGGCAAGCCATGAACTGATGGAATGCTATGAAGGTCGCCACTCCCGTAGACTAATTCACAAAGAAGCAGTTTAAATTGAGATTGAAAGAAAAGTTAAGTCCTGCAACTCGAAATCCAATCTTGTTCCATAAGTTGTAGATATGAAGCAAGGAGACTGTTTTTCCCTAAGTACATTGCTAGTTTTGATGCCCTATTGAAGTATGGGATGCCCTTCTTCAACACCCCACTAAAGGAGATCGAGAAGTTCATTATTAGTTTGAATGACTACTTCGGAGAGAGACTCATCGGTCACATTAATGAGGCTTTTGAGATGATAGTCGAGAGGGCCTTAAGGCATGCAAGTCTTTATCCAGAGCCGAAGAGTGTAAGTCCTAAGAAAATACAAAGCCACGATCGGGTGGAGGAGGCAAGTAGAAATGGAATAATAATAATAAGATAAAGCATTTTCAAAACAAAGATGATCAAAATAAGAAGGTCAAGCAAGTATTAGCTTGCTACAACTATAGGGAGAAGGGCCATATTAGTAGAGACTACAAAGCCGAGGGGAGAAAGTGCTACAATTGCAATCAGGGATATTCAGAAGGACCTCCTAGAGCCGCTAAAGCAAAAGTAGGTGGTGAAAACATATGCTCTCAATACTATTCGAACATCGTCGAGTGCTACATCGACAAAAGAGAAGGGAAAGATGTCATTATTCAAAGTATGCTTTCCATTTACAATGTTCCCATATGTGTTCTGTTTGACATTGGGGCTTCACATTCCTTCATATCTAGTTACTTAGCAGATATGTTTGGATTAGAACCTGAAATTGTTGACCGACTTTTGATTATGATGAACCATTTTAGATGCTCTACTAGCCTGTATAGTTTGTCATCGTTTAGTCTTGTCGAGTCATGGATGTTCTTTTACTTATGATTGCCTGTTTTGGGTTTCGTGCGGTTTGGTATTATTCTGGGTATGGACTGTCTTCATAGCCTCAGAGTGATAGAGGCTTGTGAGAATTCATTAGTGAGGATAATGGCAGATGATTTGTGGACGCCAGTGTTAGGCTTCTTACCAGATAATAAGGTAATGGTCAGCTTTCTATATTTGCTTGATATCCCATTTTATGAGTGTCATTAGTGACTATTGCTATGGAGTATATGGACATATTTGAGGAGGGGGCTGGATTTCCACTACACACAGAAATCGAGTTTAGTCAAAGATGCTAGACAGATAGTGATGCTTTTAAGGAGGATGGCACCTAAAGAACAAAGAGGGCTCAAGGTGCAAGTGAATGACCTATTAAGAAAAGGGATCATTTGCAAGAGTATTTCTAAGTGTGGAGAGCCCATAGTATTTGCTATGAAGGCAGAAGTTTCTCTTCGACTTTATGTCATTCATTGCGAGCTAAATAAAGTGACGAGGAAGAATAAGTATTCACTCCCACATACCGATGACTTGGTCGATTAGCTTATTAGCTAGAGTATTTCGCAGTTGGATTCTACGATGGGATCCCACTAGTTGAAAGTAGCGAAAGAGAATATGTTGACTGCAAAAATTCGTTCGCCATCTAAATTCTATGAGTGGTTGGTTATACTGTTCAGGCTAACTAATGCACATCCAAACTTTCTTGATCACATGAACCATGTTTTTATAGGTCAGCTAAATAAATTTGTGCTTTTATTCGTCGATAATATTCCTATCTTTTACGGACATAAGAGAAACACAAGAAACATTTGAGGATTGTGCTTGAGGTGTAGAGAGAGCATCGACTAAAAGCAAAGTTCTCTTAGCATCAATTTAAGAGGAGAGAAGTGCAATTCTTAGGTAATGTTTTTATGGGCAGAGATTTTTCATGGATCTTGCCAAAATTGTAATATTTTAAGATTAGACTAGACCTAAAGTGTTATGGATATGAGAAGTTTCTTAGGGTTGGTTCGATATCATATACAATTCATGTAGGACTTTTCCAAATTAGCCTTACCATTGAATTAGTGACAAAAAAATCATACCTTTACTTGCAAGAAGCGAACATGCATTCGTGAGTTTGAAAAAAGTTGACGAGTGCATCGCAATTGGCTATATTGTGCCAAGAATGAAGAGACGACAGTATGCATCGAAGCTTATGGCATTGGATTGGGTGTGATACTGATGTTGAAGGGATTTTTTTTTGCATATTCTAGTTGACAACTAAAGCCACCGAAGAAGAAGTACCAGATCCATGATTTGAAGTTAGCAGCGATCTTGTTTGAACTAAAGATTTGGAGGCACTATCTTTTAGGAGAGAGGTTCGAGCTGTTCACCGACCTTAAATCACGGAAGTACTTCTATTTATAGATCTTAATCTTCATAAAAATTGATGGTTAGATTTCTTAGCCTCCTTATGACTTTGATATTGCATAAGCACCGAGGAATGGGATTTCAGTTGCAGATTCATTGTGTAGGTAACATGCAAGCTTGAGAGCTATGTTTCTAGAATGGACATGGTTAAAGTATATTGCTAGTTATGATTTCTAACCGAGATGCGAGATAAAGCCAAAGATATTGGGGAGCTTGACTATCAGGCCTATTTGATTGAGCGGATCTGTACTAGTCAAAGGAATGATGCCAGATTATCTGAGATTGTTGCCAAGATTGAAGCTAGAGTAGAGTCTAAAGAGATGAGATAGTATGAACTAGACTGATGATGTTGGCATTATAAGGATGAGTGATTGTTTGCTCATGATGTTGATGGGTTAAGGGATGACGTGCTACGAGAATGCAATCATTCAAAATTGACTATCCATCCTGATGGTAATAAGATGTATCATGATATAAAGCAGATTTATTATTGGAAAGGGATAAAGAAAGACGTTGGGACATCCATCTCGACATGAACTGGTTGTTAGCTAAGGCAGAGCAGAAAAAGCCTAGTGGATTGATGCAACCGCTAGAAGTTCCCAAGTGGAAATGGGAAAATGTATCGGTGGATTTCATTAAAGGACTACCGAGGATTCGAGCAAGGTACAATAACATTTGGGTCATAGTCAATCTATTGACCAATAATGCTAGATTTATACCTATCAAGTCAAGTGGAACGACAGCCAAAATGGCCTAAATTGTATGTGAAATGGATAGTATAATTCTATGGTGTGCCAAAGTGCATTGTGCGTGACTAAGACCCATTTTTCACTAGTGGGTTTCAAAAAAGCTTACAACAGGTATTTGGGAAAGAACTGCATCTAAATATAGCTTATGACCCTCAAATTGACGGCCAAATTGAGAGTGTAAATCGTACATTATAGGACCTCTTGTGTGCTTGTATATTCGACTTTGGAGGCTCGTGGAATGATCACTTACATCTCGCTGAATCACATACAACAGTTATGATTCCAACATCGGTACAACAATATTCGATGCACTATATGGCCAACCAGGTAATGCTCCTTCGTGTTGGTGGAAAGTAGGTGAAAAACTAATACTTTGGCCAAATATCATTAGGGAAGCTTTGAAGAAGATAGAGATCATTCAAAAATGGATGGAATTTCTCTCAAAAGAAATAAAAGAGCTACGTTGAAAAGAGACGTAAAGATTTAGAGTTCTCTGTCAGCGATTTGGTATTCATCGATATCTATCCATTAAAGAATGTAATTCAGTTTGGTAGTAAAGGGATGTTGGCACGGAGAATCATAGGTCTTTTTCGATACTAGATAGGATTGGGAATCTTGCCTACAAAGTCAACTTACCTTAAGGAATGGTGGGAGTGCACAACGTGTTCCACATTTCTCACTTGTAGAAGTTTGTGCATGACTCAGGCATAATTATCACAATAGATTAACTTGATGGTATACTAAAAGCTTCAAGACCTCATAATTTTATTCGTATCATCGAATAAGATACAAAGCAACTTAGGAGGAAGATGGAGAAGTGATGAAAGTTTAATTAGGTGAAAGCGAAGGAGATTACATATGGAAGACCAAGAAGAGCATGAGGACAGCTTATCCAAAGCTTTTTACTTGATGAGACTTTCTATTTTTCGCTTTAACTTTCATTTATGATATCACAATGTATACCATAGTGTAGTATCCTACATGCTAGGATAAGCTTGGACGCTACATTTTTCATTGGCATTTTGTATGTATGTATGATGTTTGATGGTTTCCTATGCTTATATATGGTTATTAGGCATGCATGATAACCATATTGACTCTATTTGGAATTTCAAGGGTGAAATTCCTAAAGTGGGGAAGAATACAATGACCCATATTTTACGTATTGGAGGATAATATTATTTTTATATAAGGTAGTATGATTCTATAACATTGGAAAACAGTTACTAGAGACATTTTGCATCCTTAGGAATTTTATCGAACGATTTTGACCCTAAAAATCTTGTATGGCCTATAACTTTTGATAAGAGCCGAGTTAGGGTCTGAAAACACTTTCATAGATCATGTTTACGTTTTTCTCTTTTCGTAGAGTGATAACAATAGGAAAATGGACTTACCATTTAGGAGATATGACTACTTGAAGTTCCATTTGATTTTGTATAGCTTATTGGATAATAAGGGAATTAGTGGCTAAGCCCAAGATCCATTTGGAATTAGCGGCCAAATAGGGTTGATCGGACTTCTTTTTGTCATTTTGCACTTCTAAAATAGAGAGAGAAGCCACCATTAACATCCTCTACCCTAAAACCACTCTAAACCCCACTTTAATTAGCCTTATCTTTTCGTCGGGAGTAGATTAGTTAAACAAGCACTTGGATTTGGGAGATTTTCTATTGGAGATATTTAAGAGCTGATGTTCATCTTGGAATTGGAGCTCTTTCGGATTGCTTTGGATTCTAGGTGATTGGTTAGGACCCCTTACCTGCTAATTTGTTAATATACACCTTAAATGATTTTTGAATTTTAAAACGTTTTTAACCCTTAACTGATCACATGTGTTAAGTTGAAATGATCTTACAAAGTTTAGTGATATTACTTTTTTATGGATCTTCTATGTTCTTATAGTTATTCTCTAGTTTTACCCATAGGTTTAGGTTCTAATTTGATGTGTATGAATGTTTGTTTTCTAGAATATAGTTTATGGGTTAATTGCTTGAATGTGTGATGTGTTTGGTTAAAAATGCCAATGAAACAATGACTTAGAATTTGGGAAGGTTTTGGGATCGGTGGTGATCCAAGAATTAGACTGCACCTAAATATGATGCAAACTTTGGCCTCACAAACGACACTTCAAGTTTCAAGTTGTTTGTATTTTATTTACTTAAGTTATAACAAAAGATGATGGATCCGTAACGGAGTTCAAGCCTTGGATCGGTAGAGGGGTGCTTCAAGTCGTGCTTGTGTCATACGAGGGTTAACTTTGAGTCATAGGGAGGAGTATTCCATATCGCCTGTAGGTTCACTTGGAGTTAGACTTTGGGGAAGCAAAAATGTTAAAGTGTAGAATCAGTACCAATCAAAGAAGGCACACGTTTGGGTTCGACTTAAACTTTGGAGTTTCTTGATTCTCAATGGTTTCGAGATGTAATCATAAAGCAAGGTAATGTGAGGAAGCTCACTTGAGCATATGGGGAGCCCTTGATCACATGATATATGGATTCAAGTACCAAGAAACTAAGACATTGAATAGTCCTTGACTTTATGGGGAGGTCATATGAGTATCATATATCCAATGCACTCGAAGAGTGAATATGAGAATGGATTAAGGATGTTATGTTTTGCTTTGTCATTTATAATACTAGGGGTGTCACATAATGTTGATATCATCGACCTAGTTATCAAGATGCCCTATTATTTTATGTATATTATACCCATAATGACTATGGTCTAGAGTAGCATAATAATATATTATGTGCTAACTCTATGGATGTAGGGACATGTCGGGTATGATTCTCATATCCATTTGTCCTAGAATATTGGCTTTATAGTATTTGAGATTTTATACTGCTCAAAACAAACAGTTGTCTGAATCAACATTTTATGTTTGCTTCTTATTATTCTAGGTACTCTTAAATGATTATATTTAGGATATCAAATTTGATAAGCACGTATAGGGTGGACAGGTAGAGAGCAAGAGGCTACATTCTTGCATGTTGTTATAATACTATTATTGTTTATTATTTCACCATACTGTACTATGGAGTATACTAGTTCTATTTTTCATTTAGAGACAATTACTTATTTGAGTTTGTTATCAGTTGTATAATCTCTATTATTTATGTTTGATAACTAAATGGATTTACGTACTCTAATTTCTATGGCTCATTTAGTTATTACTATCTCTCCTACTTTATATCTACGATGACTATTTATTTATTCGAGGCTTTGTGAGATATACGATAGGCTCTGTGATTAATTTACTTTTCTACAACCTCAACTATTGCTCTTCATTGGCCGGGGACCGTTACAACGCAATTTACATGTTGCATTAGGTGCTAGTGGTGTAGGGCATTCATCACTTTTGGTATTCGATATTAGATTTAGTGATTTGACTCGGGTTAACTCGCTTAAATATGAATTGATACTGTGATCTATTATAGACGAGTAGGAGTTATCACCTTAGACAAGATCGAGAGTATACATATATACAAGAGAGCACACACTTGTTGAATATTTTGGTTTTCAAAACTATATAACAGTGTGTGTGTATGGTATGAAGTCGCACTGCATGCATAAGTACTACTTAAGCAAAATTCCCTATAGAACAATTGATCAACCTTATTACAAATTGAAGGATGAATCGTCAAACAAACAAAGCTGCTAGGAACTCCGTCTCCAGATTCAAAGAGGGAGCTAGATCAGGAGCTACTAATCCCAACCTATAGACGATGTTCAATACCCTGATGTGGAACATGCTGCATAATTCTCCACTAGTCGCTCTAAATGTTGATGTAGATGGCGGTTCTCTAGTGCAGGTGCCTAGAATTGGTTTTGCTAAGCTAAACAAAGACTTTGCTGGTCCAAGTGGAAAATCAGAGTCAATGATGGAAGTGCAGGGTTGGTTTGATACCTTTGAAAGATTTTTGATTATTTAGAGGTATGTGATGCCGTGAAAATGCTATGAAGGTCACCATTCACGAGGACTAGTTCAAAGCTAAATTTGAAGAGAATTTATTTCCACGGCTCAGAAGTCGGTCTTGTTTTGTATATTTGCAGATTTGAAACAAGGACACTGGTCTGTCTCCAAGTGTGTTGCAGATTTCAATGCCCTATCAAGTATGAAATGTCCTTCGTCGACGCCCCACTAAAGGAGAACATGAAGTTCATTATTGGTTTGCATGACTACTTGGGAGAGAGACTGTAGGTCAACTAGGTACTAGCTTGCTACAACTATAGGGAAAAGGGTCACATTAGTACAGACTTCAAAGTTGAGGGGAGAAAGTGCTACAATTGCAACAAGCATGGGCACATTTAAAAGAACAGCTTAGAGCCGCTAAAGTAGAAGTAGATGAGGAAATCATCTACTCTCAATGCTATCCCAACTTCGTTGAGCGCTACATCGGCCAATAATAAGGGGAAGAGCGTCATTATTTAAGGTATACTTTCCATTTATGATGTTCTCGTATATGTTTTATTTGATATCTAGACTTCATATTCCTTCATACCAAATGACTTGGTAGATAAGTTAGGACTAGAACCTAAAATTACCGAATGACCTTTGATTTTGATGAACCATGTTAAAGGTCCACTAGCCTGTGTATTGTTTGTCGTGCTTTGATCTTATCGAGTCATGGAGGTTCTTTTCTTATGATTGCCTTGTTTTGGGTTGTATGGGATTTAGTATTGTTTCGTATATGGACTATCTTTATAGATACAGAGTGATGGTGGATTGTGAGAAGTCATTGGTGGTGATAAGAGTAGATGATGGGAAGGTGGTAGTGTTAGGTTTCTTATTGGATAAGGAGATAATGGTTAGCTTTCAATATTCGCTCAAAATCCCACATGGTGAGTTGTCATTAGCTACTAGTACTAGGGAGTATAAGGATATATTTTAGGAGGTGACCGGACTTTACCGCATAGAGAATGAGTTCTATATTGATTTTGTCAAAGATGCCAGACTAATAGCGAAACCTTTGAGGAGGGTGGCATCGAGAGAGTAGAGTGGACTCGAGGTGCAAGTGAAGGACCTATTGAGAAAGTGGTTCATTTGTAGGAGTAATTTTGAATAGGGAGTGCTCATAGTATTTACCACAAAGGCGGAAGCTCCCTTAGATTGTGTTTTAATTACCATCAGCCGAATAAAGTGACACGTGGGAACAAGTATCCACTCCTATGTATTGATGACTTGTTTGATTAGCTTCATGGTGCTAGAGTATTTTCTTAGTAGAATCTTAGTGTGGGAGTTCACCTACTGAGAGTAGCGAAATTGATTGTGTCGATTATAGCATTTCATATGCCATCTAGTTTCTATGAGTGATTGGTTATGCCGTTCGGGCTAACTAATGCGTCGACGTACTTTTGTTGATCACATGAGCCATGTTTTCAGGGGTTAGAAAAATAAAATTTTGCTTTGTGTTCGTCGATGATATTCTTGTTTTCTCACAAATTGAAGAGGAGTGAAAGTGACATTTGAGGATCATGCTTGAGGTGTTAAGAGAGCGCTGGGTGAAAGTGAAGTTCTCTAAGTCTCATTTTTGGATGAGGGAAGTGCAATTCTTGGGTTTTTATGAGTAGGGCATTGCCGTGAATCTCGCAAAGTTGCAGCAGTTCAAGATTAGACTTGACCAAAAAAATTCTGTGGATGTGAAAAGTTTCTTGGGGTTAGCTAGATACTATAGACGGTCATCATGGACTTCTCCAAATTAGCCTCAACATTGGCTTGGTTGAATAAAAAGAACCAGAGCTTTACTTGGGATGCGAGATGTGAACACACATTCGAGAGTTTGAAAGAAAATTTAACGAGCGTACTAATATTAACCATTCTAGTTGGATTGAAGGGATTGTAGAAGGAGGGATACGGGACAAATGATGATATTCTAAGGCTGATGACGATTGTCAAGAATCGTCCTAAGACATGATGACTTCAAAGGGGAATTATAATTATAGTTCCGACATGTACTCTATTATAGATGACGTGTGCAAAGGTATCATTGATACTCGGAGGTTTCAAGGTGTGCTCGTGAAGAAAGGGTATGCGAGGATGCTCACTTGGGCATATGGTGAATCCTGTATCACATGATGTTTTGATCCATTTACCTCATGCTATTTATATGGATGCAATCTAGTTCCTTGCCTACCGAGTGACACTGATTTAAGTAGCAAGAAACCAAGATGCTAAATGGTCCTTGACTATATAGGGAGGTCATATAAGTATCATATATCTAACACACTGAGTGGGTGAATGTCTGGATGAATGGTGGTTACTATGTTTTGCTTGGTTGTTTATCACCCTATGGATGTCACATAATGGAGATATCATCGATGCAGATATCTAGACATACATTAGTACTTTGATGTATAGTACACCCATGACTATGATATATAGTAGCATATATCATGTATTATGCACTAACTCTGTGGTCGTAGGGACAAATCAGGTATGATTCTCAATAACTATTTGTCCTAGTATATTAATTTTATAGTATTTGAGATTTTCTACCTCCCACACCAAATTGCTATCTGACTAGAGATTTTATGCTTTGCTTCCTATTATTTCAAGTACTTTTAAATGATTAGATTACAGATATCAGGTATGGTGAGCACTTAGGGCTAGACATGCGGCGAGCAGGCAGCTACATCCTCACATACTATTATATTTTTAACTTTTATTACTTATTATTTTGTTAAGCATCTGCATGGAACCTACTAATGCTATTATCTATTTGAATATAGTTATTTATTTAAGTTTATTATTAGTTGTATAAAACCTATCATGTATGTTGTATAGCTACATGGATCTCTATACTTTGATTCCTATGGTTCATTCAGTTATTGCTATGTCGCATGTTTTATATCTATGATGGCTATTATATTTTATTCCATGCACTTTGAGATACACATAGGTTTTGTTACTGATTTACTTTGCTACAACCTTGATTGTTGCTCTACATTGGTCGGGTACTATTACAATACAGTTTACATGTTATATTAGATGTCGATGGTGTAGGGCGGTCATCGTACAATGAATATCTTATTGTTTTAGAAGCAATATAAACCAAGAATTATTAGACATACATAAGAATTTAACCATTGAAATGTCAGTTTGATCAATTTACATAAATTTCGACTTATTGATATCCTTAAATGTTGAGAATGACCTAATATACTTTCATAAAAAGTTTGGTGTGATCTTGCAGTAAAAAATTCCTATGAATGGTTCGACTATTTGAAAAGTAAAGTGAATGTACAAATATAGATGTAACTTAGGCACAATTGGGATGAAGACAGTGACTGATCACCTCTACTTCATGTAGAGACATCAAAAATGATAATTCTATAAAATACTAGCACATACTTAATATAAAATAAGAAATGTGAGTTCTGTTCCAAATGTTATTTTCTATAGAAAATTATTTTCTACGAGTTCAAGATATTTGATTTGAAACTCTTGACTGTAAACTATTCATAATGGATGAAATAAAATCCCATAATATGTGATTGAATGGAGACTCGTATTTCATGAGCTATTATTATATTAACCAAAACAATGGGAGCATACCAAATAAAACTTTTAAGTAAACACATCAAATTACAAAAGATTGTCTTTACACATACATATACACCATTGTCTTTGTATATATATATATATACACACCGAGTATTATTTATAAAGTAATAGCGGTTTGTTAATATTGATATTACAGATATACATTATAAGATATATTTATGGTATTTGTTTTCATAACAAAAGTGATGCATTAATTAGGAAATATTGAAGTATCTAAAACTTTATATAATTATTTCAGAATTATGGACGAAGCCATATCTTTGTGAAATAATTCTTAATGATATGATTATTAATTATATAGTACTAGTGAATTGCATCTCTACTGGCTAAAGGAAAAGAACCCATTCATTAGAAGCTACAAAAGAGTTGGTGAACTCTTTAGATTGATACATGTAGATGTATCCAGTCGATGGTATATTGATACAAAAACTTATTCATTTACTTCAATAAAATTTATTGATGAATTACCATATAATTGAACATGTATATTTGATAAACAAGTAGTATATATACAATAATCGAAATAGAAAAAAATTACATGCAAAAGAAATAAAACAATTCGGTTTGATCAGAATAAAATGAATGGATTTGTTTAATTTCCTTTTCATGTAATGTTTTCTGCTTCCGTTTTATATTCTATGAAATTATCATAGATACACTACGTGTTTAACAAATGCAAATGTTTAGTTATATGACAATTTATCAGTGAATTTTGACAAAGTAAGCGGATACATTTTAGCATTATTAAATGTTCGATTACATACATCTATATGCGCTTCATCAACTCTTTTACTGCTACCACCGAATGAGTATTTTTCCCTTAGTCGATTGAGATACAATTGGCCATTACCATATGATTAATAATCATATGATTATGAATTAATTTTCAAAGATACGACGTAGTCCATAATTCAACCATAACTGTACAAAGTTTTTGATACTTTTGTATCATTGCTTTTGTTATGAAAGCAATTAACATATATTTATATTATAATATATAAATATATATATATATATATGTATTCATGATATTCATACAATAATAAGACTATGTCTATTTTTAGTTGATATAGAAAATCCCTTATTATTTCATAAATAATATTTGGTATATATGTACGAAGACAATATTTTGTAATTTAGCGTATTCACTAATAACTTTCGTATGGTGTGCTCTATGACAACCCACACCCTAGTGGGCCTGAATTTGCGCTAAATCGAAAACCCATGTCTACCAAAGTATGAATCGTTGATTTTTGGTATCCTAAAATAGCAAATGTATATCAAAGCAGTATCTGTTATCCCGCCTTTTGGAAAAGTTGCGATGTCATCAACTTGGCTAGAAAAGGATGGTTACCAGACTTGAGAATCAATTGTATATGACATATAGACAATGGTCGAGCAAATCTAGACCGAGACCTAATCAAGGTGCAATCAGTATAGAGTGAAAAGCATAGCCCCCATGAAGCCACATTCCAAATTTTTATTCGATTAGAGTTCATATGCTCGAATTACGAAAACAAGGATTTATATGGATTGATCGTGAATGATCTATAAAACAACTTAAATCGGCGAAGATCGATAGATTCTCAAAATTCACAAGTCCAATTCATTTGAAACCTTCAGGACATCAATATATTGAAGAGGGTAGCCACAAGAATGATTGTAGGACATAATAAATGAAATTGCATTTTCATCGATCATTTACTACCGATCGTTCGGAACAATCGATATAAGATTGCTAAGGTGCCATGTTCGACAAAGATTGATGGATATCTTACAATCTACAGCTCAGAATGACTTCATACCCCAGGAGAAAGGTTTAAAGGCATATGGGACCTCCTATAAATGATCGAATGCAACTGAAAGCAAAAATAACGATCGGTATAATTAGTACCGATTGTTCCAATATGTCGAGTTAGGATCACTAATCGTTATAGTGGTTCCCCTATGGACCTGAAGAGCCTTCTGCCAAAATTTTAGCGAAATATCTTATCACCTCACCCTATAAATATTGTTCTATTGGTTCATTTTTAGGATCTTTATGCTGCTTGTTACTCTCCAATTGTTATCAAGTGCTATCTTTGTTCTGCTATTATAATCAAATTCACAAGAGGGTAATAAAGGATAATCTTCAAGGTGAATGTAGGCATACAACGTCGAACCACTATATACCTCTGTTATTTTGATTCTTGCTTATTCTATATTGCTTACTTACACATTTACTCATTTTAATTTTAATTTCTTCATTTACTTCTCTTCAAAACAATTCTTGGGTGTTTATACCATTTTGGGTGCAAAAATTTAGGTGCTTTCACTGAGTACCTTGATTCTTAGCTTATTATTATCTCTTTGTTGCTACTAGATTGCATAAATCCCTCGAAGAAGATCCATAGTTATCTTCATGAAGTTCACTCATTCTACTCAGATTAGCAAAATTTTAAGTAAAGCCATCAATAATGATGAGGAGCACTAGATCTACTTCTTAGAACGTGGAAGGAAATAAAAATGTAAGTATCCAACAAGAATGCCCGAGTAGTCAACCAATGGATGTGAATGCCTAACCAGTGGAATTCCAAAATCCAGCTAATTCTATTATGAGAGCTGAATTTTAGAATCTAAGATGAGAGCTAATGGATAACCGTCAACAATTAATCGGCAGATCGAGGCTAATATCAATCTAATAACAACTCATTCAGCAACATCGAGAAAAAGCTAGAAGAGACCAAACCCCCTACTCGGCATTGGAGAGTTATAGTTCATTGGATGAGTATCACATGCATAGGCATCGCAAAATAGACGGATATCATGTAGAAACTTTAGGGCGTCAACAGGGAGACCATGTGCTCTGCCAGAAACGATCGATGCTAATCCCTCCTCCAGAGAAAGGAACTTACATATGCATGCTGGGATTCAAACTGGAGCTACTGCTACTGATTTGGATGAAAGATTTTAATTATATGTTGACCAAGTGCTTCACCGGAATGATGATGAGGTGAATTTATGGGATACACATCGGGAAGATGTTGAACTAACCAGGCACGGAATGGCCCATAGACATCGACCGAACCATTCACGTGAGGTGGAACACGACCACTACTCGGCACCAACTATCAAAACACCGGACTTGTCTGCTATGGTTAGACACTTAGTGAGGGAAAGCCAAGGCTTGACCAATAGTGATTGGTGAATCTCGAGAAGTCATACCCCATTCGTTGATAATGTCCTACACGCAGAGTATCCAAGGAGGATCAACATGTCGTCAGTGCCTCCTACGAGGGAAAACTAATCCCAGGCAGCACATCGTGAGATATGAATGGCTAATAGATTCCAACCAAGCAGATAATGCAACCACGCGTAGATTTTTTCCCATGACTCTCTCTGGAATAGTAATGATGTGGTTTATAAGGTTACACCCATGGTCGATCTCAATATTTGATGATTTGGCAACAAGGCTTTTGGAGTAGTTCTGAATGCAGGCAACTCGCCCCGACGATGTAATGTCCCTGTCTAGTGTGATACAAGATCTAGGAGAATGATTGAAAGATTATTTGGAGAGATTTCATACGGCTGTTAAAGAAATCAATAATCTAAAGGCCCGTGCAATTTTGATGGCTATGACAAGAGGGATTGATCCATATTCTGATTTTGGCGATTGATTGGCTGGAAAACCACTCGTAATGCTGGAATGCTTTTACGCAAAGGCAGCTTAGTATTTGAGGAAGGTGGAAGCTTAGTCCTCCAGGAAGAAGAATGATGCAGGACCGAGTGGAGAGGGAGTATAGAGTAATATTGTTGTAAAGTAGTCTGACAAAAGCTCTAGAAAAGTTCAAGCGAATCTCCAAAAAAAGCTAAATCAACAAAAGAAAGGAAGAGATAGGAACCAAGAATGAAAGGGAGATTCTAGAAGAGGGAAGCCTAGGATTTTGATGTACAATGCTTACAAGTCACCAAATACGTCCTTAGAGAATATCTATTTGTCTACTGCAATACCATGCAGTACAGGAAACTGCCTCCAAAGGAATCAATAGAGAAGCAGAAACAAACTGAGAAATATTGTTGGTTTCATAAATACTATGGGCATAACAAAAATGAATGGAGGCGTCTCCAGGATATTATCAGAAAGCTGGTTTGAGAAAGGAATCTCTAGGATATTGTCAAAAATCTGGTTCATAAAAGGAATTTACAGTAGTTCATAAAAACCCCATAGAATTGTGGGCAGGTAGATCTAACCCCAACAAAGGACAAGCACTACACTTGGCTGATGAGCCTGCATGGACTGGTGGAAGATTGGTAATCAATATAATAGTCGGAGGACCGCATCCAGTTGATAGAAGTTGGCATGAGATGGACCGCTATGCTAACGTGATTAAGCATGTGGATTTTGAATGATTTTCGAATACGAAGGATGGAGCTCCGACAAAACAGCAACATAGAATGGCAGATGATATCATGTTTAGAAACAAAGATGCGGACAAGGTAAAGGTTCCAACAATCGACCTAATGGCCATTTCAGCCTTGATCGGCCCCACTTTTGTGACGAAAATGAGCCCAAAGAGACCAAGCCACTGAAGATTGACAAATAGCGTCTGAGCCTTGGCTTGAGTGCCATAGTCAGTTCTATAGAGATATAGATTCGAGAGATGACTAAAAGGATCCCAAAGAGAGAAAGCTACACTGGTTGAGCTGACGATTGACATTATAGTTAGCCACAACGACCCATCACGGGACATAAAGATTGAATCATAGCTCAACCCCTCAATGATGAAAGAATTTGATGGATTTCTCTGAGTGAATCTTGACGTGTTCGCTTGGACTCACTCTGACATTTGTGAATCTCGCTAGCCATTCCGAGCCATGCATTGAATATCGACCCAAGATATGTCCCATTGAGACAAATAGCTTAGAAGGCATACCAAGGAATTACGATTCTCACATGCCCTATATATTCATTGGCGACCTCGATCAATTGGGGGAGAGTAAACTTCACTAGTATAAACATTGGGAGGACCAAGAGGTGTTTACTGTGTTCTCTCGCCCATCATAGGACAAGCAGATCCACAACTAATACTAGAAGCAGGGACACAGGAAGATGGCAAAGAGAAAGCATTAGGTAACCAAGGCGAGTGAAGTGAGTTTGGACTTGAGCCCGGTGGTGGGATTAGGCAATATAGCCACTAGCCTTTGTCTTTGCATTCCTCTTCTCTAAAGCGCATACTGAGACTAATCTTTATTTCCTTAAAAAGCATGATAAATAGCGCATCACCACTCTGTCTACATTGCTGTGATATCAATGAATCATTTCGGGCAGTCGTAAGACTGAAACTCAAAGGATTTGACGGAGACCTGAAGCTGATTTTTATCGAGAACCTGATGATAATATACTACGCCCTAGAAGAAGAACATTCAGAACAAACAAAGGCTAATTATGGAAAAAGGTTGGCGTTTACCATGAGCGACCTCCTCTACACATTATCTTTGGGAACAACGCTACAACACAACAGTTTCTATTAGCGAAGTGATAGCATCCAATAGTGCTAAATACCCAAATCGAATTATGAACTAAACATGGGCTATCTCGCCTCTTGTGGCCGATTCCCCACACCAATCCTGGAGAAGAGGATGGACTTGGTGTGGGGTGAGTTGGCGTTCATATCTTTTTTCTTAGTTTGAGGCGACTACAGGCGATTAATGACGAATGGGAGTGCTCCATTACTGAGTGAAGAGTCAGTGACATAGTTGTTAGCCTCTTTCAACAAGTATAGATTCAGTTGGTAGACTGTCTGCTTTTCCTATCTGATAGTAGCATGCAGCCTTTACCTGGTTTGGATGGTGAAGGAAGTTAGGGGGCCTAGAGTAAGTGGAGTACTCTTGTTACTAAGGTGCATGCATGAAGGCTGGTTGAAAGACTAGACTAAAGGGGTAACTAGCATCCTAGCGCAATCCTTCTCTCCCACTCCTTGTAGTCCACTCACTAGACCCAATTAATATACTAGGCCCAGATTAATATGCTTAGCCTCACATTTAATATACTGGCATCCGGAATTAGTATACTGGGTGTACTGCACAGAAAGGTTCCCAAATTAATATACTTGGCTGTTTAAGTAGCTTTTTAACAATTGCATTGGAAGCTAGGCCAATGTCAATGAAATTCTATGAAATGATTTGATGAGATTCATACAATATTCTCAATCGTGGGATATCATTGAGAAATAGGATTCCATGTTCGGACAATTATATGGATTATACCTATTTTCATAGAATCGTTGGAAGAGCGGTTATGCTCCGTCAAAACCAAGGGTATCGTTGCTACTTTGCCAATCAAAATGGAAAACGAGAGAGCCAAAGTAATGAGAAAGGTGCTCGTTATAGGATTTGACCAAACATCTCAAGACACAAGCTAACGGTAGCAATGCCCACCCAATAGTATTTAACCTCCAGTAGACAGCCAAATAAAACACATCCCAAGCAGAAATATCACAAGTACCCCAACGTCCTGGGCCATCTAAGGAAAACTATAACCGAAATCCTTTTTATACATCTATTCACGAATGAGGAAAGCATGTACTTGTGAGCTAGAACCGAGTCCCACTAACCGTTTCTTGCTAACAAAAGTAGTCACTTGTTTACTGGGAGGAACGAGAAAAGTGATGTAGCGTAGCTCCTTACTTTCCGTCTTAGAGTAACGTTCCAACCAAGAAAAGAGGACAAAGCCTCACTGATAACAATATGTCTTCACAAACTTTCGAAACCGCCTCTTAGGCTAATTAAGCTTGTTTCTTTCTCGATAGACAATCTCGCCATACACACTCCAATGCAGGGACATGATTTGAACCCGTGACCTCAAGCTTATGAGCCTTGCGAGCTACCAAACTTCTCTACCTCGCAACCTGACTAAGAAGTGTAAGCACAGCAAGGGGTTGGCATTTTTAATTTAGTCAAAAATGAGCCCCTATCTTGACCACAAGCACCTGAATCTATATTAATAGTGCCCGAGTAGTTGCGAAGTGATTGATCGAAAACTCCCTTTGATTGACTAGGTTAAGCATTGGCCATGAGATTACATCCACGATTCGTTTGCTGCTTGTGGAGATGAGCGGAACATTAAAGTAGAAGCAGGAATGAAAAGTCACAAACATATACAAAAGGCATTCAAATACAAATTGCAGGAGGTATTGATGGAAACGAAATTGCATGTGCCAAATGGATCAAAAAAGGCAGAGTTCCTCAATAATACCACTTATCCCGGTGAGTTTTGCGAGCCCACCTGACCAGAAGCTTCTCAAGATCAAGCATTTACTTTTCTACACTCTTCATAGACAAATTTGGGATTTGTGATCCTAGGTAAGATCGGTTTAGGAGAATTTATGGAGGAAACCGGATTTAAAATTCCCAAAAACCGCACGATTGTATAGCCAAAGGGAACATGTCGCACCTATCCAATATAGAGAGAGGGGAGTTCTTATTAGGAGAGGAATATCCGGTGGTCTCAAAAGTAAGCATGATAGAAAGCTTCAGATATTTCAAAATTTAGACAAACTTATAATTTTTTTCTTAAATGCTTTGTCCAAATAGCTCGATATTAAGTCATTTTTTAGTTATTAATTTTCTAACTAATATATTCATTTTTGAAGTAGAAAAATATTTTTTTATAAAAAAGAAAAGGAAGAGAGAGACTTCTCAAAGGAGAGGAAGTTCTACAAGAGCTAAACATAGGAATGGGCAAAAAGAAGCCTAGTATATTAGTTGGGCGGGCTTCTAAGTGCGTAGCAAAAGAGCAGCTAGTCGAAAAAAAAGCACAGTCAGGATTGAAAGTTTCAAGTAGCGCTCAGAATTAGTTGTGTCTTAAAGCTCTCTGGAGCTCCAGTTGATGGTATTTATGAGGTCCAATAGATTGAGGGTATGAAGAGTCTGAATGAGGTCTAGTAAACATTTAGGCTTTTCTTTCAAGACTCCCGCGTGAGGTATACCATCTTCCAAGAAATTAAGGAGATGTTTTTATAACATATTCGCTAAGATATCCTGATTCATTTATATAGTTTAGAGTCGATTCAATCCCTCTCTAACCGATCGACTGGAGAGATATTTAGTCATGAAAGACGGAAATAAGAAAGAGATTGTTCGACGGGGTCTGTTGAATCCAGTCTTTGCTCAGTCTTCAAGCGAAAAGAAAGATTCTCTAGAGCATAGGATCTTAAATTTTTAATTGATGATCTACCCACCTGGACTTCTATACGGTTTTTCTTTTGGGTAGTTGTTCACCATTGGGTTTCGAAGTTACTTTCTTTCATGATCGATTCATCTTTTGAAGCAGCTATGTAAAGACCCAATTTTTCGACGCCTGAAAGTCGACATCAATACGACCACTATATCAAATGCCGCACAATCGGATGCCGGAAAACCGAACCATTAGGGTTAAAGAAGTAGAAGGTAGAAGAAGAATAGAAACAACAAAAGAATCTCACGATTTCACAGCGGAACAACATATAATAGATAAAGGAATAATCTTTAAATCAAAGGACTATATCAATATATACATCGCATTATCAGGGTTTACAACGACGCAAAACACAACACTAGCATTCATTAGAAATTGCTTACATGAAAACTCGACTTGCACAAGCCCATATGCAGCGGACCCTATATAATATAAGTGATACGTCTCGCCATCCAGCTTGTACTCCAAATCACCACAGCATCCCTTTGACTTCGCTTCTGAACGACTGATAACCTGACCTAGGCTATCCGTGTGAAAAATTATGGACACCCAGAGTTTAGAAAGGGAACAATAAACTCCAGGTTAGTCATGGGACTGGTATGAGATCTTAAAAACAGTTATTTTCATAAGGAAAATAAAAAAAGAAATCCGTTATGCTTTTGGAAAATGAAACTACCATAAGGCCTCCCCGCACACACACACACAATGTAAACGCAGAATTGGAGGAGATTTCTCCTTATGATAGTTAAACATGCTTGATACGCAAAATTCTTTTAATATTATCATTAGTGCATAGTGGAAAACATTTGCAAGTATAATATTAATCTTAGCCAGCATACGTACCATTATAGTATGCCTACTATAGCTACCATATTAGATGGCAGACTCTACAACTAAAACCGTACAAGGCGCATATTGATAATTGGATTCCAACGAATGTTCAGGCTAAGGAACTTCCTGGGCCACATGGGTACGTCTGGAGGGATGCCCCGAGAACCTAACCGGATCTCTGCCAACACAAGGCCGGGTTACCTCTGTAACTAGGTACTTACTACACGAGTATACCATCCTCCGGTCGTTTGCGACCTTTATTCGAGGATCCACAACACCAACAACCACAAAGTAATAAATTTGCAGCATTCACATAGGTTAAATATCTGGGCTCCATACTATGATACTACCTCTTTCTAGAAGGAAATGACATACCCTCAGGGGGTTGCATCTTTCCTGTTTCGATCATTACAAGTTATGAGGCTCGACGAATTCTCATTCACAAAGTTGTGCTTTTCACAAGAGCCATGCTTCGATCAACAAATGATCAGCAGCACGTCGTATGCCACATTACCAAATTGGGAATATATCACTAGTAAACATGAACTACGTAACCTCTGAGCTCGTACGTCTCAGAGAAGGGTGTTAAGCTAAAAGAATAAATTCTCCACCACGAACAAAAATGTATTTGATAGAAACCAGCTTTACATCTCAAAGTGTAACGTCAGACACATATCCATACAAGTCCATTCCGGGATCGAAAGTAACCGAAGGCACTTCCAAAGAATCCCTTGCAAATTCGAATATTCACTAATCACGTTCGGAATCCCCATCACAAAGGGTGATAAAATTTCTATACCGAAGCAACTTGGTGTAGAGACATTTGACAGGTAATCCTTTCGCTTTCGAAAATACTCGGTCTTCAACACCATCTTCAAATGCAATCCCATTTCTTCGTATCATTATTCGGAATGGGTTTTATAACATAAGGTCCTCTTCCGACTAATCCGAATAACGAGCGCTTATTTTAAAAATAAGTGTTACATTCAGATTCAAACAAAGCACAACAAATTTCCACTTTGATCTTTTAAATAAAAGATCCATCACAATAACAAAGGTTCGATTTGATTTTCGAATATTCATTTGAAATTCGACCCCGGGTCGCATCGAAATTCAAACGCCATTTAAAGGCCAATATTGATAGTCGGTTATTTAACTATCAATCAACATTCACAACAATCACCAAAATTTAAATAATTTTCCCCTAATTATTTATTTTCAAAATATCTTCGCCAGATATACTTTTAACACTTTAACTTTTTGAAAACAAATTTCAAATCACTATTCACATTTCAATCCTTTAAAAACAAATTTCAAATCTGTAACAATCCAGAATTTTGAACAATTTAAAAATGAAAATATTTAATTAATTTTAAATATTCGAATGATGATTGACTTGAATTTCATATTTTCAGGATAAATTGGCGATTAAATTTTAAAATTTAATCTATAGAAAGTTGAATTAAAATTTAAATTTGACTTTGGAGTTGAAATTGAATATTGAAATTGTAATTGAAATTCGAACTAATGACTTAGAAAAATAGTTTGGATTTACGAATTATTTTTATGTAAATTTATAAATTTAAGTTTGATATTTGAACTGCAAAACGTTTATATGTTTATTAAAGAAAATAATTATGCAAAACAAATTGAATTTAAATTGAAAAGAAAAAGAAAAACAAAGAAAAAAAATATAAAAATAAACATAAAATAAAAAGAGTATGCTGCCTTACTTATCAGCCAAATTCACGCCTTTCATCACGCCTTCAACCACGCTAAAATCACGTCCCCTTCTCTTTTATATTCGAAACCCTTTGTCCTCCATTTCAAATCATACGAAAAAAAAAATAAACGAAGAAATAATGGCGGCCACGAATTCTCTTTCGTCCCCAAAAATTAGGGCTCGTCCAATTCGAAGCGCCGATGATTTCTTGCCGTGGATCGATGATGCCTTCACCTTGCTCGCGGCTCCTTCAATCGGAGCGCTTCACACGAAGGTGAGTGATTTTATATCACTCACATCTAAATCAAATTTTGATAATTTCTGTCTTGTTCTGATTCGTAAACTTTCGTTGCTTAATTTCTGGGCTATCATTGCTTCAAATTTTTGATGATTTTGTCTATATTGGGCTTCGGCCATTCGATTTTGTTTAGATGCTTGAGATGATTTTGCTGTAATGATTTCTTTAATTTTTTCCAATTTTGTATAACCTGATACTTGATACACGCGGGTTTGAGCTGTTCGATTCTTGACAATCTTGTCTCTGACTCGTTCAGCCTATTCTTTGAACATGGTGTTGATTTGGTTCGATTTTGACTATATTGTCCACTGCCTCTGGTGGTACTTCTGTCCTTGTTCGATTTGACCGCCGCTATAAAACTATACTTTGGCCTTTAAATTTGTGATAAGCTTGACTTTTAAATTTTGAAATACCCTTGACTTTGTCCATGACCCATGACTTTGAATTTCTTCATTTTTATAGAATGATGTTCACACTGTTTTTGAATTCCTTTGAGTCTGCACTGTTGCATATGTATGTATGTATATGATGCACTTTGTCTAGTTGCTTCGAGTTCATCCATGCTGAACTGCTATTTGAACTAGAGCCATCTGTGTTCAGCACTGCTCTATTTTTTTTTTCCTTTTCAATTGAGTCAAGTCTGCATGTATATTTTGGTCTTGCCTGGTGCTCTGTGCATTTATACTTGTTGGAGTCGATTTGCATTCGTGTTGATGCCAATGTCTAGGTTAGTTGTTTTGACTTTCCTCTGATCATATAATCTTCTCTAGTTACATGAGAATGTTTTCTTCATTGGTTTGATCTTCATGTTCTTCGAGTCTGCACTGTTGCATAGGTATGTATATATATGATGCACTACTTTGAACATGTTGAAACTTATCTTGCATATACCTGTTGCATCCATATTGTTACTGTTTGATATAGTTTGCATTCCAGTTGTACTTGCAGCTTCATTTTATTGCAGTGAGTAACATTTTAAAAATTAAGCATATAAATCTTTTACATCCTGACAAGATTGTATGAGTATGCTTTATCTTCTCTGTGTGTATATATATATAGATGTCTGGATAACAACATGTTGTTTAAGACCTGAGACTTCTCTGTGCTTTAGTTCTAGTCTTGGTTAATATATTTGTTTATCGACAGATTAGTTTTAAAATTTCAATTAAAATAAATTTTAAACCCTGGTTTGACCTGGGTTTTCTAAAACAAATTCAAACATAACTTTAAGTCTCTGTTATGTGGAAGTCACCATTTACTGGTTCACTGCTTAGTTTGAAGTCTGATTAGTTTTGTTGTGAAGTTGTCACTAATTTTTATCCATCCTGTTTTGTTTCATTGTCCACTGATCATTTATTACATATGCCATTCACTTCAGTTGCCTGTATATGCATATTTGATTCATTGATTCTTGTTTACTTGTTAGCACTTCTAACATATACACATGTGCACTTATATGGGTCTGCATTAGACTTTATATTTGTTTCCTCACTTCGAGAGAGTTTCAGTTGCAAGTGAATTTAGTTATTTTCATTTGATTTTGCAGTTGCCCTTGCATACTTGTGGTGACTGTAGTTTTTATTTGTATTGCACAGAGTCAATTCTCATGTGTTTGGTTACAAGTTGATTTTGAGACAGTTGGTTTAAGTTGCATTATAAGGTGACTTCGTCCTTTAACCATCTTTGTTCAAAACTGCTGCTTTGATTTTGCAGTTGCCTTCCCTGTCCACTTTAGTATACTGTTAAACTTCATATGGCCTTGCATTTCGTTCTGGCCTTTGTATATTGTTGCTCTGCTTCCCAGTTTTATATGTGAGACTGTTTGTATTTTGGAGTTTGAACCACGACTTGACGGAGTTGCTGCCATTACTGTTGGCACTGACGTCATCTTGTCTGCACTTTGAAAAATTGGTTTGTGCACATTGTGAATTTTGATATGTCTGCATCCATTCATGCACACATCCTTGCAGTTTGTATTTGCTGTGTCCTTGTATTCAAGTGGGGGCTGCAGTCTTGTGGCAGTTTGCCCTTGAGTCCAAGTGGGGCCGCAGTTTCATTTTTATGAAAATTTTGCACTTGTTGAAATGTGCAGTAATAAGTTGTTTGGAAACTTGTTTTCTTTCACAAGTTGTTGTGGCGGGGCAGCGCACGCGTGCGTGCACTGCAGCCACGTAGTATCGACATTTTGAATCGATATTTGAACCTTCATTGATTTTGGTTCGTTGATCTTTTGAGTATATCATCACGATAGTGGCAAGGCAGTGCACGCAAGCGTGAACTGCAGCCACACGGCATGATTTTATTGATATACTATTTTGTTTTGATTTATGATCTTTTGCATATTTCATTACGATAGTGGCGAGGCAGTGCACGTAAGCGTGAACTGCAGCCACACGAAGTTGACATTTTAAATGTGGCGAGGCCGTATACGCGTGTGTGTACTGCAGCCCTACCAAATCTAATGTTTTAAATGATGTTTTCTACTTGATGAAAATTGTTTTATGTTGCCAATTCAATATATTTTGAATCGATTTTGATGATTTTGTTGATAATTGCCGTTCAGGTAGATTTTGATTGTTTTCTAAATTATCTTCATCAATAATCCCTTCATCTATCCTCATTGATAATTTGAATCTACTGAGTTATTGTTTAACACTGATAAGTGTTATATTTACCGTTATCCGATTTCTTGTTAAAGGATCGGATAGGTAAATTTATATTCGACTGTCATCTAATTGCTATTTAATTATTACTGCCTCTATGCACTAATAACTGAGTTTGAATTAGACTGACCTGTGTATTATTTTCTTTTGAATGTAATACACGGGTCAGACCGAGTAATTTTACAGCTTGAAGATTTTCAGGCCGCGAAGTTAGAGAGAGAGTTTGGGGAAATTGCTTCACTTTAGCTTTTCGAAGAATTTTTGTGCTTAAAAGAAATATTCCGCTGTATAAATATAATGCATTGTACGAACTCTGATATATGTATAAAAAATTCATTTATGTAAAATATTATGATTATTCTGTGATTCTGTGGCTGTTTCTGTTTAAACTCTATAAACTGAATAACAATCCGTCATTTTGAACGTCTCAAGTTGGTTTAATTACCGACTGGGGGCGGTCAGAGCGGCGGGTCGTTACAAAAGTGGTATCAGAGCTTTGGTTTACACAAAGTCAGTTTATGATGTTTAATATGAATAGTTACTAGGATCACTTTAAAGAAAACGTTTTTTCAAATTTAAAAGAAGTATGAATTGTTTTCTTTGAAAAATAAAAGGTATTTTGAAAACTCAAATTTTTTTTTTCCGGAAAATTCCCCTCTCTAAATTTAGGATTGCGATAGTTCTCATTCGAAAACCCATTATCGAATTGTTGAGATTTATGAAAAATGAAATATAAGTGAAGTGAATTAATGAATTGGTTTAAATCAAATATTTTGAATATCTACAAAATAATAATTGTGAAATAAAATGATATTTCAATTTAGTTATAGCCAAGAGGATAATTAAACTATAACTTGGGAATTCGATTCTGAATTCTTTTGAAAATTGATTTCAAATATTTTGAAGAACGATTTAGTAAATAAATGGATTATAAGTACTTAACTTATAAATGGACTTTTGTTATATAATTGAGTTATATAAATTGAATTGAATTAATAAAGGAGATTTATAAATCGAAGTTTATAAATAGAAATGGAATTTGTAAAGATTGTTTATAAATTCGAAACCAATTGAATTTGATAAATGAAAAATAGAAGTTATTAAAGGAGACATATTCGTGATTTTGGACAGCGAATTATCCTTTAAGTTAGATATTGTGATAGTAAATGTTGGTTGGGAATTTTATTCACAATTTTGGACAGTGGATAATCTTTTAAATAAAAAGTGTAGAAACACTGAATTGAATAGATAAGTATATTCACGATTTTGGACAGTGAATATATTATTAACTAAAACAGATATGTTTTAGGAAAGTGATACTATGAAATGTGGTTAATGTGGAAATATCAATTTAATGGAACCAAGTTGATGAATGGCTTACTAAAGAACTAGTTGATTATTTTTGAAATAGAAAGCAAATGCAAAGTTCAAATGAGATTTAGATTTCAAATTTGAAGTTGTCAACATGATAATCCATTATAGGTTTAATAAATTCAGTGATGAATTAGAATTTAAACGTGTGGAAAATTAAATTAAGTGAAAAACTTAATATTGAAAAGTTTGAAATCAGTTTAAAATTAATATTGTGAAAAGTATGAGGAATTCAAACTATGAATTAAGTTGAAATTGAAAAAGTTAATGGTTTTAAAGATGTTTTAAAATGCATTAAGTATCGAATACATAGATTTCAACATTCAATTGTTAAAATAGACGTTTTCGAGAGAAAAATAAGGAAATGGTAGACTATAACACTGTTGTTATAGTAAATGGTTTCCGAAAGGAAATGTTGTTTATAGTATTGGGATTTATATATCTATCTAAAATTTCGAATCCCTATACTAGTGATTTTTGAGTTGTCGTAACGATGTTTTACGCAACATTCGTTTTCACTCAAATAAATGTGTTTAAAAGAATGCTTTCCTTAAAGAATGGAATATATACTTAATTTTGATTCAAGTACATTGAATATTTTCCAAGAGTTGAAAATAAATGAACTTGTGAATTACTTATTATTTAATAAGTAGGGAAATGTTTTCCAATATGAAATGAAAGGTTTGAAATTTTATCTTTTAAAGATAAATTGAAAAATGAATATTTGAAATTTGTTTCAAATGGTTAAGTTGGAAAATTATATATCTTGTAAAGATATTTTTTTGGAAAATTTGAACGATCAGTTCAACTTGAATATTTTCCAAAAAAGATTGAATCTTGAGTTAAATTGAGTTTAACTTTGACATCAAAAACAATATAAGTTGAACTTTGAATTTTGTATAGTCGATTGGGATTGTATGTCTAACATTGTGAATTGATGACATATCAATTGATCTCTATTAAATATATATCTGTGGTGGCGGAGAATTTATTCTTTTAGCTTAACACCCTTCTCTGAGACGTACGAGCTTAGAGGTTATATATCGGTAGCATCAATTATGTGTTGAGAATTTACGATGTAACGTGAAATCCAAATCGAATGTGAAGTCGATAATGAATTGGATTATGAATGTGAATTAGGTTTGAGATAACCTTAAATTTTCAAATCGATTTAGAGGAAAATTTTGAATGAAATGGAAAATTTTGGAATCCTCTATTTGTTATGAATGTGAATTGAGTTTTCGTAACTTATATATGTGAATATAATAAATCGAAAACCATCAGTTTGGAAAGTCATTATTATGAAAATCCTATGCAAGTTTACATAGGTATGATATGTACGAAATGTGAAATGAAGTACTATATGTATATGACATACGTTTTCTAAAAACTGAGGATATGGAAATGTACCTTCCATTTATTATTTGTGAAGGTGATTGGAACTCGGTGGAGTGTCCATTGGAAATCGTAGCTACGTAGAATTTCCATTAGTGGAATGTCCATTGGGACTGACTGGAATCCCCCACGATGGATCATCGTGTTTGGGATTATGTGAATTGATGCTGGCGTAATTCGTGGGGCGTGATGCCTACAGTTACAAGCGATTCCACTGGGATAGTGGCGCAACCGCCGTGTAAACTGCGATCTAGAGGCCGAAGCGTAATTTGAGGGGCGTGATGCCTACGGTCACGAGCGATTCTACTGGGATAGTAGCGTAACCGCCGTGTGGACCGCGATCTAAGGCGACAAACATGGCAAAATTCAAGAGAGATGTGAAATCTACAATTACAAGCGATTCTACTGGGATAATAGCGTAACCGCCGGGTAAACTGTGATCCATGGGGGAACGTGCTTTCCATATCCATTTTTAAAAGAATTTTAAAAAAAGTATTTTCACTGGAAGTTGAAGCAAGTATATTTAGTACTTGGAGATTTTTAGTCCTGCGCCTGGCCAGCGTATGCCTAAAGTCTGTAAGAACGACGATGGACTTGTTAAACTTCGAGTTATCAAGTATTTTCAAAACTTTAAATAGAAAATCAATAGTCTGAAATTAGAATTACATAATTCTAACCTAATGAATTAAGGAAGAAGATTTTTAAAAATATCTTGAAAGCACACAGCTTTGGAAAAGATATAATATGCAAATATCTAGCATGAAGAATTTCAAGTTTAAAAATCTGAGTTTTGTAAGTCAAAAATTTGGTAAAAGACTTTTGTGTCTTGATTATTGAAATTGATGAACAAAACTGCTGAGATAAAATAAATGGAATGAATCCTATATTTATTTATAAGTTTAGAACTTAGTAAAATTGAGTAGGGTATAAATATCGGTGAGATTTTAGCAATCGTTTTCCTAACTTATAATTTCGGGACGAAATTCTTTTAAGGAGGGAAGATTGTAACAACCCAGAATTTTGAACAATTTAAAAATGAAAATATTTAATTAATTTTAAATATTTGAATGATGATTGACTTGAATTTCATATTTTCAGGATAAATTGGCGATTAAAATTTAAAATTTAATCTATAGAAAGTTGAATTAAAATTAAAATTTGACTTTGGAGTTGAAATTGAATATTGAAATTGTAATTGAAATTCGAACTAATGACTTAGAAAAATAGTTTGGATTTACGAATTATTTTTATGTAAATTTATAAATTTAAGTTTGATATTTGAACTGCAAAACGTTTATATGTTTATTAAAGAAAATAATTATGCAAAACAAATTGAATTTAAATTGAAAAGAAAAAAAAACAAAGAAAAAAATATATAAAAATAAACATAAAATAAAAAGAGTATGCTGCCTTACTTATCAGCCAAATTCACGCCTTTCATCACGCCTTCAACCACGCTAAAATCACGTCCCCTTCTCTTTTATATTCGAAACCCTTTGTCCTCCATTTCAAATCATCCGGAAAAAAAAATGAAGAAATAATGGCGGCCACGAATTCTCTTTCGTCCCCAAAAATTAGGGCTCGTCCAATTCGAAGCGTCGATGATTTCTTGCCGTGGATCGATGATGCCTTCACCTTGCTCGCGGCTCCTTCAATCGGAGCGCTTCACACGAAGGTGAGTGATTTTATATCACTCACATCTAAATCAAATTTTGATAATTTCTGTCTTGTTCTGATTCGTAAACTTTCGTTGCTTAATTTCTGGGCTATCATTGCTTCAAATTTTTGATGATTTTGTCTATATTGGGCTTCGGCCATTCGATTTTGTTTAGATGCTTGAGATGATTTTGCTGTAATGATTTCTTTAATTTTTTTCCAATTTTGTATAACCTGATACTTGATACACGCGGGTTTGAGCTGTTCGATTCTTGACAATCTTGTCTCTGACTCGTTCAGCCTATTCTTTGAACATGGTGTTGATTTGGTTCGATTTTGACTATATTGTCCACTGCCTCTGGTGGTACTTCTGTCCTTGTTCGATTTTACTGCCGCTATAAAACTATACTTTGGCCTTTAAATTTGTGATAAACTTGACTTTTAAATTTTGAAATACCCTTGACTTTGTCCATGACCCATGACTTTGAATTTCTTCATTTTTATAGAATGATGTTCACACTGTTTTTGAATTCCTTTGAGTCTGCACTGTTGCATATGTATGTATATATATGATGCACTTTGTCTAGTTGCTTCGAGTTCATCCATGCTGAACTGCTATTTGAACTAGAGCCATCTGTGTTCAGCGCTGCTCTGTTTTTTTTCCTTTTCAATTGAGTCAAGTCTGCATGTATATTTTGGTCTTGCCTGGTGCTCTGTGCATTTGTACTTGTTGGAGTCGATTTGCATTCGTGTTGATGCCAATGTCTAGGTTAGTTGTTTTGACTTTCCTCTGATCATATAATCTTCTCTAGTTACATGAGAATGTTTTCTTCATTGGTTTGATCTTCATGTTCTTCGAGTCTGCACTGTTGCATAGGTATGTATATATATGATGCACTACTTTGAACATGTTGAAACTTATCTTGCATATACCTGTTGCATCCATATTGTTACTGTTTGATATAGTTTGCATTCCAGTTGTACTTGCAGCTTCATTTTATTGCAGTGAGTAACATTTTAAAAATTAAGCATATAAATCTTTTACATCCTGACAAGATTGTATGAGTATGCTTTATCTTCTCTGTGTGTATATATATAGATGTCTGGATAACAACATGTTGTTTAAGACCTGAGACTTCTCTGTGCTTTAGTTCTAGTCTTGGTTAATATATTTGTTTACCGACAGATTAGTTTTAAAATTTCAATTAAAATAAATTTTAAACCCTGGTTTGACCTGAGTTTTCTAAAATAAATTCAAACATAACTTTATGTCTCTGTTATGTGGAAGTCACCATTTACTGGTTCACTGCTTAGTTTGAAGTCTGATTAGTTTTGTTGTGAAGTTGTCACTGATTTTTGTCCATCCTGTTTTGTTTCGTTGTCCACTGATCATTTATTACATATGCCATTCACTTCAGTTGCATGTATATGCATATTTGATTCATTGATTCTTGTTTACTTGTTAGCACTTCTAACATATACACATGTGCACTTATATGGGTCTGCATTAGACTTTATATTTGTTTCCTCACTTCGAGATAGTTTCAGTTGCAAGTGCATTTAGTTATTTTCATTTGATTTTGCAGTTGCCCTTGCATACTTGTGGTGACTGTAGTTTTTATTTGTATTGCACAGAGTCAATTCTCATGTGTTTGGTTACAAGTTGATTTTGAGACAGTTGGTTTAAGTTGCATTATAAGGTGACTTCATCCTTTAACCATCTTTGTTCAAAACTGCTGCTTTGATTTTGCAGTTGCCTTCCCTGTCCACTTTAGTATACTGTTGAACTTCATATGGCCTTGCATTTCGTTCTGGCCTTTGTATATTGTTGCTCTACTTCCCAGTTTTATATGTGAGACTGTTTGTATTTTGGAGTTTGAACCACGACTTGACGGAGTTGCTGCCATTACTGTTGGCACTGACTTCATCTTGTCTGCACTTTGAAAAATTGGTTTGTGCACATTGTGAATTTTGATATGTCTGCATCCATTTATGCACACATCCTTGCAGTTTGTATTTGCTGTGTCCTTGTATTCAAGTGGGGGCTGCAGTCTTGTGGCAGTTTGCCCTTGAGTCCAAGTGGGGCCGCAGTTTCATTTTTATGAAAATTTTGCACTTGTTGAAATGTGCAGTAATAAGTTGTTTGGAAACTTGTTTTCTTTCACAAGTTGTTGTGGCGGGGCAGCGCACGCGTGCGTGCACTGCAGCCACGTAGTATCGACATTTTGAATCGATATTTGAACCTTCATTGATTTTGGTTCGTTGATCTTTTGAGTATATCATCACGATAGTGGCAAGGCAGTGCACCCAAGCGTGAACTGCAGCCACACGGCATGATTTTATTGATATACTATTTTGTTTTGATTTATGATCTTTTGCATATTTCATTACGGTAGTGGCAAGGCAGTGCACGCAAGCGTGAACTGCAGCCACACGAAGTTGACATTTTAAATGTGGCGAGGCCGTATACGCGTGTGTGTACTGCAGCCCTACCAAATCTAATGTTTTAAATGATGTTTTCTACTTGATGAAAATTGTTTTTTGTTGCCAATTCAATATATTTTGAATCGATTTTGATGATTTTGTTGATAATTGCCGTTCAGGTAGATTTTGATTGTTTTCTAAATTATCTTCATCAATAATCCCTTCATCTATCCTCATTGATAATTTGAATCTACTGAGTTATTGTTTAACACTGATAAGTGTTGCATTTACCGTTATCCGATTTCTTGTTAAAGGATCGGATAGGTAAATTTATATTCGACTGTCATCTAATTGCTATTTAATTATTACTGCCTCTATGCACTAATAACTGAGTTTGAATTAGACTGACCTATGTATTATTTTCTTTTGAATGTAATACTCGGGTCAGACCGAGTAATTTTACAGCTTGAAGATTTTCAGGCCGCGAAGTTAGAGAGAGAGTTTGGGGAAATTACTTCACTTTAGCTTTTCGAAGAATTTTTGTACTTAAAAGAAATATTCCGCTGTATAAATATAATGCATTGTACAAACTCTGATATATGTATAAAAAATTCATTTATGTAAAATATTATGATTATTCTGTGATTCTGTGGCTGTTTCTGTTTAAACTCTATAAACTGAATAACAATCCGTCATTTTGAACGTCTCAAGTTGGTTTAATTACCGACTGGGGGCGGTCAGAGCGGCGGGTCGTTACAAAATCATTTTCCTTACGCGGAATATATTTTCAAATATTTATTCATTTCCGCTGAAAATCTGCCGAGTTAAAATAATTCAAATCACTTGTCCAAAATATTCTTGGAACGTTTAAAATAAGACCATCTTAAATACTTACTTAAATATTGGTTATGAAAACATTATACTAATTATCACGTATAAGACTTCACGTCCAAACTAATTTTAAAATAAAATTAGTAGATAGGATATAACTGTTTAAATATCCATTTTCTAAAACAAATATCAACTAAATCTTTAAATAGTCACTTTTATAGTGAATTAAAATATATCTTTAGTTAAAGATTTTCAAAATAACCTAAGCAAATAATTTCTTCAAAATATTCTTTCCACAAAACCATCTTTATAACTTTAATTTATATCTATAAACTATATTGAAAACATACTCGGCTTTCCAGGGAAAGTACACCTTCCATTCTAAAATGGTTCATTCGAATCAATTTATAAATCTTTCGGGATTTATTTTAAATTTACGTTCCAAATCCGTAAATTCCTTTCACACTTTTAAAAATAACCAAATGTTTATTTTTAAAAAAAAAATTCCCATTCCTTTATAAATCCCTATAATGATTTAAATTTTCAAATATCCATTGATATACGATTTTCAAATCGACTTCCAAATATTCATCTTCAGCACCAAATTAAATTCCAAATTGATTTCCAAATTTATTTTCAAACCCCAATCAATTTCCAAAATTGATTCCCCAAAGATTTATTTTAAACACAAGTAAATTTCCAAATTGATTTCCAAATTGATTTCCAAATTGATTTCCAAATTGATTTCAACACCCAATCAAATTCCAAATTTGATTTCTAAATTTATTTTGAACGCCAAATCAATTTTCATTCAAATACCAAATCAATTTCCATATTAATTCCCAAAGATTTGTTTTTTTAACACCCAATCAATTTATGAATTTATTTCTTTTAAAATAAATTCCTTTATCTGTTCCAAACTATATAAAATCCGTATTTTAAAATAATTTTTTCAACCATTAAACGATATTACTCAAAACCCATTTATTAAAATCTTTTCCCATATTTTGGAATTTATTCAATAAGTTTTCAAAAATAAAACTTTATCTATTTAAAATTTCTTCTTTTAACTTCACCCAGTTCTTTAAATGAATTTATTGTAAATTTTCTACTTGAATTTCAAAAATCCAATTTTATTTATTTTTGTATCCTACGGTACCAAAAATATATTCGGCTAATTTATAGCATTCAACAATTTCAAACACACATATAATCACACACAGATTATAAACAATCAACACACAATGTTGAAACCAATTCAAATATTTGAGGAATCCAGTTGGATCCCTCCAACTTGTTTCCTTACATCCACCGACATTAGCACAACAATTAAATACCAATTCCACTTCGAGGTGGAATATCGCGGTATGCGGGATTTATAAAATATCATCCGCTATTATGCGGCGCATAGGGTCACATCCGCTATATAATGTGGGAAATCAATCACTCCAAATACATATATAATATCAATTCCACTTCGAGGTGGAATATCACGGTGTATGAATTTAATATAATATCATCCGCTATTATGCGGCGCGTAGGGTCTAATTCAATACAACTGATAATAAATTATCATCCAAGCACACAATCAACCATTTGAAATCTAACTATTTAAAATTAAACTGGAAAATTCAATTGAGTGAGAAGATCTCACCTTTGCTTTGCATGTAATCCATTTTCATTCCAGATTGTTTTCTTTCAGATATTGACCATGTATAAACAAATTATCTGATTTATTAATATTCAACTTATCGAAAATAAATTTCCATTTATTATTTTGATTTAAATTACAAATTTTAATTTTAACTAATTTTACCCTTACATAAATATCCTACATACCTGTATTCTTTTTTTGATTAACATATATATATATATATATATATATAATATTAAATTTAATATGAAATAGAAAAAGACTAGATATATCTCTCATAAAAAACTTCAAACTCAGGCCTTAGAATACAAAACCGAGAGCCAAGACCATCATCGTGTGATCCAGTTCATCATCGCGACCCCCAAGCCGATACACACGAGCAGGAATTCCCAAGTCATGGTTCCTATTCATGACTCCTTGCCATCAACTGCCTTGCCCTCCGAAAATTGTTCGAGCCCAATGCCCTAGTCGCCGCCGAGCTTCCATCGAAATCTGTAAATGGGTCATATTGGGCGATGAAACCACCACGGCGTCACACACTCCTTCGTTCACCGCCGCCCCTCTGCCACAAATTACTCGCGACCTCTGTTCAATCGATTTTTAACGAAGACGATTTCTTCCTATATTTTTTTAAATTAACCGAGGAACGAATCGTTCCAGAATTCGAAATGATAAAAGGGGAGGGTGGCCATTAAGTTTGTTCGAAGCCAAGTGACTTATTTTTTTCCTTTTGTTTACTTCGTGAAGATCTGCCATAAATTCCTTTTTGAACGAGAGGAATTGATTTTGAATCGAAAAGAATAAGGTTCGGCTACATTTACTATTTTTTTTCTTTTGATTACATACACATGTAAAAAAATTTAGAGAAAGATAAACACGTATTTTAACATTTTTCAATGTGCCAATGTTTGCAACAGTAACGAGATTTTATATATTTTTTATTTTAAATTTAAATTCAAATTTAAATTGTTCCGATAAATGCAACTCAAAATCACGATCTCCAATTGAGGCATGTCGCTAAGCGTTTATAAAGTTAAACTCTATTCCGAACGTAATGGAAAAGGTTCCGAGCGCGAATTCGATTGTATGGAGAAGATAGCTTTTTCGAACCCAACTATTAAATTAAATTTCGATATAATTTTCAGCGCGTTTGCTTATCGCACGGCCAAACGATCACTCCAAACACTACGAAAATTGCAATCCGATAATAATAAAATATTACGGATCCAATGGAACAGGTTTCGTCGAATTCCGAGATTGTGCCTTGGAAGGCTATTTTTAAATATCGTTTAAACTATATAATTTCAAAACTAAATAAAATATTTCCAAATCCAATTCTGAAGCTTAAATTATCTTCAGTATTGTTAATATAAATTTTCTAAGCCACCAAATTATTTTTAACAAGCTTAAAATTGAATATTCAAATTTTTACCCATCATTAATAAATTAAATTCAATCATTTATTTGCCAAATCCATAATTATACCTGAAATTCAAGTGTACAATAACTTCAAATATCTAAAATTAATCAAATATTTCATTTTCAAATGTTCAAAATTTCTAGGTCGTCACAAGCTGTCTTATGTCGAACCTATTCTTCTGAAGGTTGACGTACCATGATACCTTCTGTTTCGTCGAGCCTAGCTTTATCTCTGGTTTGATGGTTGTACAAACAATGAAAATATATGGCGAATGTCTAATTGAATTGATCAGGTCGTGTAGGAACAAGGTTCAAATCTCTTGGTCTCCTGTAGATACTCATAAAGCATGCCTATTCATAAATCAGCGCCTGCCTTTATTTGCATTCCTATGGCCATTCCTTCAATACTTCTGGCTCTCGGGTGTCTTTTTGTAGGATACTTGGCCAAAATGTGACCCGTAAGCCTATAAGTATATTTTTCATTGTATTGTAGTGATCTTTTTTTCATCAATTTGATTCTCTCAAGAAGCCTAGAAGAGCCTGAAAGCACTAGTCTCCCTACTATAGGAAATTTCATAGATGCATGCTATATACCTCACCGGGATTATAGTTTAATTGATCAGAGCATGGCCTTGTCAAGGAAAAAGCTATGGGTTCGAGCCTCGTCAGTCCCAAACTCGGATCACATGAATTGAGTAATTAATTTCTCTATTTTTGTGAAAAGGAAGATGAAGAGCAAGATTCCCATAGAAAACTGAAAGCAGGATAAGTTAAAGAAGTAATTCATGGGTAGACATATTGGTCGGGTACAAAAAATGAAGTACCCATATCCGTGGTTTCCTTATGATTATGAAAGTTTATGATCCGACCCTAAGCTGGGATATAAGAACCCTTTCCACTACTTTCTCAGATCGATATTCATGCTGAAGAAGAGTGCTCATGGCTTTTGTCTAAGGGGAATTATTACAGGTAGTGCCCGACGCACCTAATCCTGTCATTTCGTCGTTGCTCATTCTCCGGTAAGTGCCAAGTAGCCCCGCTGCCAATACCAATAGTCGTTCACTACCAGCTTCCTATAAGGAACTAAGCACATTTTATAGTAAGGTAACTCCCTTGTTCTCTATGCACTGTCCTTGCCAAGTTAGGTGAATATGGTTACCTCTTGCTTGCCCATGGATTCGCGGCAGTCTGAAAGGTTGAACTATTTGGAAATCTCCTTGTGGTGGTTTAGAGGGCTCTTTTCGAATGACTTTGCTCCTTCAAATCCGAGATCGTAGTTCAATTGGTCAGAGTACCACCCTTTTAAGGCAAAAGCTGTGGGTTCGAGCCCCGTCGATGCCAAACTAGGATCTCATGAATTTAGAAATTCATTTCTCTATTTTTGCAAAAGGAAACACAAAGAGAAAAGTGGGATCAAACAAATTCATAGCAAGCTACAACTCCACAAATCAAGAAGGAATCTTTAAGTCGATGTTAGAAAGAAGATCTCTATTATTTACAGGGTGAAGGAACTCCTAGCTAAGAGGGGCAGACTCGGCAACCTACTTACCGACTCCGGATTGCTACCTACCTTCTTTAAAAGATATCATAGGGGTCCACCTAAGTCAAAGGGAGCAGCAAGGGGTTGCTATCAAGGTCCTACTTTCTCTGTTCTAAGGCTAGCAATGGTAGGAGCTTATATGGCATCAGTAGTAGTCGCTTCCAACTTCAAGGAAATATTGTTGCCAAGATCTACCTTTTTCTAAATATCCTTGTAATTCTTCCATTGACTTCAATTTCTAACCAGAAACAATAGTCAAAAATGATTAGATAAATGTTTAGTAAGCGGATGTGAAGGCTCCCGAAGGCGACCAATGGAAGGAAGTCCATGATGGTCGACCTCATGCCGAAGCAAAATACTGAGCCCTCGCCTCTATTGCGCCCAAACTTATATATAATTCTGTTCCATCACATTCCATACCTAAAGGGTTTGTTCCATTCTTTGTGATCTTCATATCTTTATCTCGCTACCTATATGTCACTTTTATGTTAATGTGAGTGTAAGGAAAGGTGAAAAGAACCGCAATTGGGGAGTGCACTCGGACCAAGAAATAACTTTTACCGAAAGTATTTTATGATCTTTTTGCTCAAATCATAATTAAGGCGAAGCAAGGCCAGGAACAACTTGCGAATTACTCGATTAAGAAGTCAGTGTTGGACGTAGGTGCTCTCTTCTAGCCAATGCTAGGGAAAGACTATTCTTATTTCTATGAAACCATCTGGTATATTGATTACTGCTTGTGCGAGTGATAAACAGTACCTAATCCTGAGGATGCTCTAGAATCTTTTCGATTGCTCAAAACCCAGACTTTTCTAAAAGTCTAAAAAAGGGATATAGCAAAATTGGTAGAGTTATGGACTTGATTGGATTGAGCCTTAGTATGGAAACCAAAATTGAATCAGCTACTCTACCTCCCATTGGTTGCATTTTCTTTGGGGGTTGTCTTTTCTTTGGGGGAAGGCTTTTGTTTCTCACCGCTAAGGTTCCCTATGGTCTGGCTGCATTAGGTTAAGGAGCTAGACAATACGATAATAGCCCCTACGCATCCCTAAGCGCGATGCCGTCCTAGGCATGCAACACAAAGTAATCCAAGCCAACCCACATTACCGACTAACAGTAGATAATCATCTTTCTGAATAGCAACTTAAGTAGGGACCGCCTAATTATGATTCTCCCGTTGTATTGTAGCTACTTGTAGGATCGATTTCACCCTAGAGGGGGGGGGGTGAATAGGGTGATGATATTAATTATAAAAATTAATTGCGGAAGCTTATAAAATTATTTCAACAAAAATCATAGATTAATAGCAGCACAGAAAAATAGCAGAATAATAAAATGCAGAAATAGAACGACACAGAATTTACCCAGCTTTGGCAAAACCCTGCCTACATGCTGCCCCCAAGGTTTCTACTAGAAATTAGATAGTCAGACGCTTACACACGTAAACTCGCGACACCCGCTATCGACTAATTCTAACTCTACGCTCAAAACCCTGCCACAACTCGGCCACTGAGTTGCGAATTCTCAAACTACGCCACGTAGTTTGTCCCCTAGTCACACGACTGGAAATTTAAACGGTTTGAAAAGAAATTACAAATTAAAAACAATTTAAATTAAAGACAACCCTAATTTAAAAAATAAAAAGCCCTTTATAATAAAAAGAAAATCTCTTAAAAAATAAGGCCGACCCCTTTTATATTTTGACCCGTTCCACTTTTATTTGCTTCGTTCGTTTATGTGAAGATGGCGGCCGTTCCTCTTTGCAATTAAATTAGGGCTTCGTCCTTCGATCCAAACTAGGGTTTCGTGATAAAGCTGACGATTGTTCAATCAATTTGGCTGACAATTTAGTGATGATTTGTTCGTCTAATGCTTTCGGCTGCTTCTAGAGTTCGACTTCAATTTGGTATGTGATTTTCCTTTATGCTTTTCTGTTATGCTCGATTGAACTCCGATATTATGCTGATGATGACTTTTGGGATTTTAATGCTTGAACTCCATACCTTTGAACTACCGATGATGTTATCCTTTTATATGAGTCTAATACCTAGATATTCGTTCGTATATATTCGTCTGATGATTTTTTGAATTTGTCAAAACCTTTCCTCTGCCGCTTGATAATGCTTGAATGTTTGAGATTTTACTGGCTTGTTCAATTCGAAACTTTCCCTTACTATACTGTCACGGTTTTAGCTTGAAACCGTTCGATCGTTCCTTGATCAGTACGGCAGCGACTTTCCTATTTTATTTAGATTTGATTTTTGGCCTTTTCCATTTCACACATACTTGATTTATGACTTGGTCAACTTCAATTTTGATTTGTGATTCAACTCCATGAATCTCAACTTCATTGTATTGATATTATACCGCAGTAACGAACTATTCCTTGTCTGATTATTTGGTGATTCTTGACTTTACTCTCTGATTTCTTAAAATTTCTTCTCTGTATCTTCATCACTGTTTTGGTTTGATCTGCAGCATATATTTGGTCATTATGTCTTTGATCTGCAGCATATATTTGCACAAATATACTTCACTTATTCACTGATCATATGTTGAAGTCATACATGTTGATGTCTTTGAGCTTCACTTTAATATTTTTGCAGACCACTTGATTTTCCTGTAACATAAAAATCTCTGTTTCATTCTGGAAAAGCATTATACTTTATTTGTTGCACATGCTCGATCCATTTCAATGTTGTTGGCCTTGGTATATGTTCGCACTGCATACTGTGTCGGCCTACATTGTTCATGTCTTTCTGCTTGATGTTGTTGTTGGTCTGTAGCTCCATGTTTTGAGTTAAAACTTCATTGACCTGATGCTGCACTGTTCACTGCTTGGTGGTCTTGTGGCACTGCTTACTGTCATGTTCGCTGTGTCACTTACTTGGTGCATTTGTTTGCACTGTGCATTCATGTGTATTGGTCTGGTTGCATATTTGTGAGTTGTTCGGTGCACAGTTGTTTGCTGTCATATTCTTGCTTGTGCATCACCATATATCTGTTGCATTCATTAGTCATTCATTGGTGTCACTGGTGTAATTGAGTCAGTGGTTTGCTATTGGTTGCGACGGACTTGTACATCTCCTTTGGTTTGTTTGCATTGAAGTTGTATTTTTCTATGTATGACATGGTTGTCGTTTCTGTCCATTTGCCTCTGGTTTGAACCATGCTTTGATTCATTGTATATTGATTGTGCTGCCATAATTCTGGTGCATTCATTGTTTGCCATATTGGCTTCACTGCATCTTCATCTACCTGTTCATTTGAGTCTGGTTCACTGGTGGTCTTGCCTTGTATCACAGCAAACTGCATGTAACCTGAATTTGGTTTCAATTTTATTTGCAGGCTTGTGGTCTTTGCTTGTTAAGGCTGCTGCTCGTATGCTCTAACCTGATGCATATTGCATTTTGTCATTTGATAGCATCAAACCTGAGTCATTTGTTGTTAGCTTTGAGCATGTTGTCTTTTGATCTGTTCTTTGAGTCGGTGGTATTGTCTATGTTGGTTTTGGATTCTTGATATGGCTATGAACTGTATATACATGTGCCATTTCATTTTCTTCTCTGGTCTTGTTTATATTGAACTAGTCGACACTTGATTCTTGAGTTTTTGGCCATTTGCACCTGTGTTGAATCCAGCTAATAGCTCGGGTTTGACCTTGTGCTTGTGTTGAGATTTTATTTATATTGCACCTGAGTTGAACCCGTCCTTTTATTTTGGGTTTGACCTTGTGCTCGCCTGTCCCTGTAACATTATCAAGTGTATATCGGTGTGCACGACCTTGTGGCATGTACAGTGATACACTGTGCATGTCACATTGTTCGTGTGTGACGAATTAAAATGTAAATGATGACGAACAACCCAAATAACTGAGGCAAATATTATTTTTAAAATTCACTTTTTATTTTGTACTGCAACAAAATATTTTCTTTTCAATTTTACCGCGTCAAAAATTATTTTTGCAGATATCTCAGATGCCGGTCCACATTGGAATAAATTCGAAGATAAAATACAAGTTGAGTGAATGAGTGATTACGTAGTGAGGTCAGATGTAAAAGTGAGATTGTGATGTAATTGAATATTGTAACCAAAGTTGTATAGTGAGAGCTTGAATTTGTACTATTCAAAATTGTAATAAATATTGTTTGAATAAAATTTCTGTTTGAATCCAAATTCTGTGTTATTTAATTTTATTCAGCAAATATTTATTTAATCTGTGAAAAATGAAATAGTACATTACCAAATACATTTACACGAATATATATATATATATATATATATGTTTATCATCATCAAACAAAAATCATATAATAGCATATTCAACACTACTATGTCAGATGAACCCGAAATCCCAGTTCCGCCTAACCCAAGCACTCACATTCTCAAGGCTCTGTTGGCCTAAGGGAAAGTGTAACGACCCGGAAATTTCAATCCCGAAAATTCCAAATAGTTAGTGAAAAGAAGAAAAGAGAAAGAAGCATAAACATAAGCCAGTCACAGAAAGCCTCACATTCGCAGCGGATAAAATATAATATCAATAATAATAGTTATATCGAAGAAAACTGTATCTATCAATTTACATCGACATATCAGAGTTATAGAAATTTCATAACACTGGATAGTTTAAACAACATGTCCTAGATAAATAACAATATATATCACAGCGGATAAACACTCTATACGTTCCTGTCCTTCAGCTCTCCTCCTGAACTCCAGAACGTCCTTACCTGCAAATCTGTAATACTCGGTCTGACCCGAGCATTACATCAAAGTAACACCCGGGTCAGGCTGGAAACCAGCATGAGTAAACCCATCTAACAAGAAATACAAAAGTATACAGCTTATATGAACCCGGGTAACTTGCATCAATATACAATTTCACAAATTTTCATAGTCATCACTTATTTCTCACATCAATTTCTAAGTACCTAAACTTAGATTAAAAGGCTCAATCCACTCAAATCATTCCATTTCAGCCTATTAATTTCACATATCGAATTATAAAGAATCGAAGTGGTTTCGGGAATTTACCAATACCCGACACCGGTCTCTTCGAATCCAATGTCATCTTAACCAAAATTATCCAAGTGAAATACAACTCAATTTTTAATACAGGGTGTCACATAATTCATCTACAATAGATAACCACATTATCACATTTTAAATCAACATATCTTATCACATGGCATCGCAAACCACATATTTGGAATAACAATTAATCAAAGACTTCCAATATCGTTTTATTAATCCTTTAATTACATTTGAGTATAATTAACACTTAATTAATTTCATAAACTAATTATCTTTAACCCAATATGGTGATTAACCTTTAATTATTTCATTAGTTAATTGCTACCATAATTATTAATCATCCTTGTTTAATAACATCAGTAATTAACTACTCTTAAACTGCATCAAATAAATTGATAATTCCTAATTATCTCTAATTAATTTCTTGATTAATCACAAAATAATTTAATCTAAATTACATTCACAATTCCATCTTCCGCTAGTTACATCCAGTAATTATCATTAATTACTTTACTAAGTAATTATACTTCATCAATTACATTAAGTAATTATTATCAAATCATCAAGTGATTAAAATTAATTAAACTTAATTAATTAATTTAATCCAATCACATTAAACTCCATTAATTACATTAAGTAATTAATTTCTAAATTACTCCCATTAAGTAATTATATTTAAACAATTCTCAAATTATTACCATCAATTAATTGATCTAGTTAATTATTAAAAATTAATCACATTAATTAATTGTTAAATAATCCTTAGTTATTGGCCTTCATTAACTATTAACCATCTTTTAATTACTTTTCTTAAGTAATTAACTTATATTGATCAATATTAATTATGAATTAAATAATCTAGAATATCTAATTTATTAACCTCTAATTATTAATTGATTTTTCTAATTAATAGTTGTTAATTACAAATTAATTATCCTTAATTAATTAATTTTAATTAATTAATTAATTTTAATTAATTAATTAATTTTAAACCTTAATTACTTATTTATTAAATCCAAATGATTAATTAATCAAAGAAATCACTTATCTATTAAACTTTCTTAAAAAAAAGTTAATGAATTACAAATTTTTAAATTCTAATTTACTTTAACCAAACTTTGTTACAAATCAAGTTACCATTACAAAGTACTAAAACAAATTTACTTTAAATTTACTTCCAAATTCCATTCTACCTTTAAGGTTTAAAAATGAAGTCAAATTACCTTTAACAAAGTTTTAAAACATTTTTTTTAAAACCTTTCATTCTACAAGTTTAATAATTTCTCATAAATAAAGAAGTTTAAAAGGATTTAAGATCAATTCAGATTTAAATTCAAATCAATTTGAATTACCTTTTAAACATTCAAAATTGTTTAAAACTACTTTGTCATTTTAAAATATTCAAAATTCAAGCTTAAAATTTTAATTTATTATAAACTGAGAATTAAACTCAAATTTGAATTCTAAATTTTTAATCTTCGATTTCAAGCTTGGTTTAAACCTTTCTTTCCATCTACAAGATTCATTTTTTAAAATTTATAAAACTATCAGTACAGGTTGTTTGAAACCTCTAACTTTTCTTTACACCCGAGACCCCAACATCTTGCTTCGAGTCCTCCAACCCTAGACTTCGAACAAACTACCAAAAATCTCGAGTTAAAACTCGAGTCAAAAATACTGCTGCCACCCAGAGTTAATCAAACTCAAAAATACACGGTGCACGTGCACCATGGCCAGAGCCATCTCCGGCCATCCACGGCACCTCGATACAACGTTCATCGATGCAGCAATCCACTTCAACCACTGAACCATCATCACGGGCCTTGATTCAAAATCGAACTATACAGTGGAGACTGGAATCAAAGACCCACACCTAAAACCGCCTCGAACGCTTGACGCCGACCACTTGAACGCCAGTAACTCCGTCCACATCACCACAACCCTTCCACGCAGCCATCCTCCCAACCCTATGCAACTCGATGCTTTGTAGACGCCGCCACAACCCCATATCCAGACCTGACCCATTCTAGGGTTTAAAATCTTAACTCGTCCATCGTCGACGCCACCTTACATGATCGCCTCAACCACCATTTTTGCTAAGCAACCTGGTCGTCAAACTCGCTTCAGACGAAAACTCGTCCACTCGCATATCTCCAATCACCAGAAAATGGTCAAGATTCAATTCCCAGACATTCCCAAAATACTCCTCCACTAAAATGTTAAAAATTCTGATATAAATTTTAAAATTTCTAACTTCTACCATAGATTCAAGTTATCATCTTGAATTAATGAATTATAGTGATTGTTTTTTTACATGTTTAAAAAAATTCTCGCTGCATTCATAATTCCCAGATAATCCTGTAGCTTTTACTTAAATTTGTCTTTTAAAAATTTAATTTAAGTTTAAACAAACCTTAATTGTTTAAAAACAAATCCTCTAGGAAATCAGTAGGGAAGAAAATGAATCTTTGGTTTTAAACCTAAAAATTCTGTAACAAGAACAGGGGAAATAACATGCAGAGGTATGCCCACTCTCCAAATGTACATAAACTTATTTATAAGTATACATACAAAACAATCATCACAGATAAATTTCACAAGCAATCATTTACCTACTTAAATACATACAAGCATGCGGAGCATCATTCAAAATTCCTCAAGTAACCATATATTTTAACTTAAATTTATTCTTTAAATGTTTACTCATAGATTTTAGGAATGCAGAGGCTTCAGATCAGAGTTTAATTCTTGATTTCTTCAGTTTTTTTTTGAATTTGAATTGCTATATTTACCAACATGCATATCAATATATTCATATTATTCTGATTCCAGGTTTTTACCAAGCATGCATACATAGACTATATCATTCATAACAGGATTTCACAAAACACTACAGAGCATAAAATTTAAACTAATTTTGGGTTAAATTTTCTCACCTTTAATATTGCAGTGAACAAAAGCAGAGCAAGTTATAGTACTTCCAAGCCTTGTAATCTTTAAATCTGGAAAAATATGGTTTGATGATTGCTGATGAAATCCTACTGCATGCTTACAATTTGATGATTTAAGTGCTGTAATTGATGTTGAGCTTCCCTTTTAAGTTGCAGGTTTGCAATTTAAACTCGGATTTGATTTTTGCCGAGTTTGATCTTCTATTGCAAAAAGTTTGAATTTGCAGGTTTTCAATTTATGGTTTTAATTTTCATTTTCTTTTAGTTTTCAGGTTAAAAGAATGCTTGTAAGCTTGAATTTTCAGATTGACATTAATTTAAAGGAACGAAGAAAGGAAAAGGAATGAGAAGAAGAAGGAAAACAAGTTTATTAAAGTTAAAGGGAAAAAAACAAATTGTTAAAATAAAGATACTTGTTAAACACTTGTCACTAACACTTACACTTGTCATTTTAATTAGCTTAATAGCTTTACATGTGTTATTAAAATGTGACAATATGGTCATATATGTACATAAGTATTTAAATAAATTTTATTAAATTTTAAAATGTAATATAACTTACTTATTAAAGTTACTTAATTAATAAATACTTATATATGCCTTTTAAAAGAGAATTTGCTAAAACTAATTATAAATATAAATAAATTATTTTATTTTTGATTTCAAAATTATAACAATAACCTTATTTGGAAATAAGGAATTTAGAAATCAATTTTGAATTTTAACATCTAATTTAAACTTATTTATTTTCAGTATAATTTGAAAACTTTGTTATTAAAAACATTACTTTGATTAAATAATTAAATTCAAAAATTAACCATTGATTACTTCATAACTCAAATTAAAATTCAAAATTCAATTTAAATTTCAGATTTAATTTGATATATACATATATTAAACAAATACAATTTTCAACTTGTATATAATAATTCTATTTAAAATCTATGTATATATATACACAACACAATTTCAAATATAAATATTTATTTGATCAGATTCATTTGTCCAATTTATGAATTCAGTATTCCTACTACTTAACCCAATTATATTATTAATTACAATGCCCAAAAATCCTGGTTATTATATTCCTCCTCCCATTTGAATCTTTTCGTCCTCGAAAAGGAACGAAAACAGATTTTATTAAATATTTTAAAACCAGTTAAAATATTTTTTGATCATTTTAAAAATACTTTTTTTTAAAAAAACTATAAATAGTACTACCAAAGTAGTTTTATAAAAAATGTCATTCTATAACTTGATGTTTCAACAAGTCAATCTTCGTTCTCACAGAAATTCGGTCATACGTTGATTAGGCGTAGGACTGAAAATCTATAAGTACTTAGCAGACCCATTTTCAACATCCAGTGAAAATACTTTTGAAAATAATTTTATTGAAAATATAGAAAATAATTTTTGAAAATAGAGGATATATCTTTGGTGAGAATGCTCTGGAAATCATCACCCCCATCCATGGTCACAGTTACATTCCAGGGTTATGTTGCCGTCGCAGCAAAAGTCCATGTAACTGCAGGCACTCCGCGGCCTCTCGATTACGCCATGGAACCCACACAACAGATCACAGTTACATCCAGGATTACGTTGCCGTTGCAGCAAAAGTCCATGTAACTACAGGCTCTCCGCGGCCTCTGATTTTCGCTGTCGAAATGAAACCTCTCCACTCCTACATAGGTCGCAGTCTGCCGATATAAAATCAAACGCAGAATGTTGGCTCTCAACGGCACACACGACTTTCGTTATGTTATACCATAGATCGCAGTTACATCCTGGGTTACGTTGCCATCGCAGCAAAAGTCCATGTAACTGTTGGCTCTCAGCGGCACACACGCTTTTGCTATGGTATACTCTACTCATAATCCTCAAGAACTAGTTTTGTCTGGACTCCTCACAGGATCAACTTTAGAACCTCCCTTGGGGCTCAAGGCAGCACCACCCGGTGGTACTCCTGAGAAGTTCATTTCAAGGGAGCGCCTTTTTCCCCAGAGCCATTATTAAAACACTTTATACTATACATATAGCATCTTTCAAATCATACACCTAGTATGATCTCATTCAAAGTTCCTATACACAAAATCGATTATCCAAAAATCGATAATTCTCAAACTAAGCCTTCCAAATCCAATATTGATTTTATCCAAAAATCAAAAACCTTTCCAAATCCAAAGGTTCCCAAAACCTTTTCCAAAATCTTCATAAGATCATTGATATATATACACACACACACACACACACACACAAAAATATATATAATTTTTAAAATCTTTGGATCACTACAAACTTGTATAAAATTCCTTTTATACTTCAAACATTTTCAAAACAAATCCTTTTTCTTTTGGCAAAAGATTCATCAAGGGAAGTTTTATCTTATAAAACAAAGATATTTACTTTGTTTACTCAAAATCAGATATTCAAATTTGATTACTCCTTACAAAACCACTTATCATATCACTTTCTTCCATAAACAAAATTTTAATCATAGAAATATCCAATTTCTATTTTATTTCCTCATATATTTCACAAAATATATTTTCACTTCAAAAACCATTTCAAATTTCTTATCCACAAACTTCAATATCAATTTCATTCCAATCTATATGATGTACACATATCATCCGTACGCTATACCAATCTGATCGCTCACTCGATCACACAATTTCACTTCCGAACTAGTATTGTCCACCCGACTTCCTAGTGCGGGCACAGATCTGGTTTCTTGATTAGAAACCGTTATTCTCCTTGCATTGATTAACTATGATAGAGAATACTCAGAACCAATCAACAATCCATATCCAGGTTCGCCGTCAAAAATCGATTGAAAAATCCCACTCGGATCGATATAACTATCTCGAAATTCTGTGCTCGAATCTGGATCAAATCACTGTGCGAATAGAATAACATATGTACACCCTATGTATTTATCTTTATTGGTTATTAGCCAAATCAATTCTATTTCTATTCACATTCACTTAGATTTTCATTCACTTACTCACAATTGCTTCAATCCATTTAGATTATCACCTCTATTTCTTATCTCGATTAGGTTTTTAACCATTAACAGTTTGAATTCTGACCAGTTTATTTACAAAATAGTTTGAAATTTTTTAAAAATAGATAAGTAGTTGGAAAATAATTGCTAGTTTGTAAAATAGGTGTAAAATAGTTTAGAAAATAGTTAAAATAATTATAGAAATCTTAGATAATTGCAAAATAATAGTAAGATAGTAATTAATTTTGTAAAATAGTTGAAATATAGTAATTAGTTTATAAAACAGTTGGAAAACTGTTAAATAGTTTCAAAAATAATTGTATAACAAGTATAAGATAATTTGGCGTTTAAAAGAAAGGTTGCATATATAATGAATAGTTTGGAAAAATAGGTTTATATTAAAAACAATTTATATTAAAAATAGTCCAGAGTCAAAACTGTTCACTTCCTAATCTTCATTCTCAATCAATTCAATTCAAATTTCAAATCCAAATCATCTCGAATTATATAAATTCGAGTTAATACTTCAAATGTTGATTTAATTCCTTTAAATCAATTTTCCTTTAAAGTTTCTAAACAATTCAATTCTGAGTTCAAATTTCAAATTTAAACCATCTCTTATTCATTTAAACAATTCCAATTCACAACTTAAAGATTTTCAACAACAATAGGATGATATCATCTAATTCATTTTAAAACATCCATTCATTTTAAATTTCTAGATCTCAAACCCAATTTGAGATCACTCAAACTCTCAATTACAATCAACCATTTAACTTCCCAAGTTAAATCTTAATTTCATCGTAAAATTTACAAATCAGGTTGAACATCCCAACATATTTAACTTTTCCCAAGTTAAACTCAATTCACTTAATCCAGTCAACCTTACCTAGTTTGAACCTCCATTTTAGATTTTAAACTTCACATAAATAATCTTCCCACTTATTAAGTTCAAAAACTTTCACTTTTGTATCATATCTCATTCCAAATGGAAAACTCAATATTTAGAGTTTATTTCAAACTACCTTTGATACTATGTATATCCACCTATATACATATTAATTTCTTCTACATACCAAGTTACACTTTAAAATTTTAAACCACCTTTGGTTTCTAATTCAAAACAAATTTCTTTTAAATTTTCAAACAATTCTTTGTTCGAAATAGGATCATTTCATTCAAATGCATTAAATAATATTATTTATTATTTCTTTAAATTAATTACTTTATTAATTAATTCTAATTAATCACATTCGGTAATTAACTTATTTCTTAATTACCTTTATTAAGTAATTTTCCTTTAAATTACTTACCTCTAGTTACTTCATTAAGTGACTCCCTCTTAGTTTATCATTTCCAATTATTATCCATTAATCAATCTCATTAAATAAAGTTTAATTAATTACATAATTAATTGATTATCCTTATCCTGAAACCTTTCCCAAATTCAAGATTAAATTTCAGTTTGAATCCATTTCAAACTTATGCTTATTTAATTTCAATTTGGTTGTATTATATTACTTCTTAATTCTTACTATTTATTTTAATTTAATTAATACTACAACCAATTTCCTTAATATAATAGATAATCTATTTCTTATATAAGATTCATTTACTTTTGAAATCATTTAAAAACCTTTATATAAGAAAATAAAAAGTACGCTCTCTCATATTTATATACTCAACTCATCCTAGGGTATCACTTACCCTATCCTTAATGAGTAATTCCACCAGAGCCAAGGTTCTCGCTTAACCTTCAACTCTGATATCAAATGTAACGACCCGGAAATTTCGATCCCGAAAAATCCAGATAGTTAGTGAAAAGAAGAAAAGAGAAAGAAGCAGAAACAGAAGCTAGTCACAGAAAACCTCACATTCGCAGCGGATAAAATATAATATCAATAATAATAGTTATACCAAAGAAAACTGTATCTATCAATTTACATCGACATATCAGAGTTACAACAATTTCATAACACTGGACAGTTTAAACAACATGTCCTAGATAAATAACAATATATATCACAGCGGATAAACACTCTATACGTTCATGTCCTTCTGCTCTCCTCCTGAACTCCAGAACGTCCTTACCTGCAAATCTGTAATACTTGGTATGACCCGAGCATTACATCAAAGTAACACCCGGGTCAGGCTGGAAACTAGCGTGAGTAAACCCATCTAACAAGAAATACAAAAGTATGCAGCTTATATGAACCCGGGTAACTTGCATCAATATACAATTTCACAAATAGTCATAGTCATCACTTATTTCTCACATCAATTTCTAAGTACCCAAACTTAGATTAAAGGGTCCAATCCACTCAAATCATTCCATTTCAGCCTATTAATTTCACATATCAAATTATAAAGAATCGAAGTGGTTTCGGGAATTTACCAATACCCGACACCGGTCACTTCGAATCCAATCTCATCTTAGCCAAAATTATCCAAGTGAAATACAACTCAATTTTTAATACAGGGTGTCACATAATTCATCTATAATAGATAACCACATTATCACAGTTTAAATCAACATATCTTATCACATAGCATCGCAAACCACATATTAGGAGTAACAATTAATCAAAGACTTCCAATATCGTTCTATTAATCCTTTAATTACATTTAGGTAATTAACACTTAATTAATTTCATAAACTAATTATCTTTAACCCAATATGGTGATTAACCTTTAATTAATTCATTAATTAATTGCTACCATAATTATTAATCATCCTTGTTTAATAACATCAGTAATTAACTACTCTTAAACTTCATCAAATAAATTGATAATTCCTAATTATCTCTAATTAATTTCTTGATTAATCAAAAAATAATTTAATCCAAATTACTTTCACAATTCCATCTTCCGCTAATTACATCTAGTAATTTTCATTAATTACTTTACTAAGTAATTATACTTCATCAATTACATTAAATAATTATTATCAAATCATCAAGTGATTAAAATTAATTAAACTTAATTAATTAATTTAATCCAATCACATTAAACTCCATTAATTACATTAAGTAATTAATTTCTAAATTACTCCCATTAAGTAATTATATTTAAACAATTCTCAAATTATTACCATCAATTAATTGATCTAGTTAATTATTAAAAATTAATCACATTAATTAATTGTTAAATAATCCTTAGTTAATGGCCTTCATTAACTATTAACCATCTTTTAATTACTTTTCTTAAGTAATTAACTTATATTGATCAATATTAAGTATAAATTAAATAATCTAGAATATCTAATTAATTAACCTCTAATTATTAATTAATTTTTCTAATTAATAGTTGTTAATTACAAATTAATTATCCTTAATTAATTAATCTTAATTAATTAATTTTAAACCTTAATTACTTATTTATTAAATCCAAATGATTAATTAATCAAAGAAATTACTTATCTATTAAACTTTCTTAAAAAAAAATTAAATGAATTACAAATTTTTAAATTCTAATTTACTTTAAAACCAAACTTTGTTACAAATCAAGTTACCATTACAAAGTACTAAAACAAATTTACTTTAAATTTACTTCCAAATTCCATTCTAACTTTAAGATTTAAAAATGAAGTCAAATTACCTTTAACAAAGTTTTAAAACATTTTTTTATTTTTTTAAACCTTTCACTCTACAAGTTTAAGAATTTCTCATAAATAAAGAAGTTTAAAAGGATTTAAGATCAATTCTGATTTAAATTCAAATCAATTTGAATTACCTTTTAAACATTCAAAATTGTTTAAAACTACTTTGTCATTTTAAAATATTCAAAATTCAAGCTTAAAATTTTAATTTATTTTAAAACTGAGAATTAAACTCAAATTTGAATTCGAAATTTTTAATCTTGGATTTCAAGCTAGGTTTAAACCTTTCTTTCCATCTATAGGCTTCATTTTTTAAAATTTATGAAACTATCAGTACAGGTTGTTTGACACCTGTAACTTTTCTTTACACCCGAGACCCCAACATCCTGCTTCGAGTCCTCCAACCCTAAACTTCGAACAAACTACCAAAAATCTCGAGTTAAAACTCGAGTCAAAAATACCGCTGCCACCCAGAGTTCATCAAACTCAAAAATACACGGTGCACGTGCACCGTGGCCAGAGCCATCTCCGGCCATCCACGGCACCCTCGACACAACGTTCCTCGATGCAGCAATCCACTTCAATCACCGAACCATCATCACGGGCCTTGATTCAAAATCGAACTATACAGTGGAGACTGGAATCAAAGACCCACACCTAAAACCGCCTCGAACACTTGACGCCGACCACCTGAACGCCAGTAACTCCGTCCACATCACCACAACCCTTCCACGCAGCCATCCTCCCAACCCTATGCAACTCGATGCTTTGTAGACGCCGCCATAACCCCATATCCAGACCTGACCCATTCTAGGGTTTAAAATCTTAACTCGTCCATCGTCGACGCCACCGTGCATGATTGCCTCAACCACCATTTTTGCTAAGCAACCTGGTCGTCAAACTCGCTTCAGACGAAAACTCGTCCACTCACATATCTCCAATCACCAGAAAATGGTCAAGATTCAATTCCCAGACATTCCCCAAATACTCCTCCACTAAAATGTTAAAAATTCTTATATAAATTTTAAAATTTCTAACTTCTACAATAGATTCAAGTTATCATCTTGAATTAATGAATTATAGTGATTGTTTTTTTACATGTTTAAAAGAATTCTCCCTGCATTCATAATTCCCAGATAATCCTGTAGCTTTTACTTAAATTTGTCTTTGAAAAATTTAATTTAAGTTTAAACAAACCTTAATTGTTTAAAAACAAAATCCTCTAGGAAATCAGTAGGGAAGAAAATGAATCTTTGGTTTTAAACCTGAAAATTTTGTAATAAGAACAGGGGAAATAACATACAGAGGTATGCCCACTCTCCAAATGTACAGAAACTTATTTATAAGTATACATACAAAACAATCATCACAGATAAATTTCACAAGCAATCATTTACCTACTTAAATACATAGAAGCATGCATAGCATCATTCAGAATTCCTCAAGTAACCATATATTTTTACTTAAATTTATTCTTTAAAAGTTTACTCATAGATTTCAGGAATGCAGAGGCTTCAGATCAGAGTTTAATTATTGATTTCTTAAGTTTTTTTTTGAATTTGAATTACTATATTTACCAACATGCATATCAATATATTCATATTATTCTGATTCCAGGTTTTTACCAAGCATGGATACATAGATTATATAATTCATAACAGGATTTCACAAAACACTACAGAGCATCAAATTTAAACTAATTTTGGGTTAAATTTTCTCACCTTTAATATTGCAGTGAACAAAAGCAGAGCAAGTTATAGTACTTCCAGGCCTTGCAATCTTTAAATCTGGAAAAATATGCTTTGATGATTGCTGATAAAATCCTACTGCATGCTTACAATTTGATGATTTAAGTGCTGTAATTGATGGCTTCCCTTTTAAGTTGCAGGTTTGCAATTTAAACTCGGATTTGATTTTTGCTGAGTTTGATCTTCTATTGCAAAAAGTTTGAATTTGCAGGTTTTCAATTGATGGTTTTAATTTTCATTTGCTTTTAGTTTTCAGGTTAAAAGAATGCTTGTAAGTTTGAAATTTCAGATTGACATTAATTTAAAGGAATGAAGAAAGGAAAAGGAATGAGAAGAAGAAGGAAAACAAGTTTATTAAAGTTAAAGGAAAAAAAAACAAATTGTTAAAATAAAGATACTTGTTAAACACTTGTCACTAACACTTACACTTGTCATTTTAATTAGCTTAATAGCTTTACATGTGTTATTAAAATGTGACAATATGGTCATATATGTACATAAGTATTTAAATAAATTTGATTAAATTTTAAAATGTAATATAACTTTCTTATTAAAGCTACTTAATTAATAAATACTTATGTATGCCTTTTAAAAGAGAATTTGCTAAAACTAATTATAAATATAAATAAATTATTTTATTTTTGATTTCAAAATTATAACAATAACCTTATTTGGAAATAAGGAATTTAGAAATCAATTTTGAATTTTAACATCTAATTTAAACTTATTTATTTTCAAAATAATTTCAAAACTTTGTTATTAAAAACATTACTTTGATTAAATAATTAAATTCAAAAATTAACCATTGATTACTTCATAATTCAAATTAAAATTCAAAATTCAATTTAAATTTCAGATTTAATTTGATATGTACATATATTTAAACAAATACAATTTTCAACTTGTATATAATAATTCTATTTAAAATCTATGTATATATATACACAACACAATTTCAAATATAAATATTTATTTGATCAGATTCATTTGTCCAATTTATAAATTCAGTATTCCTACTACTTAACCCAATTATATTATTAATTACAATGCCCAGAAATCCCCGTTATTACAGAAAGAGAAGGCGACCACCAGCATATTAATTCGGGACGAGGTCCAACTGCAACCATAGGAGAAATAATGACGTGGCATGGATCCAGAGAGGTCTGCGGCTCTTAAAGAGGCGGTGGATAGACTCAAAGACAATGGGTTTATTCACGATGCCCTCTTCCCTAAGTGGGTATAATCCTGTACTTGTGAGAAAGGTGAATGTGAAGCAGTGAATGTGCACTTATTACTCAAACTTGAATAAGGCAATCCCAAAAGATAATTTTCCCCTTCCAAGGATCGATCTGCTGATAGACTCAATTATGGGACACCGATTGCCATTTTCGTGGATGCACACTCAGGATATAACCAAACTGTAACAACCTTAATTTTGGTTAATATTATTTAGGATATTTAATTATCTAAATTAAATAAAATCTTGTAAAATGGTTAGGGGATTGAGATTTGCGATTAATAATGGTAATCGTGCCATGTCAATAAAGGAACTAAAATGAGCTAACATGAATTAAAATAGATAAAGGAAATAGACGAGGGGTAAAATAGGAAAGTGATCATTCTAATACCCTAAACCCTTATCGATATATGTTCTACTCATTCATTTGCAAAATTAAAAACAAATAGAGGATGACCACCATTAATAAGAACAAGAGGAAGAAAGAGCTAAAGGAAGAAGATTAATCAACTTAATCCATTCAAATCTCAAACTCCTTAATTTCAAAGCTAAGATGGATAATGACTACACCTCATTTTTCCAATTGTTTTTAGTTTTAAGATGATTCTGAAATTATTTGCAATGTATGCCATGATTTTGAAGGACAAAACGTTTATATATGCTTGTTGATGATTTATGCTTGCTCATATAGGTTTTATGAGATATTTTGATATGAAAAACATATTAAATGACATCACATGCCTTGCGATTTTAGATTTAGATCAGAAATGATATTTAGAAACGGGTTTCAATTTTCATAAATTTCTGAATATATATGGATTTAAAATTAATTTTCTAGTGAAGAAAATGATTATTTGGGTTTAAAATAATTTATATTTTGTGTCTAAAATTAATATATGTTAGAAAACATATTAATGATTTTCTAGAATTTTCCTAAGTGTTTTAATGAATATATAAAATTATTTAAGGTATGAGACTTAAATGTTTTATATCTTTATAAAAGGAGAAGGGGTATTTTGTAAATAAATTAAATTATTTGTTTTTGAATTTTTGGCAGCACTTTTAGAATAGAAAATAAGCAACCAATAATATTTTGACAAACAAGACAGGTTAGTTGAAAAGAATTTCTTTCTAAAGTTAAAATTAGTTTTTACATCCTTTCAGCATGTTTCGCCACTTTAGGTACTTAGATTCCTACCTAGTACTTCCATCTCCATCACCATTAAAACCAATATGCCTGGTATCAATATTTAGTATATAGCGAACTGGACTAAGGCGGAAGGTATGAAGTCGAGACAGGGGGTTCTGAAGGGGTAGAAGTGCTACTTTTTTTCAAATGAAAATGTTTCTACTTTGCTTTTGAAGGGTATGCTTTCGATTTGGTTGGCTTTCGACTGGGTTAAATTGGTATAATGAATGGTTTCGAATGAGGTTATGCCTTTTTTAAACTAATCTCTTTCGAAGGCGTCGAAACCCCGAGCTGCTGCTTTTCCACCTTTCGAAGCTATTGGTTTCGAAAGGTATACTTTTCTTAAAATTTAGTCACTTCTCCAATGCTTTCGAAAAGGAAGGTTTTGACACTACCACTTCTTTACTTAGGAATAAATTTCGAAAGAGTGCTTTTGACTTAAATATTTTAATGTCCATTTTTGCTCCGTTGAAGGTAAAACCCAAAGGTTTTGAATGGTTTAGTGTTAAATGGTTTCAAAATGTGTTTCCATATGTTATAAATTGAACCCAAAAGCTTTTGAAAGATTGGATGTTTTAATGGCTTCGAAGGGATGGTTTCCAATAGTTTTGAAAGGTTTTTTTTCCAAGGTTTGAAGAAAGGTTTTGAAGGGGTGGTTCCCCAATGGTTTTGAAAGGTTTTAAAGGAAAGGTTTTTCTAATGTTATCGAAAGGCAATGTTAATGTTTTAAAGAAGGATGTCTAAGGTTTTAAAGCTTTCAAAGGAATGATTTTTCATTTGTTTTGAAAGGAAAAGTTTGAATGGTTTTGAAAAGAATTTTTTTGGCTTTTCAGCCTAAGCTATGATAAGAGTTTACTTGGTTTTGAAAGGGGTACTTTCAATGGATTCGAAAGGGCTAATTTGGTAGGTTTAAATGCTTTCATCGACAAAGAATTGGGTAAAGTATATGTAACATGGCATGGTGATTTTGAGTAAAGCATAGAGTATATTTTCTTTGTTTAAGTTCAATTTAAAGGTTTAAATCAGTTTGAAAGGTTTTCAAGGAAAATTTTGTAGGTAGGGAACCCTAAGTAAAATGACTCGGATATTAGAATATTTGATGGGACTAATATAGGGTCACGCCCTATACATCGGCTGCTAGCCCCAGCTAATTTAGTCCAAAATTCCTATGTGTAGGGCTTTGTCATAGGTAAGACTATATTGATGATTACACATAGAAAGGAATATATGTTTGTATATAGATAGGTTATTGGTAAGCCTGGTAAACCATTAGGATCAGGTGAGCCTAAGAGAGGATAAGTTAGGGACAGACCGTCCAAAAGAGAAGTATCTAATAGATAAGATAGCAGACCATACAGAAAAGGAGTATCTAACAGATGTTAAATTATTTGTTTATATTGTCTGGTAGGCCTAAGTCAGCCAAAGGTTGGTAGTTAGCAAATAAAACTATAACGTTTGAACAAATTGTCCATTTGCTACACGATATGTATGTTTATATGATAATGCTTTACAGTTTTAACAAGTTTTGATTACAGGATTGTGATTTACATAAGGTATGTTTTAATAGGGGTATTATTGAGGGGAAACCCATACCACTAAGCGGCATGGTCTCAATGAATATCAAATAACCAAGATGTATTGTATTATTCACACATGGCTTTATGTCTAACTTGAGGTTTATGTTTTTCCCCTTAAACTCTTAGGTGCCCAAAATTTATTTGATTAGGCTGAGGGTTAAGAATTTTCAGGTTTGTAGTAGGTGGATGAATAAAGCTTCCGAAGATGAGAAGGAGGCTAAAGTTAGCTATATTTAAGAGTTGTTATGTTTTATTTTCGCAGTGTTGTATAAGTCAGTTGACTGTATAGTACTTTGGTCAACCAAGGGGCATCATCATATGTTCCTCTTGGTGTATTATAATAATAATGATATTTTATCTGAACCTGGGAAAGCGATGAGATTATGTAATTTGAATATGGAACAAGTTTTGGAAATGTAATTAAAAATGTTATTTTTGAAATATGATTTTGTTTCACATTCATGTGAATCTGATATTATGGATAAAATTAGCATTACTGTGTTTGGTCACCCGAAGTTAATATAATAGATGACTGCAACATCTGTAGCGCTTAGCTTTTGGCCTCCAAAAATAGGGTGTTACACTGAACCCGATGCACATTCTTAATCAAGAGCACACCAGCTTCAATACCTTTGTTGAATTATATTGCTATTTGCTGATGCCGTTTGGGCTAAAGAATGCACAAGCAACCTACCAGCGTCTAGTTAATAGAATGTTTAAAGATCAAATCAAAAAAATTATGGAGGTCTGTATAGACGATATGCTCGTGAAGTCATGACAGTCTAGCGACCACATTAAAGATTTGGCAGAAATGTTCGACATCCTCCAAAATCATAAAATGAAGATTAATCCTCGTAAACGTTCCTTTGGTATATGCTATGGAATAGAAGTTAAACCAGAGAAGATACAAGCTACTCATAATACCAAGCGCTAAAGACTAGCAAACAAGTACATAGTCTGAATGGGAAGGTTGCTGCCTTAAGCCAATTCATTTCCAAAGCTACTGATAAATTCATTACTTTCTTTGACTTAATTAGGAGAGGAAAAAGGAATATGAATGGACACAAGAGTGTAAAGACGCATTCCAAACTTTGGTGAATCACATAGAGAAACCCCCCTCTTATCAAAGCTAGTCGATCATGAAGATTTATATATCTACTTAGCTGTGTCGGTACACGCTATAAGTTCCGCGTTGCTTCATGAGGAAAATCGAATCCATAGACCAGTCTATTATGTTGGCAAGCAATTGACATGAGCTGAAAGGAACTAACCAAAGATAGAGAAACTGGCATACTGTTTGCTGATTGCATCATAAAAGCTTTGCCCTTACTTTCAGGCACGCCCTATTAATGTTTACAACGACCATCCATTACAACAGGTTTTGCAGCGACTGGAGACGTTTAGGAGGCTACTCAAGTGGAATATCGAACCTAGCCAATTCGATACCACTTATCTTCCTTGAAGGATTATCCAGAGTCATGCACTGGCGGATTTTATAGTAGCATTTACTGCGTAGGATGATTTCCCAGAGAGTACTGAAATCCGTACCGCACGGTGGGAGTTGTATACAGATGGAGCATCCAACGATCGTTGTTCTGGAGCTAAGATTGTGTTTGTAACTCCCAATGGTCAGTCAATTTGTTATGCTTTAAAGCTTGATGTCCCTGCAACAAAAAACGAAGCCGAGTGTGCAACTCTGATTGCTGGACTTAAACTCGCTAGAGAATTGGGAATAGAGTCCCTTTAAATATTTTGCGACTCACAATCGGTAGTTTGCAAAGTCAGGGTAGATTACCATGCTAAAGGGCAGCAACTTGCTCCATACCTTACCCAAGTCTAAGAGTTGTTGACTGACTTTGAGTATAATGGCTTTACAAAAATTCCACGGGATCAAAATAGAGAAGTTGATCCATTGGCAAAGTTTGCCAGCACCAGGAATGCACAATAGATGGGTTTGGCTCCAGTCGAGGTATAAATGCACCACGCATAAGCCTGATGGAAGTTAACCGGGTACTGGAGACAGAGTTTGAGTAGGAATCATGGATGACTCTGATTAAAGACTAATTGTTACAAGGAGCTCTCCCGGAGGAAGGAATGAAAAGCGGCAAGTTCTTCACAAAGCTTCACGATATATCATACAGGAAGGTGTTATGTATAGAAAGCGTTTCTCCATTCCCCTTCTCCTATATATTGCTCATGATGAAATAAAATGATTCCTAGAGGTAGTTCATGAAGGGGAATGTGGTGATTATACTAGACGGCTAATTCTAGCGAAGAAAATACTCCATTATGGGTATTATTGGCTGACTAATAATCGAAATGCTGTCGACTATGTAAGGCGATGAGACAAGTGCCAGAAATATGACAAAGTTCCAAGAGCTCCGCCAATAGAAATTACACAAATGATCAGCTCATGGTTGATTTCCATATGCGGTATATATATTATCGGTTCCTTACCAATCTCTAAAGGTGGTGCAAAATACTACATTGTCGCAGTTGATTACTTCACCAAATGGGTCAAAGTAGAGCCTTTAGCCATGATCAAATTAGGAAAGTTATCAACTTCATTACTCAGAACAACATCTATCATTTTGGTCTTCTATGAACTATTGTAACAGACAATGGGACTCAACTCGATAATGCTGAATTCAAAGACTTCTGTCATAGGCATCATATTGAAAAGCGATTTTCGACAGTCACTCACCCTTAATTGAATAGGCAGGTTAAAGCTGTGAATAAAATCATAAAATCCGTTCTTAAGAATCGTTTGGAAAGAGCCAAAGGCAAGTGGGTGGACGAAGTCCCGACAATGCTATGGGCTTAAAGAACCACCCATAGGTCCGCGACTGGCCGTACTCCATTCGCCCTTGCTTATGTCTCCAAGGCCGTTATTCCTATTGAGCTCGAATCATTCTCATCGAGTAAGTTACGACGATCCGAGAACAAATAAATATCTCCTCTTGGAATCTCTACACTTTATAGATGAGAAACGTGAGGAAAGTAATTTGAGGGCTACTACACACCAACATCGAGTCGCCCAATACTACAACAGCAAAGTCCAACCTAAAGCCTTTGAAGTCGATAATCTTGTATTAAAATGGGTTTTTCCTACCCCATTGCATATGAATCCACCAAGGAAGGAACGTATGTCATTGAGCGAAGGCTTGAAGAGGGAAATTTCAAGCCAGCGACTGTTATAGCTCAGACTCCTAAGGGCATGTAACAGCGACCATTTACGACGCTACTTCACTTGGAATTTTCTTTTTCACTTAGTTGTACTTAATTTCAAGATTTTCTTTAGCATTTTATTTTTCAAATATGTAATAAGATAAATTATGTCATTTATTCCCATTTAGCAATAGAGCTTTGAATTTTCTATCATATCCATGACCTTTTGCACTGCATTTTAGTCGCGACGTACAACTGACTAAATCATACTGTTCAATGGGATCGACATAAATCGAAAGTGGTCGAGATTAGATTAGTCATTTGTTGAGTAAAATCCCATACTTGAGGGAAGAATGACTGACGAAAGAGAATTGGACTCAACAGTTTTCCAAATAGCCCATGTCCATAGAGCATAGATATGAGTATAAATGCTAGATGGGTGCGATTGATCACCTCTAAAATAACTCATATCCTCAGAGTGTGGATATGAGTATAAATGCAAAATGGGTGTGATCCGACCACCCGCTAACTAATTCTTATCCCCATAATGCGGATATGCGTATAAATAAATAGATGAGTGCAGTCCGACCGTCCATGATTCCTTAAACTCTGACCTAAAATCGACATGAGGAGTATAAACTCGCTAAGGTTGGAGTTCAACCATCCATTATCTAATTCCTCTTACCTAAGGCTGGTGGCAGGAATATAATTACTCAAACTGCTGAATCCGATGCGTAACACTAAGGCTCAAGCCTAGTGTTTGATATGAATCAAGGGCACAACCTTTGGGAGGCTTTGGATGGATAAATTGGATCGATATCTGACCCAATGGGAAAAGAACCACAATACATTAAACGGAAAACATAATAGCTCAATCATTTAACCAAGCATGTACGAGAATTCTACACAAGAGTAAACAAATTTTTATTCACACTAAACATGTTCTTCACAATACAAGTTTATCTAAAATAAGAAGTCAAAGTGGGGGTCGTACCCATACAAACATGACCAACAAAAAGAAAAAGTAGCCATCCAAGCTGTTTGCACATCACATCAACCCAATGATTATTTCTTCAATTTCCTGTCCTTCTTTTGTTTCTTGGGAGTGGCTCCATCCGAACCGCCACTTGATCCTCTCTTCGATCCCTTTTTGCCTCGGCTTTTCTTCAGAGGAGCATCTTTAGTTATGGGGATCAAGGTGGCATCATCTTTAGAAGCAGGAGAGATTGAAACACTTTCAATACTAGAAGAAGAAGGGACCTCATCTCCAGGAGTCCTGGCAGAGGGGATTATCTAGAGCGGGATAGGAATCAGCTCATTGAAATAATAGGCATTGATTTTGCCTTCTTTTTCAACAACTCTTCCTTCTCAACATGCTCTTTCATGTTGAGCTCATCGCTAGGGTTAGGAAAGCCCATGATTACTACATCCTCATCAAAAGGAATTTCATGTTGTGGGTCGCCGCTTCCTTGAATGGAGCCTCCATAAATTGATCATCTATAATGAAGATTTCTTCATGAGCACCCTGAGAAGCGGCTGAAGTTGTAACTTTAACAGATTTTGTCATGCCCATTTGTAATACCAATTGAGGCTCTTGCAGGGAGGAGGAATGACACCTGATAGATTTAAAGCTGAGGAAAATTAGGTGAAAAGATTAGAAATATCAATTGATAGCATCCCAACCTTTTGAAAGATGGAAGATGTTAGTGAAATAGATTCCTCAGAGTGGCTCCCAAGTTGAGCCAAAATACTCTCAGCGCTGCACTCAAGAATTGGAGAAAACCGAGGCTTGTCCAGTTCATATTTAAGGATGGCTGAAATTTTTCCATGGAGCTTGGGATAGCCTAGGATGCTGGGGGAAATTTAGTTGTAACACTGAGTTTTTCCAGCCCGATCCTTCAACCACTTCATGTAAAGAAGCATCAGTAGATTCTTTTTGAAGTCTAAGTTGGATTTCATGCAATGTTTTGGGTTCATTTCCCGATAACATTTCACCTTCAAGCTTGGACAGTTTGATTTCCTTAGTGTTAAGGAGTCTCTTTTCCTCCACCATAAAGAAATTCCCATGTGTGCCAGAGATGGTAGGGATAATCATCGCCGAGCCATGTTAGATTTCTACGCTTGAGAACATTGGTGTTGTAAATGATAAGAAGCAGGTCAAGCTCGTTCTTTATCTCTTCCCTAACATTATCCTTGGCATCTCCTACTTCGCACTAAATTAGTGCATCAACATCTTTGGTCCTTCCAATGACTGCATCTCTCTCAATTCTAACATTCACCGGCTCATCACAAACATCTTAAGAGATTTTTTGAGCATCATCTTTCTCCTTATTCACGTACTCAAGCTAAGCCTTGAGTTCCGCTATCGCCTTCAAGGCTGTAGATTCATTACTTCGAGCTGTATCTCCCTCGAGTGCTATTTCTTGATTACGATGATGTTATGCCTGGACCATATCTAGGTGACTGGACTTCATCTCCTCCATATATTTAATAGCATCATTACCCTCGGCCTCTGCTAGAGAAGTCCTAGAAACTAATTCGTTTTTCAAAGTATCGATAATTCTTTATTCTAAACTTCTTGGCATTTTAACTTTTCAATTTCTGCCACATGCTCAAAAGATACTTTCGACAGCTTCTTTTCTGGTTTCATCCATTCACGGTACTAACTATGGATATTAGTAATGCAATCAATAGTCATTTTTTAGACATAACCTGGGACCCTCTTCAGATTAGGTTGGAAAAAGAAACCTTCAAAGAATAGGTTTGGTGAAGCTGTGCCATGCGAGCAATTAGATCGATCATAAAATCTTTGATAGTGATTTTGACTTGAGTACTTTCCTTGCCAAGCCTATGAGTAGCAACATGTTCACTATGGCAACAACAATCCTTAGACCATTGAGAGTGAAAAGGAACTAAAGGTTGTGGAGGAACTGAAATGGTAGGGACAACGAGAGGGATCGATAAGTGGATCTTAATGATCAGTTGGTTTATCAGAACCCTTTGAAGGAGGGGACCTAGATCATAGTCAATGCTCATCTTGAGATGGCTTATCCCCATCATCCATATCTTGATGACCACGGTCCCAATTGGAGCGATAACTGGATCATAATACTCTCGACTACCATCTTTGTGGCATGAGCTATAGCATGAACTAGAGGATTAGTGGTGTATATCTCGAAGGGAATCGAACATGTTCCTTTTCTTCACCATTATATCTGCAAAGGAAAACAAAATTTAATCATGTTTTTGCATTAAAGGGACCAAGTTGAGCATAGCGAAATCTTAAGGGAAGCAAGTGTGTGCAAGTGTCCTTGTGTCTTCCCCCGACAAACCAGATGTAGGAGCTTTACTCATTGGAGTAATTTCTCCATATAGGTTGGAATTTCGATGTCAGTTCTAGTAGAGGATTCTGACCATCAACACTCACATGATGAAACGGAAAGGGTCAAGTTCATGCGGTATTGGTAGACTAGATGAAGAATCAAGTAGTAGACTGGAAAACTCTAACGGTTGGAAAGAGGATTCATCTTGAACAACCATGGGAGTCATCGACGACTTGAGTTGATCAGCAAGGAGACTTTTAGGAAATTTATAAACGAATGTTTTCTTTTTTCCTCTATCGAGAGGCGAAGGCTATGAGGTCTACGAGGATATAACCTTGACTCCAAGATTTGATCCATCATCATTGCGACTAGGCACATCAAAATTTCCTTCTTCGACATCAATATAGGCGAATTCCTAAGTACCCATAGATAGGGGCACGATGGGATCAATTCGACTTCCACTTTGACAAGCTGCAGCCCATGGTCTTACACCTGCAGTTTAGGCAACTTTTGTTGGTCCTGCGCCAAGGCCCTCTTTTATTAAATAAAAAGCAACAAGGCGTTCGTTCATAAGCAGATATGCGATGTTCCTATCTTCAGGTAGTGCATTTTTAAAAGTCTTTAATGCCTCCTCATAAAGATTACCATTGTGTCAAGTGATGGTGCCTGTAAAAAGAATTACTTAGGAGTATAGCTTGGATATCGATTTTCCTTGCTAATATAAAAATGATGGATATCACTTAAGTCTTTCTAACCATTGTCGAGCAAAATTGAGAGGACATCGAACAAAGAACCACTCACTTTTAAAAGCGCTTAATTTATTCCATGTGCTAGTTAGAATCTAACATTGTTTCGCAGACTCGGGTAATGTAAATGAAAGACTCCCTTTCCGTCGCTTGAAAGAGAATATGAATCGAATGTCAATGATGGTCGGAGGACGATATAAGAGCTCTATAAATAACATATAAATACTATTAAGAAGAGCATAGCCATTTGGATGAAGCTGCGTTGGAGCTGTCCTTAAATAATGGTGAATTTCTCGAATGTATGAGTTAAATGACAGGATGCAACCAGCCCAGCACATGAATTTGTTGGATGCCATATATCCTTCTAGAGGTCTATGATCCTTATTATTATTCTATGATGGAACCAATACATCGTCAAATGGAATCCCATGCCTTATGAAAATTAGGAGAAGAGCATTTTCCTCAATTTTAGAGACTATGAAATCAGCAGGGTCCCTTTGAATAACTGCATCCTCCAGAGTGTCAGGATCAAGATCAATGACTTATGGTAGAAGAATTTGTACTGCATCAGAAAAATAAAACTATAGGCCTGGGTTTTTTTGTTTTTCTAAATGATGACTAAAGGATGGACAATTAGACTCGGTCATAGAACTTGATTCCACATTAGGATTATCCTGCCGAGAAGATGATCCAGCTGTCATAGCCGTGAAACACGCAGAATGTCTAGAACCCATTGCTATTATACTTAGTAAAAATCATGATTAGATAAAGTAACTTATACCTTCCTGTGCACTGTGAGTGCTAATGTGGCATGATGAAGTGCTATACAATATAGTAATAAGTTATATGGAATTAAAAATGGAAAAGATGACAAGACTTCGAGGTTCGACTAGAGATGACTATCTCAACTGTTTCTCTATGTCGTTAGGCAACAATGCAGTTTAAATTCACGATCGATTATCAGCAAGTAAAAGTTCAATTTTTATGTTCAATTCATTGATGAGCTTCAAAAGAACGATCAGAAGTATTGATTCATGTCAAAGTCTAAATGTGATCAATGTTCGAATATGCAGTTCAAGTCAATTACAAGTCATATGTGTTCATTCAAATATGCAAGGTCCAAGCTCATCATTGAGTTCAAGTCCATTTGTTTAAGTTCTATTATTTGAACCTATGTGTTGAACACCAATCGTTCACTTCATGACCCATTGCCGGTCATTCCCCAGGACCACATCTACTGATTGTTCATAACTAGCCAGGTTCACCGATCGTTCTCGTTAGCCTTTTAAATCGATCGTTGTCCCTACTCCACCCATATTATCGTTCTGCTATCCGATCCACTCACTTTAAAATTCACCAAGTCCAAAATTTCAACCGCTACCCTAAATCCTCCAACTCCAAAGCACCACCAATTGTTCAATGATGATGTTAAACACCCAAATGCAAACATCACTCCATAACGATCGATGCATCATCACCATCACCCACTTCTTAGTCATCTAAGTTCAAAGCTTTACCCATCATTCAAGGATGATCGTCATGCATCGATCTGCATCATTTCGTATACTCAGCAACTCCATCTTCCCCAATTCCCATCCACTCCAACTTGATTTAGATCAATCGACTCTGCCAACTAAACTAACAAACATAGATTCAAGGCACTCGAAGCCTCGTGCTTGAATCATAAAGCAAGTTCAAGTCATTTTACCTAAGTGTGAGATCTAAGGAAAAAAGATAGATTTGAATTCGATCCGAAGTGAGATCTGGGAGCTAGAGAAATAATGAATCGAGAAGAGGTGGGATTGATTTTGAAGATCGAATCGTTCTTGGATCGGTAGAGGAAGGGAGTGAGGCAGCTTACTTTTTCCTTTTTCTATTCGGAGTCAGGACGATACGAAAATGAAGATGTGGAATGAACGTGGCTAAGTAGAAATGTTTTTATATGAAGAAGTAGGCCGACCTTTTATGGCCTAAATGTGGAGCCGGTCATTCCTTAAGCGCAATCATGAGGATTGTTTTCTACACCAATCATCCTAAAACGATCCAAAATTCTACAAATATAGAAACGATCGGACAAGAATAATATGGTTAAATATGAATCCTTTTATAAGAAGAGCATATACTGATCGTCCAACCCACGAGATATACCGGCTGTTCAAACTGGGATTCCTATCGATCATCCCATCACCAAGAAAGATTAAAAACTCCTTTGTATGAGCTATATGTAAATATATAGAAAATGGAAACAATTGTACAAGGACGATCGTAAATAGGTTCTGGTTGGTGCAGGAGAGCATCAGTTTTTTTGCAGGAAGAGCTAAAAATAGGTGCTGCGCAATTGTGAGAATCGCACAGTTTCTTCTCAAGGTCATGACGCTCTCTTTCCTCCATTCGGTGTCTCCGCCTTTTCTCCTTATCCTCCTAATATTCTCTCCCTTTTCTTATTCTACTTTCCTCCTCTAGCTTCTGGCATGAGCTTGGGATTATAAGTGAGGAACTAAGGTGGATGAGTGGCACTACCTAATGCTAGAGCAAAGATAGTCCATGGGTCTCTAGCCTTTATACCAAAAGAGGAAGAAAAGGACTGTCAAAACTACCACACTAAACTAAATACGCGTGCAGAGTTTGTTGTCCATGATCCTAAAGGTATGCAAAGTGTTGATATTGCACTAAATATTCTACAAACAGTGCTTAGTGAATTATAAAGATGGAGGATCCATCTCCATTAGCTAAAAGATCCCCAGATGGAAAGCTTAACTCTATGAGGCTCTCCTTGAAGATGCCCTCGATTGGGATGTCCAAATCATATCGAGAGCCAAAAATATTCTTTGAGGAGCTTGTAGATGGGAGTTGCTTCTATGATTGACGCTAAGCTCGGATCAATCACTTGTTTCGAAGACTTGATTACTAGCCATTTTAGATAATGCGACATTAGTGTTGTATTACCTTCCAAAGACTTTCCACATATTATTTGTCATACCTTACATCAAAATCATCATCGTCATCCTCCTCACCTTCCTTGTCCTCTTCTTCTCATTCCTCTTCTTTCTCTTCTACTCCTTTTCCTTCATCCTGTTCTCCTCTTTCCTCTTTTGTTGAGTTGACAACGTTTTCTTCTACCACTCTATCCTCTCCTTCATCGATGTTCTTCTCACTGCCATAGTCTTTATTACACCCTTGATTATCGTAGTTTGACTCATAAATAGAGGCAAAGGACCTAATAGTAGCTCGATAAATCTCATATATGTTAAGATAAAGGAGGCAACAATGCTGGGCATTAATTCTTTTCAAAGTTTCCAAGGTGCCGGAGTGCATATCGCTAACATCTCATTCAGGAAGACTATAAAGAGAATGAAAATGAAGTTACATACTTAGATGAGGAGAATCCAAGTGTGGAAGGGAGGTTAAGGAGGAAAACTTAGATCTAGACAACCAAAGTAGATTGAAATCGAAGGGGCATCGGATGAAAATATATTCGTTCTTAAAAGTTAGAATGCTTGTTGTAAAGCACACTGAAAATTTTGCAGCAATCCCAGGCTTCGTTGATTAATAAGGAGGGCGATTTGGCTCTCTTCTTGAAACTCATAAGATATGTCAATTTCACAAAGGTTGGTGGTCATTGTAATTGCATCATGAGCATAACATATAAAGAGTTGAGAAGGGCATATCTGTTGGGATGCACTTGAGTTGGAGCTAGCCCGATCTCTAGTTTAAAGAATTGATGGAAGCCACTGAAAGGTAGGACGACTCCACATAGGCACATGCACTTGTTGCAGGCAGTGTATCCCTGGAGAGGGTTATGCACTTGATGGTCGATCATGGCAATAAAACATCACCCTTCGGGTTTTCGTGACAAAGACAAATTGTCGAAGTGATCAATAGTTAATACAGATAGTGTTTGATCTGTAGGGTCATTTAGAACCCTTAATCCAGGTTATTCGTTCAATGGAGAACGCCATTTTTGAAAAGATGCCATTGGAACGTTTTGGTTTGAAATTCGACTATAATTGAACGTCTTGCTTTGAATGGAGCAGATATAGCGGCCGAGTGGTAGAAGAGCTAGTCTCAGGAGTAGCTGAAGGTTTAGAGCCAACTTTAAAACATGGTGATTGATGGGTCGTTCTGAATGGAAAATTTGATTAGAAACATGATCAGTGTAAGGTATCAATCTGTGCAATGTGCATTATATGTCTAAAGCATAATGTACTAGATACTCTATATAGATAGCACACCCGTGTTGTAAACAAGCTCTATCGCATAAAGGAATTATGTTCTAAACTCATCCATTATAGTAGTGTAAATGGTAATGGAACTATATCCAGAGTGATGTAGAGCCTTCTTTGCAGGGACTCAAGTCTGTGTGGTAAACTAAGATGTAGACTAGTGAGGCTATTTAGACGCTAGCAAAATCATCAAGCAAGATCATTTCAACATCAAGGATTCAGTTTATCAAGCTAAATCACCTCAGATCAACTCAGTTTAAATAACAAAGCAAGTTGCAGATCAGATTCAACTAAGCTCAAACTGGAAAACAAAGATTATCAGATCAGAGTTGTTGATCAACAGCCCAAGATCAACTCATCTTAAACAAAAAAAAATAATCTAAGTTCAACATCAAGCATTTTCAAAGTAAAACTGCACCTCTGTTCAAAACCAAGACAGGTGAGTAACAAATCTGTTTAAAAAGTTTTAAATCTGCCTTAGATACAGATGCATGCTGAAATTTCTTAAAATGAATTATGATAAGTGATTCCATGATTGGTTAAACAGAATTGCATGTGCGTATGTACGTAGATGTTGCATGAATGTCTGGGGAAAAGATATATGCTCTATTCTTAGTTCTACAGACTAAAATATGTTCAAGGAAAAAAAATCAAATTCTTCTTCCCTGATTATTTTTAGCACATGACGTTTAAAGAAAATTTGGTGGTGATGGCGTAATATAAATTTTAAAAATGTTAATTATAAGAAATTATCTGGTAAAGTAAGTATTATAGTAAAATGATAATATATCATAAAAATTGGTTGTTTCAATTACGAATTTCACTTATATAATCTAATCCGTCTTGTAAAACTATGATTTTTAGAAATCATATCAAGATTTTTAAGTGAGTTTTTAGGTAGGAGCTGTTAGTTAAACAGAATTTGAGTATTTATCAATTGCCGATGATCAAAGGTACTGGAAGTATCGAGCTTGTTGTTGAAGCAGGCTTATAGGTCGAGGAGCTCGGGAAAATTGGCTGGAGGGTTGATTTCTTGCCATGGTGGCAGGGCAAGGGAAATGTAGGGTTTGAAGCCTGTTTGGAGTCGAGGGGTTTCGTCGCTAAACTACGATGTCATGGGGACGTCGAGTGGGCTCGGAGGAGTAGTAGAGGGAAGGTGGAAGCGTGGCGAAGCTTTGAGCGGAGTTGTGCGTTCTCCGATGATCGGAGGCGATGGCGAGGGTGATTTTTCCAATCGAACTTGGTTACAGGAGGGTGATGATCTACTCGATTTTGGTTGTTGACGTTTTCGTCGGAATTAGGAGGTCGGAGCACTAGCATGGACCGTCGTCGTCTTGTGGGTGACTCGACTAAGGTCGGAGTTGGTCGGATTTGGTGGTGCACATGCACGCATGGGTGTGTGTGTTTCTGAGTTGTTCTGTGATGTTGAGGAAGATGGAGTTTACACGGGTGCATGCTCAAACCTTTCTCGAAGTTGGGTTTGATGCGAGAATTTCACGGGGTTGGCTCGGGAATTTCATGGGTTTGGCCCAAGTTTTTGCAAGTTGTAGTAATCATAGTTTAAAAAGCTTATCAAAGATGTGTAAGTTTCAAACAAGAATGCAAACCAAGTTCTTAAACAAAGTTTTAGCAAGTTTTAAACGAGTTTCCAAAGTTTTTTTTTATGTTTTCATTTGTTTGTTTAGAATAATTATATACTAGGTTTAAATCTTATATATTTTTTAAGGGGAATTAAATGATGAAATTAAATAATGGATAAATTATTTAATGTATTAAGGATGGTTAATTGATTTATGTAATTAGGGTATAATTAATTAATTTAATTATTTAGATAATTAATCAAAGGTAAATTAATTTGTGTAATCAATTTTGAAAGATTGATTTATTAATGTGATTAATTAATGAAGTTATTAATTAAAAGATGATTAATTTATCAATGGTTAATCACTTAATGAAAGTAATTAAAGGAAAATTGCTTAATGTCATTGATTAAGGAGGGAAATTAATGGGTAATTACTAAATGTGATATATTTAATGATAATTACTTAATGAATGCAATTGAGAACTAATTACTTAGTGTAATTAGTTAAAGTATGGATTAATTACGAAAATTAATCAAAGGGTTAATTAATTAATGAATGTGAGTAACTAAAGGATAATTAACCAATGTAAGTGATTATAGGATAATTAATTAAGAGTAATTGATTAAAGATTAATGTAATAAATTATTGTTAATTAATTTATGGGAAGTAATTAAAGGTTAATTAATTGAGGATAATTAACCAATGGATAATTACTTAATGAAAGTAAATATAGATAATTAATTGGGATGGATAATTAAAGGTTGATTGATTAATTAATGGTTGTAATTAATTAATGTTAAGTAAGCATGATTTAAAGGTGACTAAAGTAATTAATTTAATTTACTTAAATTAATTAGAAATGGTGGGACTATTGCTTATGGATGATTGGGTTATATTGAATGCCTTGAATTGGATGATATCTCTGATATAAGATATATTGTGATATGATATGTTTCCGGTTGAACAGTGATAATGTGGTTATCTATCAATGATGAATTGCGGTGTAAAAGTGACATCCTATATTTAAAATCTAATTGTATTTCACTTGAATAACTTGGGATTAAGATAACATTGGTTTCAAAGAGACCGAGGTCGGGTATCAGTAAGTACCCGAAACCACTTCGATTTGTAATATACAGTAATTCTTTATGGTTTTGACTTTGATATATAAATAGGCTGGAATGGAATAAATGATGTAAATTTGGTCATTTAATCTGAGTATTAGTGCTTAGATATGATTATAAGATGTGTATTTGACTATGGGAAGTTAAGAACTCGTAGTAAGATACGAGTTACCCCAGGTTTTAAATAGTTTCATATCTTATTATTTAATGTTAGATGGGTTTACTCATGCTAGTTTCCAACCTGACCCTGTTGTTACTTTGATGTAATGCTCGGGTCAAACCGAGTATTACAGATTTTCAGGTTAGGACGTTCTGGAGCTCAGGAGGCGAGCAAGATGGTAGGAACTTATGGTGTATTCCGCTGAGGAATATTGTTGTTTATTTAGGAAAGTTTATTCTAACTGTTTAGTCTATTTGTATATGGTTGTAACTCTGATGAAATGTATGTAAAATTAACTATTACATCTTTTCTTGTGTAAATGCTATTATTTGTTATTATATTTAATCCGCTGCGAATGCGAGGTGCTGTTGTTTTCTGTTCTTCCTTCTTCCTTCTTCTTGTTTCTCTAACAATCTAAAATTTCCGGCATTCAATTGCTTGGCACTTTTACAGTGAACGTATTAGTGTCGAATTTTCGAGGTCGAAATTTTGGGTCGTTACAGGTTGAGTTTACCGAAATTATCGTAAGTTGTTTTCGAAGAGACCGGGATTAGATATGTTATCTGAAAACCACTTTGATCCAACTCAAACGTTTCAAATTGAAGACATCTTAAAGATGGATTTTTGAAGTGCAAGGGGTATATGCTACTACCCCGAGGGTGATTCCAAAATGGGTGTAGTGGAAGAAGTGCATTCGGTTTCGTTCAGTCCCGGAACAAACTTGTATGGATGAATGCTAGCATTACATTGATGCATGGAGGGTAGTGTAGCATTCCAAGTGTGAAATGCTAAATAAAGGTAATCGCAGCATCAAGCATCATCTATGGAAAAAATGAATAAAGCTAGGACATGCGGCCGGGCTATATTAGTCGCTTCCCTAAGGATATTGTCATCCCAAGATCTAGTGTTGATATCTCTATGTGTGGCTGTTTGATCGCAACCAAGGGGTGATCATATTCGATGCTATCTAGTAAGGGGTAGGGAAGGTCCTGAGTAGAAGAGGTGTGTTGTAGCCTCCCATACATTTTATCTAGAGGTGTACGGCTTTCGGTTGGTTAGGGATTTATAGTAGGAATACATTCTCCAATAAGTGCCTTCAGACTTGATTGTATTTGTACTCTAGACATTATCATAAAACTACTAGATTTTCTATAAAAATGTTTTCTTTTACTGTAAGGTAAAAACTCATCCACGTTTATGCACGTCATGATCTTACGAGATACCGTTGATTTTAAAGTATTTTACAACTTATAATAAATAAAATTCCTTGTGATTTGAGTGTATCACACTGGTTTTCCCAGACAGATTCGAGTGTGATTTTTCTTATAATGCTCCAGTCAGCCCGAGCATATTTTCTAAATTTAGCTGAATTCTTTAGAGCTTTAAGATGATAAGATGGATTCTCAAGACATATTCACTTATCTTATATTCTTCTGTTGTTCTGTTTTTTTTGTTTTTGGCTATATTTGTCAGTAATTGTAAGAATAGGTTGTTATAACTTTCCAAGCTGGAAATATGTTAGTGTACTCTGATGTTGTGTATAATAAAGATGATTTATTTTTGTAAAAACTTGTTCATATTATATATTGCTTATCATGCTTTGTGAGATTTTGTTCTATCTTTTCTTTCTTTACCCCAACTGACCTATCTTTCGGACACTTAGATAATCAAAGCATGAATACCGAGGATATACTAAGTGTCGTCTTTAGGTGTAAGAAAGGCATATTGTTACACATATGGTGGTTAACTCCTAGATAAGCATGCGAAAATTTAGATTTATGATATAATACAAGATATATTAATTCTGAGAGAACTCAAAATGATAAATATTTGTGACTAACTGTGACGACCCGCTATTTTGGACCATTCGCATCCGCACATGTCGGACTTGAATAATTCGAAATACCGAATTGTAAATTTAAATTGGCAAAACTGAGATATATAGTAAATAAATAGTCACAGAATCACAGACACAGGGTAATAATATGCAGCGGAAATAAAAGAGATAGTAGTTCATGAAGCTACTATATAAATCTATAAAATACATCAGAGTTTACAAGCGAAGAGTAATACGATACATCAGATATAAATCAGAATACATCACTGGAATCATCGAATACTGAAACAGAATAGATGGCTGGATCTTCAAGCAAAGCTCCAACTCCAAAGGTGAGTCTCGAATACTGGTACACTCAGTCTGACCCGAGCGTAAAGCAAAACACAAGACACTCGAGTCAGGATTAATATTCTTATATCAATAAATCCAACTCAAGTGAAATAGCAATCGAAATACAAGTAACTCAAAGGATGTTGGAATAACCATCCTTTAAGGATCCGTTAAACTATCTACTATGTAGTAATGTACGCTAAGTAGATAATGTCTATCAGTAATATAAAGTATTAAAATAGCGTTAAGGCGTTACAATTATCCCCCTTAACACATTTTATAATGCCATAGTCTATACAGCACCGTAAACCCCACTGTAAACTAGTGGTTATCAGAGGGTACCCCATAGGTATAACACAAAACAAAACGTAGTGGTCGCGAATAGGATAATCAGTATGACAAGGTACATGAGGCGATACCAACTAGGATACTAGTAGTTGTGTGATCCGGACTGATGTTGAGCATAGCCAGCAGCTACCTCAACACCGCGAAACAACACTCCCAAACCGAGGGGTGCACCCAAATCGAATCACAAAAGTAATAGATAAGGTATCGAAGAAGAGTGTCCGCTAGAGGTGGAGAACCTCAATGGCCCGGCGCGGCTCCTGTTTTAGTCATGTCAGGGGTCATCCAATATCGTTCTCTTTCTTCAGTCAACGCGTTCACCAAACCATCCACTTCATTCTGGATCAACACTCCGCGTATGATAGTTATTAAAGTGGTTTTCGGTATCGACAGAGAGTATGTCCATATCCGATCCCGGTCTCTTTAATAACTACGTATTATTACACCGATAGGTCATTTAATATATTTCAAAACAATCAATTTCAATTTCAATTAGAATTCGTAATAACATTCCATTTGTCTTTCTATATCCATTTACATATTTCAAAACTTCCAAATTACCATTTCAAAATCTTATAATTCAATTTCAAATTATACTTAAACAATTCAAATATTGATTCAAGTTCGTACAAAAGTTTCAATCTGAAATTATTTAAATTAATTAGATTTAACATTCAAATCAATTTAAATTTATTTATCGATTTTATTCAATATTCGTTAAGTTTATTTATCATTCAAACAGTTTCTATTAAATTTCCAATCTGTTAAATCAATTACTTACGTTCATCTTCATTATATCAAACTTCAAATTTAACTAAATTAGATTCGCCAAATTAAATTCTCAAAATTACAAGTCTTACATTAATTTCAATAAATCACAATTTTATTCTTGTTAAAGAAATTCAATTTCACTTATTTACTTACTTAAATTGTAACGACCCAGAATTTTAATTGATTAAAATTTGAATATTTAATTAATTTTAAATATTAATAAGTGAATTTATAGGTCGAATAAATTTTAATTCGAATAATTGGATTTAATTGGATAATTAAATCAATAATTTAATATGTTAAATTATGGAAATAATTGAAAATTGAGTTAAATATGATTGAAAATGATTTGTAAAATTTTATTTTATCATATGGGAGTTAGAATGATATTTTAGAACTTTTAAAATCGAATTAAAAGTTAATTTGCGAAAATTGAATATTTTAATATTTAAATCGACTAGTGAAAATAGTCAATTTTTGAACAGTCTCAGAATTGGACGAAACCAGTTCCATTGGATCCGTAATAGTTAGTTATTACCGGATTTCAATTTTCGTGTCAATCGGAGTTATCGTTTGATCGTGGCAGCTCGAAACGCATCGAATTGTTTTTAATATTAATTTGGCGAGTTAAAATAGCCATTTTTCAAAAAGTCTCGGATTTCGGCGAAACTAGTTTCATCGGATCCGTAATGTGATATTATTGTAAGGTTTCAAATTTCGTGTCAATTGGATTTACCGTTTGTCCGGTACAAATTAAAACGCCTAGAAAATCGTTTAAATCGGTTTAATTTAAATCGATCGTTTATTGCCATAACTCGCACAGATGTCCGAATTAGCTTTCGAAACCTATTCCATTGTGTCCGAAACGTGGGGTAAACCCTAGAAACGCTGGATACGGCGCGTGAATCGGAGTTCGGAATTTCCGGAATGAATAGTGTCGTTCGTTCTTCTATAAATAGCCCCCCTCTCTCATAAATTAAAAAAATAAATAAAAACCTAAACCCTAACTATATGCAGCCGCCACCAAGGGATTAATGGCCGATATCTACTCTCCTTTCCCCCTCGTTTTCTTCAAATCCAAGCCCTATTTCAACAATCTTCCAACATGAAAAATGTAGAGGGCATCGAGTTCTATCAAATCAACGGGTATGATCGCGAATGGAGTTGTAAATTGTGAGATATTCGGCCGCGTTTGTCATGAAGTCGCGCACGAATTCCGAGGCTCATGCTTGACCGAGCTTCGAGTGGTGGCAGGCAGTGGTGGCTCGCGTGACGCTCGTTCTATTGGAGGTAGTGGATCGATTCGAAAATGTTTGTGGGCGGAGCAAATTGAAACCCTAATATATGCTAATGGGTTTTGTTCGGCCTGTAGAGCAACGGGAAGGATGAAGAAGAAAGGGGTGGGGATGTGCGGCTGTGATGCAAAGGGGCATGATCTCACGGCCTGGAATTTTTGTAGGTTAATAATATAATAAAATGTTGTAATATATATATATATATATAAATAAATTTGTGTAAAACTTGTAAAATTCATAACTTTTTCATACGAGGTCGAAAATGCGCGAAACAGGAAGCGTTGGAATCGTATGGACGAGCACTACGCGATGCAATTGGATTGGAGTCGTTTGGATTTAGTGAGAATTTTGGGTAGAATTAAACGTCCGTTTAATTTTATTCGAAATAAATCGCTAAAACGAAATTGAAATCAAGGTGAGAACTTCTCACTCAATCGAATCGGTTTCGATTTTATTTTAAATAGTTAGATTTAAAATATTTGAATGCATGTTTGAATGATGATTGTTATCTATTGATTGTTAAAATAGACATTATGCGCCGTTAGTAAGCGGATGTTATTTATTAAAAACATATACCGCGAATATTTCATAAACAGTGAAATTGGTATTATATATAATAGAAATATATATATATTGGCATATGTATATATTGGAGTTATTGATTTCCCGCATTTGTGTGGCGGATGAGACCCTATTGCGCCGTCTATTAAGCGGATAATATTTTGAATCCCATATACCGCGATAATTTCGTACGGGAGCGAAATTGGTATTGTGCTAATGTTTGTGGATGCAGGAAAACAGGTTGGAGGGATCCAACTGGATTCCTCAACAGTTTTTATTTGATTTCAGATATTTTGATATTTGATGGATTATCATATCGATGTATGATATCGTTGTAGTCGTGATTGACTATTTGGTGTGTAGCATCATTGGACCAAATTTTAGGAATTTTAAAAAGGTTTTTAAAGTGATCTTTGAAAATATAAAATATTTTTGGAATTGATCCATTTTAAATAAATAAACGTTATAATTTTAAAAGTTATAAAATTATGGTTTTTGTGAAATATAGTTAAAAGCTGATTTTTGAGAAATATGAACTAATGATTTTATAAAATAGTTTAAATCGAGATTTTTGAATATATTATAAAAGTTTAAAAATAGGATTTATAAAATTTGATTATTTTATAAATAAAAATGGTGAAATTATAAAGGAATTTAAAGACGTTTTAATGAATAATATAAATTGATTTATATTAAGAGATTTATAAATTGAAATATTGACATTATAAAACGAGCTTTTATAAGTGTTTAACTTATAATGTGAACCTTTGGTATATAATTGAGTTATAAATCGAATAGGTTAATAAAGGAAATTTGTAAAAGGAAGTTGTTATAAATAAATAGAAATGGAATTTATAAACATTGTTTTATAAATTCACAAACGACTTATTTTGATAAGTAAAATTGTTGTAACTTATTTATGGAGCTATATTCACGTTTTAGACAGTGAATAATCCTTTAAAATAAAATGAATAAAAGGATGAAATTGTTAACGAAGTTTATTCACATTTTTGAATAGTGAATAACACGTTAAAGAAAATGTTTTGGATTTGGTGTTTTAAATAGAATTAAAACGATCTAACGATGTTTCAAAAGGTGTTGAGATTCGAAACCATAGATTTGAACATTTATTGTTGAAATAGACGTTTTCGAGAAATAAAAGGAAATGGTAGACTATAACACTGTTGTTATAGTAAATGATTTCCGAAAGGAAATGCTTTGAATAGTATGGGGATTTATATATCTATTTTAATTTCGAATCCCTATACTAGTGATTTTGGGTTGTCGTAACGATGTTTTACGCAACATTCGTTTTGGCCCAAATAAATATGTTTAAGAGCATGATTTCCTTAAAGAGTGAAATATATACTTAATTTCGATTGAAGTATATTAAATATTTTCCAAGTGTTGAAAATAAATTGATTTGTGAATTACTTATGAATAAATAAGTATGGAAATGTTTTCCAATATAAAGTGAATATCTTAAGAATTTTTCTTTTTGAAGATAAATTGAAGTGAATTGAAATCGTATATTTATAGATATTTTGTAATATAAATTCACTATGGAATTTATAAAAGAAAGTGGAATTTGTTAAAAATAAATATTGATTTATTTTTGAGATATTGAATTATATATCTTGTAAAGATATTTTGGAAAATAAATAATTTGGAGAATTATTTGGAAACTGGTGATGTGTGCATGTCCATTGATAGTTCAATAACCGACTATCAATATTTCCCTTTGAATGGGTACTTGATGTGATTTGTTTGAATTTGAATGCCACACTTATTTTTGAATAAGCGCTCACTATTCGGGTTAACCGGGAAAGGACCATGGGGTCGTATAACCCATTCCGAATATGTGATACGTCGTTATGAATTGCATTAGATGACCGGTGTTGAAGACCGAGTATTTGCGAAAGCGATAGGATGACCTATCGATTGTCTCTGAACTGGGTAGCTCCTGGTATAGAGATTTCCTAAGTGATGGGAAATTCGATCGGGATTGTGAATACCCGGATTGCAAGGGCTTCGTGAGAAGTGCCTTCGGTTTTGTTCGAGCCCGGAACAGACTTGTATGGATTGTATGTCTGACATTACAAATTGAGATATAAAGCCGATTTCATTCAAATATATTTCTGTTGGTGGCGAAGAATTTATTCTTTTAGCTTAACACCCTTCTCTGAGACGTACGAGCTCAGAGGTTATGTAATTGAAGGTTATCAGCGATATATTCCCAATTTGGTAATGTGACATGCTGAGTGTTGCTGTAAATGATCATTGTGTTGATTATTTGTGATAGGATCGTTTATTTGATCGTCTATCCTGGTGATCATTTGTTGACCCAAAGCATGGCTTTTGTATAAAGTATGTTTTTGTGGACGTGACTTCGTCGAGCCTCACACCCCGTGAATGGTCAAAACAGGAAAGATGCGGCAAGGTTATGAAGGGTAGCGCCCTTTAGGATGTGTGCATTTCCTTCTGGAAAAGGGTGGTATCATGGTATGGAGCCCAGATACTTACTCATGTTGAAAACACTTTATGATTGTGTGAATTGATTGCGAGCGCTCAGTTGAAAGGTCCCAAAGGACCGGGGGATGGCATATTCGGTTAGTTGTTACTCAGTTAGGGGTAACCCGGCCTTGTGTTGGTAGAGATCCGGTTTGGTTCTCGGGGATGTCCATCCATAGGCATTCTCATGTGGCAATGGGAAGTTCCTTGGCCTGATCATTCGTTGGAAATCCAAAGAAACAATACGTGACTTGTACGGTTTTAGTTGTAGAACCTGCCATTTAATATGGTAGCTATAGTAAGCATACTATAATGGTACCTATGCTGGCTAAGATTTATACTCTACTTTCGAAATGTCTTCTACACTATGCACTAGCAATAATATCAAATGTTTCTTTTTAATGCGTATCAAGCATCTTTGACTATCATAAGGATAAATCTCCTCCAAGTCTGCGTTTGCATTATGTGTGTGGCGGGAGGTCTTATGGTAGTCTCATTTTTTTAAGAGCATTGCGAATTGACTTTAAAAATATTCCTCTATTTTGATTTTAAAGATAGATAAACTGTTTTGAGTTCTCACACCAGTCACATGACTGACTCGGAGTTTATTGTTTTCCTTCCTAAACTCTGGGTGCCCACCAATTTCCACACGGGCAGTCAAGAGTAATGTTTATCAGGATATTCTGGAGTTGCTGGAGGCAAGATGGATGGCATGGCATATTACTACTATATAGTATTTCTTTTTTCCGCTGCACTATTTGTTGTTGTATATTGTTTACACTCTGATGATGATATGATGTAATGTAATGTAATGTAATAACTGATATAGTTCTTTGTTTAAAGATCATTCATTTATTTATTATATGTTGTTCCGCTGCGAATTGTGAGATTCTGATGTTGTTCTGTTGTTTTCTATTCCGTATTCTATTTTCCATCTTCTTTCCTCTCTATTTTCTATTCTTCTCTCTCTTCTTCTATCTCTTTCTTTTTCTAAAACATTGATAATTCGTATTTCTGTTCATCTTGAATTAATCTATGGAGATTAGTGTATATTCAAGGGGTACGGATTTGCGGGTCGTTACGGGTGGTATCAGAGCATATGGTTAAGCGACAACCATGGTTCTGTTGTGTATTTCTCATTAGAGATAGAGTCAGTAGTACTCTAGAATGTGTTTGAGTGTAATAATAGCTATGAGAGCGTATTTGTTAGTGAATATAAAATTGTTTTATATTGTGATGATTGATTTGTTGAGTGGTATATGGATTCTGGTTAATACGAGTAATTAACGTTGTTGATAGGGATCTCTAAACACTTGTACATAACAATTCGGCACAGTATTGTTTTGAATTGGGTAAATAAAATAATTTTACCTTGATTATATTTTGTATATGAAGGAATAATTTTTCAGAATTATTAAAGTGTATATAAGTAGATTGTTTAGTTGTCTGAATAATCTAAATAAAAGAATAATTGTATAAGTAAAAAGAATTATAAGAATTGAATTATAATTAAAGTGATTTACAATTGTGAAATAAACTTATATATATAAGAAGTGAAACTATATGAATATATTTAGGAATATGAGTTGAAATAAAAATGAATTTAAAGTTAAATGGAAATTTACTTTAGAATTGAAATCTGAATTTCTTTATAAGTAGGAATTTAAGTTAAGAAAAACAGATAATGTTTGAAATGGAAATATAACTTAATAGATGTTGAATAAAGTTGATATTGGTATCAAAGTAAATTAATAAAGTTAAGTGATATATATGAAATGAAGTTATGTAAATGGAATTCAACTTTTGAATTGAATTGAATTAATGGATTGAATGTAAATCAATTGAATGTGAATTTAGTTGATATGGAATAATGAATATAAGTGTTAATTCATTAAAATCTTATGTTATTTGAAAGTTGAATAATTGAATGAAAATCAATTTAATTAAACCAATTATAAGCAAAGGAATTTGGTTGTAATTAATATACATTGGTTGATATATAATTGTTAGTTGATTGTATATAATTCATTAAGAGTTAATGAAATTGAAAGTTAAAAGTAATTGAAATTCAATTGCAAGTTAAGTGAATCTTAAATAGAATTGAATTTGATTTGGAAGTGAACCAACTTGAATATGAATTAGTGAATATAAACTAATTGAGAATGAATACTAGTTGGATGATAGTTGGTTGATGGATAGCATTTGTTGCTTTTACTACATTTGCTATGTTGACATATATAGTTATCATGTTGCTATATGTTGTATATCGATACTATTTGCCTATATACATGTTCTCATGTTGTTTGTTGAGTGTTTAGTAGGTGCGGATCGCGTTTGCTTCGCATTTGGAGCTCGCTTTCGCGCTATATTAGCCGTATATGCTCGCTAATAAAATATAAGGTACATATCTCGGATTACATATCGTACTTTTATACTTTTTTCCCTTCGGGGTGCCTCATTACTTGATGAGATGTATATTTGTGATATATATACTGTCATTTTTTTTTCGGATCGAGCCGCGCAAAGGAGACTATGGCGAATTTTTCCGGAAATTTAAGGCGTTAGAAAAAATTTGAGAAAATTAGAAAATTTTGAAAACTTTAACTTTGATTTAGAGTTGAAAGTTAAACAATAGTAGTTGTTTTTGAAAAGATAACTAAGTATGATTTCAAAACTTAGTAAAGTTATTATAAGAAGTTTAACTATGGATTTTGGGAAAATTAATAGATTCTGTAACTTTTCTTACTTAATAATTTCGAGGACGAAATTCTTTTAAGGGGGGAAGTATGTAACGACCCAGAATTTTAATTGATTAAAATTTGAATATTTAATAAATTTTAAATATTAATAAGTGAATTTATAAGTCGAATAAATTTTAATTCGAATAATTGGATTTAATTGGATAATTAAATCAATAATTTAATATGTTAAATTATGGAAATAATTGAAAATTGAGTTAAATATGATTGAAAATGATTTGTAAAATTTTATTTTATCATATGGGAGTTAGAATGATATTTTAGAACTTTTAAAATCGAATTAAAAATTAATTTGTGAAAATTGAATATTTTAATATTTAAATCGACTAGTGAAAATAGTCAATTTTTGAACAGTCTCAGAATTGGACGAAACCTGTTCCATTGGATCCGTAATAGTTAGTTATTACCGGATTTCAATTTTCGTGTCAATCGGAGTTATCGTTTGATCGTGGCAGCTCGAAACGCATCGAATTGTTTTTAATATTAATTTGGCGAGTTAAAATAGCCATTTTTCAAAAAGTCTCGGATTTCGACGAAACCAGTTTCATCGGATCCGTAATGTGATATTATTGTAAGGTTTCAAATTTCGTGTCAATTGGATTTACCGTTTGTCCGGTACAAATTAAAACGCCTAGAAAATCGTTTAAATCGGTTTAATTTAAATCGATCGTTTATTGCCATAACTCGCACAGATGTCCGAATTAGCTTTCGAAACCTGTTCCGTTGTGTCCGAAACGCGGGGTAAACCCTAGAAACGCTGGTTACGGCGCGTGAATCGGAGTTGGGAATTTCCGGAATGAATAGTGTCGTTCGTTCTTCTATAAATAACCCCCCTCTCTCATAAATTAAAAAAATAAATAAAAACCTAAACCCTAACTATATGCAGCCACCACCAAGGGATTAATGGCCGATATCTACTCTCCTTTCCCCCTCGTTTTCTTCAAATCCAAGCCCTATTTCAACAATCTTCCAACATGAAAAATGTAGAGGGCATCGAGTTCTATCAAATCAACGGGTATGATCGCGAATGGAGTTGTAAATTGTGAGATATTCGGCCGCGTTTGTCATGAAGTCGCGCACGAATTCCGAGGCTCATGCTTGACCGAGCTTCGAGTGGTGGCAGGCAGTGGTGGCTCGCGTGACGCTCGTTCTATTGGAGGTAGTGGATCGATTCGAAAATGTTTGTGGGCGGAGCAAATTGAAACCCTAATATATGCTAATGGGTTTTGTTTGGCCTGTAGAGCAACGGGAAGGATGAAGAAAGGGGTGGGGATGTGCGGCTGTGATGCAAAGGGGCATGATCTCACGGCCTGGAATTTTTGTAGGTTAATAATATAATAAAATGTTGTAATATATATATATATATAAATTTGTGTAAAACTTGTAAAATTCATAACTTTTTCATACGAGGTCGAAAATGCGCGAAACAGGAAGCGTTGGAATCGTATGGACGAGCACTACGCGATGCAATTGGATTGGAGTCGTTTGGAGTTAGTGAGAATTTTGGGTAGAATTAAACGTCCGTTTAATTTTATTCGAAATAAATCGCTAAAACGAAATTGAAATCAAGGTGAGAACTTCTCACTCAATCGAATCGGTTTCGATTTTATTTTAAATAGTTAGATTTAAAATATTTGAATGCATGTTTGAATGATGATTGTTGTCTATTGATTGTTAAAATAGACATTATGCGCCGTTAGTAAGCGGATGTTATTTATTAAAAACATATACCGCGAATATTTCATAAACAGTGAAATTGGTATTATATATAATAGAAATATATATATATTGGCATATGTATATATTGAAGTTATTGATTTCCCGCATTTGTGTGGCGGATGAGACCCTATTGCGCCGTCTATTAAGCGGATAATATTTTGAATCCCATATACCGCGATAATTTCGTACGGGAGCGAAATTGGTATTGTGCTAATGTTTGTGGATGCAGGAAAACAGGTTGGAGGGATCCAACTGGATTCCTCAACAGTTTTTATTTGATTTCAGATATTTTGATATTTGATGGATTATCATATCGATATATGATATCGTTGTAGTCGTGATTGACTATTTGGTGTGTAGCATCATTGGACCAAATTTTGGGAATTTTAAAAAGGTTTTTAAAGTGATCTTTAAAAATATAAAATATTTTTGGAATTGATCCATTTTAAATAAATAAACGTTATAATTTTAAAAGTTATAAAATTATGGTTTTTGTGAAATATAGTTAAAAGCTGATTTTTGAGAAATATGAACTAATGATTTTATAAAATAGTTTAAATCGAGATTTTTGAATATATTATAAAAGTTTAAAAATAGGATTTATAAAATTTGATTATTTTATAAATAAAAATGGTGAAATTATAAAGGAATTTAAAGACGTTTTAATGAATAATATAAATTGATTTATATTAAGAGATTTATAAATTGAAATATTGACATTATAAAACGAGCTTTTATAAGTGTTTAACTTATAATGTGAACCTTTGGTATATAATTGAGTTATAAATCGAATAGGTTAATAAAGGAAATTTGTAAAAGGAAGTTGTTATAAATAAATAGAAATGGAATTTATAAACGTTGTTTTATAAATTCACAAACGACTTATTTTGATAAGTAAAATTGTTGTAACTTATTTATGGAGCTATATTCACGTTTTAGACAGTGAATAATCCTTTAAAATAAAATGAATAAAAGGATTAAATTGTTAACGAAGTTTATTCACATTTTTGAATAGTGAATAACACGTTAAAGAAAATGTTTTGGATTTGGTGTTTTAAATAGAATTAAAACGATCTAACGATGTTTCAAAAGGTGTTGAGATTCGAAACCATAGATTTGAACATTTATTGTTGAAATAGACGTTTTCGAGAAATAAAAGGAAATGGTAGACTATAACACTGTTGTTATAGTAAATGATTTCCGAAAGGAAATGCTTTGAATAGTATGGGGATTTATATATCTATTTTAATTTCGAATCCCTATACTAGTGATTTTGGGTTGTCGTAACGATGTTTTACGCAACATTCGTTTTGGCCCAAATAAATATGTTTAAGAGCATGATTTCCTTAAAGAATGAAATATATACTTAATTTCGATTGAAGTATATTGAATATTTTCCAAGTGTTGAAAATAAATGGATTTGTGAATTACTTATGAATAAATAAGTATGGAAATGTTTTCCAATATAAAGTGAATATCTTAAGAATTTATCTTTTTGAAGATAAATTGAAGTGAATAATTGAAATCGTATATTTATAGATATTTTGAAATATAAATTCACTATGGAATTTATAAAAGAAAGTGGAATTTGTTAAAAATAAATATTGATTTATTTTTGAGATATCGAATTATGTATCTTGTAAAGATATTTTGGAAAATAAATAATTTGGAGAATTATTTGGAAACTGGTGATGTGTGCATATCCATTGATAGTTCAATAACCGACTATCAATATTTCCTTTTGAATGGGTATTTGATGTGATTTGTTTGTGCCACACTTATTTTTGAATAAGCGCTCACTATTCGGGTTAACCGGGAAAGGACCATGGGGTCGTATAACCCATTCCGAATATGTGATACGTCGTTATGAATTGCATTTGATGACCGGTGTTGAAGACCGAGTATTTGCGAAAGCGATAGGATGACCTATCGATTGTCTCTGCACTGGGTAGCTCCTGGTATAGAGATTTCCTAAGTGATGGGAAATTCGATCGGGATTGTGAATACCCGGATTGCAAGGGCTTCGTGAGAAGTGCCTTCGGTTTTGATCGAGCCCGGAATAGACTTGTATGGATTGTATGTCTGACATTACAAATTGAGATATAAAGCCGATTTCATTCAAATATATTTCTGTTGGTGGCGAAGAATTTATTCTTTTAGCTTAACACCCTTCTCTGAGACGTACGAGCTCAGAGGTTATGTAGTTGAAGGTTATCAGCGATATATTCCCAATTTGGTAATGTGACATGCTGAGTGTTGCTGTAAATGATCATTGTGTTGATTACTTGTGATAGGATCGTTTATTTGATCGTCTATCCTGGTGATCATTTGTTGACCCAAAGCATGGCTTTTGTATAAAGTATGTTTTTGTGGACGTGACTTCGTCGAGCCTCACACCCCGTGAATGGTCAAAACAGGAAAGATGCGGCAAGGTTATGAGGGGTAGCGCCCTTTAGGATGTGTGCATTTCCTTCTAGAAAAGGGTGGTATCATGGTATGGAGCCCAGATACTTACTCATGTTGAAAACACTTTATGATTGTGTGAATTTATTGCAAGCGCTCGGTTGAAAGGTCCCAAAGGACCGGGGGATGGCATATTCGGTCAGTTGTTACTCAGTTAGGGGTAACCCGGCCTTGTGTTGGTAGAGATCTGGTTTGGTTCTCGGGGATGTCCATCCAGAGGCATTCTCATGTGGCAATGGGAAGTTCCTTGGCATGATCATTCGTTGGAAATCCAAAGAAACAATACGTGACTTGTACGGTTTTAGTTGTAGAACCTGCCATTTAATATGGTAGCTATAGTAAGCATACTATAATGGTACCTATGCTGGCTAAGATTTATACTCTACTTTCGAAATGTCTTCTACACTATGCACTAGCAATAATATCAAATGTTTCTTTTTAATGCGTATCAAGCATCTTTGACTATCATAAGGATAAATCTCCTCCAAGTCTGCGTTTGCATTGTGTGTGTGGCGGGAGGTCTTATGGTAGTCTCATTTTTTTAAGAGCATTGCGAATTGACTTTAAAAATATTCCTCTATTTTGATTTTAAAGATAGATAAACTGTTTTGAGTTCTCACACCAGTCACATGACTGACTCGGAGTTTATTGTTTTCCTTCCTAAACTCTGGGTGCCCACCAATTTCCACACGGGCAGTCAAGAGTAAGGTTTATCAGGATATTCTGGAGTTGCTGGAGGCAAGATGGATGGCATGGCATATTACTACTATATAGTATTTCTTTTTTCTGCTGCACTATTTGTTGTTGTATATTGTTGTACACTCTGATGATGATATGATGTAATGTAATGTAATGTAATGTAATAACTGATATAGTTCTTTGTTTAATAATCATTCATTTATTTATTATATGTTGTTCCACTGCGAATTGTGAGATTCTGATGTTGTTCTGTTGTTTTCTATTCCGTATTCTATTTTCCATCTTCTTTCCTCTCTATTTTCTATTCTTCTCTCTCTTCTTCTATCTCTTTCTTTTTCTAAAACATTGACAATTCGTATTTCTGTTCATCTTGAATTAATCTATGGAGATTAGTGTATATTCAAGGGGTACGGATTTGCGGGTCGTCACATAAATAATTTCCAAAACTTAATTGACAAAGAAATTCAATTTCAATTATTTACGAAGTTCCATTTCACTTATTCAAAAGTTCAGTTTCTCTTATCAAAGAATTCAATTTTTATTCGATTATCAAATGATTCAATCTAATAATTTCAACTTAATTATAATTTCAAACTTAATTCTTAAATCATTCCAAACTTAACTCAATGAATAATTCCAAATTTAATTGTTAAATAATTCATTTCAAAACAACGTTCTTCCATCAGTTATTACATTAATATTTTGTTTCAGGTTTCAATATTAACATTTTCCTTTCATAAGATTTTACGTTCCAATTTTATTTCAAAACCTTATTATTCAAAATAAATTTTTGTTTTATTTCAAATCAAATTATTGACCAATCGGGTTTATTTAATGCTCTATCCTAAGTCAAGTTCATTTGGGTATTTATCATTTCAACCCGATTCCATTTCAATCCAACAATCAAAACATACCAAAGGGAACCTGCAGTGTGATAACTGGGATGGTGTCAAAGTAAATAAACAAGCAATAACAACAATCGATAACAATACAATAATCAATTCAAATAATCCCTAAATAATCGTATTAATTCGCATTGTTGTTTGTGCGAATTAATATAATTGTCTCTAGAATCTACACTATCATTTCATGCAGATTAAAGATTATTACATTACGGTTTTTCACTTGTCGTTCAATTTCAAATTTCATACTTCATCGATTATACAACATACATTTAACGGTTCAAAGTGTTCTTAACCAAATTCTACGTGTCAATTAATTTAACATTTAACGAGGTCATATTATTCAAACTAACTAATCATATTCAACATATATGTTGATTCAAAATTTGAAACTATCCTACGTCAATTTCAAATTATTTATCGCTTCATACTTAACAATTTGACGTCCAATATAAACATCAACAATCAATCATTTATCAACCAAACTGGATTATTATTGCATACATAACAGATAACGGCGTCAGATGTCACAGGTGAACTGATACAGGTAATAGCATATATAACAGTGCAATAGATACAACAGCATATTTCAATTGTCGTTTCAATTGAAATCTAATTTAATAAATAAAAGAATATTAATCGTGAGTGATCGCTCACCTTTCGAGGATAGAGATGCACGAGAAGATGACACGGATACGAACATTGATACGGACACTGAAATTGAGTTACGAATTCAATCACGAATCCCAAACAAAGCTAGATTGGCGCGAATTCGACGAATAGCTGATAAATAGAAATCGGTGAAAATATTTCAGAACTTCTTGATGTAGACCGAAACGAAATACATATATAATATTCTATCATATTGTTTTCTTAACCAATATTAGTGTATTTTTTTTTTACTCGTTAAAATTATATATATAAAACTAATATAAACTCAGCTCAACAAAACAAAGAAATTTTATATATAACATATTATATCTATGGTTATCCAAACACCCCAGAAGAATATATAAACATATAAAATGATAATTTAAAAGTTAAATAAAAAGACCGATTATATATTATACTTAAAATATCTATACTTAAATAATAACTTTATATATATATAATGATGATGATATCATTTGCAGGCACATAGTTCTTATCCTTTATGTAAAAATATATACCTCTAAGCCTTCCACAGCAACATACGAACTATATAAAACATTGTATATATTATCAAAACTATATACATAAACTTACTCAATACATAACACATATATACTAACACAAGCCTAGATTATATAGCCCATACAGCTAGGAATATTAGAATAAATTAAAATATTGGAAAGAGTATATATGTAAGTATAATATTTTTGAAAACAATAGTATACCAATAACATATCAACCAACGCCAACTCCTTATATAACTAAAAATATCACTAACATATATATGATGCATACAGACGTGTACTGCTAACAACTTTATGCTCCTTAAATTGTATATATGTACCAAAGTAAACTTATATATACTATTACAAAATATACATTCAAAAGACTTTCAATTAACTAACCGATCAAAGTGCATAACAATATACTTAAATAATTCCTCAAAAAGGAAAGCTGTTGCACAAAACAAACAAAATATAAACAAAGCAGCTATATGCAGACACTAAAAATAAAAGATTTCCACTATATGTACAAATTCGCGTGTTATCATATATGCAGACTATTAACACCAGTATATAGATTTATTTAAACAGTATATATAGATCAGACTATATATGAAGATTATGCAAAATAAATATCAGTGCCACTTAAAACAATACATACATTAAAAATCGTTTATATGCAAACTCTTAAACTAATATTCTTTAAACATACCAATGCAACAGTAACCAATATATAAACTTCAAAACTTAGAATATATATATATATATATACGTGTTTATATAAACTTTAGCTTACCTTTTTAAAAATAGATGCTCGGGGACGAATAGGTGGAGGTAGAGGCGAGTTGTAGTTAAGGGGGAGGCCGGTTGTGCTTGTCGGCAATGCGGCGACGGCTCGGTAGGTGCTGGGTGGTGATGGTTTGGTCGGAGGCGGAGAAAGAACGAGGTGCAGAGGGGAGAGAGAGTGCGGTGAAGGAGAGAGCGAAGATGAGGGAGGGGCCGGAGATTTGTGGTCGCAACCAAGTGGACGAAGGCTGGGATGGTTCGTTTCGGCCATCAGGTGGCGGCGCGTGGTGGAAGGATCCGAGATCGTGGGTTTTGAGGGGGAAGATGTGGGTGGCGAACGAGCACGAAGAGCGGGAAAATGGGCTCGGGACGAGGGAAGCCATGGTGGATCTGGGAGGCTGAAGGAAGCGGTGTTCGGTAGCATGCTCAGGTGGAAAATATGTTTTTCTGATGCAAATATGAGAGCAACATTTAAACGAACAGAGGAGTAAAGAAAGGAAGATTTGGGGAAGCAAGTATTTCTTTTGATCTTTTATATATATTTTTTTTATGGAGGATGCATTCGAAAGTAACAGAAAAAAGTGAGGAGGAGAAGACAAAAGTGAGATGGAGGAAAGTAATGTAAAGAAAATAATCTATGTAATATAATACAGCTGTAATGTATGCACAGCTCACAAAAAAAGGTAACGAAGAGACCACAAAAAAATCGAAAGGACAAATAATAAATTGAAGTGATGGCGACAACTGTTGCCAGTGGTACTGCAAAATCATGAATGCTAGTGTCTGTTGGAATTATACGATTTACAAATGAAAGGATAAAGGAAAACAAAAAGGTTCAAAACGGATAATTAGTACATTTACCGTTTCCGTAGACTTTGCTGCGTACCGGACTCCGAAACACATGAATAAATATACTACGGAGATCAGCACGACAAGACGATCAAAACGACATACGGATATCAGCGATAGGATTGAATTATAAAATTTTGAAATTTTCTACTAAAGGAAAATGCAGTAAAACGTCGAAAAATAAGAACGACGGAGCTAAAGAAGTCCGAATTTGGAAAAACGAAAATGACGTCTTGCTCAGAAGGCGATTTAGAATTTTTCCATGTAAAGATATTTAGGTTTCGGAAATGGTTTATTTTCATCGATTACTAACTGATTTAGATTGAAATAAATTTACGCACGAAATGAACTTTCATATTTTCGAACGAAAATTTACCAGTTGCTATGTTTGATTTGACGCATTCCAAATTTGAAGTTTGAATAGCATCGGGATTTGTTTGTGAAAATTTTAAATTCTACACTAAATAAGCAATTTAAAAAAAATTAAACTGGGTCTGAATTTCAGGGTCGTTACATTCTCCCCCACTCAAAACTTTTCATCCTCGAAAAGGAAGGAGGTAAGAGAATAGAAACAACCAGAAGAAATAGTCATGAATTACAAAATAAACCATTAATTTAAACGAAATAAATTTCAATTTAAATTGATTTATATTTAACAATTTAACTTTAAATTCAAGACGTTCATAAAATCGATTTGGTTTCACAAATATTAATGTTAGATACAAAAGATTCCTTTCAGATGAAATTTAATTTAAATTCAATTAATTCAAGATATTCTCTTAAGTTGATTTAATTCAATTTATTAACTTCAAAACAAAAGTTTCTTCTATTAATCATATCTATTATTTATTTAACTTATTATTATATCTATCTCATAAACATTTATAATTAGAATTTAAGTGAATAACATTTATTATACGCACTTACATTTTATTAATAGAGACAATTTATATTATATATATCCAATTTTATTAAATTAACAATCTCAAAGATCATAAATTTTAATAGTCATTTATTATAATCATACCTTATTCGACAAATTTTAATTCTTCTTTATTCCGAATTATTATTAAATTTATTCTCCTAATATATCTTATCACATTTATATTAAGTATATTTAATTTATTATAACTACTCAAATTTATTTAAAATTCCTTTGATATCATTTTCTACGGTATAATATTCAATTACAAAGTTAACTTTTGAAAATTTAGGTAAGTTATATATAATGCAATTGAGTATTATCCAAATAAAATTTTACAATTCAGTTATTTCAAGTTAAGTATTTATATAAAAGAATTTGGCTTAATTAATTGAAAATCATCCTTTAACAAATTTTTAAGAATTAATTTCCGAATAGCTTCAAACAACTTTGAGATAAAATAAATATATATATTCATAATATATCAAATCAAATTTAAATCTTCAATATGTATTATAAATCAAGTAATGTTTAGAAATTCAAATCAATTTATTTTTCAAAACAAACCGTAGAAAAGTTACAGAATATCTCTCCACTTCGAAAATCGAAAATGAATGTCGATGATGCGGCCGTCATCACCGAAATTATTTTCCACCGACAAAGAGAAGAGCCCTAATTTAATCATTTAAATTTCTTTGAAAACCATTTCTATTCGAAATTATTTTAAATAATATACATTTTAACTGTCAAACCATAACTCGAAATTATCGGAAATTAAATTCTCAAATTCTAATTTAAAATCACTTTAAATTCCAAATCAAATTATAACTAAGTTTTATACATTCATTTATTTATTTTTCAGACAATAAATTCATTAAATAATTTAATTTCATAAAACTTATATGTAATATAATCATACAAAACTATTTTGTTTACCAATTTGGAAGCAATATTGTGTCAGTTTGTTCTGCTCAAGCGTTTTGGAAATCCTACTGATAGCATTGATCAGACGAATCGATCGAAAACCCAAATCAACATCAACAACTCAACAACACAATATGTGTAAAACATTTTTAATATAAATTTATAAATACACTTCCTCGCTCGACGATACAAAATAGATTTCAAACAAGTATAGAAATTCAAATTCGATGGAAATCAAATCAAAGAGAATTTTGATTCGATAATAATTTTGAAATAGAAGATAAGGTAATCCAATTAACAGAATCGGGAGATGGACAAGCTTATTCAATTCACGGGCAACCTTAACCAGATCAACCGTAACTCCAAGAATAAGATCGATGTTAGATTACGAGGTAAATCAACATCGATCTCAAGAAATAGAATTCAGGTATTGCAGGAGATAGATAGCATCGTAAACCGAGGATACAGAAATCTCCGGTAAAACAATGCTTATTGTAAAGGAGTTTCACCCATTTGCAAATCATTCGGCGTTTGGGGAGACCGCCGATTCATTATAAGGGTCATTCGAAGTGGAGTTATGGAATACTCCAGAATTGAAAGAAGACAAATAGTGAGGGAAAAGCATGAATTTTGGAACCGAGGGAATGTTCCAAAATTCAAAGGGATTGAGTCGAAAGAAAGAGATTGAAACTCGAATGAGAGTGATTCTGTAAATACATTTACCCTATATGCTAAATTTTGCCTAGAGCCAAAGCTCTGATACCAACTGTGACGACCCGCTATTTTAGACCATTCGCATCCGCACATGTCGGACTTGAATAATTCAGAATACCGAATTGTAAATTTAAATTGGCAAAACTGAGATATACAGTAAATAAATAGTCACAGAGTCACAGACACAGGGTAATAATATGCAGCGGAAATAAAAGAGATAGTAGTTCATGAAGCTACTATATAAATCTATAAAATACATCAGAGTTTACAACCGAAGAGTAATACGATACATCAGATATAAATCAGAATACATCACTGGAATCATCGAATACTGAAACAGAATAGATGGCTGGATCTTCAAACAAAGCTCCAACTCCAAAGGTGAGTCTCGAATACTGGTACACTCAGTCTGACCCGAGCGTAAAGCAAAACACAAGACACTCGAGTCAGGATTAATATTCTTATATCAATAAATCCAACTCAAGTGAAATAGCAATCGAAATACAAGTAACTCAAAGGATGTTGGAATAACCATCCTTTAAGGATCCATTAAACTATCTACTATGTAGTAATGTACGCTAAGTCGATAATGTCTATCAGTAATATAAAGTATTAAAATAGCGTTAAGGCGTTACCATTATCCCCCTTAACACATTTTATAATGCCATAGTCTATACAACACCGTAAACCCCACTGTAAACTAGTGGTTATCAGAGGGTACCCCATAGGTATAACACAAAACAAAACGTAGTGGTCGCGAATAGGATAATCAGTATGACAAGGTACATGAGGCGATACCAACTAGGATACTAGTAGTTGCGTGATCCGGACTGATGTTGAGCATAGCCAGCAGCCACCTCAACACCGTGAAACAACACTCCCAAACCGAGGGGTGCACCCAAATCGAATCACAAAAGTAATAGATAAGGTATCAAAGAAGTGTGTCCGCTAGAGGTGGCAAACATCAATGGCCCGGCACGGCTCCTGTTTTAGTCATGTCAGGGGTCATCCAATATCGTTCTCTTTCTTCAGTCAACGCGTTCACCAAACCATCCACTTCATTCTGGATCAACACTCCGCGTATGATAGTTATTAAAATGGTTTTCGGTATCGACAGAGAGTATGTCCATATCCGATCCCGGTCTCTTTAATAACTACGTATTATTACACCGATTGGTCATTTAATATATTTCAAAACAATCAATTTCAATTAGAATTCGTAATAACATTCCATTTGTCTTTCTATATCCATTTCCATATTTCAAAACTTCCAAATTACCATTTCAAAATCTTATAATTCAATTTCAAATTATATTTAAACAATTCAAATATTGATTCAAGTTCGTACAAAAGTTTCATTCCGAAATTATTTAAATTAATTAGATTTAACATTCAAATCAATTTAAATTTATTTATCGATTTTATTCAATATTCGTTAAGTTTATTTATCATTCAAACAGTTTCTATTAAATTTCCAATTCGCTAAATCAATTACTTACGTTCATCTTCATTATATCAAACTTCAAATTTAACTAAATTAGATTCGCCAAATTAAATTCTCAAAATTACAAGTCTTACATTAATTTCAATAAATTACAATTTTATTCTTGTTAAAGAAATTCAATTTCACTTATTTACTTACTTAAATAATTTCCAAAACTTAATTAACAAAGAAACTCAATTTCAATTATTTATGAAGTTCCATTTCACTTATTCAAAAGTTCAGTTTCTCTTATCAAATGATTCAATCTAATAATTTCAACTTAATTATAATTTCAAACTTAATTATTAAATCATTCCACACTTAACTCAATGAATAATTCCAAATTTAATTGTTAAATATTCATTTCAAAACAACGTTCTTCCATCAGTTATTACATTAATATTTTGTTTCAGGTTTCAATATTAACATTTTCCTTTCATAGGATTTTACGTTCCAATTTTATTTCAAAACCTTATTATTCAAAATAAATCTTTATTTTATTTCAAATCAAATTATTGACCAATCGGGTTTATTTAATGCTCTATCCTAAGTCAAGTTCATTTGGGTATTTATCATTTCAACCCGATTCCATTTCAATCCAACAATCAAAACATACCAAAGGGAACCTGCAGTGTGATAACTGGGATGGTGTCAAAGTAAATAAACAAGCAATAACAACAATCGATAACAATACAATAATCAATTCAAATAATCCCGAAATAATCGTATTAATTCGCATTGTTGTTTGTGCGAATTAATATAATTATCTCTAGAATCTACACTATCATTTCATGTAGATTAAAGATTATTACATTACGGTTTTTCAGTTGTCGTTCAATTTCATACTTCATCGATTATACAACATACATTTAACGGTTCAAAGTGTTCTTAACCAAATTCTACGTGTCAATTAATTTAACATTTAACGAGGTCATATTATTCAAACTAACTAATCATATTCAACATATATGTTGATTCAAAATTTGAAACTATCCTACGTCAATTTCAAATTATTTATCTCTTCATACTTAACAATTTGACGTCCAATATAAACATCAACAATCAATCATTTATCAACCAAACTGGATTATTATTGCATACATAACAGATAACGGTGTCAGATGTCACAGGTGAACTGATACAGGTAATAGCATATATAACAGTGCAATAGATACAACAGCATATTTCAATTGTCGTTTCAATTGAAATCTAATTTAATAAATAAAAGAATATTAATCGTGAGTGATCGCTCACCTTTCGAGGATAGAGATGCACGAGAAAATGACACGGATACGAACATTGATACGGACACTGAAATTGAGTTACGAATTCAATCATGAATCCCAAACAAAGCTAGATTGGCGCGAATTCGACGAATAGCTGATAAATAGAAATCGGTGAAAATATTTCAGAACTTCTTGATGTAGACCGAAACGAAATACATATATAATATTCTATCATATTGTTTTCTTAACCAATATTAGTGTATTTTTTTAACTCGTTAAAATTATATATATAAAACTAATATAAACTCAGGTCAACAAAACAAAGAAATTTTATATATAACATATTATATCTATGGTTATCCAAACAACCCAGAAGAATATATATACATATAAGATGATAATTTAAAAGTTAAATAAACAGACCGATTATATATTATACTTAAAATATCTGTACTTAAATAATAACTTTATATATATATATATAATGATGATATCATTTGCAGGCACATAGTTCTTATCCTTTATGTAAAAATATATACCTCTAAGCCTTCCACAGCAACATACGAACTATATAAAACATTATATATATTATCAAAACTATATACATAAACTTACTCAATACGTAACACATATATACTAACACAAGCCAAGATTATATAGCCCATACAGCTAGGAATATTAGAATAAATTAAAATACTGGAAAGAGTATATATATAAGTATAATATTTTTGAAAACAATAGTATACCAATAACATATCAACCAACGCCAACTCCTTATATAACTAAAAATATCACTAACATATATATGATGCATACAGACGTGTACTGCTAACAACTTTATGCTCCTTAAATTGTATATATGTACCAAAGTAAACTTATATATACTATTACAAAATATACATTCAAAAGCCTTTCAATTAACTAACCGATCAAAGTGTATAACAATATACTTAAATAATTCCTCAAAAAGGAAAGCTGTTGCACAAAACAAACAAAATATAAACAAAGCAGCTATATGCAGACACTAAAAATAAAAGATTTCCACTATATGTACAAATTCGCGTGTTATCATATATGCAGACTATTAACACCTGTATATAGATTTGTTTAAACAGTATATATAGATCAGACTATATATGAAGATTATGCAAAATAAATATCAGTGCCACTTAAAACAATACTTACATTAAAAATCGTTTATATGCAAACTCTTAAACTAATATTCTTTAAACATACCAATGCAACAGTAACCAATATATAAACTTCAAAATTTAGAATATATATATGTGTGCTTATATAAACTTTAGCATACCTTTTTAAAAATAGATGCTCGGGGACGAAGAGGTGGAGGTAGAGGCGAGTTGTAGTTAAGGGGGAGGCCGGCTGTGCTTGTCGGCAATGCGACGACGGCTCGGTAGGTGCTGGGTGGTGATGTTTGGTCGGAGGCGGAGAAAGAACGAGGCGCAGAGGAGAGAGAGAGTGCGGTGAAGGAGAGAGCGAAGATGAGGGAGGGGCCGGAGATTTGTGGTGGCAACCAAGTGGACGAAGGCTGGGATGGTTCGTTTCGGCCATCAGGTGGCGGCGCGTGGTGGAAGGATCCGAGGTCGTGGGTTTTGAGGGGGAAGATGTGGGTGGCGAACGAGCACGAGGAGCGGGAAAATGGGCTCGGGCCGAGGGAAGCCATGGTGGATCTGGGAGGCTGAAGGAAGCGGTGTTCGGTAGCATGCTCAGGTGGAAAATATGTTCTCTGATGCAAATATGAGAGCAACATTTAAACGAACAGATGAGTAAAGAAAGGAAGATTTGGGGAAGCAAGTATTTCTTTTGATCTGTTGTATATATTTTTTTTTTATGGAGGAGGAATTCGAAAGTAACAGAAAAAAGTGAGGAGGAGAAGATAAAAGTGAGATGGAGGAAAGTAATATGAAGAAAATAATCTATGTAATATAATACAGCTGTAATGTATGCACAGCTCACAAAAAAAGGTAACGAAGAGACCACAAAAAAATCAAAGGGACAAATAATAAATTGAAGTGATGGCGACAACTGTTGCCAGTGGTACTGCAAAATCATGAATGCTAGTGTCCGTAGGAATTATACGATTTACAAATGAAAGGATAAAGGAAAACAAAAAGTTTCAAAACGGATAATTAGTACATTTACCGTTTCCGTAGACTTTGCTGCGTACCGGACTCCGAAACACATGAATAAATATACTACGGAGATCAGCACGACAAGACGATCAAAACGACATACGGATATCAGCGATAGGATTGAATTATAAAATTTTGAAATTTTCTACTAAAGGAAAATGCAGTAAAACGTCGAAAAATAAGAACGACGGAGCTAAAGAAGTCCGAATTTGGAAAAACGAAAATGACGTCTTGCTCAGAAGGCGATTTAGAATTTTTCCATGTAAAGATATTTAGGTTTCGGAAATGGTTTATTTTCATCGATTACTAACTGATTTAGATTGAAATAAATTTACGCACGAAATGAACTTTCATATTTTCGAACGAAAATTTACCAGTTGCTATGTTTGATTTGACGCATTCCAAATTTGAAGTTTGAATAGCATCGGAATTTGTTTGTGAAAATTTTAAATTCTACACTAAATAAGCAATTAAAAAAAATTAAACTGAGTCTGAATTTCAGGGTCGTTACATTCTCCCCCACTCAAAACTTTTCGTCCTCGAAAAGGAAGGAGGTAGGAGAATAGAAACAACCAGAAGAAATAGTCATGAATTACAAAATAAACCATTAATTTAAACCATAGAAATTTCAATTTAAATTGATTTATATTTAACAATTTAACTTTAAATTCAAGACGTTCATAAAATCGATTTGGTTTCACAAATATTAATGTTAGATACAAAAGATTCCTTTCAGATGAAATTTAATTTAAATTCAATTAATTCAAGATATTCTCTTAAGTTGATTTAATTCAATTTATTAACTTCAAAACAAAAGTTTCTTCTATTAATCATATCTATTATTTATTTAACTTATTATTATATTTATCTCATAAACATTTATAATTAGAATTTAAGTGAATAACATTTATTATACGCACTTACATTTTATTAATAGAGACAATTTATATTATATATATCCAATTTTATTAAATTAACAATCTCAAAGATCATAAATTTTAATAGTCATTTATTATAATCATACCTTATTCGACAAATTTTAATTCTTCTTTATTCCGAATTATTATTAAATTTATTCTCCTAATATATCTTATCACATTTATATTAAGTATATTTAATTTATTATAACTACTCAAATTTATTTAAAATTCCTTTGATATCATTTTCTACGGTATAATATTCAATTACAAAGTTAACTTTTGAAAATTTAGGTAAGTTATATATAATGCAATTGAGTATTATCCAAATAAAATTTTACAATTCAGTTATTTCAAGTTAAGTATTTATATAAAAGAATTTGGCTTAATTAATTGAAAATCATCCTTTAACAAATTTTTAAGAATTAATTTCCGAATAGCTTCAAATAACTTTGAGATAAAATAAATATATATATTCATAATATATCAAATCAAATTTAAATCTTTAATATGTATTATAAATCAAGTAATGTTTAGAAATTCAAATCAATTTATTTTTCAAAACAAACCGTAGCAAAGTTACAGAATATCTCTCCACTTCGAAAATCGAAAATGAATGTCGATGATGCGGCCGTCATCACCGAAATTATTTTCCACCGACAAAGAGAAGAGCCCTAATTTAATCATTTAAATTTCTTTGAAAACCATTTCTATTCGAAATTATTTTAAATAATATACATTTTAACTGTAAAACCATAACTCGAAATTATCGGAAATTAAATTCTCAAATTCTAATTTAAATTCACTTTAAATTCCAAATCAAATTATAACTAAGTTTTATACATTCATTTATTTATTTTTCAGACAATAAATTCATTAACAAATTTAATTTCAGAAAACTTATATGTAATATAATCATACAAAACTATTTTGTTTACCAATTTGGAAGCAATATTGTGTCAGTTTGTTCTGCTCAAGCGTTTTGGAAATCCTACCGATAGCGTTGATCAGACGAATCGATCGAAAACCCAAATCAACATCAACAACTCAACAACACAATATGTGTAAAAAAAAATTAATATAAATTTATAAATACACTTCCTCGCTCGACGATACAAAATAGATTTCAAACAAGTATAGAAATTCAAATTCGATGGAAATCAAATTAAAGAGAATTTTGATTCGATAATAATTTTGAAATAGAAGATAAGGTAATCCAATTAACAGAATCGGGAGATGGACAAGCTTATTCAATTCACGGGCAACCTTAACCAGATCAACCGTAACTTCAAGAATAAGATCGATGTTAGATTACGAGGTAAATCAACATCGATCTCAAGAAATAGAATTCAGGTATTGCAGGAGATAGATAGCACCATAAACCGAGGATACAGAAATCTCCGGTAAAACAATGCTTATTGTAAAGGAGTTTCACCCATTTGCAAATCATTCGGCGTTTGGGGAGACCGCCGATTCATTATAAGGGTCATTCGAAGTGGAGTTATGGAATACTCCAGAATTGAAAGAAGACAAATAGTGAGGGACAAGCATGAATTTTGGAACCGAGGGAACGTTCCAAAATTCAAAGGGATTGAGTCGAAAGAAAGAGATTGAAACTCGAATGAGAGTGATTCTGTAAATACATTTACCCTATATGCTAAATTTTGCCTAGAGCCAAAGCTCTGATACCAACTGTGACGACCCGCTATTTTAGACCATTCGCATCCGCACATGTCGGACTTGAATAATTCAGAATACCGAATTGTAAATTTAAATTGGCAAAACTGAGATATACAGTAAATAAATAGTCACAGAATCACAGACACAGGGTAATAATATGCAGCGGAAATAAAAGAGATAGTAGTTCATGAAGCTACTATATAAATCTATAAAATACATCAGAGTTTACAACCGAAGAGTAATACGATACATCAGATATAAATCAGAATACATCACTGGAATCATCGAATACTGAAACAGAATAGATGGCTGGATCTTCAAACAAAGCTCCAACTCCAAAGGTGAGTCTCGAATACTGGTACACTCAGTCTGACCCGAGCGTAAAGCAAAACACAAGACACTCGAGTCAGGATTAATATTCTTATATCAATAAATCCAACTCAAGTGAAATAGCAATCGAAATACAAGTAACTCAAAGGATGTTGGAATAACCATCCTTTAAGGATCCGTTAAACTATCTACTATGTAGTAATGTACGCTAAGTAGATAATCTCTATCAGTAATATAAAGTATTAAAATAGCGTTAAGGCGTTACCACTATCCCCCTTAACACATTTTATAATGCCATAGTCTATACAACACCGTAAACCCCACTGTAAACTAGTGGTTATCAGAGGGTACCCTATAGGTATAACACTAAACAAAACGTAGTGGTCGCAAATAGGATAATCAGTATGACAAGGTACATGAGGCGATACCAACTAGGATACTAGTAGTTGCGTGATCCGGACTGATGTTGAGCATAGCCAGCAGCTACCTCAACACCGCGAAACAACACTCCCAAACCGAGGGGTGCACCCAAATCGAATCACAAAAGTAATAGATAAGGTATCGAAGAAGTGTGTCCGCTAGAGGTGGCGAACCTCAATGGCCCGGCACGGCTCCTGTTTTAGTCATGTCAGGGGTCATCCAATATCGTTCTCTTTCTTCAGTCAACGCGTTCACCAAACCATTCACTTCATTCTGGATCAACACTCCACGTATGATAGTTATTAAAGTGGTTTTCGGTATCGACAGAGAGTATGTCCATATCCGATCCCGGTCTCTTTAATAACTACGTATTATTACACCGATTGGTCATTTAATATATTTCAAAACAATCAATTTCAATTTCAATTAGAATTCGTAATAACATTCCATTTGTCTTTCTATATCCATTTCCATATTTCAAAACTTCCAAATTACCATTTCAAAATCTTATAATTCAATTTCAAATTATATTTAAACAATTCAAATATTGATTCAAGTTCGTACAAAAGTTTCATTCCGAAATTATTTAAATTAATTAGATTTAACATTCAAATCAATTTAAATTTATTTATCGATTTTATTCAATATTCGTTAAGTTTATTTATCATTCAAACAGTTTCTATTAAATTTCCAATTCGCTAAATCAATTACTTACGTTCATCTTCATTATATCAAACTTCAAATTTAACTAAATTAGATTCGCCAAATTAAATTCTCAAAATTACAAGTCTTACATTAATTTCAATAAATCACAATTTTATTCTTGTTAAAGAAATTCAATTTCACTTATTTACTTACTTAAATAATTTCCAAAACTTAATTAACAAAGAAACTCAATTTCAATTATTTATGAAGTTCCATTTCACTTATTCAAAAGTTCAGTTTCTCTTATCAAATGATTCAATCTAATAATTTCAACTTAATTATAATTTCAAACTTAATTATTAAATCATTCCAAACTTAACTCAATGAATAATTCCAAATTTAATTGTTAAATAATTCATTTCAAAACAACGTTCTTCCATCAGTTATTACATTAATATTTTGTTTCAGGTTTCAATATTAACATTTTCCTTTCATACGATTTTACGTTCCAATTTTATTTCAAAACCTTATTATTCAAAATAAATCTTTATTTTATTTCAAATCAAATTATTGACCAATCGGGTTTATTTAATGCTCTATCCTAAGTCAAGTTCATTTGGGTATTTATCATTTCAACCCGATTCCATTTCAATCCAACAATCAAAACATACCAAAGGGAACCTGCAGTGTGATAACTGGGATGGTGTCAAAGTAAATAAACAAGCAATAACAACAATCGATAACAATACAATAATCAATTCAAATAATCCCGAAATAATCGTATTAATTCGCATTGTTGTTTGTGCGAATTAATATAATTATCTCTAGAATCTACACTGTCATTTCATGTAGATTAAAGATTATTACATTACGGTTTTTCACTTGTCGTTCAATTTCAAATTTCATACTTCATCGATTATACAACATACATTTAACGGTTCAAAGTGTTCTTAACCAAATTCTACGTGTCAATTAATTTAGCATTTAACGAGGTCATATTATTCAAACTAACTAATCATATTCAACATATATGTTGATTCAAAATTTGAAACTATCCTACGTCAATTTCAAATTATTTATCTCTTCATACTTAACAATTTGACGTCCAATATAAACATCAACAATCAATCATTTATCAACCAAATTGGATTATTATTGCATACATAACAGATAACGGTGTCAGATGTCACAGGTGAACTGATACAGGTAATAGCATATATAACAGTGCAATAGATACAGCAGCATATTTCAATTGTCGTTTCAATTGAAATCTAATTTAATAAATAAAAGAATATTAATCGTGAGTGATCGCTCACCTTTCGAGGATAGAGATGCACGAGAAGATGACACGGATACGAACATTGATACGGACACTGAAATTGAGTTACGAATTCAATCATGAATCCCAAACAAAGCTAGATTGGCGCGAATTCGACGAATAGCTGATAAATAGAAATCGGTGAAAATATTTCAGAACTTCTTGATGTAGACCGAAACGAAATACATATATAATATTCTATCATATTGTTTTCTTAACCAATATTAGTGTATTTTTTTTTTAACTCGTTAAAATTATATATATAAAACTAATATAAACTCAGCTCAACAAAACAAAGAAATTTTATATATAACATATTATATCTATGGTTATCCAAACACCCCAGAAGAATATATATACATATAAGATGATAATTTAAAAGTTAAATAAACAGACCGATTATATATTATACTTAAAATATCTGTACTTAAATAATAACTTTATATATATATATAATGATGATATCATTTGCAGGCACATAGTTCTTATCCTTTATGTAAAAATATATACCTCTAAGCCTTCCACAGCAACATACGAACTATATAAAACATTATATATATTATCAAAACTATATACATAAACTTACTCAATACATAACACATACATACTAACACAAGCCTAGATTATATAGCCCATACAGCTAGGAATATTAGAATAAATTAAAATACTGGAAAGAGTATATATATAAGTATAATATTTTTGAAAACAATAGTATACCAATAACATATCAACCAACGCCAACTCCTTATATAACTAAAAATATCACTAACATATATATGATGCATACAGACGTGTACTGCTAACAACTTTATGCTCCTTAAATTGTATATATGTACCAAAGTAAACTTATATATACTATTACAAAATATACATTCAAAAGCCTTTCAATTAACTAACCGATCAAAGTGCATAACAATATACTTAAATAATTCCTCAAAAAGGAAAGCTGTTGCACAAAACAAACAAAATATAAACAAAGCAGCTATATGCAGACACTAAAAATAAATGATTTCCACTATATGTACAAATTCGCGTGTTATCATATATGCAGACTATTAACACCTGTATATAGATTTATTTAAACAGTATATATAGATCAGACTATATATGAAGATTATGCAAAATAAATATCAGTGCCACTTAAAACAATACGTACATTAAAAATCGTTTATATGCAAACTCTTAAACTAATATTCTTTAAACATACCAATGCAACAGTAACCAATATATAAACTTCAAAACTTAGAATATATATATGTGTGTTTATATAAACTTTAGCTTACCTTTTTAAAAATAGATGCTCGGGGACGAAGAGGTGAAGGTAGAGGCGAGTTGTAGTTAAGGGGGAGGCCGGCTGTGCTTGTCGGCAATGCGGCGACGGTTCGGTAGGTGCTGGGTGGTGATGGTTTGGTCGGAGGCGGAGAAAGAACGAGGCGCAGAGGAGAGAGAGAGTGCGGTGAAGGAGAGAGCGAAGATGAGGGAGGGGCCGGAGATTTGTGGTGGCAACCAAGTGGACGAAGGCTGGGATGGTTCGTTTCGGCCATCAGGTGGCGGCGCGTGTTGAAGGATCCGAGGTCGTGGGTTTTGAGGGGGAAGATGTGGGTGGCGAACGAGCACAAGGAGCGGGAAAATGGGCTCGGGCCGAGGGAAGCCATGGTGGATCTGGGAGGCTGAAGGAAGCGGTGTTCGGTAGCATGCTCAGGTGGAAAATATGTTCTCTGATGCAAATATGAGAGCAACATTTAAACGAACAGAGGAGTAAAGAAAGGAAGATTTGGGGAAGCAAGTATTTCTTTTGATCTGTTGTATATATTTTTTTTTTATGGAGGAGGCATTCGAAAGTAACAGAAAAAAGTGAGGAGGAGAAGATAAAAGTGAGATGGAGGAAAGTAATATAAAGAAAATAATCTATGTAATGTAATACAGCTGTAATTTATGCACAGCTTACAAAAAAAGGTAACGAAGAGACCACAAAAAAATCAAAAGGACAAATAATAAATTGAAGTGATGGCGACAACTGTTGCCAGTGGTACTGCAAAATCATGAATGCTAGTGTCCGTTGGAATTATACGATTTACAAATGAAAGGATAAAGGAAAACAAAAAGGTTCAAAACAGATAATTAGTACATTTACCATTTCCGTAGACTTTGCTGCGTACCGGACTCCGAAACACATGAATAAATATACTACGGAGATCAGCACGACAAGACGATCAAAACGGCATACGAATATCAGTGATAGCATTGAATTATAAAATTTTGAAATTTTCTACTGAAGGAAAATGCAGTAAAACGTCGAAAAATAAGAACGACGGAGCTATAGAAGTCCGAATTTGGAAAAACGAAAATGACGTCTTGCTCAGAAGGTGATTTAGAATTTTTCTATGTAAAGATATTTAGGTTTCGGAAATGGTTTATTTTCATCGATTACTAACTGATTTAGATTGAAATAAATTTACGCACGAAATGAACTTTCATATTTTCGAACGAAAATTTACCAGTTGCTATGTTTGATTTGACGCATTCCAAATTTGAAGTTTGAATAGCATCGGAATTTGTTTGTGAAAATTTTAAATTCTACACTAAATAAGCAATTTAAAAAAAATTAAACTGGGTCTGAATTTCAGGGTCGTTACATTCTCCCCCACTCAAAACTTTTCGTCCTCGAAAAGGAAGGAGGTAGGAGAATAGAAACAACCAGAAGATATAGTCATGGATTACAAAATAAACCATTAATTTAAACCATAGAAATTTCAATTTAAATTGATTTATATTTAACAATTTAACTTTAAATTCAAGACCTTCATAAAATCGATTTGGTTTCACAAATATTAATGTTAGATACAAAAGATTCCTTTCAGATGAAATTTAATTTAAATTCAATTAATTCAAGATATTCTCTTAAGTTGATTTAATTCAATTTATTAACTTCAAAACAAAAGTTTCTTCTATTAATCATATCTATTATTATATAACTTATTATTATATTTATCTCATAAACATTTATAATTAGAATTTAAGTGAATAACATTTATTATACGCACTTACATTTTATTAATAGAGACAATTTATATTATATATATCCAATTTTATTAAATTAACAATCTCAAAGATCATAAATTTTAATAGTCATTTCTTATAATCATACCTTATTCGACAAATTTTAATTCTTCTTTATTCCGAATTATTATTAAATTTATTCTCCTAATATATCTTATCACATTTATATTAAGTGTATTTAATTTATTATAACTACTCAAATTTATTTAATAATTCCTTTGATATCATTTTCTACGGTATAATATTCAATTACAAAGTTAACTTTTGAAAATTTAGGTAAGTTATATATAATGCAATTGAGTATTATCCAAATAAAATTTTATAATTCAGTTATTTCAAGTTAAGTATTTATGTAAAAGAATTTGGCTTAATTAATTGAAAATCATCCTTTAACAAATTTTTAAGAATTAATTTCCGATTAGCTTCAAACAACTTTGAGATAAAATAAATATATATATTCATAATATATCAAATCAAATTTAAATCTTCAATATGTATTATAAATCAAGTAATGTTTAGAAATTCAAATCAATTTATTTTTCAAAACAAACCGTAGCAAAGTTACAGAATATCTCTCCACTTCGAAAATCGAAAATGAATGTCGATGATGCGGCCGTCATCACCGAAATTATTTTCCACCGACAAGGAGAAGAGCCCTAATTTAATCATTTAAATTTCTTTGAAAACTATTTCTATTCGAAATTATTTTAAATAATATACATTTTAACTGTAAAACCATAACTCGAAATTATCGGAAATTAAATTCTCAAATTCTAATTTAAATTCACTTTAAATTCCAAATCAAATTATAACTAAGTTTTATACATTCATTTATTTATTTTTCAGACAATAAATTCATTAACAAATTTAATTTCAGAAAACTTATATGTAATATAATCATACAAAACTATTTTGTTTACCAATTTGGAAGCTATATTGTGTCAGTTTGTTCTGCTCAAGCGTTTTGGAAATCCTACCGATAGCGTTGATCAGACGAATCGATCGAAAACCCAAATCAACATCAACAACTCAACAACACAATATGTGTAAAACATTTTTAATATAAATTTATAAATACACTTCCTCGCTCGACGATACAAAATAGATTTCAAACAAGTATAGAAATTCAAATCTGATGGAAATCAAATTAAAGAGAATTTTGATTCGATAATAATTTTGAAATAGAAGATAAGGTAATCCAATTAACAGAATCGGGAGATGGACAAGCTTATTCAATTCACGGGCAACCTTAACCAGATCAACCGTAACTTCAAGAATAAGATCGATGTTAGATTACGAGGTAAATCAACATCGATCTCAAGAAATAGAATTCAGGTATTGCAGGAGATAGATAGCATCGTAAACCGAGGATACAGAAATCTCCGGTAAAACAATGCTTATTGTAAAGGAGTTTCATCCATTTGTAAATCATTCGGCGTTTGGGGAGACCGCCGATTCACTATAAGGGTCATTCGAAGTGGAGTTATGGAATACTCCAGAATTGAAAGAAGACAAATAGTGAGGGACAAGCATGAATTTTGGAACCGAGGGAACGTTCCAAAATTCAAAGGGATTGAGTCGAAAGAAAGAGATTGAAACTCGAATGAGAGTGATTCTGTAAATACATTTACCCTATATGCTAAATTTTGCCTAGAGCCAAAGCTCTGATACCAACTGTGACGACCCGCTATTTTGGACCATTCGCATCCGTACATGTCGGACTTGAATAATTCAAAATACCGAATTGTAAATTTAAATTGGCAAAACAGAGATATACAGTAAATAAATAGTCATAGAATCATAGACACAGGGTAATAATATGCAGCGGAAATAAAAGAGATAGTAGTTCATGAAGCTACTATATAAATCTATAAAATACATCAGAGTTTACAACCGAAGAGTAATACGATACATCAGATATAAATCAGAATACATCACTGGAATCATCGAATACTGAAACAGGATAGATGGCTGGATCTTCAAGCAAAGCTCCAACTCCAAAGGTGAGTCTCGAATACTGGTACACTCAGTCTGACCCGAGCGTAAAGCAAAACACAAGACACTTGAGTCAGGATTAATATTCTTATATCAATAAATCCAACTCAAGTGAAATAGCAATCGAAATACAAGTAACTCAAAGGATGTTGGAATAACCATCCTTTAAGGATCCGTTAAACTATCTACTATGTAGTAATGTACGCTAAGTAGATAATGTCTATCAGTAATATAAAGTATTAAAATAGCGTTAAGGCGTTACCATTATCCCCCTTAACACATTTTATAATGCCATAGTCTATACAGCACCGTAAACCCCATTGTAAACTAGTGGTTATCAGAGGGTACCCCATAGGCATAACACAAAACAAAACGCAGTGGTCGCGAATAGGATAATCAGTATGACAAGGTACATGAGGCGATACCAACTAGGATACTAGTAGTTGCGTGATCCAGACTGATGTTGAGCATAGCCAGCAGCTACCTCAACACCACGAAGCAACACTCCCAAACCGAGGGGTGCACCCTAATCGAATCACAAAAGTAATAGATAAGGTATCGAAGAAGTGTGTCCGCTAGAGGTGGCGAACCTCAATGTCCCGGCGCGGCTCCTCTTTTAGTCATGTCAGGGGTCATCCAATATCGTTCTCTTTCTTCAGTCAACTCGTTCACCAAACCATCCACTTCATTCTGGATCAACACTCCGCGTATGATAGTTATTAAAGTGGTTTTCGGTATCGACAGAGAGTATGTCCATATCCGATCCCGGTCTCTTTAATAACTACGTATTATTACACCGATTGGTCATTTAATATATTTCAAAACAATCAATTTCAATTTCAATTAGAATTCGTAATAACATTCCATTTGTCTTTCTATATCCATTTCCATATTTCAAAACTTCCAAATTACCATTTCAAAATCTTATAATTCAATTTCAAATTACATTTAAACAACTCAAATATTGATTCAAGTTCGTACAAAAGTTTCATTCCGAAATTATTTAAATTAATTAGATTTAACATTCAAATCAATTTAAATTTATTTATCGATTTTATTCAATATTCGTTAAGTTTATTTATCATTCAAACAGTTTTTATTAAATTTCCAATTCGTTAAATCAATTACTTACGTTCATCTTCATTATATCAAACTTCAAATTTAACTAAATTAGATTCGCCAAATTAATTCTCAAAATTACAAGTCTTACATTAATTTCAATAAATCACAATTTTATTCTTGTTAAAGAAATTCAATTTCACTTATTTCCTTACTTAAATAATTTCCAAAACTTAATTAACAAAGAAACTCAATTTCAATTATTTACGAAGTTCCATTTCACTTATTCAAAAGTTCAGTTTCTCTTATCAAAGAATTCAATTTTTATTCGATTATCAAATGATTCAATCTAATAATTTCAGCTTAATTATAATTTCAAACTTAATTATTAAATCATTCCAAACTTAACTCAATGAATAATTCCAAATTTAATTGTTAAATAATTCATTTCAAAACAACGTTCTTCCATCAGTTATTACATTAATATTTTGTTTCAGGTTTCAATATTAACATTTTCCTTTCATAAGATTTTACGTTCCAATTTTATTTCAAAACCTTATTATTCAAAATAAATCTTTATTTTATTTCAAATCAAATTATTAACCAATCGGGTTTATTTAATGCTCTATCCTAAGTCAAGTTCATTTGGGTATTTATCATTTCAACCCGATTCCATTTCAATCCAACAATCAAAACATACCAAAGGGAACCTGCAGTGTGATAACTGGGATGGTGTCAAAGTAAATAAACAAGCAATAACAACAATCGATAACAATACAACAATCAATTCAAATAATCCCGAAATAATCGTATTAATTCGCATTGTTGTTTGTGCGAATTAATATAATTATCTCTAGAATCTACACTATCATTTCATGTAGATTAAAGATTATTACATTACGGTATTTCACTTGTCGTTCAATTTCAAATTTCATACTTCATCGATTATACAACATACATTTAACGGTTCAAAGTGTTCTTAACCAAATTCTACGTGTCAATTAATTTAACATTTAACGAGGTCATATTATTCAAACTAACTAATCATATTCAACATATATGTTGATTCAAAATTTGAAACTATCCTACGTCAATTTCAAAATTATTTATCGCTTCATACTTAACAATTTGACGTCCAATATAAACATCAACAATCAATCATTTATCAACCAAACTGGATTATTATTGCATACATAACAGATAACGGCGTCAGATGTCACAGGTGAACTGATACAGGTAATAGCATATATAACAGTGCAATAGATACAGCAGCATATTTCAATTGTCGTTTCAATTGAAATCTAATTTAATAAATAAAAGAATATTAATCGTGAGTGATCGCTCACCTTTCGAGGATAGAGATGCACGAGAAGATGACACGGATACGAACATTGATACGGACACTGAAATTGAGTTACGAATTCAATCACGAATCCCAAACAAAGCTAGATTGGCGCGAATTCGACGAATAGCTGATAAATAGAAATCGGTGAAAATATTTCAGAACTTCTTGATCTAGACCGAAACGAAATACATATATAATATTCTATCATATTGTTTTCTTAACCAATATTAGTTTTTTTTTACTCGTTAAAATTATATATATAAAACTAATATAAACTCAGCTCAACAAAACAAAGAAATTTTATATATAACATATTATATCTATGGTTATCCAAACACCCCAGAAGAATATATATACACATAAGATGATAATTTAAAAGTTAAATAAACAGACCGATTATATATTATACTTAAAATATCTGTACTTAAATAATAACTTTTTTTATATATATATAATGATGATATCATTTGCAGGCACATAATTCTTATCCTTTATGTAAAAATATATACCTCTAAGCCTTCCACAGCAACATACGAACTATATAAAACATTATATATATTATCAAAACTATATACATAAACTTACTCAATACATAACACATATATACTAACACAAGCCTAGATTATATAGCCCATACAGCTAGGAATATTAGAATAAATTAAAATACTGGAAAGAGTATATATATAAGTATAATATTTTTGAAAACAACAGTATACCAATAACATATCAACCAGCGCCAACTCCTTATATAACTAAAAATATCACTAACATATATATGATGCATACAGACGTGTACTGCTAACAACTTTATGCTCCTTAAATTGTATATATGTACCAAAGTAAACTTATATATACTATTACAAAATATACATTCAAAAGCCTTTCAATTAACTAACCGATCAAAGTGCATAACAATATACTTAAATAATTCCTCAAAAAGGAAAGCTGTTGCACAAAACAAACAAAATATAAACAAAGCAGCTATATGCAGACACTAAAAATAAAAGATTTCCACTATATTTACAAATTCGCGTGTTATCATATATGCAGACTATTAACACCTGTATATAGATTTATTTAAACAGTATATATAGATCAGACTATATATGAAGATTATGCAAAACAAATATCAGTGCCACTTAAAACAATACATACATTAAAAATCGTTTATATGCAAACTCTTAAACTAATATTCTTTAAACATACCAATGCAACAGTAACCAATATATAAACTTCAAAACTTAGAATATATATATACGTGTTTATATAAACTTTAGCTTACCTTTTTAAAAATAGATGCTCGGGGACGAAGAGGTGGAGGTAGAGGCGAGTTGTAGTTAAGGGGGAGGCCGGCTGTGCTTGTCGGTAATGCGGCGACGGCTCGGTAGGTGCTGGGTGGTGATGGTTTGGTCGGAGGCGGAGAAAGAACGAGGCACAGAGGAGAGAGAGAGTGCGGTGAAGGAGAGAGCGAAGATGAGGGAGGGGTCCGAGATTTGTGGTCGCAACCAAGTGGACGAAGGCTGGGATGGTTCGTTTCGGCCATCAGGTGGCGGCGCGTGGTGGAAGGATCCGAGGTCATGGGTTTTGAGGGGGAAGATGTGGGTGGCGAACGAGCACGAGGAGCGGGAAAATGGGCTCGGGCCGAGGGAAGCCATGGTGCATCTGGGAGGCTGAAGGAAACGGTGTTCGGTAGCATGCTCAGGTGGAAAATATGTTTCTCTGATGCAAATATGAGAGCAACATTTAAACGAACAGAGGAGTAAAGAAAGGAAGATTTGGGGAAGCAAGTATTTCTTTTGATCTGTTGTATATATATTTTTTTTTTATGGAGGAGGCATTCGAAAGTAACAGAAAAAAGTGAGGAGGGGAAGATAAAAGTGAGATGGAGGAAAGAAATATAAAGAAAATAATCTATGTAATATAATACAGCTGTAATGTATGCACAGCTCACAAAAAAAGGTAACGAAGAGACCACAAAAAAATCGAAAGGACAAATAATAAATTGAAGTGATGGCGACAACTGTTGCCAGTGGTACTGCAAAATCATGAATGCTAGTGTCCGTTGGAATTATACGATTTACAAATGAAAGGATAAAGGAAAACAAAAAGGTTTAAAACGGATAATTAGTACATTTACCGTTTCCGTAGACTTTGCTGCGTACCGGACTCTGAAACACATGAATAAATATACTACGGAGATCAGCACGACAAGACGATCAAAACGGCATACCGATATCAGTGATAGGATTGAATTATAAAATTTTGAAATTTTCTACCGAAGGAAAATGCAGTAAAACGTCGAAAAATAAGAACGACGGAGCTAAAGAAGTCCGAATTTGGAAAAACGAAAATGACGTCTTGCTCAGAAGGCAATTTAGAATTTTTCTATGTAAAGATATTTAGGTTTCGGAAATGGTTTATTTTCATCGATTACTAACTGATTTAGATTGAAATAAATTTACGCACGAAATGAACTTTCATATTTTCGAACGAAAATTTACCAGTTGCTATGTTTGATTTGACGCATTCCAAATTTGAAGTTTGAATAGCATCGGAATTTGTTTGTGAAAATTTTAAATTCTACATTAAATAAACACTAACACTCATCTAAGGACTCAAGTCCTTAGCTTGGTGATCTGGAATGACCTTTGGTTTATGAGTGAATCTAAAGGAACTAGATGATTCATTATGATTTGATTAGTTGACATCCAGAGAATTGAATTATTGATGATTCTTCATTGTCAATATTTTGTCTTTAATAAGCATACCTTTCATTCGCAAGGCATGCTTTAGGGGCAAGTGTTATGGCTGAATTTTCTGAAATCTTCGAACAAACTTAAATGATTGAATTAGACTAATAAAAAGTGAAAAATGGATCCAAGGCCTTGGGAAACATCATGCAAATACAAGATACTGGTGATAACTTAAAGTGGGAAAGAAAAAAGGAATTTAAGTTTCACAACTCGGCCTTACAAAATCAATACTGAATCATGACTCGCTGAAAATGGGTAAGGACTTGGGTAGAACTCGAAGCAATTAAAAAAAGGTAGCAATGAAGTGAAATATTGTGAACCCGAAGTAATGGATAGATATACTCAAAGCAAATGAATGACTCGAAGGGCACCCTATGCCAAATCGGCGCGAGCTGTGCCTAATGGTTCGGTATTGAACCGTGGTGGGTAGGTCGAGGCGACTTGTATGTAAGAACTTGTACGACGTGGTAATTGTGTGGAGTAATGTTTGGAGACTATATCAGAGGTTTTGGCATATAAATAGAGATGGAAAGCGCTTAACACTTAGAAAAGGACTTTTCAATTTTCTTCATTCCAAATTTATGAGATTGAAGTGTTGTAAAATCGTAGCTCTTAAAAATTACTGAACTAGATTCCTACTAAGTTGTGATTGCCGAGTTATAATTTTTTTTTATAGAAATAGAGAAAAAACAGTATAACTCGACTAAGAGGATGTATGCCAGAGTGTTTGTAATGATCCCAGTCTTGAGTCAAATTTAATTTGATAATTAATATGAATTTTTGGATTAAATTGTGAATTACTTTGATATTTTTCAAATTAATTAAGATATGTGCTTGTTTATTTATATAAATAGATTGTAATTTGAAATTTGTATTTGAAAACATTTCATAATAAATAATATTTTTTTTTATTTATATATATGTATATGGATTGATTTTAAATTGAATTTTGGAATTGAAATTCAAAAATAAATATTTGGAAATAAATTTGCATTTGAAAAACTCTATATTTTAAAATATACAAGAAATCGTTTTGAAATTATAATATGTGTATATTTATACACATTGTGATTTGAAAATGATATTTCGAATTTGATATAAATGATTTTCAAAATCTATTTAAAAATTAAATATTATATTTAACTACGCTAAAAATAAATACTTATTTATTTAAGGGATGATTGCTTAGAATTAAATTGGATAAAAAGGTTTATATAAACAAATGTAGTTTGTATATATGAGAATATAAAAGTAAAAGTATAAATACAAAAAATATAAACATAATACATATGTAAATATATTTCATAATTTACAAAAGTATAAGTAATTGATAAATTAAGGGTTTAAACATAAAAATACTTGTAGTTACCAAGTGTAAAGATTTTAAAATACATAACAACAAGCGTAATCATTTTTAACATGCATGAAAACAAATGTCATTTATATTCTCGTTTTTAAAAATAAATAATAAAAAGAGATAAAAATAAGTTATATAAACACATATACTTCTATCTTCTTATTTTGGTTTCATGCATTCAAAATTAAAGAACAAATCTACAAATTTGAAAATACAAACCAAATCAAAACAAAAATCTGATCATCTCAGATCGGACAAGCAACTAAGATTCAAATTCAAAATCTGAAAACAGATTCAAGACCAAACAAGCAAACCTGGAAACAAGATCTATTTTCAAGTTAAAAGAAAAAGCAAAGCCGATCGTCTCAAATACTAAGCTTCAATCCAAATTCTTTCAAAACAAAATAGATTGAAGATCAAAACTGAAGCAATTGAAACAAAATCAAATCAGAGCAAAGATCAGAAAGCAAATTAATGATCAAACTTAAAAGAAAGCAATCAAGCAAAGTAAAGTTTTTAACCAACCAAACCTGAAAGCACTTCCAGTTTCAAAAGCTTTCAAATTTTCAACCTGATCAAGAGCAATTTTAAATCAAAGCATTCAAATATAACTCAACAGTCAAGCTTCAGGTCAAAACAAATTTTCCAGTTATCATGCAATTCCAGGCTTGCTTCTCTGTCTTTAATCAGGTGAGCAAACCTCTTGAACCTGTTATTATATCTTGATGTTGGATGATACTTGAAAGTATAATTGTGAAAACGTTTGCATAGAAGTAAATATGTTTGTGTATATATAGATATGAAATGGTTTGAAAATGTATGTCTACACACACACACACACACACACACACACACACACACATATATATATATATACATGCCTCTACTTAGCTTAACAGGTTTTCAAAACCTGATTTATAATTCAAAATTTCTTCCTCCAATCTTTTTTAAGATAAAATGTTTAAAGGAATAGGTTTGAATGATCAAGATTTAAATTTTAAAAATGGTTTTAGGCGAAGATGGAAAGTGGGATGATTGGGAAATGGAAAGAACGGTGAAAAACAAAAACAAGTGAGAAATTTGATTGTTAAAAATTCATGTTTTGATTATATAGCTATTCTCATCTTTAAAAATAATGATTTTTGGAAATAAAATAACAATTTTTAAGCTTATATATTGGAAGAAATTGAAGGTTGAATGGGACTGGGTTTTTCGTTGAATTCTGGCGACCGCGAAGTTCTGTGGTCTCGAGGTTGGAGCTAGAGGTAGGCTGGGTAGTGGAGATCATCAGAAAAATAGTGGCGCAGTTTTTAATCCATCGTGGTGGCGGGGCAAAGTGGATATGTGATATAAACCTAGTTTTAGTCGACGTCGGAAATGGGGTCGCCGTAGTGTCGTGGGTGCATCAGACATAGCCACGGTGGGTGAAATCAAAGCGGGGGACTATGGCGAAGATTTAGACATGTGGGCATGGTCTCTGGTCATGGTATGCGGTGGGGCGACGCATTTTTAGACGATTAGGTAGGATATAGTTTGTATCGACTTATTCGATCTTGATTCCCAGGTCGACTTGGGGATTTGTGTGGTTAGGTGGTTTTGGTAGGTCATCGTTGATCTGTAGACGGCGGCGAAGATGATCAGAACGCTGGCAAACTCATATGCATGTGCACAGATGTTTGGGTTGTGTCAGAAGTTGGAGTTGGAGAAGACGAAGTTGAACTCGAGTCTTTACTCGGGTAAGTGGGATCGTGGCTCGAGTGGGTTACCGGGTGTTCGTGAGTGTGTTAACAGGTTTATAAAATTTAAAAATTTAAACAAAGTTTCAAATAAAGAAGGAGTTTTTTTCTCGAGGACGGACTCGAGGGGATTAGCATCTGGCTCAGGTGAAAACCCGAAGTGATCTCGGGTTGTGTCGAAACAGTTTTTTTTTTGTTTTTCTAAAATAAAACAAGTTTTTCAAGTTTTAAATCTAATCAAGTTTTAAAAACATTCTTAATTAATGATAAATTTTCTATACTAGTTTTGGTTAATTAGTTAAAAGTTTTTAAAATATTTTTTTTAATTATTTAATTTCAAGTGTTTTACCTCTTTATTTTAAATAAATTCTTAAGTTTATTTTAAATAAACTTAATGTTGTAATTAAGAAGTAAATCAAAAAGATAAAAAAAAATTAGTCGTTAATTAATTTAAAAATCTAAGTTAATTTATAGATTGATAATAATTTTGTTTTAAAGATTAAAGGTTTAAAGATTAAAGGTTTAAAGATTAATTTTTTTTAAAGATAATTGATGAATAATTACTTTGTATAATTAAATTTAAGCTAATTACTTTATATAATTGATTTAAAAGCTAATTACTTTATGTAATTAAATTAAAGCTAATCACTTTGTGTAATTAATTTAAGGATAATTAATTATTGTGATTAAATTAAAGAATAATTAATGTAATTAATTAAAGGATTTATTAATTAAGGTTAATTAATTACTTAAAGATAATTACTTAATGAAGGTAATTAAGGATAATTAGTTAATGATTATAGGTTGATTAATCAAGTGATTAAGCCATAATTAATTAAAAGATAATTAATTTATGTGATTAAGGTATTAATTTGAGGATAATTAATTTATGAAAGTGATTAAGCATAATTTATTAAATGGTAATTAATTAAGGGTTAATTAATTAATGTAATTAATTAAGGCTAATTAATTAAAGAATAATTAAATAATTAAAGATGATTTATTTAATGATTTGAGGTTTGATTGATTTATTAATTGAGATTGATTAATTAATAATTAAAGTTTAATTAATTTATTATTAAAAGTTAATTAATAAATGATTAAAGGATAATTAATTAAAGGTTTGCAATTAATTAATGATAATTAACTAGGATTAGTAATTTATTCATGAGTAATTAATCTGGTTATAATCAGGTGATTAATTGATCTTGCTTATAGATGTTTGGATTGTATTGAATGTTTTAAATTGTGTGATATCCCTGATATGTGATGTGCTCTGATATGATTGAGCTGTGAACTGTGATTTATTTATCTGTGATGAATTTACATATTTATCTATGAATGAAAGATAAGCATTATAAGATTATACCGCTTATCGATATTGTTGTGCTTAAATTGATGATGGTTGTGATATTGTATTGTTGTGTGTAAAACCCTTGGACTGCACCACACGCACAAATATGGATTTCACGTGGAATTGGTCAAGTCACGGATATTTTGAATTTAAATATTATTTGGTTTAAAAGTTGAATTTTGAATCCAAAATGTTTGGAAATGAAATTGGGCTGAATATGAAAAGCATTTGAAAAGGAAGTTTTGAAATTAAAATTGTTTTGAATATAGTATGGCTTGTTAAAGCTTTAAATTTAAAAGTATTTTGGAAATTATGGTTTGAAGGGTTATATAAGATATATAATGTGTATATATGGATTTTAAACCATTTTAAAAGTATTATTTTGGGAATTTAAAATTAACCCAAGTTTATACTTTAAAGTCTATAACTTGTGCATATTTGATCGGATTTTTCCGAAACGAAAACTCTTTGTTTTCAAGTGATAATAGCTTCCATATAAAGGAAGAATTCCCAGTTTTTGTTGAAAGGTTTTCAAATATGGGTGAATAAAAATGGATACGTTTTTGAAATTTGTGAATAAATCTTTGTTAAAGATTTGGCGAACCTTGTTTCAAATTGAAGTGGATTTTAAAAGGTGAATCTTTTGTTTAAAAGATTAAAAGCGGAAATTTGTTTAAACCATTTGAAAGAAAGATTTTGGGCTAAAAGTTGTTACTTAACTAAAGTTCCAATACATCCATATGGTTTTAAAATTAGCGTTCATTATTCAATTTAGCCAAGAGAGGACTTTATGTCATAAAACCTATTCCGAATAGTAATACAACATAATGGGAGTGCATTTGAAGATGGTGGTGAAGACCTGGTATTTTCGAGAACGAAAGGATTACCTGTCGAATATCTCTATCATTGAGTCGCGCCGGTATAGAGATCTTCATATGTGATGGGGAGTCCGATCGGGGTTGTGAATACCCGGATTTGCAACGGCTTCTTTTGAAGTGCCTTCGGTTCTATTTGAACCCGGAACGGACTTGTATGGATGTATGTCTGACGTTACACTTTGAGATGTAAAGCTAGTTTCTATCAAATAGATTTCTGTTTGGTGGCAGAGAGTTTATTCTCTTAGCTTAACATCCTTCTCTGAGATGTACAAGCTCAGATGTTATGTAGTTGGTATTTACTAGTGATACATTCCCAATTTGGTAATGTGGCATGCTAAGTGTTGTTGATCATTTGTTGATCAAAGCATGGCTTTTGTGAAAAGCGTAGCTTTATGGACGAGACTTCATCGGACCTCACAACCCGAAAATGGTCAAGATAGGAAGAATGCAGCAAGGTTATGAGGGTCGTGCCCTTTAGAGTATATGCATTTTCCTTCTGGATAAAAAGTGGTATCATGGTATGGAGCCCAGATACTTAACTTATGTTGTTGATGCTATTTGTTGGTGAATCCCGGGATAAAGGTCGGTGACGACCGGGGAATAGTATACTCGTGACAGTTAGTTACTTAGTTATAGAGCTAACCCGACCTTGTGTTGGTAGAGAGCTGGTTAAGTTCTCAGGGTTACCCTCCACAAGCGTACCCATGTGGTGAGGAAGTTCCTTAGCCTGACCATTTGTTGGAAATCCAATCAACCAATGCGCGCCCTTTACGATTGCAATTGTATAACCTACCATTCTTAAATGGTAGACATAGTAGGCATAATATTATGGTTCCAATGCTGGCTAAGATTAATATTATACTTTCATATTTGTTTTCTGCACTATGAACTAATAATAATATCAAAAGGATTTTGCATATCAAGCATGTTTGACTACCATGAGGAGAAATCTCCCCCAAGTGTGCGATTGCATTGTGTGTGTGCCGGAAGGCCTTATGGTAGTTTCATTTTCCAAAAAGCATTGCGGATTTCTTTTTATTTCCTTTTGTTTTTTTTTCTTTTCAAAACAGCTGTTTTTGTTTGCCCATACCCATCCCATGACTGACCTGGAGTTTATTGTTCCCTTTCTAAACTCTGGATGCCCACAATTTTCCACATGGGCAGCCTAGAGTTAGGTTTTCAGATAGTCAAGTAGTAGGTGTAGCTTTTGGAAATCCATGGAATCTTTGGTTTGGCGATCGCATTGTGTTTCAAGTTCAGCTTGATGGTGGTTCGAGCTTCTGGCTTGGAGTTTTGGAGCTTGGCATTGAGGATGTTGCTTTCTGCTATTGATGCTGGTGTTTTCTGCTGTGTCTTCCGCAATTGTGAATCTTTGATATGTGTTGATCATTTCATTTGTATCATTATTGTATCAAATGTTGTGTATCAATAATATTATTCTTCTATTTCCACTGTGTTGTTATCACCTAATGTTGTTATAAGCTCTAGCGTGAATCGAATATCGACGTTTGAATCTGCGGCATTCGAATACGAGTGATGTATTTGGGTGTCGATTTTTCAGATGCTGGATTTCAGGTCGTGACAGTGTTCGCCAAACCACAATAAAAATTTTGTATTCTTTTCTTCCTATTTCTTTCTTTTCTTTGAACTTTTACATTTCATTACTTACTAGGTGTTTATGCCAATTTTGGTGCAAACAAAAGCACTATTCAATATAGATCTTATCTCCTTAGTTGTATGAGTTAGTATCACAGTTAACTGTAGTCAACTAAAAGTCAAACGATTTAGCTAAAGTAGTTAATAATAAATGACGTTGTTGAACTATCGACTTTGTTTGTGGACTAACCAAGTTGAATGTGGATAATATTGGATTCCGACCAATACCAAATTCCCTACATCTTAAAATTATGTTGTGTTTACAAATAGAATATGCATAAATTATTGTCACTATCGGTACCAATTAAGGTAAGTGAATTATAATTTTACTGAAAAGATTTGTACGGAATGAATTTAGGTAGACTGCCACACAACTAGCTAAGGTGACATGTGAATGTTATTATTTGAATTGCTCGATGTTATTCTTTTTATTGAATTTTTACCTCTAAGTCACAAAATTATATCTGCAAATTCTCTGAAAAACCACATTATTTAATTGGTTTACAATGTATGTTAAATTAATTAATATTTAAGAAATATTAATTATTGATGTATTTGATGTTTAGCGTATTTGTAATAAGTGGTGTAGCTCCTAGAAATTTTCAACATGTGATTAATAATTATTTGAATGTTTATATAAAAGTGATATACATACATATTGATGTATGATATCGATTTATATTTAACAGGCTTTAAATATCAGTACTTAATTAATGGATTTATTGTTCTCTTATCCACAAATGAATCATGCACTGCCGACCAAAGATAAAGGAGGAAATCATTTAGTTATCAGATCTAGGATTAATTAGGATATAGGAAGGAAGTAAGAAATGTTTTTGTTCTCTCCATAAAAACAAACCTGCCTCGTTAATTCGTTAACAAATTCCTCTTTCTTCTTTCTCCTTTCATAGTCGCTATCTTCGACCGCTATTCCCCATGGCTAAAAAAATTCCACCTAAAATAAATTAAGTGGTTCATTCGATTCTAGCAAGATCAAGTGGTGACTGAAGCAATCTAGAAGGCAATTCACAAATCGGGAGGCCACTATGGGATAGAACTATTGAGGTAACTATTCATATCTTATTTTTAATATGCACATTGCTGATATATATTTGTGCTTTCGAATACATATTAATGTGATGTTTCAATTATTAAAAATTGATTGTAACTTTTTAATTTGTTTTAAAATGTAAATTATTGCCACCACAAATACACAAAGTACATACATACATGTATGTATGTGTGTGTGTTAATAATTATAGAATTTGGTCATATTTTTTATATGATATCAAATTTTAATGTATAGAAATATCTTTAATATACACACACATATAATTATATACATATATATTTATATATTAATAAGATAAGTCTTCTTATGTAATGTTATAATTAATATTATTATATATAAATATACTTTATTAAAACTCATCTACTATTTGATATATGTGTGACAAAGAAATTCTTAATTCTTAGAATAATGTAACGTTGTTTACAAGTGAGTTAATTTATAAATATTTATTTGATATTTCAAATTTATGAAATTTAATGCTTAATAATCTTGTTTATGGATATATATGGAATCATATTTCCCATTTTCTTCTACAGGTTGGAACTTTTTTAAATAGGAATTTGTAAAAGAGTAAGATGGTAGATCCTTTCTATTCTCTCTTCAAATACCAAACCTTCATCGATATATTTATGATATCTACTTTAGTTAAATATATATATTCATTTTCAAAACTACATACATAAATAATTATATAGCAATACATAATATATATACACACACACACAATCTATGTATCCGCTACTATTTAATATATGTATACAAGTCATATACATATATTATAGTATATTTAAACATGTATATCTATTTAGGCACTTATACTCTTGATTTGCCTATGAATTTATCAAATGCGTATGTAAGTATAACCTTATACATATATTATAGTATATTTAAACACGTGTATCTACTTAGGCGTTTATACTCCTGATATGCCTACTAATTGTATATGTAAGTATATTATATGTATGTGTGTGTCTCTGTGTGTGTGTTTATGTGTGCATACAATAGATATAAATCCCAATATTTGTATGTATATATATAGTTATACACATGTTTATACATCATTATTCTATCATGTTAATGTATGAATATTTGGATATATCCAAAATAATCATTACATTATCATGTCATGTTATTAATATATATGATACATTCAGTGTAAACATCAAATTGACAAAATTAATTTGATTAATTATACAAATAAAAGTATTTAAAATATTATTTTATTTTAACATATATAGATTGGATCTTAAGCTAATTGATAGATTCATAGGCCCATTAATATTCAAATAAGGAATTTTGTTTGAAATTTACCAATTTCACCATTTGCCAAATGGGATGGAATCAATAAAACTACTGCACAACTAGATAAATAAATATATATATATATATAACTATTATTCACTAGAATAGGTAATCCATAAGCCTCATGCTCATCTCCACTAATTAGCTACCATATGTAGTCACACCAACCTATTTCTCACCCTATTCATGAGAGTACCCGAGAACTATAAGAGAAGTGACAACTAAATTAACTTCGGGTTAGATAATAGTTTGGTATGAATGGCCCATGTGCCCAAAATAACATAAAAACTCAACTTATACATAAATATGGAATATGAATATAAAAACCTATAATTGTGAAAATGGCCAAGAGAGATGTCTACTGCACTACACTCATGTCACTCTCTTGCATATACACATTATCATATAAACGCAACATGTCTAATCACCAGTAGGAAAACAGATTTAGTTTTACATCAATTGGATATATAGTGTTCAGAATAGTATCATACATAAAAAACATTAACGACATCCAAAACCCATTCATCCTCACCACCATAGTGCTATCGAAAATATGATGACATAGATGACAAACCGACTACTAAGAAGAGGAATAGGCTTGACCCACTTTTCATAATAGCCCATTAGAATAGCGTGTCTAGTAGTGAGCATCAACACTTTTTCTTGCATTGCACCATCCTCATAAGGTAATACACTATCCACCTATAAGTATTTAGCATGTACAACTAGCCTATTATTGTTTGACATAGGGTTAGCATGTGACACAATCGATCTCTCTCAGTAACTACAAGTATTTTTTAATCAATGCTCCCTTGGTACTTTCTCATAGTTTGAACTGCACTAGCACTCCTGCCTAAGGGCGAACAAACCTATTTATGACTCATTTTGCATGCATAGTTCCTACTTAAACATGCTCACATTTTATCGGTCCATATCTTATCCATTGGCCGAACAGTAGTCAACCATGCCTTACAAAACCTAGCTCGCCAATCCATTGCTGCAAAAATCAAAGACCTCATGTCAACCCACCTTGGAATGGACCTAATTTTCAACCCAGAAATGCCCATCGAACCTTAGGCCCATTCCAAGCTGGAAGTTAGTTGGTAAAGTTTAAAAAAAGAATAATACATAGAGCTATCTATCTACACACTCAAAACCTCATAGTGGAAGGATAAATTATAATATCAAAACAGTACCCATTTCATTAAAAATTCAAATGTTAGAAACATACAATAGAATTTCATATAACAATGCCAAATATCCATAAAAATATATTTTTAGATACATAATAACTTTAATAAGTACATTAGAAATATAAAAATAACATAGATAGCTTAATAACTAACATAAGTCTGCATCTTCACCATGATCTTCGAAAATCCACATCATCTTCTCTAACCCATGTTGTAATGAGGAGGGAGTCAGAACAATAATCTCTGGTGAATAAAAATCTCAAGCTTTCTATAATAAAACTTGGGCACTATAATTCAAGTACGAATATGTCCTACGTAGCCTATACCATAAGTTTCCTTACTACAAGCTCTAATACTTTTCTAGTCCAATTCTATAACAATTACTCTTTCTATCCCAATAAACCATTATTCTTTCAACCCAATAACCCTTTTCCATCTGTAGGCAAAAAGCCATTCCAGTCACTTGCATGCATCGTCAATAATGTTCTAGCAACGTAAGAGACAGTACCCAAGCCACTTAATACCTCTTTCACATGAACTAGACAGACTCTGACCATTTAATACCTTATTCAAGGCAGGTCCCCTTCACTTAATACCTATCCTGAGGTATACTCCTCGTTGGTATTATCTAGCTGAATTGGATAAAATCTCTTCAAGCCACTTATTACTTCTTTTTATGGGAGAGGTGAACCATTAATCAGCGACTTAATACCTCACTCGAAGCAAACCTTCCCTGAGATATCATCTACCATGCCTACCTGCTAACCCCGATCATTTAATACTTCCTACATAAGGAGTTGGCGGGCCCTCAATTAGACACCCAATAACTTCAACCCTAAAGCAGGTACTCCATATTACAACCCATAATCCAAACAGTGTCGTCTCACATTAGTCCGACTATTTGTAGATACTATTAGCTGATGGGTAGCTTTATCCTACAGAATTTGGGACTAATCTTGCGTCCTCTAGGGGTACTTATTATAGGCGATGTCTCGCATCAGCCCCAAACTCACACTATTGGTTGCTAGACTAGCTGGATAGACTTTCATGTGCTTTGGACTGACCTCGAATCCCTATAACTTAGCCATAATTCACAACACTCTCTTTACATACTATCACACATCACATTGCATTCCCTATTAAGGCCTTATAAGGAAAAACCCTTATTTCACCTTAACTACCAATTTCATTCCTAGATTTAATATAACCTAATTACTACACAATTAATACACTATTAATTATACATTATATATATGCTAATATATATACAACCTAAACAAATCGTATAAATGTCAAAACTTTAGATTTATACAAGTCTAATTCCATATTAGCAAACATAACATATAATCAAAGTTCTTAGTTTATCAACAGACTGTATAAAACAGAATCCATACCAAACTTAATTTATACTAAAATAAAGGAATTAACGTTAATAGAAACTTACAATTCAAATCCTTTTATGCTCTGTTCAACTTCTTTGCAATAAATTAAAAAAGAGAATTTCTATCTAAATTGTGAAAATAGGCAGTGCAAAAAACGAACAAAAGAAACCGTGCCTTACACACCATATATTTACTTATTTCTTTTCAAAACCCTTAAGAGGATTCAAAGAAAAAGATAAGAAGTAGAATAAAATATAAAACATTAAATTGCAGTACCTGCATGATTCCATTATTTTAATTAGAATAATTGAGGTACTAACTTAAGAATTAACATTTTGCTTTAGGGGAACTTTAGGGTTTTAGTGCGATGTTTTCGCAAAAAAAAATTCCCCAAAGACATATACCTATCCAAGTTATACTATAAAATTAATAAAATAAGAAAGTACACTTTTAAGTAGTCCTTAGCTCTTCCTTTTTGGATTTGTTTACGCATGCACCAATCTTTTACAGGCTTCTTCTTTTAGAAATATACAACAAGGGAATAAAATTCGAATTAAATTCAAAGATTTAGAGATTAGAGGAGAAAATGATCAGAAATTGAATAATAAACAAGATATTTTCTGAATCTTTGAAGAAGAGACTGACAGAGCTTCACTTGGTCCCAAAATAATTTTTGAACAAAAGTAAGGGTGCTAGGCTCTTATTTATGGTGATTAGTAAGCACCAAGACCATCAGATTTAATTCGGTTAAAAATTATAAAATCCAGACCGTTCAAGTGTAGAAAACCATAGCCATCATCCATGATCACCAGTCGACAGGGTCATCCTAGGTGATCAACCGATTTTAGGAAGCAATCGATCGGTTTGCCTATTTTGGAACTATTTAATTTGTGTCCTTGTACATTTATTTAATTCCTTAATTATCAATTAACCTTAATCTTTATTTTAACATTTATTTAACCCCCAAGTCTAATTATAGTTAAATTTTAAAATTTAAATTTTAGAATTGATTATTGATTTGAATTTGAATTCCATTTAAATTGTTCTAAATTCGAAAACTTCGAACGTTAATAACATTTACATTTGAGTTCCATTTTCAAAAACTTTATATATGAAAATTGGTCAAAAATTGCTACGGATGCAACGACATAACTTTCCTGGTCAAATTCTGATATTTGTAAAATTGCCATTTTTAACCTTATCTTATTTAATTAATTAATTCCTTATTAATTTTTATAGGGAATTACATTCTACCCGACTTAAAAAGGATTTTGTCCTTGAAATCCCTTAGGGAGAGACAATGTGACGCACGGTAAGCAACAATGTTATAAAACCAAGTTATCTATATAACCATCAACAAAATAAAAAGTGCCACGTGGTTATGTATGCAGACATATCATAGGTGAGCTCAATATTAGTGTGAATGCTAGTGTCATGATATATATAGGCATGTATGCAAACATCCTAAATGTGCAAAATATTTTCTTGTATAAGTGCAAAATTGATAGTAAAAAGTGCGAGCACTATCCTACCATCTAATCTAGAAACCACGATATAACTAAAACCTAATTTTGGAGAGAAAAAGTTTACCAGTGCAAAGCAAAATATAGGGAGTTCTCGTCTTCTTTTTAGTTCCATATATGCTTTCCGCTGGGTTATCTCCGCATTGTACTAGAACTAGCTTAATTTCTTTATTGCAGGGCTTCCTATTTTTGTGCTCTACAATGCATGCAGTGGCACGGGATACTATCAGCTTTGTTACCACGGTGGTTATGATATGGAGGCATTTCCTCAAATGCAAATCGTGAAAAGCATCATGGAATCCAACCGACTTATCCAGTAGCTCCACACGATAAGCAGGCTTCCTATTTTTTCTAAAACTGGGAAAGACCCAACAAATCTTGATGCTAACTTTCCCTTCTTTTCAAATCTCATGACCTTCTTAAGCGGGGAAACGTTAACAAATACCATATCCCCTACTTCAAACTCTTACTCTTTTCTTTGCTTGTCCATGTAGGATTTCTAGCAATCTTCTGCGATCTTCATTCGCCGCCTAATCAATTCTACCTTTTTTGAAGTCTTTCAAACTAAACATTGTCTAAGTAAAAATTGTACGGTGGCTTACCACTAACAATTAAGCAATTTGCATGACCTCTCATAAAGCGCTTCGAAGGGTGCCATTCCAAACATTGCTTGATGACTATCATTATATGCAAATTCGATTGGAGGTAGGTGCTACTCCCAGTGTCCTCCAAATTCCATGATGCAAGCTCTCAACAAGTCTCAAGATCCTATTCATCCTGTTGCTTTGACTATCGGTCTATATGTCATAAGGAATGCTAAGATTCAGCAAAGTTTTTAAAACTGCATACAAGATCCTTCAAAATTTAGTAGTGAATAAGGAGTCCCTATCACTAAAAATGCTAACTGGATTTCCATGAAGTCAAACCACCTCATTGATATAAATATGTGCTAAAAATGCTGCGGAACTATTACTTTCAACAAGAATAAAATAGGCACTTTTAGTGAGTCATCCCATTAACTAGATAGCTTCATTGCCTTATTGTCTCCTAGGAAACCAATCTATAAAATCCATCGATATATGCTCTCACTTTCACGTTGGAATCTCCAATGTGAATAAAAATCTTTCAGACTTTCCATGCTCGGTCCTTTTCCTTTAGCCCGTTAAACACCTAGAAACAAATTCATCTACCCTCTTCTTCATCCCTAGCTAATAGAAAATTTTCTTTATGTCCATATACATCTTTTCCCCTCCAGGATGAATGGTCATCCTTGAATGGTGATACCCGACAAGAACTTCCTCCAACACACTGTTAATCTTTGGGATACAAAGATGTCCATCTCTCCTCAAACATCCCTTTTCGTCAATTGCATATCTACTGACATAGGGGAATTATTCTCCTCTGCCTAGCTTACCTAAAATATCAACTATATCATCATCCTTCTTTTGTTCAAGTCCAATGCGGTCCATCAATGTTGGCTTAATCTCCATTGTTGCCAAATAGCCTTGAGTGGGTTCTGTTGGCGGTTGGAAGTTGAAATTCAAGAGGAACTCAAAATGACTCCACTTATATATAGAACCTGAGGTAGCATGCCTTTGGCTAAGGGTATCGACGATGAAATTTCCTTTTCTAGGGTATACTGTATCCAAAATGTACAGATTTACCCAGCTTCGGATAAACCCTGCCTACATGCTGCCTCCAAGGCTTCTACTAGAAATTAAGTAGTCAAACGCTTACACACGTAAACTTATGACACCCCCTATCAACTAACTTAACTCTTCGCTCAAAACCCTGCCACAACACATCCACTGAGTTGCGAATTCTTAAACTACACTACCGTAGTTTGTCCCCTATTCACACGACTAGAATTTACAGAAGTTTAAAAGAAAAAACACAAATTTAAAAGACAAACTAAATCAAAAACCTAATTTTAAAAAAAAATCCCAAACTATAAGTCGGTCGAAAATAAATCAAGTGGTAATTCTTTTTAATTCCTTCAGCCCAACTCCTTGTTTTATTTCTTTGGCCTTTAATTCTTTGAGTTAAAAGTGGCAGCTTTATCTATTGCTCGTTCGTTTCTTCTTTTTTTAAAATTACAGCTTTGTAAATTGAGGCGCCACTTCAATTGATCGTTCGAATATATAATCTTGCGTTGCTTGCTTTGTTGAATGATCGTCTCTTCAATTTTGCTCATGGATGCTTCAATTAAGTCGAATTTGAATGATGCTTGAATTGGTACGTGTGTTCCTTTTTCGATTTATATTATACTCGACTTTGATTCAAGTTCATAATTGATTCTATGCATTGTGATATTGCTAGAACTCGAAAGATTTGAAAACACCAATGAGGAATGGGCTAAATAGGGTTCGATACCCCTTAATTTACATTCATATATATATATATATATATATATACACGTATATATTTCTTTGAATTCGTTAATAATTTTGCTCAGGCGTTTGATATTGTTTGGATGCTGGTGATGTTTTCTGACTTATTCAATTTCATATATTTGATTATTTGGCCACCACTGCATTGATTTTGACCTATTCGAACTTGCTGCTACTTAGGACTTCGATCATTTGGAAATTGTGTCCTTGATCACCACGGCTTTGAATTCTATGACATTTAAGCTTTACTTTGGTCGTGGTTGACTTCGGCTTGATTTGTGATACTATGACAATATTTTCTTCGGCTCTGTCTTTGGTTTGAAACTGTTACATGACTTCGACCACTTTGGAATTTTTTGTACCAATTTGATTTTGTTTGAAATTGCACTTGCTTTTGTACATTTGCATCTTTGAGTCACTTGTGCATGCTCTGTTGCAATGTTGTGCTAACCTGGTTGAAGTTGTTGCATTGTACTTAAAGTCTGTAGCTTGGTTCTCTGTATATTGATGTCAACATTGCCTCCTTTTTGTAATGAGTTGCTGTCTTGTACATGAATTTGGTCCGCACTTCAGAAGAATGCATTACATTGCTCATATGTATATTAGTACTTTGGTGCCATATGAATTTGAATCTGCACTTGTATTCAGTTGGCTTGCTCACTGGCCTTCACTATATATATATATATATATATATATATATATATATATATATATATATATATATATATATATCTGTGTGTGTTCAGGTTGGAATTTACAGTCTTTTGTGTGGTTGCCAGATCTAGTTGCTTCACTCGCATATTGAACTGGTTGCCTTGAGTACATATGTATATAAAATGTTTGTTTCACAGGTGAAATTTTATATTGACGTCACCTCTATTTGTAATGGTTCATTATGTTGATCCTTGATTTTCTAGCCTTCACTTGATATCTGCTGCACCACTGTTTCCTTTGTCTGGTGACATTTGGCCTTGTGTATTTGTACATGTCTGAAACACTTTTGTATCAATTTGTGGTGCACTTTTTGTTCGAATCTGGCCATTGGTTCATGTTGTAGCTTGACTTGTTTACTTGTTTCTCTAACCAGTCTGGGTTCAAGTGTACATTTGAATTTTTGATCGAGGCTGTGTTGTATGCATCTTGACCCATAGTTTTGTATTGCACCTGAGTTGAATCCAACTTAAAGCTAAGGGTTTGACCTTGTGCTCAATATCGTGACTTACTATTTATATTTCACTTGAGTTGAACCCGATTTTGATTGAGTTTGACCTTGTGCTCACCTATCCCTACAGTTTTGTCAAGTGTATATCGGTGCGTGCGACCTTGTGGCATGTACAGTGATACACTGTGCATGTCACAAGTTGTTCGTGTATGATGAATTCAAAATCAAATTATGCCGAGCAACCCAAATAACTGAGGCAAATAAAATTTGCAAAATCACATTTTATTTTAGATTGAAAAAATATTTCTTTTTCAATTTTATTACAACAGTGCTTATTTTGCAGATTGCTTAGATGCTGGATTCAATCTGGAATAGAGTTGAAAATAAATACGAGTGAATGAGTGATACGTAGTGAGGACAGTCGTATAAATTGAAATGTATTGTAGTTGAAATTTTGTATATATAATGAGAGCACAAATTTGTACTATTCAAAATTGTAATAAAATATTTGTTTGAATAAATATCGGTTTCAATTTAAATTCTGTGTGGTTTATTTTATTCAGTAAATATTTATTAATTATGTGAAAAATAAAATAGTACATTTAAATGAATATAAGTATGTTTACTATCATCAAACAAAAATCATATACTTGCATATTCAATAATCTCCCCCGTTTGATGATAACAAACATATATTTAAGATTTTGAATTTATTAAACGTATTTTATTATTCATTTTTGCTTCCCCTATTTGAATGCTCCCTCTCTCCATAAAGCTCCCCCTTCATATACACACGAAAATAAATAAAAATATGCAAACGAGCCTAGATGCAAATAGAAAATGCAAACTAAAATATTTGACCTTTATTTAACAAAAACTTTATTTTTCTCTCTCCCTTTTGTTATCAGCAAAATAGTAATAGTGTTAGAAAAATAGAGATAAAGTGATAGACATTAATCAAACATTAAAACTCAATCGAATATAAATATTAAATTTCAATAAAAAAAATCAAACAAAAATCATAAATACTCTTTGTGTCGCATATTCCACTTTAAAATGATATGGGTGATGTTGGTATATAAAACCACATAGTTGTGTCTATTTGTGTATATTTATACTGGGAATTTGGAAATATAGCAATCATGCATAACTGTTAGAACTTTTAAATGAGATTAGTGGTATTCCAAATTTTTTTAAAAATGAATTCAAGTATCTTCTAACCACGCATAACCGTGAGTACTTTTAAATGGTATTAGAATCAACTTTTCTATTTAATGAATTAATTTTGACATGTGTTCCACACATGCATAACCGTAAAGATTTTTAACGAGCATGGAAGTACATAATCAAAAATTCCAAGTAATTCACCCATGCATAACTGTATGGAATTTTAAATGAGAGTGAATACTTTGGATGTTTTATATTTCTAAAAATATAATAAAATGAAAAAAATTATTACTGTTTAAAGCACCACGTATTGTTATACTATATTGGATTTTGATGAGTGATAGTCGATAGAAATATGATAGCAATAAAGATGGTCATGAAATTTTTACCATCAAAAAGTATTTATAACTCTTGTTTAAATTTCTAAATAAATTTACTAAATATACCATCTCAAGTTATAATATACGATTGATATCAACATTCATCACTTTTTCAATCACTATTTATCTTTTCGATAATCAGTAGGGAGTCAGATTAGTCAATGTAGTCATTTAAGATCAAATCCAAATATAATTATAAAACCAAATATTCTAAGATGATTAATCTGAAACAAGGTCAAAAAAAAATATTTTCTGTAAGGGGTTTCTATGAGAAAAATATCTAATAATTTGAAATGAAAAATATGCAGATTTTTTCTTTGAAAATGCGATGCAGCTAATGAATGTCTCAATAATCACGTTCCACTAGTAGTTTTTTTATCAACAAGATTACCAGTGCGATCTACATCTAAATTTCCTTTACTCAAAATTATCATTCGTCGGATATGATAGACCAGACTGTAAAGCTGCAACAAATTCCTTAAAATTCTTTTCTACAACTTTTAGATAAAATTCTTTTGGATTTTAATTGAAGCCGCGCCAATAAACAAAACTGTGAATATAGAATCAGCCATAAAATAACCAAATGTATTTAAATAAATGAATATGAACTAGTTCAAGAATGAAATGATGATTGGTCAATCATTTTGCACAAATCAGAACCAAAAATAAGAACATGTCAAATAAGAATATATCAAATAAATATAAGTCGAAATCAAAATCAAAATCAACATTTATTTCTTTATCATATAACTAGCTGATTTAAATTCAAATTGTGGTGCAGATTATCACATTTAATATATCTTTCAAGATAGATATACTTCTACCTATTTTACCTTTATGATAATTTTTCAGTGTTTCCCATTGTGATTCTGCTACCTTTTTACTAGGTTAAGGAACTTTGATTAGTCGCCCGTTGTGCATCTGGAAAAGCCAAAATCCAGATAACACTGTTGTTGTTCCTTAGCGTACCCCCACACTACATGAGAGAATATTTTTATGACCTATTTATTTTTATAGGTTCATGGTTATTAGTGGCAATAGATTTTGAAAAACAATTTTGTAGAGACCCAAAACTATTTATATATGTTTCTTTTGGCACCCAGATTTGTTTAACTTTGAGGGATTTTTTATTCGTGCCTTTTGGAACCCAAATTGGAATAGTTTCACATGTTTGGGTCTATACCAGAAATTGTTTTGATTGTCCAAATTTTCCACGAATTGTGCACTTTGAATTTACGTGATTAATTTTGCTACCAACATGTTTAGGTTGAGTATACCCAAGTCCTTATCTACCAATGTTGACTGTTTGTTTTCTTATTAGCATATTTAGTGATTTTTATCCTCTGGAGAATTTTCCTAAAGTCGTTGATAGTTGTTGGACTTATGTTTTAAGTGATTCATTTTCATTTAATAATTGAGTGCACTTTTTAATAGAATTTTCACTTCTAGTATTTTCACTCTCTTTTAAAATTAGAATTTCATTTTCAAGCGATTTAATTTCTAATTTCTAATTTTTCAATCTCCTCTTCGAGTGATGGACACTTATCACACTTATGGATCTTACTTTGATAGTTTTAACTAATTGATCAAGCTATTTATTTAAATCTATCAAAGTATCTCTTTGTGGTTCAATTTTAGTGTATTTCTCCCTAAGTCATTCGAAATAGCCATTTACTTCGTGGAAATATATAAGTAATTCTGAGTGAGTAAGTTTTAGTGTATTTTAGTGTATTTCTCCCTAAAACAGGAGCCGCGCCGGGCCATTGAGGTTCGCCACCTCTAGCGGACACGCTTCTTCGATACCATTTCTATTACATTTGTGATTCGATTTGGGTGCACCCCTTGATTTGGGAGTGTTGTTTCGCGGTGTTGGGGTAGCTGCTGGCTATGCTCAACATCAGTCCGGATCATGCAACTACTAGTATCTTAGTTGGTATCGCCTCATGTACATTGTCATACTGATTATCCTATTCGCGACCACTACGTTTTGATTTGTACCTTGAGTATATGGATTGCCCTCTGGTGACTTCCGGTTTTGGGGAAACTACGATCTTGTATATGCTTTTGGGAATATAAAATGTGTTAAGGGGGATTATGGCAAAGCCTTAACGCTATTTTGATACTTTATATTACTGATAGGCATTATCTACTTAGCGTATATTACTACATAGTAGATAGTTTCACGGATCCTTGAGAGATGGAAAATCCCGTAACATCTTTTGAGTTATTGCACGCACGTTGACACTGGATATGGGATGTCAAACCCCATAAACATCTTTGACGCCGTTACACTCATATTTATTTACGATTGATTTAACTTTCATAAGGATATTTTAGTCCTGACTCGAGTGTTTTGTCTTTTCATTACGCTCGGGTCAGTCCTGAGTTTTTCAGATTTTTGAAGATCTATTCTGGAGGATGAAGACGAAGATTTGGTATACTATTACTATTATTACCCTTGCATCATGCTATCTGCTGCATTATTTTAATTGTTCTTTTGTATATGTATAACTCTGATAAATGTTGTATAAATAATTGTCAAAGTATAGTAAACAGCTTCATGAACTGTTTATTTGACTATTATATTTTATCTTTCCGCTGCGAGATTCTGTGTTGTTTCATTTCCTTTATTTCTTTTCTCTTCTTTTCTTATTTACCCCATTAACCATCTGCCCTTTTGAATGGTTTGGAATCGGCATGTGTATTTGATCGTCGGTTTAAACTGTCCAAAAAGGCGGGTCGTTAAAGTTGGTATCAGAGCTTTGGTTTAGCGATAAACCTTGGCTCTAGTGGGGAATAACTCATTGAAATAGAGGTAAACTATATGAATGAGTTGAGTGTATATGAGAGAGCGTACTTGTTATCTGATATAAAATGGTTTTATATTGTGTTAACTTTGTTCGGTTGAGTATTTATGAATTCTGGTCGATACTTGGGACGCCAAGGCGTCGATAGGAATTTCTAAACACTCGAATAGGACAAACCAACACAATATCGTTTTGGAATATATTTTATATAAAAGAATTATTTGAATATTTATTCATTTTGATTGAATTGATTGTTAGGAGATGATAATATTAGATTATTATCGTTATTGTTTGATCAATCAATATTTACAACAATTGATTAAATGACAATGGACTTAGGAAAATGAAATCTTGTAAACACAATTGATAATGAATATAAATGAATTTAACTTGGATTTGGGAATTTAAATTCCCGTGTTTGAAATTGACTTACAATAATTTGAAATATAATACGGGTATTATATGATAGTATAATTGAGTTGAAATTGTTTTCGAAGGATTTTTTTAATGATAAGTGTTATATTCCCTTCTCTTGATGCTAGAAAATGATTTCGGTGATGAGTGCACGCATCATCGGCGTTTATTTTCGAGAGTCTGAGTGGGGGAGACCACTTAATAGCTTGTCTAAACCTTGTTTTGATTCAAATTTTATTTTATTTTGTATTCTCTATAGTATGATTTGATATATAAATTATATAAGTATATATTATTTCAAAACTTGATTTGAAATGAAACCGGGATTGGAATTCTTAAGTCCTTTAATAATTAATGATTTTTTTTTTAATGATTGAAATGAATTTAGACTTGAATCATCAAGGAACTTCTGAATTGTGAAATGAGAAATGAACCTAAGAGCTAAGTGAAAATATCAATTGAAGTAGAAATCCTTAGAATTAGGAAATTATGAACTTAAAATAAAATTGAAACTGTAAAACTCGCATAGTATTAAATTTCATTCTATAGCATAGATATAACTTACCAAAATATTTAAGAAGTTCAAAAATGTTATATGAATTGTTAATTGGATAATATACAAGTATAGGTTTGAATAATGAAATATGCATTTAATTAATGGTTTGCAAATATAAATAAAAATTGTTAGTAAACAATTGGAATTTAAATTAACATTTAAGGGTGATTCACAATTATGTTAATATAAAATGGAAATACTATATGTGAATGTAAATGTGAAATTAAATTATAGTGAAATTTAAGTAATGACTTAAGAATTAATTAATTGAAAATTCAAATTTAAATGAAAGAAGTTGTATGTTGTTTAACTACATTCTATTTGAATAACTATAACTTACCAAATACTTAAAAGGTTTAAAATTCTAATATGGATAAGTAGAGAAATAATATACCAGTGTGAGAATGAATAATAAAATGTGAAGATCTATTGATAGTTGTAAATATAAAAGAAATTTAAGCTGTAAAATGAATGATATATATAAGTGAATGAATAAAATTTAAAATTAATGAAAAATAAATTGGCAAATGGAAACTAATTAAATTTGAATATAACTAAATGTCAATAAACTTGGAAGTGTACGAAATTAAAATTGACTTGGAAATGTATAATTGATTTAGTGTAGATTTTGGATGTATGTTAATGTTTGATATGCATTGGTTGTTAGATGGATGATAATTGATTAAGTAGAATTCATTAGTGTTAATGGAATTGAATAAACGGAATAAAATTTTAAAATAATTAAATTCAAATTTGAAGCAAAGTGAAATTAAATATAATTGAATTCAATTTAAATTGAAGCAAATTGACTTGAATTTAAAATGTATATGAAACAAACTTGAATAAATCGGAAACAAATTGAATGTAAACCTATTGCATGGATGAATAAGAAAATAAATGACCTTGCATTTATGATTGTTCTTTAGAAAATTTGAAGTCTTGATGGTTTGTACTTTGAAATAATAAAAGCAAATTTTTGGGAAAAATCCAAAATTGTCCAATATATGCTGAAACGAAAACAACCATAACTTTTAAATAGCTAAACGGAATTCGACGATCTTGGACTTTTCGAAAAGCTTAGAAATTATAGCACAACGTTTGTTTGGATAACTTGAGAAATTTTCTCCGTCTACTAGGTTAAAAACTTGAATGTTACTCGCTGTCCTGTGTAAAAATAAGTAAAATCGGTAGTATACACCCTTATTATTTTCGCCATATCTTTTGACTGGTTTATCCAATTTTGATGATCTTGCACTTTCTGGAAAGCTAAGAACTTAACCTAAAACTTTTGTTTTAAGTGTTTTGTGTTTTGATGTCGTTTAGAAGGTCGAAAGTGTGGGTGAACGTCGCTGACCTGCGCAATTCATTGCCCAGGCTGAGGCGTATCCTCTAAGTAAAACGGCCATAATTTTTGAACGTATGGTCCGAATTCAATGATTTTGGACATTCCGAAAAGCCTGAAATGAATGCAACAACTATTGTTTAGATTTTGTTGCCGAATTTTATCGTTTATGTGTCCTAAAACTAAGATTTGTTTGCTGTACGAAATTGGAATCTCAGTTTTGAAGCTAAATATGTTATATATATGTTGTGTAGGCTAAGTATATCGATCTATCTTTATATGCCTGGTTCTAACTTAGTTATTGAGTGTTTAGTAGGTGTGGATTGCGCTTGCTTCGCATTTGGAGCTCGCTTTCGTGCTATATTAGCCGTATATGCTCGCTAACAATATATAAGGTACATATCTCGGATTACATACCGTACTTTTACACTTTTTCCCTGCGGGATGCCTCATCACTTGATGAGATGTATATTTGTGATATATATACTGCCATTTTTTTCCGATCGAGCCGCGCAAAGGAGACTCTGCCGAAATTTTTCGTAAAATCCAGGTGTTAGAAATTTTTTCAAGTTTTAAAATTTTTTATAACTTGTTTTGATTACTAACTTTTAAAGTTAGGAAGCCGTTTGGAGTAACTTGGTGGAAGCGTAGTTATGACTTTATAAATGGAATTTCATTGTTTTATAAGCGGATAATTTTGAATAAATATATCAAATGTTGAATTCTTTACTTAATTCTTTTTCTCTTTTTTTTCCTTTTCGGGGACGAAAAGTTTTGAGTGGGGGAGAGTGTAACGACTCGTAAATTTTCGATAATTAAAATAGCTAAGTTTAATAAGATTTCGTGATTTAGTGTTAGAAAAAAATTGTAAGTCATTTGGAATAATAATAACTAGAATGAAATGCAACAAAATATTATCTAAGTTAATTATTTATGAATTGAATGAAATCCCAAATCAATTGAAATAATATGTAGTCAAAGATAATTGAATGAATTTGTATTGTATAGGTAATTGTGACACTTGTTGTAAATAATAAACTTATAAGTAACTAAAAGTTAACGGTGATAATTATTTAAGTTACATATTCATTTAGTTAGTCGAATTAAATTTGTGAACCAATTGCAATTGAAATGGAAGTTTATATATTAGTTGAGTGAATTATCTCTAAGTGTAGTTAAATAATAATGTAGAGTTCATTTGATGTAATATAGTAAATCGACTGATAATGAAATTTTTATTTAAAAATCCAATATTGAAATCCGTCAAATATTGAACAATTAAATAGTTTAATATTTGGAATTTATTGAATTAATTAAATAACTGTTTTAATGAAAATGGTTGTTCTATAATTTGAATTAGTTAAATTTTATAAGTTCGTTTTGAATATTTCAAAAGACAGTGATTTAAGAATAATCAAATTTGTTTAAATTTAATATTACAAATGTTGAATAATTAAATTCCGAATTTGATATGATCAATTTGATATTGAAATTTAATATATGAAAATAGAGCGAATAATTGAAATTGATTTAATATGATTCAGATTGGTTTCCAAAGTGAATATAAGTTATATTGTGATTATAATAGAGTTAATAAGATTTTAAATTTTGAAATTATTGAATAATTGAATAATGGGTTAATATGATTAAAAATGACTTGTAAAATTTTATTGTATCATATTAAAGTAAGAATGATGTTGTAGAACTTTTAAATTGAATTAAAAGTAAATTTGTGAAAATTGAATATTTTAATATTTAATTATCGACTGAAAAATAGCCAATTTTCGAACAGTCTCAGAATTGGACAAAACTAGTTCCATTGGATCCGTAATAGATAGTTATTATCGGATTTCAATTTTCATAGCAATTGGAGTCGTCATTTGACCGTGGCAGCTCGAAACGCATCGAAATTGTTTTAATATTAATTTAACGAGTTAAAATAGTCATTTTTCAAACGGTCTCGGATTCCGACGAAACCAGTTTCATCGGATCCGTAACGTGATATTATTGTAAGGTTTCAAATTTCGTGTCAATCAGATTTACCGTTTGTCCGGAGCAAGCCAAAACGCATAGAAATTAGTTAAATCGGTTTAATTTAAATTTGATCGTTTATTGCCGTAACTCGCACATATGATCGAACTAGCCTCCAAAACCTATTCCATTGTGTCCGAAACGTGGAGTAAACTCTAGAAATGCCAGCCGGCACGCTTCGTTTGGAGTTCAAAAAATTTTCGGTGAATAGTGTTTTTGCATTTTTCTATAAAAGGACCCATCCTCTTTCATTTGCTTCAAACCCTAACTCCTTTGTTCCAGCTGCCACCTTCATTTTCGAAGGCCATAAATAGTCGAAACTTCCTCCTCTATTATCTCCAAATTTAGAAACAATTAGCAAAAACCTCCAACTACAAAGTTGTAGATCTCGACGAGATCTACAAATCCAACGGTCATGATCGGAAATGGAGCCACGGATCGACGGGAATTTGCGTTCAAAGTCGCTGCTTTTTTCACATTTTTCGAGGCCAAAGGGGAAACCGAGTTTCATGCTATTCACGGTGTAGGTAGAGTTCGCCGAGGGCTTCGCGATGGAGGTGACCGATCGTCTTCAAGTCGTGTATTTTGGTCGTGAAAATTGATGGAAGAAACGACGGCTAATGGGTTTCATGTACGTGAATATCACGTTGAGGAAGAAGGGGGGGGGGCAACGGCCTGATCTGCTTGGGCTGGAAATCAACGCTGAGATCGCGTAGGGTTTGAAATTTAAAAAAAAATGTTAATTAATTTACGTTTTAATTTGTTCAATCTTTAAAATGCTCTAACTTTTGCATACGAGGTCGGAATTCAACGAAACGAATTGCGTTGGCTTCGTTTTGTCGAGTACTACGCTATGGAGCTGGAGTGCAATCGTTTGGAGCTAGTGAAAATTTTGGGTAAAATTAAACGCTCGTTTAATTTTATTCGAAATAAAACGCTGGAACTACATTGAAATCATGGCGAGTGTTTTATAACGCTCACAACGTACTAAATATCCTTATGCTAGTTAAATTTGATATTATGAAGTGTTATGATTTTATTTGTCGTTGTTTAATAGAATTTAATTGTCATATAAATTGTCATTTGAATTAACCGTTGAAAATTAAATTGACAGTTAAATTGAAATGAAATTGAATTGCGATTAAATTACCTGACATTGATAACTATGAAACTGCCATGAATTGTATTGTTTATTGGATGATGTATTTTGATGGATGCTATTGGTTGATAATTGAATGTTTGGATGTTTATTTGCTTATATAGATCCTGTTATGCATACATATGATACTGTGATTTAATTTAAGTAACATATACTCATCCCTGACATTTAATTGAAATAAATAATTACTTGGCCATAGGATAGAAAATTATATACGGACACCGAATTGGCTAAATTAATAATTTTTGAAATCGTCGATTTGAAATTTATTTAAATGTTTCGATTTAAAAGTTATAAATAGAAATCAGTTTATAGAAATCGAATTTATCGAAAAATTGAGTTTGGAATGTTGAAATAAAATTTTGGTTAAAAGAAATTGTTGAATAAAATTTAAGTGGAGACTTTGAGATTTAAAATCTGGATATGACTGAATTTCGAAAATTGATTTGTTTAAAGATTTAACCTTAATTCGAGCTTTGGATATTACCAAGTAAAAGTGATATAAAAATGATATTGTGAAGTCGAGCTTGGAATTGAATCATATTTGAAATTTGGATTTAAACTCGAAAATTGATGGATAATTTTGTCAAGTGTTAAATGGATATTTTTGAAAAAAAATCCAGCTCCAAATCGGTATAAATTGAAATTGAATAAAGAAAGTGAATATAAATTTGAATAAATTTAAAGTCAAAGTTGACATTGATTTGAATTGAAATCGAAATTGAATCAGTAGAATGGAAATTGAAATTGATTTGAATTGGGAAGTTATAAATTGAAATGGATTGGTTTTGAAGCTGCTTTATTTCGTTTTCCAAATTACTCTGTTATATAAACCATTTTTGAATACTTAAACTATTTTAATCTATTTTAAATCTACTTAATCCAATTTAAATTATGTTAAACTAATTTATCTATTTCAAATCCATTTTAAGATTTTAAGTATTTTTAACTATTTGAATTATTTAAAACTACTTTTAAACTACTTAAACTATTTTCTAAAATTCTAAGCTGGTCAATAAGGTGAAATGTTTATATTTAAATCTTGAATTTAAATACGGATTGGATTAAATGAAGTTGCAACCTAAATTGAAATTCGAAATGATTTTGAAATCGAAATGATATATTGATGCGAAAAACGATTTTTGAAACGAAATCTTGTATTTGAAAGGATACGACGATATTTGAAATGGATATGACTTTTGAAGCGAATATGATATTTTGATATCAATTATGAATCGATTTGAAATATAAAAGAGCCAATGGTGTAATAATACGTAGTTATTAAAGAGACCGGGATCGGATATGGACACACTCTCTGTCGATACCGAACACCACTTTAATAACTATTATACGCGGAGTGTTGATCCAAAATGAAGTGGATGGTTTGGTGAACGCGTTGACTGAAGAAAGAGAACGATTATTGGATGACCCCTGACATGACTAAAACAGGAGCCGCGCCGGGCCATTGAGGTTCGCCACCTCTAGCGGACACGCTTCTTCGATACCATTTCTATTACATTTGTGATTCGATTTGGGTGCACCCCTTGATTTGGGAGTGTTGTTTCGCGGTGTTGGGGTAGCTGCTAGCTATGCTCAACATCAGTCCGGATCACGCAACTACTAGTATCCTAGTTGGTATCGCCTCATGTACCTTGTCATACTGATTATCCTATTCGCGACCACTACGTTTTGATTTGTACCTTGAGTATATGGATTGCCCTCTAGTGACTTCCGGTTTTGGGGAAACTACGGTCTTGTATATGCTTTTGGGAATATAAAATGTGTTAAGGGGGATTATGGTAACGCCTTAACGCTATTTTGATACTTTATATTACTGATAGGCATTATCTACTTAGCGTATATTACTACATAGTAGATAGTTTCACGGATCCTTGAGAGATGGAAAATCCCATAACATCTTTTGAGTTATTGCACGCACGTTGACACTGGATATGAGATGTCAAACCCCGTAAACATCTTTGACGCCGTTACACTCATATTTATTTACGATTGATTTAACTTTCATAAGGATATTTTAGTCCTGACTCGAGTGTTTTGTCTTTTCATTACGCTCGGGTCAGTCCTGAGTTTTTCAGATTTTTGAAGATCTATTCTGGAGGATGAAGACGAAGATTTGGTATACTATTACTATTATTACCCTTGCATCATGCTATCTGCTGCATTATTTTAATTGTTCTTTTGTATATGTATAACTCTGATAAATGTTGTATAAATAATTGTCAAAGTATAGTAAACAGCTTCATGAACTGTTTATTTGACTATTATATTTTATCTTTCCGCTGCAAGATTCTGTGTTGTTTCATTTCCTTTATTTCTTTTCTTATTTACCCCAATAACCATCTGCCCTTTTGAATAGTTTGGAATCAGCATGTGTATTTGATCGTCGGTTTAAACTGTCCAAAAAGGTGGGTCGTTACATATATCTCGCTTGGCTTGTCATCATCGCTATCAGTTATATCACCTCGAAGGCACATATCTGCTTTCTTTCTTTCACCGCTCGTGCTTTTATTATCATCATCGCTTTTATTCCACGTGGCTGCAAAAACTTCTTCTTTTGACTTCTTTTCTTGGTCGAGTCCATTTCGGGGATAATTAGGCTTGATATGACCGGGTTTATTGTACTTGTGGCATATGATCTCCTGTTCTTCAGAGTTGTCTAGTGCTTTGGCTATTCTACTTTTCAATTTTTGATTTAGAGTCGGATTTCCATATTTGCGGTTCCACATTTTGAATCTCTTCATTAATAGCGCCAGCTCAGCTACTCCATCATCAACATCATCATCACTACTGCCTTTACCAATCAAGTTAAGCATGTTTCTTTAACTGAGTCGATTATGGAGAATTTCTCATTGCTCTTGACTTTTGCACGATATATTGCTTTAAAAGTATTTCAGATTTCATGTGCACTTTCACAATGAGAGGTAGAGTTAAAAATATCTTGATTAATTTGAGAATATATTATATGCATAGCAAGAGCATTAATCAAAGTATTTTTCTCATCTATTATATCACACCCATTTTCAATAATATCCTAACATTTAATATTAACCGATTTTAAATAAAATTCCATTTTTAAATTCCAATTCAAAAAATCCGTTCCATCGAAAACAGGAGGAATAATATTGGACCGACCCTCAGCAAAGGCATTATTAAAAGAAGCCATTTTTAAAAATTCAATTTTTAAAACAAAAATTGGTTTTTGACATATCAAAATTTTAAAACAAAAATGGCTTTTGAACCTGTCTTTGATACCACTTATAGGATCGATTTCACCCAAGAGGGGGGGTGAATAGGGTGATACTATCAATTTATAAAAGTTTAGTGTGGAAGTATTTAAAATAATCACAGCACCGATAATACCAAAATAATAGCAGCACAGATAATAGCAGAATATAAAAAGCAGAAAATAGAACACACATATTTGCCTAACTTCAGCAAAAACCTGCCTATGTGCTTCCCCCAAGGTTTCTACTAGAAATTAAGTAGTCAGACGTTTACACACATAAACTTACGACACCCGCTATCGACTAACCTAAATCTACGCTCAAAACCCTACCATAACTCAGCCACTGAGTTGCGAATTCTCGAACTACACTACCGTAGTTCGTCCCCTAGTCACACTACAAGAATTTACAGAAGTTTAAAATAAAAAATACAAATTTAAAAGACAAATTAAAATCAAAGCCCTAATTTTAAAAATAAAAGTCCAAACTATAATTTGGCCCAAAATAAATCAAGTGCCAATTCTTTTTTATTCCTTCAGCTCGACTCCTTGTTTTATTTCTTTAGCCTTTAATTCTTTGAGTTAAAAGTGGCAGCTTCGTCTTTTGCTCGTTCATTTCTTCTTTAAACAAAAATTAGGGCTTCGTAAATTGAGGCACCGCTTCAATTGATCATTCAAATATATAATCTTGCGTTGCTTTCTTTGTCAAATGATCATCACTTCAATTTTGCGCACGGCTGCTTCAATTAAGTTGAGTTTGAATGAAGCTTGAATTGGTACGTGTATTCCTTTTTTGATTTATATTATACTCGACTTTGATTCAAGCTCCTAATTGATTCTATGCACTATGATATTGCTTGAACTCGAATGATTTGAAAACGCTAATGAGGAATGGGTTAAATAGGGTTCGATACCCCTTAATTTACGTTCGTATATGTTTATTTGAATTCGTTAATAATTTTGCTCAACAGTTTGATATTGCTTGAATGTTGGTGATGTTTTCTGACTTATTCATTTTTGGGTATTTGATTGCTTGGCCACCACTGCATTGATTTTGACCTATTCGAACTTGCTACTACCTAGGACTTTGGACATTTGGAAATTGTTTCCTTGATTACCATAGCTTTGAATTCTTTGACATTTAAGCTTGACTTCGATCGTGGTTGAGTTTGGCTTGATTTGTTATACTGTGATAATATTTATTTCGACACTGACTTTGGTTTGAAATTGTTACATGACTTCGACCGCTTTGAAATTTTTTGTGCCAATTTGACTTTATTTGAAACTGCACTTGCTTTTGTACATTTGTTTCTTTGAGTCACTTGCGCATGCTCTGTTCCAATATTGTGCTAACCCGGTTGAAGTTTTTTCATTGTACTTAAAGTCTATAGCTTGGTTCTCTATATATTGATGTCTTCAACATTGCCTCCTTTGTGTGATGAGTTGCTGTCTTGTACATGAATTTGGTCTTCAGTAGAATTCATTACATTGTTCATATGTATATGTTATTTGGTGCCATACGAATTTGAATCTGCACTTGTATTCAGTTGGCTTGCTCGCTGGTCTTCACTGTACATGTATGTATATGTTCAGTTTGGTATTTGCAGTCTTCTGTTTGGTTGCCAGGTTAGTTGCTTCACTTGCATATTGAACAGGTTTCCTTGAGTACATATGTATATACGATGTTTGTTTCACTAGTGACATTGTATATTGATGTCACCTCTATTTGTACTGGTTCATTATGTTGCTACTTTATTTTCTGGCCTTCACTTGATATCAGCTGCACCACTGTTTCCTTTGTCTAATGGTATTTGGTCTTGCGTATTTGTACATGTCTGAAGCATTTTTGTATCAATTTATGGTGCACTTTATTGTTTGAATTTGACCATTGGTTCATGTTGTACTTGATTACTTGTTTCTCTAACCAGTTTGGCTTCAAGTGTACATTCGATTTTTTGGCCGAGGCCGTGTTGTATGCATCTTGACCCATAATTTTGTATTGCACCTGAGTTAAATCCAGCTTAAAAGCTCGGTTTTGACCTTGTGCTCAATATCATGACTTAATATTTATATTTCACTTGAGTTAAATCCAGCTTTTGACTGAATTTGACCTTGTGCTCACCTGTCCCTACAGTGTTATCAAGTGTATATCGGTGTGCACGGCCTTGAGGCATGTACAATGATACACTGTGCATGTCACAAGTTGTTCGTGTATGATGAATTCAAAATAAAATGATGACGACAACCCAAATAACTGAGGCAAATAAAATTTTCAAAATCACATTTTATTTTATACTGCAAAAATACTTCTTTTTCAATTTTACTACGTCAGTTTTTATTTTGCAGATCGCTCAGATGCTGGATTCAATCTCGAATAGAGTTGAAGATAAATACGAGTGAATGAGTGATATGTAGAAAGGACAGTTTATAAATTGAAATGTATTGTAATTGAAATTTTGTATGTATAGTGAGAGCACAAATTTATACTATTCAAAATTATAATAAAAATTTGTTTGAATAAAAGATCTATTTGAATTTAAATTTTGTGTTATTTATTTTATTCAACGAATATTAATTAATTATGTGATAAATAAAATAGTACGTTGATAAATACATTTAAATATATATATATATATATATATATATTATTATCAAACAAAAACCATCAACTTGCATATTCAACACTAAAATCATAGGATGTTACAAATTTCATTCGCTTCTACTGCTTTTTGATTTCAATCTTTTTGGGAAAATATGCATTTTAGTGGTCTATGATCGATGAACAACTCAAACATCTCTCTCAAAAGGTAGTGTCTTCACATCTTTAAGGCAAAAAGGGAGGGTGCTAACTCTACATCATGAGTTGGATATCTCTTCTCATGAACCTTCAATTGCCTACGAGCATAAGCCATCAACCTTTCTTCTTGCATTAGAACTGCTCCCAATCATGTGCCATATGTATCCGTGTAAATTTTAAAAGGCATTGTCCCATCACGAATGGTAAGTACTGTTGCACTTGTTAATAACTTCTTTAGCTTCTCAAATGCTTCCGTGCATCTTTCATTCCAAGAAAAAACTTGATTCTTCTTGGTTAAGCGAGTAAGAAAGACTGCTACCTTTGCAAAGTCCTTGATGAATTACCTACAGTAACCTGCTAACCCTTGAAAAATTATTACTTCTGTGGCATTCTTGGGAATCTTCCAATTTTGAAAAGCTTTTATCTTTGTGGGGTCCTATGCTAATACATACTTAGAAACAATGTGCCTAAGAAATTTTACCTCCTTCTTCCAAGAGTGACATTTTGAGAATTTGGCTTTAAGTTGGTACCTCCATAAGGTTCCTAGTATCTCCCTTAAGTTGTTTTCATGATCCTATATACTCATGAAGAATACTAAGATGTCATCAATAAAACTATGACAAATTTATCTAGTTGTCCCCTAAATACTCTACTCATCAAATCCATAAAATACACTTGGACATTCGTTAATCAAATGGCATCACCTCCCATTCATAAAGTTCGTTCAGAGTGTAAAATGCAGTATTCGGTTTGCAGTCCTCTACCATCCTCAACTGATGAAACCTAGTAGCCAAATCCAATTGAGAGAAAATTATGGCTCCCACAAGCTGATCAAACAAGTCGTTTATTCTAGATAAAGGATAACTATTCTTTTTAGTTGACTTGTTGAGTTCTCTGTAATCGATGCATAGCCTTAATGAGTCGTCTTCCATAGAAACAAAGACAATAGGGGTTCCTTATTCCAAAGTAATCCATCGAATGAATCCTTTCTGCAAAAACTCTAAAATATGCTTACCTAACTCCTGCCTTTCTTTAGTGGCTATGTATCTTAATGGTAGAGTAATTAGACTAACTTCATTCCCCAATCAATTCTAAACTCGATCTTCCTTCGGGATGGGAGAACCAAGACTTCTTCAATGATGTCAAGAAACTCTCGAACTATGGGTAAGAAAAAGAGCTCGTCTTGTGATAAGCTTATTGAGTATATATAGATTTACATGAGAGGTTTGGAGTGTACAACGAACATCTATATCTTTTCGTACACAACTATTTAACCATACAACCCTCCGATCACAATCTAAGATAGCCTCATAGTACGACAACCAATCCATTCCTAAGATAAGTCCATACCCCTCAAACTTAAGAACGTACGCATTACATATGAAATCAAAGTTACCCGTGTTTACAACTAGGTGTTTGCAAATTGATGAAAGATGTGTCACCCCCGATAGGTTGTGTTGGTCACAATATGGGTTATGGACTCAAGGAGTCAACTACATTCCTAGCCGTGAATGAATGTGATGTTCCCAAGTCAAATAGAATGCAGAAAACATTCCCAAAAATAAAATTTTTACCTTACATCGTCGCCTTTTCTTTGTCTTTAATAGGAGGTCTACTCGATATAGGGACAACTTCATTAGCATAGGTCTGACCACTCAACCCTTCCATTGCAAGTTTAGGATACCAGTTCGTGCAGTGGCTTTTCTCATGATAGTGGTGTCATTTCCCTTTGTACGCCTCCTTCAATAGACTCACCTTACAATCTTAAGCAATATGACCTTTCCTTTGGCATCTTAGACATACTATACCCTCCTTCTTGAATTTTATATTCATCTTCTTGTTAGCCCAAAAATCTCCTTCTTGAACTTTCCTTTCGTCATCTTATTTGCCTAAAAATCTCCTTCTTGGCTTCTCCTTGATTCTAAGCAGATCCTGCCTTCTCCTTCCATTTCTCCTTCTCCTTCGAGCTAACCATCTGAAGTAGAGCAATCTCAACCAACATCTGATAAGTAGCACTAGTGGGTGCTTTAGTCAAAAGTAATTTCCTAAGTGCGGAGTTCAGTCCTTTGACAAATATCGTGCCTTCTTCATGGGGTATTAATCAAAATCATCCCAGATTTAGATAGTTCTACGAATATACTAATACAATCCTTTAAAGTAGAGTCCACTTTCCTAAGCTATATAAATCTCTCCAACTACAAAATCACCTTAGCTCTTGCATAAATCATTCCTCAAATCGATTTTTGAAATCATCCCGAGTGATAATCTTGTCAGCAATCTCTTCAGCCACAATCATCCATCAATCTAAGGTCTCTCCTATAAGGTGCCAAGCTACCATTCTTCGCTTAATCTGGTCCTTCCAACCAAGCTCCTGAAATATTCTCTCACATTTATCTAAGCCTTTATCTCTATAAAATCTTTTGTTCTTGTATACACATTTCAACCCATGTTTTGGAAATCTTTTCACATCCTAAGGAAGTTTAAGTGGCGGGATGTTGCTTCAATAGGTGGAGATACGGGTGCTATGGGTTGAGGAGTGGAAACTTGTGCTACATGCCCAAGGTATTGTTAAAACCATTCAGGCATCCCTCGGGTAGCGGGTATGTCTTGAGAGGGTTCCTAGTCTCAGAAGAATGATTTTCAGCCATAATCTACTATATGTAGGTTAAAATTTTAGTTATAATTTCCTAAGATAATATTATATGCTAAAATATTGGTTACAATAGTGTGTTTGCATATGTTCAAAAACAACGTGTATATATAGTAGGGTTTTCGACATATAATTTTAAAAATATCAAGTACACCACTCATACATATACCTATCCCCATTGATTGGGTAACCTAGGCTCTAATGCCAAATGTAATAACCTGCCTTGAAACAGGCCTAATTTTCAACCCAGAAAAGACCTATCAAATCTTAGACCCATTCCAAAGTAGGTTGTCGATTGGTAAAAATGAACCAAAGTGGAACACATAGATATATCTATCTATACATTCAGAATCTCACAGCGGAAGCATAGAACATAATACCGGAATAGTACCCATGTCATTTAAAATTCAAATGTCAGAAACATACAACCAAATTCCATATAACAGCACCAAATATTCATAGTGCCATTCTAGTCCCACACATTTACCATTAATAATGTCCTAACAATGTCAGAGATAGTAACCAAGCCACTCAATACATTTTTCATGGGAACTAACCAGACTTTAACCATTTACTACTTTATTCAAAATAGGTCCCGTCATTTATTACCTATCTTGAGGTCAACTCCTCTCTAGTACCATCTAGCTTACATTGCATGGAATCTCTTCAGGCCACTTAATACTTCTTCTTATGGGAGTGGCGGACCCTCAATCTGCCACTTAATAACTCATTCGAAGTGGACCCTCTCCCAGATATCCTCTACCATGCCTAACCGCTAACCTCGACCATTTAATACTTCCTATATAGGGAAGAGGTGGACCCTCAATCAACCATTTGATACCATCAACCCTGAAGCAGGTCCTTAGTATTATGACCTGTCACCCAAACTGTAATGTCTCATATTAGTCCAACTATTTGTAGGTACTGGTAGATAGATAGGATAGATTTACCCTACAAAATGTGAGACTAACCTCGCATCTTCTATGGGCAGTATTATAGGCGATGTCTCACATCAGCCCCAAACTCACACTACTGGTAATCGTATACGTTGAATAGACATCCTTGTGCTTTTGACTGATCTTGGATCACCTATAACTTAGTATAATTCACAACACCCTCTTGTAATACTATCAAACATCTCACCACATTCCCTATTGAGGCCATATAAGTACAAACCTTTTTTTTTGCCTTAACTGCCAATTTCCTTCCTAATGGGGATTTAATACTAATTAATAACCGAATTTCTACACAATTAATATGCTATTAATTATACATTATTTATACACTAATATATACACACAAATACAAACATACACACACATACGCTTAAAATATCTCTAAGCATATGAAGATTACATTCTGTATTAATCGTATAAATGTAAAAACGTCAAATTCATACAAGTTCAATTCCATATCAACAAGTATGCTATATATGCAACCTTCTTAATTCAACAACAAACTTGTAAAACAGAATCCATACCAAACTTATTTTATAATAAAAACAAAATCAACATTAATAGAAACTTACAATTCAAATCCTTTTATGCTCCATTTAACTTCTTTGCAATAGGTTGAAAAAGGTAATTTCTATTTAAATTGTGGAAATAGGCGGCGCAAACTACAATAAAAGAATACGTACTTTACACACCATTTTCTAATTTATTTCTTTTCAAAACCCTTAATCGGATTCAAAGAAAAAGGTAAGAAGTGGAATAGAATGTAAAACATTAAATTTGCAATAGCTACATGATTTCATTATTTTAATATGGAATAATTTAGATTCTAACTTAAGAATTGGTATTTCACTTTTGGGGAATTTTGGGGTTTTAGTGTGATATTTTCATCAACAAAATTCCCCAAAGGTATTTATCAAATCCAAGTTATACTATAAATTTTCTAAAGTAAGAGAGACTACGATTTCCATGCACAAAAAGTCCTTAGCTCTTTCTTATTGGATTTGTTTATGCCTGCTCCAATCTCTTATAGATCTCTTCTTTTAGAAAAATAAAACAAGGAAATTGTATATGAATTAGATCCAGAAATTAAGGTATTGGAGGAGAAAAGGATTAGAAATTGAATAATAAACATCTAGAATTTCTTATCTAAAACCCTAAGGTATTTACTAAATTTTTGCAGAGAGAGACTTACAGAGCTTTATTTGGTTTCCAAAATAATTTGTGAATAAAAGTAAGGGGGCTAGGCTCTTATTTATATTAGTTAGAAAACACCAAAAATGCTGGATTTAAGTCGGTTAGAAATAATAAAATCCAAACAGTTCAAGTGTAGGAAACCATAACCGTCACCCATGACCACCAGTCGACTGACCCATCCTAGGCAGTCAACCATTAGCGGTTGACCGCTTCTGGGGAGCGGTTGAATGGTTGGCCTATTTATAGAACTAATAAATTTTGTGTCATTGTAAATTTATTTAATTCCTTAATAGTTTATTAATGTTAACCTTTATTTTTAATGTTTACTTAACCCCTAGTCTAACTATTTTTAATTTTTAAATTTCAAATTCTGGAATTAATTACTAATTTGAATTTGAATTCAATTTAAATTAGTTTTGAATTTGAAAACTTCAAACATCAATAATCTTTTTGTTTGAGCTCTATTTTCAAAACTTTATGTATGAAAATTTATCAGAAATTCGCCATGAACTCCAAGACATAACTTTCACAATTAAATTCTAACATTTATAACTTTTTTACTTTAACATTATCTTAATTAATTAATAAGTTTCTTATTTATTATTATGGGGTGTAACGTTAGAACACCACCAAATTATATAGAGATGTATCCCTTAAGATCAAGCTCAATGATCTAAGTCGTGTTGAAATTAGACTCTAGACGAAGAACTTATGGCCCTTAGAAATTCTACATGGCATCAAAGTGACTCTAGGTCCGGCTTAAGGTCGACTTTAAGAATTTGCAAATTTGGCCTGTGGGTTGCTCTGGGTCACATATTCATGTGCTTCCCGAAGCCAAGATTTATGAAGGAAACTTGGGGATTCGTGTGCTTTCCAAAGCCAAGAAAACTTTCCATATTAATTCCAATTAGATCTAAACCAATTATCTAGACCATGATTCTCCTTTATAGCAAACAATAATTAGCTCCCTAAATGGACTAGACAAAACCTAAAGTCCATGAGCTAATTAATTAAGTTTACACCATACATATATATCATATCGATGCATACAAATATAACTTGTACATATACATCATTAAAAACACCACAAAAATAAAATAATTAATATTTCATAAACAAAAATTAATTTATAATACTTTATAAATTAATTAAATCACGTGGTTTTTCGACAAATTTACAAATACAATTGTGTGATTAAGAGGTATGCATTTAATCGATGAGTAATATTGAAAATTTGATATATATTAACATTTGCATGTTACTTTAGTAAGTGGTGTGACAGTTTGGTCACATTCATTGCCTATAGATCTATTACCCACTTTTGACCGGGCTATATTCAGACTAATTGGACAAATTAGACTCGGCTATCATCTAGGTAGAAAGCCCGGAGAGATGATTATTAGATTCAAAGTTCAAGCACAGCCAATGGTACGAAGCAATGATCAAGCGAGACTAAGAGATAGACTCTCCGGAATATTCTAAGTACGGGTTAGTTCCATCCCTAAACGAGGAATCATTGCATATCCCTTCCCCAAGAGGACCGGTACATATCCTCATTTTTATCCCAAATTCAGTGAGATCAATATGGAGTGACAAGGAAGGCGCCGTGAGGCAACATTCTAAACTTCAAATTGTTTGGAGTCCGTATGCTTAAGTTATGGGTAAATTACTTTTCCTAGGCAAGAGATCAGATCGTAATTTCTTTACCTAGGAAAGAGATTAGATTATATCAAGGGATCAGATCGTATCAAGGGATCGGATCGCATCAGCCTAACATTCAAACTCAATGATGATCAGATAATATCTTACAAACACGTAGTCAACTATGCATGAAATTTTGGAACAAGAAGCCAAAATGCAAGGGGACCCACCAAAGAGCTCGTAAGGTACCACGAGGCATCTAGGAGAGGTCGGATCTGACCTCTATTCAGTGGGAATTGGGCCTTGCAATTTCTCATGTGGCTTTGTCTATGTCTCGAGTATCTGTTGTCGAACTTTCAAGAAGATTTTTGGTTGTCTTCACCTATAAATATAGCGTTCTTTGTTCGTTTAAAGGAGTTGGACACTGCCATTTTCTTTATATTCTATTATAATCACGAATTGCGATCCGACCACTCTTGTACCCAGAATTCAAAGTGATTAACAAAGTTATTTCATCAAAGTTGACATAGGCAATCAGCACCGAACCACTATAAATATGTTTGTCACTATTTATTGCTCGTTTTCTGCTTAATTTCTGTCAGTTTTCTTTATTTAATTTAGGTCTCTTCATTTATTTCTTTGCTACAATTTTCTCGGATGTTTTTAACCAATTTTGTTGCATACAAGATCTATTCTGTAAAATTATATTTTGCACCACCTTAAGTGATACCAATATTGACTATAGTTTACACTTGTTCTCAACGCCAACACGATATCACTTCAAGATATATGGAGTGTGGTCAAAACTCAAACATTATCCATGTTCAACAAGGTTAATCCATAAACAAAGTCATTGGCTCGGTAATAACATTTATTTTTAGATACTCTACTCTGGTTAGAGAGCTTCACTTCTAATACTTCAACTTAGATACAATTACAATCATTTAGTGGACATCATGCAATGATTTATCTATAATTAAAGTGGAGTATCAACATTGAAGTTCCATAGTATTTCTCAAGTTGATGGATTTGTGTAACATCATCACATTGAGGTTTCTTATTTGAACTAACTGTTATCAACCAAAAGAACTTGGCGAATCATTCCCTAGTTATCCAATAACTACGAGTAATGAATCTTTGGTTTCCCTAACATCCATAAGTAACACATTGTCTAAAGTTTGGAGAGTTTTACATACATTGATTCTAATAGATGAATCAATATCCTTCCTTGAAATATCTTGATCAGGGGTATCCAAAACAAAATGTTGCTTCATTTTATGATTGACTACTTATGATTAACATTATTTTCAATTATAATAACACAACATTTTATTTAGAGTTTTTCTTGATAATATACTTTAAATTAATTATTAATATAACAAAGTATATAATTGATAACAAATACTTTACTATGAACTAGATTGATTATGAAGTTATATATATGAATAAATTACATACTTTCCCCTATGGTATATCACTAACTCTTTCAATCTCCTTATAATACTTGAGGTTAATTATGGAATCTTAATCCCATTTTTTTAATACTAATCGAGGTGGTCTTTTAGTGAACAAATCTTCTATATTATTTTATTGTGCACTCTGTTAGACAATATCTCTCCATCATTGATAAATTGCCTTTATCATGCAACTTTCAAAGCATGTATTTGAGCATCTTGTGAGCCCTAAGTGCGTTCACAAAATAATGCCATGGGATTTTCAAAATTTTGAATCACTCTTGCTCAATTATAAATTTTTCGTTATATGTATACTATTTTTTCTTTAGGTGTTATTCAAGATGATGTACTTAGCCATTTGGTCAAATTAGCCACCGCCTCCCGTTTAGAATATGTTACACCCAAAATTACAAGAAAGGATTTGTGATGCCCCACCTCTATACTCACACTAGTCAAGGACACTATGGGTTAATGTCGTCGACTAGCACGAAGAATAAGGCTGTTGAGGAGCGACCATCTGTGTAATTTCTTTATGCGACTACCGATATGTCAGATAGCATATCATGCACTTCGTTTCAAGAGGAAAACCGACATATCAAATACAAATTCAAACCTTCTACACAATGGCTATGTGGCCTTCGGAAACAAATACATAATAAGCATAACACAAAATCAGTCATAGATATTCATATCACTAAGGTGGAAACATATATGAATACAATACATAAAAGTGTACATTAAAGTAGTGGTCATATAAGATCCATTGCATCGTAAAAGAATAGATACAAGTGCTAGACAAAAAAGAATATGTATACATCAAGGAGTCTCTATCTCGAATGTATAAAACAAAAACTACTAAACTAAGTAGTTAGCCAAAAGTCAAAAGCTAGTCCCAGCTAAGAAGTCAAGTGGAAGCACCTGCAATACCTCGGTCTAACCCAAGTATTATTTAAGAAGAAAATAATAAACATATAGTCTAGCTATAAATATCATATAAAATGAAATAGGATAAGGGATATGACAAAAATGTATGATAACAATAATGCCACACTGTGACAGGTATACATTAGATAACAACAAAATCATACAATATCTCGAATATTCTCAAACACCAAAAAGAATGTCATATTCTTTTATATATTCACCAAACCACAAATATTGATAAAACTTATCAATGTAAATCACAAAAACCGATGAAACATAAATTCTAGAAATCATCAATTAGCAATCTAGAAAACAAAAGGGGGGAGGCCTATCACAAACGGAGCATGAAAACTCACCAACACGTGCATCACAAATGGAACGCTATTCCATGATCGCTAACCATCAACTTTGAGCCGAGGCTCCACAAACGGCCCAAAGACCATGGGTCGCTGCCCCACGAATTTTGAGCCAAAACTCCACAATTGGGGTTTTAGTTCCCCACACAAACAAAAAGCCATCACACATCACTTGTCTAAATCACAAAATGATCACCATTGATCGATAAGTGTAAATTACACTAAGCTAGTAAATAAATGAGTTTAGCTTCATGTCCCATAACCACTGGCTTAACTTAATTATTTACAAACAAATTGAAGATTTCCACTCGAAAATTGTCATGAGATTTCAATCGAACAAGCCCAAGAATTAACCGACAAATAAAACGCAAGCATTTCATACCACTTATTTTGCTAAGTCATTTAATTAGATTTCTCATACGAATGAGGTAAAGTTTTGCATCTACTAATAGATTGAAAAATGGTTTTAAAAAGGAGTTTTGCATTAAAAATAAGGTTGAAATCATTTTTGTGAAAGACTTAGAGTATTTACTACTAGTATAGAAACCTTTGCATTTTAAAGTGATACCATTGAAATGATTGTCGAAACAATCAATCACTTCACATACGAAGACGTGAATTAAATCCAAAGAAATTGATACCAAATCCATCAAAATGGATATTCTCAAAAATCCAAAAAAGGAGTCAAAGAAGTCGATAATAGTGATAACAACTAATCGGATCAACATTAATCGATAAACATTGGAAATTTACTCAAAAAATAGGCAAATAGGAAAAACTGAACAATTCCAGACGTATGGGGGTTAATCCAGACGTTTGGATTTGGTTTTTGGAAATATTCCAGAAAACTTCCCAGACGTCTGATATGGCATTCTAGACGTCTGAGACTATCCAGACATCTGGTACATAAATTCAGACGTCTGAAATTAGTCTCTCCCATTTTATTTTCTGCCGTATATTCTTTTTCTCCAAAATGCATAACCAAACATCTGGACCTTACCTTCAAATGTCTGGTTACCTGTTCCAAGCAATAATTTACCTAGGCCACGATGGCCAAGATGATTTGGCGTCGATTGGACGAGCAACAACAACTAAGGATTTATGCCAAGCGACAACCCAGCCTTATAGGCTCTTCGATACACCCCAAATAACATGTCCTAATATCCAAGATAAGATCTTTAAAGATTTTAGCTTCAAAACACCAAAATTTGGAAAATTCACCAAATCAATTCAAATCAAAAGCAAATGAACATGAATAGAAGTTAGGAATTCATACCTAACAACAATGAATGCTATAGACATAGATGCGAGTTCAAAAACTCATCTTTAAAACTCAAAGACAACGAATGAGAGGCTTTAAAACAAAGCAAGACCAATTCCTCTTCAACACACCTCAAGAATCTTAAATCTATTATCAAAGGTGAAGTTTTTCCTAAATTAGGGTTTAGGAACTTCTGAAAATTAAAGAGAGATTCAGATGGAGAAGATGAAGTGGATGCTTTCCTAAGCTTCTCTTTGATTTTGGAGCAAGAACTTAAATTTCCTAGTAAATTAGGGCTTAGGAATTTTAATTTCCTATCTCTTCCCTCATTTTTACTTGAGCTTGAGAGTATTAGAAAATGAGAATGAATGGAGAGGAGAGGGGGTGGAGTTAGGGTATTATGTTGGGTTCAATGGCTGAAACCCAAACCCAAAGCCCAATAGAAAAATAGAAAAATTCAACTCAACTCCAAACATATCGATATTTATACTCAAAAAGGTCGCGAACGCCAATTTGGACTCAATGGAAGAAGTCTCGAGTGCTAATTCGACCGTTTGCAAAAAAGTAGCATTTCGGACTTTAATCCGACTAACGATGCTATATTTAAATAAAATATTTAAATATACAATCGTAAAACATGCGGGTTGTTATAGACTCCCCTCCTTAAAGAAATTGCGTCCTCGTAATTCTTCAGAAGAAAACAAAGAGTAACAACCATAAAAGCATATCAATTAAACAAAAGTTGAAGTAAGAATTTCACCTTAAAGAGCACGAGAGAGTAAGTCTGGATGTGTTCGCTTGATGAATTCTGTGGATTTTCAAGAGCAATCCTTAGGATTTGAGGACCATTGAACCTTCACAAGCAGAACATCTTTATTCCGAAGGCATTTAACCTCCATAGCAATGATGCGAATATGATGTTGCTCATAAGTAAATTAGCGAAACTTCAATTTCTTCAATAACACCGGGCTCAAAGAATAGAATCAGCATCTCTAAGGCATTTCCATAGTTGAGAAGTATGTCATGAATAGCAGAAAATTGAGCCGGTAATAAAAGGCGATAAGCCAATGAACCAATGCGTTCGGTGATGGAAAATGGGCCAATATATCGGGGTGCTAATTTTCCCGATCGACCAAAACGCACAACACCCTACATAGGTGAAACACGAATAAACACAAAATCTCCTACAGAAAATTCCAAATTCCTTCTTCGATTATCGGCATAGGATTTTTATCTACTTTGAGCTTCTTTCATCCTATGAAGAATAAGGTCAATCTTTTTTGTGGAATCACGAATAAAAGCTGGACCTTAAACCAGTTTCTCACCGGCCTCAAGCCAACAAGAAGAAGATCGACATGGCCTTCCATAGAATGCCTCGAAAGGAGCCATACCAATTCTAGATTGGAAGCTATTATTATAAGAATACTCAACAAGGGAAATACAATCTTTCCAACTTCCACCAAAATAAAGAATACATGCATGAAGAAGATCTTCAAGAGTTTGATTCACACGCTCGGTTTGTCTATCGGACCGAGGATAATAAGCGGTGCTAAAATTAAGCTTCGTTCCTAAGGATTTTTGAACTCTTCCAAAATCCACTAGTAAATAATGGATCACGATCGCTAACAATAGAAGTAGGAACTCAATGCATTTTAACAATTTCTCTAACATAAAGTTTGGCCAAGGTACGGTTCGATTAGACCGAACGGGAATAAAATAGTCGGATTTTGTGAGCCTGTCTACAATCACCCATAAACTATCATGACCTAAATGAGAACAGGGAAGACCGTCAATAAAGTCCATGGAGACTTGATCCCACTTCCAAATAGGAATATCTAAAGGTTGCAATAACCCACCGGGCCTTTGATGCTTGGCCTTTATGAGTTGGCAAGTCATTAAACGCTTAATGAAGTCAGCAATATCAGATTTCATTCCATCCCAATAATAAAGTCGCTTCATATCCGCGTATATTTTACTACTACCGGGATGAATGTTAAATTTACAACGATGAGAGTCTTCTAAAATGTCATTACGAAGATCAATAATATTTGGCATCATAAGTCTACCAAAATTTCGAATGCCGCCACGAGCATCGATTTCAAAGTCTTTCTAAACATCAATATTGCTACTCCGACAACTTTGGCTAGGATGAGTCAATTCGGGATCATGCATTTTTAGCATCAAGAATACGGTCTAAAAGAGATGGATGAGCCTCAAGGCTACATAGAACAAGAGATGAACATGAATCGGATTCACAATCTCGAATCTCACAAGTGGATAAAGTTTTGAGATCATTCCATTGGGATACCATCATTGAAACAACTACTTTTTGCTTACGACTGAGAGCATAGGCGACACGATTTCCCTTTCCGGGAGTATAAAGAATATCAAGATCAAGATGCATGGAATTCGAGCCAATGTTGTTGATGCAAATTAAGTTCTTTTTGAGAAAATAAATGCTTTAAAGATTTATGATCGGTGTAGAGAAAAAATTTCTCTCCCGAAAGATAATGGCACCAAATTCTAAGGGCGAAAACAGAAGCCGCAAGCTCTAATTCACGAGTAGCATATCTAGTCTTGGCAGGCTTTAATTGCCTAGAAGAATAAGTGATAACATGTTCCCTTTGCATGAGAACGGCTCCCAAACCAACACGACTAGTATCGATATAAACAATGAAGTCTTGGTTCCCTTCGGGAATCACAAGAACATGAGCATCGAAAAGGAGTTCTTTTAATTTCTAAAATGAAGTTTCACATTCGTCTGACCAAATGTACTTAACTCCCTTCTTTGTCAAACTAGTAAGATGTACGGAAATTTTAGAAAAGTCCTTTATGAAACAACGGTAATAACCCGCCAATCCAAGAAAGCTATGAATTTTCGTCACACTCTCCGGTCTCTTCCAATTTTGAATCGCTTCAATCTTTGAAAGATCCACGGAAATTCCGGATTTAGAAATGATACGTCCTAAAAATTTCACACGGGATTGCCAAAAGTGGCACTTACAAAATTTAGCTTTCAATTGATTGCACCTAAGAGTTTCCAACACAATCCAAAGATGTTTTTCATGCTTTTCCTCGATTTTAGAATAAAAAAGAATATCATCTATAAAGATGAGAACAAATCGATCGAGGAAGTTTTTGAAAACTCGATTCATAAGGTCAACGAAATAAGCTGGAGCATTTGTTAAACCAAATGGCATAACAAGCCATTCATATGATCCATAACGAGTACGAAACGATGTCAAAGGAATGCTATCCTCTGTAATACGAAGCTGATGAAAACCGATTGCTAAGTCTAACTGTGAAAAGAATCTAGCACCGCTAAGTTGATCGAATAGATCATCAATCCAAGGTCAAGGATATTTATTCTTGATGGTGAGATCATCAAGCTTGTAGTAGTCAACACAAAGTCTAAGTGTACCGTCAGATTTCTTCACAAAAATAGCTGAAGCTCCCCAAGGAGAGGGACTAGAACGAATAAACAGCTTCACTTCCAATTCGGATAATTGCCCAGGCATAACCACATTTTCCTCATTGAATATACGATAAGGAGGTCGAGTAATTGGTAGAGCTCTAGGGATTAGATTAATTCTGAACTCTATTGCTCGCTTAGGGGGTAATTCTAAAATGAGCTCAAATATGTCGGAAAACTCACGAACAACGTGAATGCGAGAAATGACAACTTCCTCATCATCATTATCGTCATCATGAGGGTATAGAGAATATAGGGACGCTACCGAACTGGAATCTGAATCTTTAACACAGTAGAAATCTGCTACACAAATTGAGGATGTCGAAGATGTATAGTCCTCGCTGGACAGAGGATGTGGGCTTCATAACGGTTAAGCCAATCCATTACCAAAATCATTCTGAAACCTAAGTAAAGCTTAACATGCAAATCAGCTCGGAACGCATAATTGCATAAAATAATCTCGACATCTTTACAAAGTAAACTGAGTGTTGTGGATCCACCAAACAAATTCGCAATTCTCAAAGAAGTCATCAAGCGCATAATATTTAAAAAAAAGTATCAACAAGTTCTTTTGATATAAAAGAGTGGAATGCACCCGTGTCAAAAAGAACTCGAATAGGGAGATTACGAAACATAATAATGCCATCAAGGATAGAATAAGAAATACCTTGACCATGAGAAGTGTTGCGAGGGGTTTGCACAATATTTAGCTTTCCCCCCTTCTTGTTTTGAAGTCTGGGACATGAAGATATAGGATGACCAGAACTTTTGCAATAGCGACAAGTAAGGGGCTTCGGACACTTATTTGCATAATGGTCCTTCGAACCACAATTGTAGCACTCTCCACGAATAGAAGTAGGAGCCTTTGCTATCGAAGTTGCTTGCTTCCCTTTCTTGTTGGGATTATAGTTGAACTTAATAGGCCTCTTCTTGTTGTTGTTGAAGTTCTGTTCGGCCCACGCAACTTCAACATCACTTTCTTTATCTGCTACTTCAGGTCGAAGGGTATCAACAAGCTGATCGAAAGAAACTTCAAGTTTCAAAAGCAAAGGCTTTTTGAGATTCTTATTCAACCTATAAATAAACCTCTAATTTTTCTTCAATGGGGTATCAATGTACTCGACCCCATATTTAGAGAGAGATTCAAAAGATGCGACATAATCCGTCACAGAAGATTCACCTTGAACAAGGTCAATAAAGCGTCGAGCGAAAGATATTTTTTTAGCTTCCGGCACAAACTTCAACTAGATCCTTTCCCAGAATTGCTCCTAAGTAAGATCTGCTTCAATAATTTTTGAAATCAAAAGCTCATACCAATCTAATGCACTTTCCTGGAGCATGCTAAAAGCCACATGGACTCGACGTAGATCAACAAGATTCATGCGAAAAAAGATGCGATCGCATGTTCTAATCCAAGCTTGGACTTCTATAATGCTTTTGGAACCCTTGAATGGCTTTCCACCCAAATTTGTATACTCGCTGCATAAGCTTGCAAACCCTGATTTAGGATAAGTAAGCTCTGGAATGGGTCTGATAGCTTGAGCATTCTTTACGAGATCTAAGAACTGTTGGGTAGACATAAATACTCCATCTTGAGGAGTAGCACTGGATTGACCGATGCTGGGATGACCAGGTCTAACCATTTCTCTTCTTTAAGAAAGAAAGAAAGAAAGAAAGAAGAGGAAAAAGATTATTCTCAGAATAAATATCAAAAAATCATGATTGATAAAACAAGGCATCATAAAAGAAAATAGGATAGAATGGGTCCAATGACTCAAATTAAATCCTAAGGCATGATTACTAAGAGGGACTTAGGACAATGATGCTTGTTATAAAATTCTATATTGTTCCTAAGTTTGGCTCTGATACCAATCTGTGGCACCCCAACTTTATATTCACACTAGCCAAGGACACGACGGGGTAATGCCGTCAACTAGCACAAAGATTAAGGCTGTTGCGGAGCGACCATCTGTGTAATTGCTTTGTGCGAGTACCTATATGTCAGATAGTATATCATGCATTTCGTTTCAGGAGGAAATCCGACATATCAAAGACAAACTCATAGCTTCTACACAGTGGCTATGTGGCCTTCAAAAATATATATAAAATAAGCATAACACAAAATCAGTCACAGATATTCGTATCACTAAGACAGAAACAGATATGAATACAACACATAAAAGTGTACGTTAAAGTAGTGGTCATATAAGATCCACTACATCACAAAAGACTATATATAAAAGTGCTAGGCAAAAGAATATGTATACATCAAGGAGTCTCTATCTCGACTGTATAAAACAAAAACTACTAAACTAAGTAGTTAGCCAAAAGTCAAAAGCTAGTTCTAGCTAAGAAGTCAAGTGGAAGCACCTGTAATGCCTCGGTCTGACCCGGGTATTATTTAAGAAGAAAATAATAAACAGATTAGTCTAGCTATAAATATCATACAAAATGAGATAGGATAAGAGATATGACAAAAACGTATGATAACAATAATGCCATACTGTGACAATTATACATTAGATAACAACAAAAATCATACAATATCTCGAATATTCTCAAACACCAAAAAGAATGTCATATTCTTTGACATATTCACCAAACCAAAAATATTGATAAAAACTTATCAATGTAAATCACAAAAATTGGTGAAACACAAATTCTAGAAATCATCAATTAGAAATTCAAAAAACACAAAGGGGAAGGCCTATCACAAACAGGAGCATGAAAACTCACCAACACGTGCATCACAAATGGTACGCTATTCCATGTTCGTTAACCATCAATTTTGAGCCGAGGCTCCATAAATGGCCCAAATACCATGGGTCGCTACCCCACCACTTTTGAGCCGAAACTCCACAAATGGGGTTTTAGTTCCCCACATAAACAAAGAGCCATCGCACATCGCTAGTCTAAATCACAAAATGATCACCATTGATCGATAAGTGTAAATTACACTAAGCTAGTAAATAAATGAGTTTAGCTTCATGTCCTATAACCACTTGCTTACCTTAATTATTTATGAGCAAATTGTAGATTTCTACCCGAAAATTGTCATGAGATTTCTATCGAACAACTCCAAGAATTAACCGACAAAGAAAACGCAAGCGTTTCATACCACTTGCTTTGCTAAGTCGTTTAATTAGATTTCTCATACGAATGATGTAAAGGTTTGTATATACCAATAGATTGAAAAATGGTTTTAAAAAGGAGTTTTGTATTAAAAATAACGTTGAAATCGTTTTTGTGAAAGAGCTAGAGTATTTACTAGTATTATAGAAACCTTTGCATTTTAAAGTGACAAACCACAGAAATGATTATCGAAACAATCAATCACCAAAAATTCACATACGAAGGCATGAATTAAATCCAAAGAAATCGATACAGACTCTGTCAAAATGGATATTCCCAAAAATCCAGAAAAGGAGTCATCAAAGTCGATAAAAGTGATAACAACTAATGGGATCAATATAAATTGATAAACATTGGAAATTTACTCAAAAAATAGCCAAGTAGGAAAAACTGCACAATTCCAGATGTTTGGGGGTTAATCCAGACATCTGGATTTTTTCTGGAAATATTCCCGAAAACATCCCATACATCTGATTTAGCATTTCAGACGTCTAAGACTATCCAGAGTCTGATACATAAATTCAGACATCTGAAATTAGTCTCTGCCATTTTATTTTCTGTCGTATATTCTTTTTCTCCAAAATGCATAACCAGACGTCTGGACCTTTACCCCAGACGTCTGGTTGCCTAGATGAGCAACGAAGCCTAGTGATTTATGGCAAACGATAACCCAGCCTTTTAGGCTCTTCGATACGTCCTAAATAACATGTCCAAATATCCAAGATAGGATCTTTAAAGATTTTGGCTTCAAAACACCAAAATTTGAAAAATTCACCAAATCAATTCAAATCAAAAGAAAATGAACATGAATAGATATTAGGAATTCATACCTAACAACAATGAAAGCTATAGACGTAGATGTGAATTCAAAAACTCACCTTTAAAACACTAAGACAACGAATAAGAGGCTTTAAAACAAAGCAAGACCAATTCCTCTTCAATACACCTCAAGAATCTTCAATCTATTATCAAAGGTGAAGTTTTTCCTAAGTTAAGGTTTAGAAATTTCTGAAAATTGAAGAGAGACTGAGATGGAGAAGATGGAGAGGATACTTACCTAAGCCTCTCTTTGATTTTGGAGCAAGAACTTGAATTTCCTAGTGAACTAAGGCTTAGGAATTATAATTTCCTATCTCTTCCCCTATTTTACTTTAGCTTGAGAATATTAGGAAATGAGAATGAATGAAGAGGGGAGGGGGTGGAGTTGGTATTATGTTGGGTTCAAGAGTTGAAACCCAACCCAAAGCCCAATAGAAAATTAGCAAAATTCAACTCAGCTCCAAACATGTCGATGTTTATACTCAAAAAGGTTGAAAACACCATTTTGGACTCAATGGAAGTAGTCTCGAGTCCTAATTTGACTGTTTGCAAAAAAGTAGCATTTTGGACTTTAATCCGACCAACGATCTGCTGATTCGAGAACAAGAACAGCTTCTTCCTTGGCACAGCTACCAGCCAAAGCAAATCGATTGAATGTCGGGGTCTCAACGAGCCTTTCCGTTAATTCAATATCTGTCTGGGCCCTCATGTGTTAAGAATCTTAGCTGTATTTAAATAAAATATTTAAACATACAATCATAAAATATGTAGGTTGTTATAGGATTGGTAAACACAAGAGTCATCGTGGGATAACAATGGAATATCTTGTGGATTGATGAAGGAAGATTTACAAAAGTCATCATGTGATAACTCAAAACACGTTGAAGCCATTGTGATAAGAAAGGTTGAAGTCATTGTGAAGTATTATTGTGAAACCATCATGGTACAAAACATTGAGGCCATCACGAAACTTTTTAAAAAAATCATCATGATGAGTTAATAAAAGCCTTTGTGGAGATTTTCATATCATAAGTTGATACAGTAGGCCATCATAGATTGATGCTATAAGCCTTCAAATAGAAACCATCGTGAAGTGAGATGCAAGAACAATCATGAAGTATTCCCTTGAGTCATTGTGAACAAAGACATGCAAGTCTTCATAAAGCAAGTTATTAAAACAACCATCGTCAAGAATCCCTCAAACCCATCGTGGAAGGTTCCTTATAGCCATCATGATGAATTCTTAAAGCCTTTGAAAGATGTTCACTAAAGCCACCAAAACGATTATGAGTTAATTATTCAAGCCATCAAGCCATCATGAGATAACAATTCAAAGTCGTAGTTAATTGATTATTTAAGCCATTGCAAGTGGGAATCACAAGCCATCACATAATGATGAAGTGCTACCAATAGCTCATATAAAGAGGTTGTATATCAATATGAATGAAATCCTATGTAATAAAGCTTCAAAGTATTCTTACACAACCATGCCACCTTTGTTGGTACCATGGTCAAGATAGCGATCTGCGTGAGTCATTATAATATTGAGATGATGACAAGTGGCACCATCAAGACCTTCCATCTTGTCAAGTCACCAATCTGCGTCAACTTCGATCAACCAATCTAAGCAAGCAATGCCACTCTTCAACTTCTATAAATGAAGATTCATCCCATCTAAAAGTGGCTCTTTTTTCTTCTTCTCTCTCTCACAACACAAATTATAATTTGAGCACTGACATTTCTAAGCTTCTTTGAAAGCTTGAGACCTTCTTTAATGTCGATGAAGAAGAAGATGACTTGGACTTTTGAACATAAGGGTCTTCGTAAATATAAATTTACAAATTGACTTCATACATGATCTTTGAATTATAACAAAAAGGATGACTTGTATTTCTTGTGAATTGGCCGTTGAATAAAGAAAATTGCATGTATTCTTGAATTCCATCTTTATAGTGTATGAAAGAAGAGCGACATGAACATCGAATATTTTTGGCATTTTAGACATTTTGATTTATATCATTTGAATTCTAGTGTTTACAGGTTAAAACTTCATGTCACAATGACCTAAACTCCACCTTCTTCTAGTCCCATGGCAGTAAAACTCATTTCGCAACAGTTAAATCATTCACTAACGCCTCCATCCCATAGCGAAGTTAATTATTCAAGATAGCATGCCAACTCACAAGGGATTCTTCTCGGTTAACCTTTATTTCATGAAAGCCACAAAAGAATTCAAATCATGAAGAACGGTCAAAACATGCGAGCAGTCAAAGCTTCATAATTGTTCACGAAATCCTTGGCGAACATTTTTTTCATGATGATTTGATAATTCAATTAACAAAATTCGTATTTATCCACAAAACTAATATGAAGCAGATCTTCCAAGTTGGAGTTTAATTGGTTAGCAGAGATGATTCTATTCACGATGATCTTGTTGTTCGCGATAGCTTAACCACAGTTGTTTTTCACAATAACTTAAAGCTTTCGATTGAAATTCTATTCACGATGGCTTGATCTATTTTTCGCAAGTTACCGTTCTTCATGGTAATTATCAGCATTGAGTATTCGCAAGCTATTATTATTCACGATGATTGTATTTCATCACGATGATCTAATCATCCACGATGCCTTTGAAATTGGTACTTTACTTCCGCACGTAACAGCTCGCAAGCTAAAACTTTGATCACTCGATTCTTCGCGATTCGTCATGACGATTTTGTTCTTCATGAAAATCCACTTGTGAATCATAGAGGATCATGTTCCTTGAATTATTTTAATGATTTTGTTCATAATAATGGCTACTCGAACTGTTGTTATGCCAGAATTAGATTATGGCGACCTCAACCTGCAACGATTGCAATAACTTAAATCTCTACGTGAAAGCTAAGTGACTCTTATTTGAAATTCCATGCTTTGATTTTTTTTAGTGTTTTAGTCTCTTGGAGCATTTCCATAGTTCGGAGTGCGGAAATTGGATTTTCCACACTCTGAAATGTTGAAAGCCTCATTTTTGCAACAGAAATGATGCCATGCGTCTGTTGAACAGGCGCTCGCGTTTTTAAAACACCGGGCGCCTGTTGAACAGGCGCTTGAAGCCCAGGCGCCTATTCAATAGGCGCCGGGTGATCGCACCTATATCAGGCACTTTCCCCCTTCTCCCCAGCATTTCTACCTCTTCCATCCTCTTTTCAGTTAATTTTTAATTTTTTTAATTTTACTTTCCAACTGTTGCCCCATCCGGTAAATTAGTAGACGCATCATTCGATATGCGACCGATGGCAATATCAGACCTGCTCATGTCCATTCTGATGCTACCATGACTCTAGACGATGTTCGATCCTTGTACGACTTGCCCCTACTGTTTCGCGTAGACTTACTGCAGTTATAGCGACGCCATAGGAATACATTTATTTCTTTATTGCTCGATGAACAATCTTGTAACTGTATATGTATGATAATTGTTTGTTTATTTTAACATTAAATAATCATATATTTAGGTTCGTCACATAGCGATGCGAGGTAGTTCGTATAGGTATATGTTTGAGTATTTTGATCAGTTACCACAGCCGATTTTGAATAGACAACATGCATCACCTTTTGGTGAATATATAGATTTACCTAGGTTTGCACATGTAGATCATTGCCTGATAGAGACCCTTACCGAGAGATGGTGGCCTACCACTCACACATTTCATTTCTCTGATTTTGAGCTAGAATTGACTCCTCTAGATTTTTATATGCTTACTAGCATAGAGGTTGGTCGATCGGACCGTCTTCCTATTCCATTTGATAGTTCATTTGAGGAGTTCGAGTCATATTCAACTTATTTACGGACTTTGGCCAATGAGGAGGTTAGATAAGGAGCTGTTACTCTCCCTTGTTTTCAGCGGTATATAGTAGAGTACATGGCCGTTAAGGATATGCGCACTTCGGTTATCCGTGCCTTCATGTTATACCTTTTTAGGTCTACATTTATTTGTAACAATATGGTTACTATTAGGCTTGGTTTTTTGGTTGGATTAGTAGATGTGGATGGACTACATATATATGATTACGATACTGCTATTATTGGTTATTTGTACGTTGCATTAGATACTTATGCGCTTCAGTAGTCTAGACAGATGTATGGATTTTGGTACATTCTTCCATTTCGGTACTACGAGTATACTGCCAATATGCACCCCGACTTATTGTAGAGGCGAATGCCACAAATTATATTTACTTTTCTAGATTGCATCGTTGGGGTCCTCCTATGTATTTGTCCCATGTTGCACAAAGGGTGCACAATGAGTTGATGGAGGCTAGACAGCAGATGGATATGAGGCGGCGTGGTAACATTATCGTTCGTCCATGGGATCAGTACTTACAGTTCTTATAGCCGGGTCCTGATCATCCACTAACTTTTCAGTTTTCCATGTCGCGATGCAAGGTTTTCTTTTAAGTTCCTACTTGTCCATTCATATGGTATTCATAGGAGCGGTGTTAGCTACAGTTGTATGGTATAGTTCACATTCCACCAGATCTGCTACCATGGGATGATATATATGGTGATATTAGGGTTGGACCAGCTTATATTCTTGCGATGAGGGGTGAGCCTTTTACAGTTCTAGGAGACTTTGATTCATATCGGGCTCGAGTAGTCCTACGTGCTTACGCGTTGCTTGATTATATTCGGGGTTTGAACTCCAATCATATTGATCCGCGTACCTCTTCTGGCAGAGTTACACTACCGTCGACCACCTTTGAGCTTACATCATATCCATACATGCAGCCTCCTACTTTCGACCCCTCCTCCTCATTCGTTTAGAGCGTATGATGCACATGGTAAGGTGGTGGAGTATCCCTTGCAGTATCCTATAGATGACGCTATTACATATATCTTGGCGATGGTATATATCCTAAATGGAATACTATTATCAAGACAATTCCTAACCCACAAAACAATAAACAATCAAAGTTTGTAGCTATGCAAGAAGGCCAGAGGAAGGACGTTGAAAGAGCATTTGGGGTTCTTCAATCTAGATTTTCCATAGTCAGTAATCCATACAGACTTTGGTCACTAGTTAAAATGACCAAAATAATATACACTTGTATTATTTTACATAATATGATTATAGAGGATGAAAGAGATATGGAAGAAGATTACTTTAACGAGGGTGCTCCAACACCACCGCCTGTTTGGCGCAACGATATGATTAGAAGCGCACTAGAACTCGAGTTTCATGTTGAAAGCCAAGTGTCCTACCGTAGTGTTCAACTGCATCGAAGACTGCAAAATGATCTCATAGATCATCTTTGGAGCTTTTCTAGAAATCAGTGAAACTATATTTCTGTTGTTACTTTTCTTACTATTGTTTATATTGTTGTTACTTATTATTGTTATTGTAATATGTTTACGTTTAATTAACGTAATGTTGTTATAATCTTTTTTCAATGTAATGCAATTTCAATGAAATTTTTTATATTAATAATTACTTGCATTTAGAACACAATACAACTAACGGTAATTAAAAGATACAAAGGTTATAGAAACGGTAATCATTTAATGACCCTCTTCAAGTATATGCCTCATAATTTCTCTCCTTCTTTGCTCCGTATACTCCAGTTGTTTTGCAGACATGTGTCACATATCCATGAACATTATTACATCTTCATCTCTTTGCCGATTTCCAGCAAGAAGTTGATCCATTCTTGACAACTTTTCTTACTGTTGAATTGCTCGAGTTTCCATTGCCTGGTTAAATCTATCTTCAGATTCAAGTAGGAGTTTTTTAATTTCTACTTAATCCGCTCCAGCAGTCTGCTTCTTTTTGGCCGTTTTTTCTCCCTGTGGCCTAACAAAATGATCTTCAGTTGAGGTTGGGTCTTCTTCTGATCCTAAAGCGTAACTTCCTAGAGATTTTCTAGGACTAGAGCTTTCTCCAACTCTAGGCGTTTTACCCCGACCACTGTTTGATTGAATTTGTTGAATGATTTTCTGAAGCAATTATTTCCATTTAACGTGCTCGACCCAGCATGTTATAAACATGCATGAAATGATAAAAATGTGGTGCTTGTTTACTATCAGGTTTATATATTTGTTTGAACAACTTATTTGCGACCATTCTTTGTTAAAAAAACACTAGTACAATTAGAGAACCATGATAAAAATTGGAACAATGAAATTATATTAAAGCTTACCAAATGCGTTTCATTTCCAAATCCACTAGGATCCGTTTGATTTAGCTTGAAAATTTAAGAATCGAACGTTTGTGTTTGCGATTTATTTTTCCATAATGACATTTGATTAAAGATATCGTTCTTTCTCGATCGATGTTCTTTCGACTGTAGCAATTTGTAGTTTTTCCCTAAAAAGTCTCACCACTTTGATCGGTCCCTCGAATTGGATCGATTGAGAGTGTACAGTAAATGTAGCAAAGATCGTAGTCTTCCGCAGCGCTCCAACTTGCATTAGTTACTTCTCCACCAATCGAACTGTAACGTCTTGTAAATCGTAGTCTTCAAAACTGGACCTTACAGCATCGGCGTCGAAATCGGAGTACATTTTCAGTTGAGATTAGTGGTACTAAAAAATTGTAATGGAGGAAGTAAATTGGTTGTGAAGGGAAGAGGAGTAGGGGAGTTGTATTTATAGGGGAAATATAGCCGTTTGGCGACCGTTGGAGGGGGAGATTAAGTGGGCGTCTGTAACGAGGCGCTTGTTGAACAGGGGCCTCATTGTGAGCCGCCTATTGAACAGGTGCCTGGTATCCAGGCGCCTGTTTAACAGACGCCTCGTCTGATTTTCCTTTTCCACAATTCGCCCCCCTTTCTACACTATTGCATTTTCTCGAACCCTGTTGGAGAGCTTGGAGGGTGCAGATCTGAGAATATTGAAACAGTTGGAGATGCTCTTAGCTAGGATTCTAACATAACGCTGGATCGAGAAAATAAGTATATAAAATGAGTTTATGTACACTTTGTTCTACATAACAAGGAACAAATTTTGTGCTTAGCTGAGCTATTGAACAAGGTTAAGAATAGTGGAATGAAGATAGAAGAGGAAAATTCATGCATTTTGATTGAAATTTGGGGTAGTTTATGACTTGCTAAGTTTGCAAATGAAGTGTTTGGTAAAATTACGGTGTCATGTTCCTTGGATTTAGTTTATTTTTAGCAAATCCTGGGAAGACCATATTATCATTATAAAAAGCTTTTAACTCCTTCATGACAATCCAAAGGAGTCTTCTTCTTGGTGAACAACAATATACTGGACTTGTGGCAAAGAACTCTAATTTGTTCGAGTGAAGTGTCTCTATAAGACTATTATTGGACCTATTTATACTTCATTTTAAGTTTAATTAGAATATTGATTGTTTAGGAGTAGGACTCAACTTATTGGATAGCTTAGAATATGATGTTTGTCGTTTCTTGGTTAAAAAGACTTGTCATTTATATTTAAATATTTGTGGTTTAAATATACATTGTCATGGTTGACATACTTCTTACTACTTAATTTATTGGATATTTTGCATCAATACAGCTTTTATCAATTAGTTTGCTTTGATAAACTTTACATGATTGGTTGAGGTATTTGAGTTGTAAATACAATTAAGTCTACCAATATGTATAGCTTCATTAATAACATGTGATGTCGGTAATTCTTAATAACAATTTATTTACAATATTGTAGGGATGTTATGGTAACGACAAAAAATTATCATTACCATAATATTACTAGTCAATCGGTTACCATTTTAAAGTAAAATCGGTATATCAGCATAATCGGTACAATAACGGTAAATTTACCATTTTTTACAGTAAAACATCAGTAATATTTTTTCAAAACCAATGGTAATGGTAATTTAACAGTCTATTCATAATACATTGATATTCATGCAAGATGTTGTATTACAGGCATTTAGAAGCAAGAAAATAGTTCAATTTATTTCGTTGATTCAACTCAAATGGTGATAAATATACTTCTTTTCTATGTTCTTTATTAAACGACCTAATGAGATTTCTAATGAAGCATCATTTAGTGTAAAAATATATCAACTTATTATTTTCTAGACAAACAGTAATTTATCATTACTAGTGTAATGGTTACTAGTTTATCGGTATGTCAGTCGTTGGTATACCAGTCAATCGATAACGGTAAACAATTTTAGTTTACCAATAAAAACGGTACGGTAACGATGTTTACAAAATGGTAACAGTAACCATTACCATAACAACCCTACACTATTATTGGTTAATTTGTGCAATTTTTATCTTCTGAACCTCTATGCACCTAATTTGATTATCAGGCATTATCAAGAATGGCTAATCGGTAAGCCATATACAACAACTTAATACCAAAGTTATTTATGAATTCTGAATATGGTTGAATCCCGATTATGTTGCTTTTGCATTGTTTTACTACAATGAACAAAATACATCCAGGCACCATTATGTTATATTGTTTGACAAATTCTTCATCCATGCTAAATTCCAGCCTTGGTAGCTGTTTTAGTTTGAAACAGTAGGCTGTAAATGGTTTTACAGTATTTTAGTTCAACATGGACTGATGAGCATGGGCGTCCCGACGCATCTCCTATGGCTAGGAATGGTTTTTTTGGTTCATAAAGAAAACATTGGGTGTAATCAAAGGCCTTTGCCTAAGAAATGGGAGATGAAGCTTGTAGAGATTACTATGATTCATATACCGAAATTACCGAGGTAAAAAAAACAAGGATGTGAAACTATGGGATTCTAAATTATTTATCAAACAAAAACAACAAGGCTTGGAATGTCACAGCTAACAGGGTTCTTGAGATGGGATATTATTACAATTTCATGCATTAGACGGATTCTTAGAGAACTTGAATAATGGCTCTCTACTATATGACAATGGATTTCCTATTCATATGGACTTTTGGTTTTTATTATTATTACGAGTATATATACACGTCCAAGTGGATGTGCATCTAGTTACAACGTAAATGCATTAATTCGACGATGTGCTCGTGCAGCGTTATCACATACTATATAAAGTATGACATGATAAAACATCAATTAATAACAAAACAACTGGTATAGACCAATTATTATAAATCTAGTGCAAGTAACATGTATAGTACAATAGAATCATCCAAATTCTGAAATAGAAGAAAAAGGAAAACCAAAAACAAAACTAAAAGGTCTTTTGAGTTTATTTGAAGGAAAACAGCTAAATCATCCCTTGCATGAATTTCAAATTATAAAGATTTTCATTTGACACAGGCTGAACTTAGTCCATGCCATGGTCGGTTCTTTGTAGGGGAGTGGTGCTTGGAATATGTTAGTGTCGCAGCAGTTTGTGAGGGAGTTGTTAACTTTAAGTGATCAGTTGAGTGGGAGAATAGGTGCAACAGGCGAAGAAGATGGTGGGCTTGAGGACGTGAATGCCTGAAAAGCAGTGGATCTGGAAACAAATCATCGAGTTTGCGGTTGTGGAAAAATGATGGGGTTGTCCAAAATCTTTAATAATAGCTGTAATGGTTTTGGTGTAACACTTTTTTGTATCAACGTGAATTACCAAAAATGCCCCTCTATATATTATCCAATCCTAATTACTTAAGAATAAGATCTAATACTAAATTTCTTTTACAAATTCAAATGTCCATAAAAGTAGGATCTAATAACTAAACATGCTTTAAAATTCAAAACGCTTCTAAAAATAGGATCTAAAATTAAACTTTCTTTACAGATTCAATATACTTTTTTACAAAATAGCACTTGAAAAAAAAAATTGGCTGATTTAAACATATATAATTTATAAGAAAAACAATTCACGCGCGAAGCGTGTGCCATTACACTCGTATTCTCAAAATCACTTAAAACTGAGCTGGTTCTATTGTGGCCTAGGCACAGACATATGGGATCTGAAAGGGTTTGATGTATTTCATTTGATGGAGAGGAGAATTTTTGGGCTTGCGAAAATCCTATGTCAGTTGAGATACCTTGCAGCAGGCCTGATAAAGAGAGAGAGGCCCAGTAGAATTGGTGGTAGGAAATTGATTGGGCTTGGGATTAGTGCTTGCACATAAGCTGAATGGTTTGAGCTTAGGCCAGTAGGGGTTTGTATTTAAAAGCTGGCACCTAAATTATAACTGCCATGATGGGCTATTTGATCTGGACCGTGGCCTATGTAATTGTAATCTAGTTGCTACCTGAAATTATCAATGTATTGAACATTATAGACAGGAGAATTGCCAAAATGTTAGTAGGATCAAATTAGAAGCCCAAACGTACCAAAGTATGACACTGAAGTAATTAATTAGCTCCAACTTTATTAATGGAAGTTCTTCTAGGCAGACGGTTGGCAAGAGGACCATGACATCCTAGCAGTGCGTTAAAAATGGTTAAAATATGAGAAGATATAAGTTGCTATGTATATATTTTAAGAAAATATAAATACTTACATATGTACTTCTAATGAATACATATTAACCCATAGGCTAATATTCTATTTTATTTATCTAAGTTGTTGGACAATTGCGTATAGATAAACGAGCAGACATTGGTTGTTTATTGAAGATATTCTTGTCTAAATTGTTGGACAATTATTTATCCAAATTCATTAAATAACAGTCTTACCTTAAATACTATTCCCAAGTGAAATATTAACATATAACATAGTTCCAAAAAGTGGTTCAATTTTGAGTACTATTCAGAAAATGTTACAAATCCAAAATTATTCATTAGTTGTTCATCAAGTGCAATATTTGTCTTTACAGAATACTTTCATTGTTATTATAAATTGGTCAATATGATTTTGAACTCCATCTAGTCCTATATGGGATCTGTGTGAGGATCACTTATAGAAAGAATAAACTTATTGCCAACTTAAGGAAAAGGGTTTAATAAAACTACGAACTTTTCAAATTTCAACATGTACTTGCAAATATTCAACATATAAGAGATAAATTGTTGCCTGCTCTAGAAGTCTTCTTACTTTATCAGTCTAGCTACATCACGGAACAAAGGAGAACATTTACCTTGATTATCTATGTTGATTTGATGTTGGACTATGTCCATCCAGTTGCATATACGCATATTCTACCTGATTAAAAAAAAGAATAAAAACTGTTATTTTCCGCATTAAAGCTTTAGTTATTGAATTGCATGTTTCCATTATTTCTCCCATTTCTTCTCTAGTTTTATCACATGATTTCAAAAGTAATAGAACATATATTTAATTTTACCCAACGAACAGAAGAGAAAAAATCAAATAAACGGAAATCATGAGGACAGTACAGGTATATTGATCGTTTTCAATCTAAAAAGAGCTCAACGTTATCTAAACATGTACAATGCTGCCTTGAAATTCATGCATGATACCATTCTTACTAAGATATAGGTATCCTGATAAAAAAAGTTGTTCGTTAACCTAGAAATATTTAAATATCCAGATAAGAAACATTACAAACATGATACTTTATTGGATTCAAGAGAGAAAATTTATTGGACAAAACCGAATGTTCTAACTTAGATAGTGAAGATAAAATAAAACCAACTTATTTAGATGTAAAAAAAAGAATATTGAAATTGAACTTTGGACCCATCTAGGGATATACCATTATACCATTACAAAAATGAAAATGTTTCACTATTTATGATAGATAAAGACACACGCTTTCAATTTTTCGTAGGAAATTGATTTGGCATTAAGTTTTACAAATAGTTACTCACTACACCAAAACTAGTTTTAGCCATCCCTCCATCCGCCTTCTTAGATACGGCTTAAAGCCGTATCAAATATTATATCGCTCCAAACCCTACCTAATTGTTTGGACACGGCTAATTGCCGTATCAAATGTGATAAGGCTTGCAGTTGTATCCAATTTCGTGTCTACTATTGGCAGAAACTTTTACACCCAAAACGCATGGTTCCCTCCAAATTAATTCGCTTTCCCTCTTGTTTAGGTACGAGTCTTAGCTGTATCATATCTAATACGGTCTTTAGCCGTATCACTTGTTGTGCCTATTTTTGGTGCGAAACTTTTACAGGCAAAACACGCCACATACTTATCATTTTCCCCAAATTCCATTTCTTCTACAATAGGGTTGCTGGCTCCCTATTTCATATCAATCTCTCCGTTTTCCCAATTCATATCAATCTCGTGCTCTCCCATCCCATCGCAAATCGTTGCTGGCTCCCCTAAATCCACCTGCTGATAGCTTCATCTGCGGGTAAATTTTTTCGATTTAAATTCGCCTTTCTCGCTGTAGTCGATTGGCGCTTGTCCCCGTTTGGTCTCATCCCCGTCCTCGTAGCAGACTCATTAGTGGAAGGGACCATTATCCCTAATTCACGCTGTAGTCAGTGGACGAGAACTGGTAGGCATCATCGTCGGCATCTCTTTGTCCTCGAATTTTCAGAGTAAGTTTTAGCCGATTGACTTTTATCCTTTGTTTTCTATTTTTAGAGTAAGTTTCATATATTGTATATATTGCAGTAACTAGGCATCTTGTTTGTGAAATAATGTGGACAATAATAATATGAGTTTGTTTTTAGAATATTTCAGACTTAGAAATTAATAATAATAAGAAATTGAAGGTACCTTGGAACGGAGAAGAGAGCGACGTTCATTTGAAATAGAATGACTTTTGATGTGGCAGTAGAAAATGTAGGCAGTTTCAATTTTTAACTTTCTGATTTTGATCTGTGAAAGTGCAGCTGAGATTTTGTTATGAATGCAAGGAACTATCATAATGATACAACTTGAATGATCAAACAGTTTTAATACCATTTTGCTATTTGAGAGCTTATGGAGTTCATAAATTTAACATTTCAATTTGCATGAAATCAATATTTTTATTTGTACGATAGAAGTTGAAATGAAAGTAGGATCCAAAACTCATTTAGTATGTCGATATATATGTTGTTATTAGAATGATATTGATAAAACTAGATGCAATTGAGTGCATTTACCATGATCCCGTTATGAATATTAGGAATGAAGATTTTTTGTTCATGTGTTGTAGATGGTCAGCGTGTTAATATTAGGAATAAAATTGTTGTTAATGGTGCAAGCCAAGTCAAGAATAACATACGTACACCCTACGTATTTGTCTTTATTGGTTAATAGCCAAATCAATTCCATTTCTATTCACATTTACTTTGATTTCATTCACTTACTCTCAATTGCTTCAATCCATTTGGATTATCACCCCTATTCTTATCTCGATTGGGTATTTAACCAATAATAGTTTGAACTCCGACCAGTTTATTTAGAAAATAGCTTGAAAATTTTAAAAATAGATAAGTAGTTGGAAAATAATTACTAGTTTTTAAAATAGGTGTAAAATAATTAGAAAATAGTTAAAATAATTATAAAATTTGTAGATAATTGCAAAATAATAGTAAGATAGTAATTAGTTTATAAAACAGTTGAAAAATTGTTAAACAGTTCAAAAATAATTGTAAAACAAGTATAAGATAGTTTGGCTTTTAAATGAAAGGTTGTATATATAATAAATATCTTGGAAAAATAGGTTTATATTAAAACAATTTATATTAAAAAATAGTCTAGAGTCAAAACTGTTCAATTCCCAATTTCTATTCCCAATCAATTCAATTTAAATTCCACTTTCATTAAAATTGACTTAACTCCAATTTAAATAACTTCAATTTCTATTGAAATTGATTCAACCCCAATTCAAATTGAATTAATCTAAGTTTCTTTCCAAATTTAACTTTATTCAACATTGATCTCAAATTCTACTAATTCAAATAAATTTCAGTTGAACTAGTTCCAGTTTTCAATTCATTTCAACTCCTGTTTGAATTAATCCCAATTTTCAAACTCCATTTCCACATCAAGATGAATTACTCTTGATTTCCTTCCAAATTCAATTCAAATTCCATTTGAATTTAAAACTATTAAACTTTAATTACAATTCCAAATTATTCAAATCAATCCAATTCAAATTTTCCATTTGAATCTTACACTCATACATCTTCAATCACCATTTCAATTAATTCAAATCAAATTCAATTTGAACTAATTCAAATTTCAAATTTAAACCATCTCGAATCATATAAATTCGAGTTAATACTTCAAATGTTGATTTAATTCCTTTAAATCAATTTACCTTTAAAGTTTTAAACAATTTAATTTCTGGGCTCAAATTTCTAGAATTTTCATTTTAAATCAACCATTTAACTTTTCTCCAAGTTAAACTCAATTCACTTAATCCAGTAAATCTTACCCAATTTTGAACTTCCATTTCAAATTTTGAACTTCTCATAAATAATCTTCCCACTTATTAAGTTCAAAAACTTATCACCTTGGGTATCACATCTTATTGCTCTATAAACCTAGTTAATGTTTGTTTGTCTTTCATTACATTAATATTTTTAAATTTCCATCTTTCCTTTGTATTAATTGTTGTTTCAATCATATTGAATTTGTCAATATATACATTTATTATAAATAGAATCTCAACTAATTTATTCAACTAGGTTTCATTCCTTTATATTATCTTATGAATAAAATATACATTTCCATTACTTTATCACATTCACACTTTACAATTACTGTCCTAACTCACGTTTCATTTTAACATTCCTTTCATTATTGAATTACAAAGTTTTTTCTTTTCTTTTCACATTTAATTACCAAAACTTACAAATGTATAATTATTGAAATTTTTCGGGTCGTTACACATATTAAAGTATGAATGTTAGGCAATGGATAATTATTTTGTTGAATTTCATTCCAAATAGAGCCAATGGCCTGGTTGCTAGTGTAGGGAATGGAAACAGCATTGTCAGTGATGTAATCTTTCGCATAAGCATTGTGGAGCATACTAAATTACTGTCTTCACTAGTATGAAAGGAGTTTGATGAGAATGACACCAACCAATGACCATCCTAGAACCTAGCCTTACCAAATTCAGAGACCATGGCTTTGACATGATGGAAAAAGGTGAGTCTCAAATTTAGAATTGCATGCCAAATCCAGCTACAATTTTATGGCACTTCCATGGTCTAAAAGTATATGTTACCAATGTTATGTTTGTGTGTCCAACTAACCCAAAGGTTGTCATGCTTGTTCAGCAGATTATCAAAATGTTTGCTGAATGTCGCCTTATTCCAATTGCACGAGTTTTAATTTCCTAGCCCTCCAAACTTCTTAGGTCTTTCTATTTTGCAGAAGGCAGTTGGTATGAGCTTAGAAGAGTACATGTTCCCAGATTAAAGAAAATGGTTCATGGCACTTTTTATCATATTTATGAGTTTTTTTAAGGAGATAAAAGAACTACACCAATAAGTGGTCCTAGCAAAGATGATAGAGTTTATCAGATTAAGCCTACCTGCCTGAGACAAAAGCTTATTCTAGTTATTCATAATCTTTGTGATTCTATTAAAAGGAGGAAGTTACTGGGAAGTAGTGAGTCTAACAGTGCACAGAGGAATCCCAAGATAGGTTAAGTTGTCATCATGAGGCTGCAGTGAGATTATAGCAGAAAGTTCCTCAGAAACACAAGCAAGGAGGATACTAGATTTATTTGTTTTGAGTCTTAGACCAGCAAGCTTGTAGAACTTCAACAGAATATCATTTATGCATATAATGGATTGGATAGAGGGCTTTGTAAACATGGTAACACCATCTACAAACATAAGGGACGAATTCATCTGCTCTTTACATTTTGGATGTAGCAGGAAGAGCTTGCTAGCAACACATTGCTTAATCATTTAGGTTAGGACTTCCATAACAAAGATAAAAATATACGACGACATGAGATCCTCTTGCCTGATTTCTTGCTTGCTTTTGAAGTAACTGATAGATTTTTCATTGAAGCATAAGGAGAAGGTGAGAGTAGATAAGCATTAATAAACTCAGGCAACAAAGTGCATAGGAAATCTCATTTTGGCCATGATCCTGACGATGCTGGTCCATTATAAAGTGTCAAATGCTTTATTGATATCGAGCTTTGGCATGGCTCTGGAGGAAACATTAGATTTCTTAGTCTTTCAAGAGTTCGTGAGAGATGAGAACATTGTCCAAAATGGATCAGCTAGGAAGGAAGGCAGCTTGGTTGGAGGAGATGAGGTTACGAAGGGCTAGTTTGAGGCTGGCAACAATGATTCTAGCAATGGATTTGTAGATAATATTAAAGCATGCTATGGGCTTGAAGGAAGTGACATCAGAGGGAGGATCAGCGGTAGGCATAAGGATAAGGTTGGTAGAGTTGATTCTGTTAGGCAGCTTGCCATGTTTAAAATAATTCTTCACAGCCTTGCAAAGATCGGCATCAATGATGTCCCAGGCAGAGATGTAGATAGTAGCATTGAAGACATCAGAGCCTTCATATGAATTCTTGGTCATCTCAAAAATACCTTTTTTTCATCATCGATTATGGCAGTAGAGGGAAGAGAAATCTGGATAGTTGTTAGGGCACGAAAATTTATATTATTTATAATGTCAAAGGTAAGAAATTTTCATAATTACCCAGCAGGCCAGAGTAGTTGTTAAGGAATGCAGATTCAACTTGTTTAGGAGTGCTCGCGGTGTTACCATGACTATCAAGTATGTTGAGAATATAAGCCTCTACCTGCTTGGTTTTGAGCGCAGCATGGAAGAATTTAGAATTTTTGACCCCAAGATCATCCCATTTCTATTTGAGCTTCTGCTTCAACATATCAACTTCCAAGGAGAGAGCGTTATTGTATTGAGTGGTAAGGACATGTTTAACAGATGAAGTAGTAGTATTATCAGGGTCGTTCAAGAGGTCAATTTGGGCAAGCTCCAATTTGATCTTGATCTGAGAAGAAAGCAAAGGCCCATGTCCAAACTTCTGCCTGGCCCAACCCTAAGATAAGGTTTAATAGCCTTAAGCTTCTGCTGAAAAATGTACATAGAATTACCAAAAAGATTGTTAGACCAAGCATATGTAACTATAGGAATAAATTCACTGACTAAAGCCCAAGCGTTAAAAAATTTAAAAGGAGATTTCTCTTTCATGTTTTCAACTCTAGGGGGATTATCTGTGAGTGGTCAAAAAGGAGAGGAGAGGGCAGTTGGGTGGTTAAGGAAGGCCATTTGGCAAGAGTAATAAGATTACAAAAGGCATTGTCAATCTTACTCATAGTCTTGTTCCCACTACGACTCTTATTATTCCAAGAAAAACGAGCACCGGTGAAAGGAATTTGAATGAGACCAGAAGTGTTAGTGACTCATTAAGGGAAGTTATTTCATTGAAGGAGACAGGTAAGCTACCAATCCTATCATCAAAACCATACAAGTAGTTAACGTCTCCTAATACAAGTCTAGGATGTCTCTGTTGGGAGAAGCGAGGGAGGTAATCATGCATAATTTGACGTGAAAGATAACTATTATCAGCATAAATAAAGGTTAGGTATAAAGAAGTAGAGGTGAGCAAGTGGATGGTGTGACAGTGAATGAATTGTCTGTCGAGGTAGGAGTAATTGTGAAGGTAGAAGGATTGTGGAGGAGCGTAATGCACCTATAGAGAGCGTCATGAAGATTATGAGTTAAAGTGTAGATGGAGTTGATGAGATTAGAAGCTCTATTAGTAAGGTTTAGGTTGAGTTTAGTTCCAAGGATTGCAATGATATACAGACTGTGAGTATTAATTAAGTCCTTAATGCGAAGGAGCTTGGTGTCATTACGAGCATCTCTAATGTTCCAACATCCTATGTTCTACAACATAAAAAATATTATGAAGTAGTGCGAAACATCTTTCTACTACTCATAGTAGTAGGAGATCTGACATAGTTGTTGTCACGAAAGTTGGGGAAATTGGAAGTATATTGACTTCATTTATGTCAGCCATAATTTATTTACTAGTCTTTTTGGATGGCAGTGGTAAGGAGGAGGAGATGGAAGTTGAGGTGGTGTTGGCTATGGTTGGGAGGATAGGGAACTCAGCCCATCCAAGTGGAGGGTTATGTGAACAAAAGGGAAGGGAATGGTGGTAGTGTCATTATACTTTATAAGAACATGTTATATATATTTCATATATAGTGTATAATGCATATAACATATTCGGCAGTAGTAAAATAATTATATATATATATATATTTATTATTATTATTATTATTTAAATCGTTTAATAACATAAATTAAATATATTAATATATATATATATATATATAAATTATATTTAATTTTATAAATTACATTAACACAAAATAAATGCTCGGTAAAAATAAAAAACAAAAAACATTTTATTATTATTTAAAAGTATTTTTAATATAGGATGAAAGTCGGTAATTAATTATAAAATTATTTTTAAATCATATATGTATGAAATATATTTTCTAAGTATGAAATACCATTCAAAAATTTATTGAAAATTTAAAATTTAAAATTTTGTACCGAAGTTATTTTATATTATTATTTAAATTAAAACCATATAAAATTAATTAAAATATTGTTTACAATCAAAAAATATTCGAAATTTTGCGCAGGACTAGGTATATGTATTTTACTAAAAAATTATTTAGCTAAGGTAGCCGACATTTTTTGTGGGCCGTCCATAAATTTAAATGAAATTGAAACAAGTGTTCGATACATGCACCATAACAACTAGAAGAAAATAAAGCACATGAATTTGGCCAAAATACCAAACTATTAAACCTACAAAAAATACTAGTCCTCCTCCAAAAAGGAAGAACCACTGCCCTCATCCGAAGATTCAGGCCCAATAACATGATAATACGTAGAAAAGAGAGTGGCTAAAGTATGGACAAAATCCACTGAATCTGAACAGTAAAGGTATTTCCTATCCCATGAGATATTTTATAAAATAAATCGAGTCACGTCACCTAACTGACCAAACACCAAGAATGTAAGGCCTTCGTCCTCAACATGATAAAATAGTCGTCTTTCTTCATCTCCACAAACATACCTATAAAAACTACCATCCTTAGGATTAAACCACATTCAAAAGGCTTATGAATTCAAGCTTGCTCAGACGAACCCCAAAAGAAATCATCGTAGGAAGGAAGAGATGCTTATGGTTTAACCTTAGAAGTATCATCAATAACATCATTCGAGTGAGCAAAAATTACCGGAGGCACTATCTCGGAAGGAGAAACCGCAGTAGCTGCGAAAACTTTCAAAACCTACTTCATGACAAGAGGTCGAGTGAGTGGGATCCTATGAGAAAGCAGTATAGGAACATCATCAAGCTGCATAGTACATGCTTCCATAAGGTGACAAAAGTGTCATAAGATGAGCAAGTATTGGGTTTCCAACTATAATGGACATTAATAAAATAAACATAACCCACGACAATATGCACAGATACCTTAGAGGGAAGAGGCTTTTCGGGAGTTACTTCAGTAAGAGCCTTATCATACACTAGCTTATTTCGAGCTACAGTATTAGCATAAAAACATTTGAGCTTTCCAACAACATTTGCTAACAAATTTAACGCAATCATGGACTGCAGCGCAGACAGAATATGAGTGAAATGAGCCTATACCGGAATAGAGATAACCTTAACTACGCCCTTCCTTAACACAACCACCATTCGACTGAATTTTCTTTCTACAACTTACAACAACATCACTAGAAAGTACAATAGCATTACTGATCTTAGAATTCATCCATTGCCCACCCACGAAACAAGCAACCATTAGAGGGGAGAATGGAGTTTCTATACCTTTTCTAATAGCAAAAGCAGGCAATCCCTACAACCGAAGGCAGGATGGATCTATGTGAAGTAGGGATTTTCCAAGAGCACTGAACAGGTTTTCTAAAATCGAGACAAGCACAAATCCAATAGACGCAATTAGAGGAGGCATGATATCAGAGGCAGACGACGGAGGGAAATCATCATCGGAAGCAACGAAAGTAGGAGAAATTGTAACAAGATTGGTCATATTTGATAAAGCACTAAAAGCTCGACCAGATCTTGTTAGAGGTTGCTCACCAAGTTGACGATCCGAAGAATTTAAGTAGGAGGAGGTAGGCATGAGGTATAAGAAAGTGAAGAAAGGGGGATCAAAGGAACTTAGAGGAAGGGGATGAGTGGAAGTAGGAAGTTGCAACATCCCTAATTTTTTGTAACATTATTTGGAAAATTTAATTAGATAAATAAAATTAAATAATGATGATAAGGTGATTGAGATTTGGATAAAACACATAGGGTCGTGCTTAATAATAAAATAAATGGGCTTAATTTAGTTTGTAAGCTAATTAATATATGCATGGGCATATTAGTAAATAGCCGCACCTCCTCATACTCACGGCTACACACTTTTGTAGTTGCCCATTCACGTTTCATTTCTCATTTTTCACCAATGAAAATCAAAAACCTAAATTAGAGCCAGCCATTAACAAGAAGGATAAGAGGAAAATTCAATCTAAAGCTAAGAATTAAAGCTAGGAAGGATTAATCAACAACGAATCTCAAATTCCTTATCATATCTAAGGTGAATAATAATTCATTCCATCTCTATTTTGTTTTATAATCATATATATTCGGATTTAAGATTAAATTCATTTTATTATGTTTTGGATGATGATATGCTTGAACTATTATTTGTTTGATTTAAAAAATTCATTTACATATGAATTTGCATGGTTTTAGAGCAAAATCGATTGTTATTGATTCTAAAATGCCATGGAAAATTTTTATGTTAACTAAACCATGATTTTAGAGAAGCGTTTCAGTTTTTGTAATTTTTTGATCCATGGAAGATTTTTCTACGAATTTCTAAAGGAAAATATGATAATATTGGGTTTAAATTAAATTGCGATTATTTCAAGAAGAAATTGGATCCGAAATTTAGTATGTTAGATAAAATGATGAAATTGATTTTTTTATGTTTTTTGAGGATTTTTCCCAATTGATTTACTAGAAAAAATAAATTATTTTAAAAGAGGGACTTTTTTGCAAATGTCGATTTTGTTAATCGCAAGGGATCATACGTTAATTTCCTTCGATTTAGATTTGATAAATGCGGCAGTTATTTTATAAAGTATTTGAAATGTTTTAAAGCAACCAATTAGGAGTTTACAAATAGGCAGGTTAGTTATAAAGCATTTACTAAACTTAGCATTAATTCATCCTTTTAAATAAAATGGTTAGTTCTGCGTCTTTTGGAAGTGGCCTCCGACCCAATGTTTTTGCCTCGACTCAGTCGAAACCAACCCTTCCAAAACCTATCTTAGTCGACACCAATACATTATCATTTAGATGGTACGTAGTGGATCGGAGGAAAGGCAGAAGCCTTGGTGTCAAAAGAAATGCCTCCGATAGGGTCCAAACCATGTTTAGTTTTCAAAAGTAAAGTATTTTCTTTGTTTTGCATAGAGGTTTCGACCTAGTCAAAAGCTATGTTTTTTAAAGGAGTTTATAAATCGTTTTCAAAGAAGGTTGGTGTAATATGTTTAAAGCATTTGCTTTTGAAGGAGTTCCTTTTGTTTTTGAATAAGTGCTTCCAAAAGTAATGGTTTCGACCAAGTTGAAACCTAGCCGTTGTTTTCCCTTCCGACTATATTGAAGCCATCAATGCTTTTGAAGGGTTATCTCTGGTTTAACCTAAGCAAGGACACTTCCTAAATGCTTTCGAAAGGGTTGAGGGTTTCGAAGGCAATGGGGTCGAAAGGGGGTTTCCATGCTATCCATCGAGATTTTAATTTAACAGTTTTGAGCTTTCGAATAGGTGGTTCCGACACCATCAACTTTTCCCTAAACAATTTTATAAGGCTTTCGAAAGAGATACTTCCATATATAATAAATTTGACCAAGAGATGTTTTTAATGAGTAAAGCCAATACTTTCGAAAGGGGTATTTTCATTTGTTTCGAAACTATGGTATAAAGAACATTTTGACTCCATCGAAAGGTACATTTGGTTTCAAAAGAGTGTATTTAACAAGGGATTCGAGAGGCATTTTTATTGTTTTTTGAAAAGAGGATTTCTTTGCTTTCGAAGGAGGTTATCATGAGGTCTCGAAAGAGATGTTTTAAGGTTTTCAAAATAAATAAACCTAGTCTCATTTTAAAGGAAAAACCATAACATAAATGAAGATTTTTCAAATGAAGTTTTGGAAGAAGCTTTGCTTGATTAATAGGTTAAAGGGATAAAACAAGTTTTATATGAAATGGTTTCAGGGATATTTAACCATAAGTGTTGGTATTATTATATTGACATTGTTACGAACCCATAACGGTATTTTGGGGAAGGGCAGAATAACCAGATAGGTTGACCCAGTAGCGAATATATCATAATGAATGTTAAACTCTTATCTAAAGATATTGGCAGGGACCAATAGGTTCATAGTCAGCCCATGAAAACTATGAATTGATATCGGCATGGGCCAATAGGTTTATAAGTAGCCCATGTAAACTATATCTGGATTAACATATTGACAGTTAATCAATAGATTCCTATTTATCCACTAAAAAATGGGATAATAGAAAGGATATTAGAGTTACCAGTAGATTCTTAGTGATCCTATGAAAACTATGAAATTAGACAGATAGTCCATAAATATTAAACAAGATTAATAGTGACCCTAGAAACTATAATTGAGATAGATAATCAGAATGAATGGAGATGGGTAATTCAGATTTAAGTTACTTATTTTTCATATCATTATAATTTGAAATACTATGTTTTAACCATTGTGGATGCAGAAGCGCAGTATATGGTTCTATAAATATTTTAGGATACAAGTGAGAGGAAAACCTATTCCGCTAAGCGGCATGGTCTCACTTGATATCTAAATGGTTTGAGATGGTAGATTATTATTCATATCAGGCTTTATGTCTGACTCGTAGTTTTTATTTTCACCATAAACTCTCGGGTATTCAATTGATTTTGAGTAGGTTGAGAGTTATGGTTTCTAGATGTTCTTTTAGGCGAATTCTAAATATATGCAGGAGCCAAGCTTGTTATTAGAGTTCTTTTATTTTTGCTGTGTGTCTGATTGTAAAGGCAAATTTGTTTTAATGCCTTATCATATACTTTGATCGTCTAGGGGGGCAACTTCATATGTCGCTCTTGGCATATTTGTAATAAGTATATTTTATCTAAACATGGTCGCCGAAGCTTAATAACCATGGATGACTGTAGCATCCGTAGCCATTAGTTTTGGGCCTCTAAGTAGGGGGATGTTACAGTTGGTATTAGAGCATTGGTTTATGAAACTTTAAAAGAAACTTAAACCCAAAAGATTTTTCAAACATAATCCAATGAATTAGACAACAAGATTAGGGTTTGGGTTAACGCTATAGTACCTTACTTGTATCTGATATATGGTGTTATATATATATATATCTGTAAATATGTATTTCCCTCTCTCTTGGACCATTCTTCTATATCTTACTAAGGCTCGTATGTAGATTTACGAAAAAGTATATATGAAAGCAGGAAACAAAAGAGGACACCAAGGTGTAGGAAGCACCATAACTAATGGAAATTCTCGACCCACTACTAGGAGGAACCCGGGTCGACCGTGTAATGTTAATAACCAAAATGTTGATGCCAACGTGGGTGTTGGAAATCCACCAGCAGATATGGGGGTGATGTATCAGTTCTTCGTCAATATGGTGCAAGCAGGAGTTATTGCTGGAGTGACTAGAAATGTTGAAGGAGCTAATCCTATAGCTCTAGGTGGGAATAATTGTGCTAAGCCGAGTAGAGACTACACTAGTTTGGACGGGAAGCCATTTATGGGAACAGAGCATGCTATTCAGGTAGATTATTGGCTATTACATTGTGAGCGTATGTTTTCTGGTTTAGGTTTAGATGACGGACAGAAAAGAAAGTTAGCCTCTAGGTAGTTACAAGGGTTAGCGCTTCATTAGTGGAATAGTGCAGTTGACTTGGGTAGATTTTAGAAGGAGATTCGAGCAAAAGTTTGTGTCTAAGTTTGCTAAATCAGAGCTGATATGGAATTTTATGGATCTGGAGCAGCTAGAAATGTCGGTCATTGAGTATGCTACTAAGTTTGAGGAGCAAACCGTTGTGGGCATAATATTGTAGACACTGACATCAGAAGGAACAGGAGTTTCATTAGGGGACTGAGGTCCAAGTTTGCTCGGGTGACCCTCCCACATCTTCGTGGTTCTAGTAATTTAGTTATGGAGATAGTCATTTGCCATAAAGAGATACTTGCTAATTATGTTAGAGAGAAGCAAGTGGAAGTTAGGGTTCTTAGGGGAAGAAGAGAAAGTTCTTCAAGAAGAAGGGAATCTAGAAGGAAGATACATCCAAGAAGGCGAAGGCTGAGTTAGTTTGCTTTAAATGTGACAAGAAGGGTCATTATGCGAATGAATGCTGGTTAGGTAATGGGAAGAAGGCTGCAACTAAGAAGAATGTGAAGTGCTTCAACTGTGATCAAGTTGGGCATTATGAATCAGTGTCCGGAGACAGTTAGGCTAACAAGAGAATTTTTTTTCTATCGAACCAGTTAGGCTTACTACAGCAGATAAAGGAAAGACTATGACGGGAGGTATCTTTTGAATTTAGAGTATATCAGTTAGGGTATTTTTGATACCGGTGCATCACATTCATTTATATCTCAGTGTTTAGTTGATAGATTATGTTTAGAACCCACCTACCTTATTGCTTCCTTAACGGTTGGGAATCTAATAGGAGGGTATGAAACTCTAGGGTTGTGATATGACCAGTTAGAACTTGATTTGTTAGATCATAAGTTTGTAGGCAGCTTTTATGTTATTGATTTCATAGATTTTGGAATCATTTTGGGAATGGATTGGTTGGGTAGGTATGAGGCTAGGATAATCTGACAGGATAGGAAGATATCATTGAGACTTCCTGATAGTCATAAACGGGTAATATTTCTGGTGGAGAACTCTGACCAGAGCGTTAGTACTTTCCTTAGTGCTATGGAGATAGGAGATGAGTTAAGTCAGGTTCGGGTAGCAAGAGAGTTTGCAAATGTCTATGAGCCAGTCATAGTACTACCACCGAAAAGAGCAGTTGAGTTTCGTATAGATCTTGTGCCCGAAGCTGAACCTATGAGTAGACCACCTAGCAGGATGACACCAACTGAGATGAAGAAATTGAAGGTGCAGCTAGTGGATCTTGAAGGAAGGAATTTTATCAAGCCAAGCCGTTCTTCTTAGGGAGTAGCCTCTGTGTTTGTGAAGAAACCAGATGGGTCATCTAGAATAAGAATCGACTATCGTAAGTTGAATGAAAGGATGATTAAGAATAAGTATCCTTTGCTAAGAATATATGATCTATTTGATCAATTGAGTAGAGCCAGAGTGTTTTCCTAGATAGACTTGGCGATAGGCTTCCATCAGTTAAGAGTGGCAGAGGATAGTATTCCTTTGACAACATTTTGGAGTAGGTATGGTTCATATGAGTGGTTAGTGATGCCATTTGGACTGACAAATGCAACTACTTTCTTTGTAGATTAGATGAACCGAGTTTTCTGAGAATACTTGGATAGGTTTGTACTGGTGTTTATAGATCACATTTTAGTATACTTTTAGGATGAAAGAGAGCATGAGGATCATCTTAGAGTGGTACTTGAGACGTTGAGGTAGAATCAACTGAAGGCGAAGTTTACCAAGTGTCATTTTTGGAAGGAAGTGGCTAAGTTTCTTGGTCTTGTGGTTCCATAGGAAGGATTTTCAGTTGATCCAGATAAGATTGAAGCGGTGAATAATTGGAAGAGACCAGCGATGATTGAGATTAGAAGTTTTCCTAGACTTGCTGGCTACTACTGGAGATTCAACAAGGATTTTTTGTGGATAGTAGCACCTTTGACTAAGCTAACTAGGAAGGAGGTGAAGTTTGTTTGGTCCGACAAATGTGAGGAAGCATTTCTTAAGTTAAAGCATTTGTTGACCAATTCACCGGTGTTAGTAGTTCCAGATGGAAACTAGGGGTTGGTGGTGTATACTGATGCATGCGGAACTGGATTAGGAGTAGTGTTGATGCAAAAGGGTAAAGTTATTGCCTACGCGTCCAAACAGCTTAGACCACATGAAGTAAGATAACCTACTCATGATTTGGAGTTAGCGACGTTGAACTATGCATTGAAGATTTGGAGATATTACCTTCTTAAGAGAGTAGTTTGAGCTATACACGGATCATAAGTCCATAAGGTACCTATTCTCTTAGGAGTTGAATATGTGACAACAAAGGTGGCTGGATTTTTTGGATGCTTATGATTTTGGTATAAATTATACTCCTGGGAAAGATAATAAGGCAGCAGATGATCATAGCTGAAAACATCAAAATTTGGTGTTAGCTATGTTGGCAGAATGGAAGGATTTAGAAGCTTTGGCCAATTGTTGTGTGCAGTTAGATCGACTACCAGTTCTAGTCAGGTTACTGCCATGTTGTCTTGTTTAGAAGTTCGACCAGTGCTGATCAAGAGGATTGCCTCTATGTAGAAAGAGGATCCAATATTTGCCGAGAGGATCAAAAGACTTGAAATTGGAACATAGATCGATGAGTATTTAGCCTTGACCGAAGAGGGTGGCTGAGAAAGAAGGGATGGTTATGTGTTCCGAATGTTGAAGACTTGAGGAAAGAAGTTCTTGGAGAATGTCATCAATCCAAGTTTAAGATTCATCTTGGAGGAACCAAGATGTATCAAGATATGAAGAGGAGCTTATATTGGAAAGGTATGAAGAAGGATGTTAGCTTGTGGGTTATGCAATGTGCAAACTGTCAACAACTGAAAGCTGAACATCAGAAGCCGAGTGGGTTGCTTCAACTTTTAGAGGTTCCAGCTTGGAAATGCGATTTAATATATATGGATCCTATAGACGCTTCTCCAAGGTCAAATAGGGGAAATGAAAGTATATGGACCATAGTGAATAGATAGACCAAGAGTGCCCATATCATTTTAGTCAAGTCAATCAAGACGACACCTTTTTAGCTAAGTTGTTCATGAAGAACATAGTTAGACTACATGGATTTCCTACTAGAATAGTCAATGACATAGATGCCTTGTTCACTAGTGAATTCTGGAAGAGTCTACAAGAAGTATTGGGTACCAAGCTTAATATAAGTACTGCATATCACCCTCAGATACAAGGGTAAATAGAGAGAGTCAATAAGATAATCGAAGATTTACCAAGAGCTTATGTATTAGATTTTGATGGATCTTGGGAAGACCACCTATATTTGGTTGAATTTTCCTATAATAACAGTCACCATACCAGTATTGGAATGACGCCTTTTGAAGCTTTATATGGAAGGCCATGCAAATCAATAGCATATTGGTTGGAGACTGGAGATAGATTAGTCTTAGGTCCAAATTTGGTTAGGGAGGTGCCAGAAAAGATTGAGTTGATCCGAGGAAGGATGAAGGAAGCTCAGTCCAGACAGAAGAGTTACACAGACAAGAGGCTTAAAGACCCATAGTTGTCAGTTGGAGATAAGGTTTTCATTAAGATATCACCGATAAAGGGTGTGGTATGATTTGGAAAGTTAGAGAATTTAGCCCCGAGATATGTTTGACCATTCCAGAATATTGAGAGGATTGGAAAGCTCGCTTATAGAGTAGAGTTACCTAGCAGTATGGCAGGTGTCGATAATGTATTTCATATATCTCATCTTTGTAAGTATGTGCATGATCCAAAGACTACTATTTCTCCGACAGGGTTGGAAGATTTGATTGCAGCACCTAATTTTACTTTTGTTAGACAACCGGTTCGAGTTGTAACGAGAGATGAGAAAAGAATGAGGAACAAGACAATTAGGTTGGTGAAAGTTCAGTGGAGCGACAATGAGAAAGACTATACTTGGAAGACAGAAGATAGAATTAGAGATACTTATCCTGAACTGCTTTGAGGGTATGTTTATATTAGATTTATCAAGATAGTTATTAGTCAGATAGGGTAGTATGTTTGTTAGGAGTTGTTACAGATGATTACAACGTTTAGTATTTAGTCCTTAATGAATTTCGAGGACGAAATTCTTTAAGGGGGGAGCCTATAACATCTCTAATTTTCGATAACATTATTCAGAAAATTTAATTAGATAAATTAAATAGAATAATGATGATAAAGGGATTGAGATTTGGATAAAACACGTAAGGCCGTGATTAAGAATAAAATAAATAGGCTTAATTTGGTTTGTAAGCTAATTAATATACACATGGGCATATTACTAAGTAGGCCTGTCAATGGGCAGTGATCAGCCCAGGTATTATAAAACCCGGACCCGAGTCCAATTACAACAATTAAAACCCAAGCCCGGCCCGAACCTATATGGTATTAGAACCCAATATCCAAGCCCAGCCCTCGGGAATTTTAAGCCCGCTGGATAATAACTATATACCCAACCTAGAATATTTATGTTAAAACCATATTTTAAAATTGCAACTTTAGTAAAATTTGTATACAAACAATGTTAACATATAATTGACGATGATGTAGTCAAGCTCATAACAAAGTATGCAAAAACATCTATATGTAAAAAAACAAAATGGTAAATAAATAACATACGCACTCATGTTTTGATATAACGAAAAACTAATAGTCAGGTCGAGCCCTAACTGAGCTGGATTTTGATAAAACCCTACACGACCCAAATCGGGCCTGAGTCAGGCTTGGGTGGTAAAAGGAAAAAACCCGTACCCGCATAAATTGGGCAGGTTCGTACTGGACTCGGGCCGAAACCCGTACCATTGATAGGCCTATTAGTAAATAGCGGCACCTCCTCATACTCACGGCTGTACAATTTTGTAATTGCCCATTCATGTTTCATTTCTCAATTTTCACAAACGCAAATCAAAAACCTAAATTAGAGCCGGCCATTAACAGAAAGGAAAAGTGGAAAATTCAATCTAAAGCTAAGGATCAAAGCTAGGAAGGATTAATCAACATCAAATCTCAAATTCCTTATCAAATCTAAGGTGAATAATAATTCATTCCATCTCTATTTTGTTTTATAATCATATATTTTTAGATTTAGGATTAAATTCGTTTTTATGCTGTTTTGGACGATGGTATGCTTGAATTATTATTTGATTGATTTAAAATAATTCATTTAAATGAATTTTATAAGGGTTTCGAAAGAGATACTTTCGTACATAACCACTTTGACCTAAGAGATGTTTTTATCAAGTAAACCCAATACTTTCGATGAGGTTATTTTCATTCGTTTCGAAGCTATGTTATAAAGAATGTTTTGACACCATCGAAAGGTACATTTGGTTTCGAAAGAGAGTATTTAACAAGGACTTCGAGAGGTATTTTTATTATGTTTTGAAAAGAGGTTTTCTTTGCTTTCGAAGGAGGTTATCTAGGGGACATCAAAGAGATGTTTTAAGGTTTTCAAAACAAATGAGCCCAATCTCATTTTAAAGGAAAAAACATGGCATAAATGAAGATTTTTGAAATTAAGTTTTGGAAGAAGCTTTCCTTAATTAATAGGTTAAGGGATTAACCAAGTTTTATATGAAATGATTTCAAGGATATTTAACCACTTGAGTTGGTATCATTATATTGACATTGTTACGAACCCATAACGGTATTTTGGGGAAGGGTAGAATAACCAACTATATTGACCCAGTGGTGAATATAACTTAAGAAATGTTAAACTCTTAACTAAATATTTTGGCATGGGACAATAGGTTTATAGTCAGCCTATGAAATCTATGATTTGATATTGGCAGAGGCCAATAGGTTTATAGTTAGCCTACAATAACTATATCTGGATTAAGATATTGACAGTTAGTCAATAGGTTCCTAGTTATCCCATGAAAACTAGGAATAAAAAAGATATTGGAGTTACCAATAGGTTCTTAGTGATCGCGTGAAAACCGTGAAATTGGACAGATAGTCCATAAATGTTTAACAGGATTAATAGTAACCGTAAAAACTATAACTGAAACAGATAGTCAGAATGATTGCGGATGGGTAATCCAGGTTTGATTTATTTGTTTTGCATATCATCATAATGTTTTGAAATACTATGTTTTAACCATTTTGGATGCAGAAGCAGAGTATATGGTTCTATAAATATTTTAGGATACTAGTGAGGGGGAAACCCGTTCTCTTATGCGGCGTGGTAGCACTAGATATCTAAATAGTTTGAGATAGTAGATTATTATTCATACCGGGCTTTATGTCTAACTCGTAGTTTTTTTTTCTCCTTAAACTCTCAGGTACTCAATTGATTTTGAATAGGTTGAGAAGTAAGGTTTCCAGGTATTTTTTTTAGGCGAATAAAGCTTCCAAAGACGTGCAGGAGGAAAGCTTGTTATTAGAGTTCTTTTATTTCTGTTGTATGTTTGATTGTAAAGGCAAATTTTTTTTTAGTGCCTTATCATATACTCTGATCATCCAAGGGGGCATCTTCATATGTCGCTCTTGGTATATTTTGTAATAATTATATTTTGTCTGAATATGGTCTGTCCGCGCTTTGGGATTATGTAATGAATTTGAAATGTTTTGAAATGGAATGTTGACTTTGTTTGTTGTTTGAATTTTTTTCCATATTCATGGGTTTCCATGTATCAATGTATCTAACGTTGTCTTATTTGGTCGTTGAAGATTAATAACTATGGATGAGTGCAGCATCCATAGCCATTAGTTTTGGGCCTCCAAGTAGGGGGATGTTACAAAGGTGACGTGAGGAATAGCTTATGGCCATTAAGCGGTGGGAGTTATTATCATAAAGATATAGAAATACATTAATTTATATGTTTAATATATCACTATACATTTATAAACAGGTAATATATATATATATATATATATATATATAATTTATTTTATTTACCCATATATTGTTCTCGATTTTATAAAAAAATTATTATTTATTTTATGTAATATATAATTGATTTAATTATGTTCACATAATTATATATATATAATGCTAATATTTCACAACTATGTTTATGAGTATTTATATTTATGTTTGTATCTACATTTTTATTAAAAAAATTAATTGAAGTTTAGAGATATAGTTAAAATGTTTTATTTATGTAAATAAAAATGTGTGTGTGTATATATATAATATTTGTATATTGGATGGCTAATTTGTCTATTGTGATGTAAATCCTAGCATCTACACATGGGCATGTTATAACTTGCACGGATCGATATGTTACATGCGCGCACGCACACACACACACACATATATGATACACACATACACAAATATATATATATATATATACATACATACACATACACATATATTCATTACATAAATTAAATAAAATTATATCAATATATAAATTTAAATAAAATAAAAGATTTTATTTAAATTTTTTAGAAAAGTTCTAAATAAATTAGACTTCATAGGCCCAATAATGATTTTTTTTTTTTAAAATTCACTCATACTTCCACTGCGAGCTAGCCTAGATCCAACAATGATATCAAAACCCAATAGCCATGTTAGGGTTAACTATTAAGCTCACAGCCCAAAGGTTGTCCACAACAGAAAAGGCTCAAATTTGAATTAGCTTTGGGTTAATTTTCATAATTTTTAGAAAATTAAAATATAAGATTTTGAATTTAAAAGTTAAATTTAAGATAATATATATATATATATATATACTATAAAAGTTATACTATAATAAAATTTTCAAATTGCTTAAAAATATTTAATATTAATTTTGAAATTTCAAATTTATTTATATGATTAATAAAATATATAAGTTAACTAATAAAAAATATATATACATGTATTATATGTTTGTTATATGTTATAATATTTTAAAATGTTCAAGATATCATAAGTATACATGTATGTACATAATATTATTTCCGAATTTAATATAATTGAATTAAAATATTTAATTAAATAAATTAATTAAAGGTTAAATAAATAAATAAATTAAAGATTAATTAATTAAAAAAAAAACATAAGTGCGATATAGGCGTTATACTATAAAGGTTATAGTACATAATAAATACTTAATTTAAATGTTATAATAAGATAATAGAAATTAAAATGTTAACTAATTAAAATTAATTAAATAAGGTTTAATTAATATAACATTATACATAAGAATATTATATAAGTAGTATGAAATATAAAAGTAATATAATAATAAAATTATATAATATGAATGTATAAACTAGATATGAAACATTAAAGAAACTCTAAACAAACTTAAGGGATAAATACATACATATTGTAGGTATATCATGATTTCAGATATGTCCGACACTTGAATCACCAAGGTATTTCATAAAAAATATATTATTCCATAAATCGATAATGCTCGATATAATATATTGAAGATTATGAATCTTTAATATAAAGTTGCCCTCTATCATTTATATGTTAACAGATTACTTGCATACTCTTTAGTTGTTGAGCTTTCCTCAAGCTAGGCATGTTATGGATAGTACTATTAATATATTGAATAAACAAGGTACGATAACTGCACATATTTGTTGAGCTTTCCTCAAGATATATGCATTATACTTAAGTTTTTATCCTTAAGATATGTGCATTATCCTCACGATAAGAATACATGTTATATAATGTTATAATAATCTACATTAATAAATTTAATATGATTGATAAAATGTTATCACTTAAGATATACAATTGAACTGAATTGAAAATTGACAAATAGAAATATAGTGCATACTTACTAATAAATGCTTATTGCATTTTATCGCACCCATGCAAGCGCCTAATTTTACAACTACTAAATACGTCCGTAATTTGGTTGCTTAAGTGTTTATTTGGTCGAGACCGTGTATTACATTCTATATGTTTCGAACTCAAATACAATATAAGGCTATAGATATTTGATCCATATAAATTCACATATAAATGTTATATGATGAACGGCCACAGATCGTAGTGTATGATAGGTCGATGAATTTAGTTCATTTGAAGCAAATATATAAACCATATTGCGAGATCGAGTGTTCAATTTGATTGATTACAATAGAAGATCATAATATGTTGGACGTAACACAAAATTAAAACTATAATATAGATTTGAGAGCTTGATCGCTGAAATGTTTGTTTGATCAGTTTACGTAAGGTAAATTTTAAGGATAATCAAATGCATTTTTTTAAGAGCTCGTTATGATATTGTAGTAACGGATTTCTTTTGAATCATTCGACCATTTAGAAAAGAAAATAAATGTGCAAGGGTGGCTATAATTTAAGGTACAGTTGGGATGAAGAGAGTGAATAGCCACTTCTGCTTCATAAAGAAATTTCGAAAACGGGAATTATAATAATAATTAATACTAAACATTGGAATAAGAAATACGATTTTTATTCTGAAATGTATTTTCATAAAGAAATTGTTTTCTATGAGTTTTATTTCTTTGAGTTCAAGACATTTAATCAAAGAGCTCTCCATTGTAAACCAGCTACAATATATGAAATAAATAATCTACATTAAGTGAATGACCGAACCTTCGAATTAAATATGCTATTATAGGAACGGCGGAAATAATGCGAGCATGTCATGTAGCATTATTAATTGCGTTAAATTATGAAAATTGTTTTCATAAAACGTACCGAATATTATTTATGAAATAATGACTATTTTTTGGTTTCTACTAAAAAATAGGCATAGTTATATTCAATGTGAATATTATGAATATTCGTTATGAAATAAAACTATAATGTGGTATTTGTTAGAAAATACTGAAATATCGAAAATTGTGTACGATTATTTTGGAATTATAGACTAAGTCGTAGTTTTGAGAAATAATTTTTATTATATGATTATGAATCATCTGATATTAGTTAATTATATCTCAAACAATTTTAGCTATGCACCCATAATTGGGAGCATCACAAGAGTTGATGAATTTTTTAAAGTGATACATAGAGGTGTATGCAATCGTAAGTCTATTAATATCAAAATAGTTCCATGTACTTCATCATATTCACTGATGAGTTATCACAGACATTGAAATGTGTATTTGATACACATGCATAAATCTATGATAAGCTCATAGAATGTAAAACGGAATTGAATAATATAACATGCAACAGAAATGATTCGATTTGATTGAATGTGTGAGTATATAAATAAAGCTTCAGTCTCAAAGGTCACTCTTCCCTATAAAACATAATGATGTATTATAGAAGTAATCCAACTTTGTTGGACAAAGCACAATTTGATTTAAATTCTTCCTACAAGGTGTGTACGTAAGAGTAGTGCACAAGGTAAAAATTAATATCATTCGGAATAGTTTACAAAACCATATGACATAAGGGTTTATAAGAATACATATCCTATCCCAAGGAGTTGGCAGGTTATGCGAGCCGAAAGGATACACATAATAATTGAACGTAAGGGATCTTGTATGAATCGTCCCTAAAATTTTTGGGAATGATAACTAATTGATGTTGTGAACATAAATGTATTGTGAACTAATGCAAAATCAGTTTTATATAAGACAATTCATAAAATGTTTGTGAATACCCGTTCCATTGGGCCGAGAAACAATTGTTGTTTCAAGAAATATCAACTTCATAGTGAAGGAATTTCTTTAGAAATTATTGATAGTGAAATGGATTTGGATACGATATAAGGATAAAACTGACTATGAGGGTTGAAATGAAATTAACCAAACCTAATTAAACACAACGCATTTGAATGTCTAATAAGTATTTTCACACTGTAACGACCCGCTATTTTGGACTATTCGCATCCGCACATGTCGGACTTGAATAATTCAAAATACGAATTGTTAATTTAAATTTGGAAAAACTGAACATATACAGTAAATAAATAATCACAGGTCACAGACACAGAGCAATAAATGCAGCGGAAACAAAAGATAGTAGTTCATGAAGCTACTATATATATAACAGAGTTAAATAAGATACAAGAGAAGTCTCGAATACAATAGTCAAATACACTATCAGATTACATCACAAGAATCAACTGAATATCTGAAATCTCAATAGATAGCTGGATCTCCAGGCGAAGCTCCAACTATAAAGGTAAGTCTCGAATACTGCTACACTCGGTCTGACCCGAGCGTAAAGCAAAATACAAAACACTCGAGTCAAGATTAACATTCTTATATTAATAAATCCAACTCAGGTGAAATAACAACTGAAATACAAGTAACTCAAAGGACATTGGAATAACCATCCTCTAAGGATCCATTAAACTATCTACTATAGAGTAATATATGCTAAATAGATAATGTCAATCAGTAATATAAGTATCAAAATAGTGTTAAGGCATTACCATTATCCCCCTTAACACATTTTATATAAGTGTCATAGTCTATAAAACACTGTAAACTCCACCGTAAACTAGTGGGCTATCAGGGAGTACCCCATAGGTATAACACAAAACAAATCCGTAGTGGTCGCTTATAGGGATACAAGTATGACAAGGCACATGAGGCAATACCCAAGGTAGTGAAACTACCGTTTGCCTGATACGGACTGGTGAGAACGCATCGCCGCAACGATCACAACACCGCAAAACAACACTCCCAAAATTCGAGGGTGCACACCAATCAATGACAAGTAATGAGTAGTTTACGAAGAAGTGTGCTCGCTCGAGGTGGCTAACCCCATTATGCCCGGCACGACTCCTGTTTTAGTCATTTCCAATTTGACACAAGTGTCAAGGCTATCCATTATCGTTCTCTTTCTTCAGTCATCACGTACATGATTCCAACCACTTCATTCTGGATTACACGCCGCATATAGTTATTAAAATGGTTTTCGGTTTAGACAGAAAATATGTCCATAATCGATTCCGGTTTCTTCAATAACTTTCGTAATTATTACACCAATTGGTCGTTTAATATATTTCAAAACCAAATCAAATTCAATTTCAATTAGAATTTGTAAACCAACATTTCATTTGTCTTTGTAAATCAATTTCCATATTTCACGTTCAAACTTCCAATTTACCATTTCAAATCTTATAATTCAGTTTCAATTTTTATTTAAAATAATTAAAATATTGATTCAAGTTCATATATACGTTTCATTCCTTAAACATTTAAATCAATTTAACTTAACCTTTGGATCAATTTAAATTCATTGATTGATTTCATTCAATATTCTTAATTTATCATTCAAAATAATTTCTATTTAATTTCCAATTCATTAAATCAATTTAAGTTTTCTTATATCATATCAAATTTCCAAATTTAATTAAATTAAGTTCGTCAAATCAAATTCTTTAAATTTCAAGTCTTATATTAATTTCAATAAATCACATTTCATTTCTTGTTGAAGAATTTCACTTATTTACTTATTCAATTTAAACAAATTTCCAAAACTTAATTATTACAGAACTCAATTTCATTTATTAAAGAAGTTCAATTTCACTTATCAAAGAATTCAATTTTATTTAAATATTAAATAATTCAATCTTATTAAATTGTTAAATAATTTCAAAAATTAATTATTAAATAATTTCAAAACTTAATTCATTCATTTCTTAAAGTAAACAACGTTCTTTCATTAATTACTTTGTTAATATTTCGTTTCAAATTATTAAATATTAGCATTTAAATTTCTCTAGAATTCAAATTCCAACTTCATTTAAAACCCTTATTATTTTTGTTCAAATAAAATCTTTATCTTTATTTTAAATCAAATTATTGACCAATCAGGTTTTTATTTAATTCTCTATCCTACGTCAAAGTTTTATTTGGGTATTTATCATTTCAACCCGATTCCATTTCAATTCAAAAAAAATAATCAAAGCATAGCAAAGGGAACTTGCAGTGTGATAACTAGGATGGTGTCAAAGTAAATATACAAGTAATAGCAAACATCAATAACAATCCAATAATTAATTCAAATAATCCCGAGATAATCGTATTAATTTACATTGTTGTTTGTGCAAATTAATATAATTATTTCTAGAATCTGCACTATCATTTCATGTAGATTAAAGATTATTACACTAATATTAATACGGTTCTTCACTTTACATTTATTATTCGATTTCAAACCACGTCAATTTAAACAACATACATTTGAATGGTCCAAGGTGTAATTTATTATATTTCTACATATCAAGTAATTTAAACATTTAAAGGGGTTATATTATACAAATTTTATATAATCAAATTTAACACATGTATCAATTTCAAATTTGTTAACTCCCACATCAATCTCAATTGTAAATTACTTATCACTTCATAGATTAACAATTTAACGTCCAATATAAACATCAAACAATCAATCATTTGTCAACCAAACTGGATTATCATCGTATAAATAACAGATAATGGTGTCAGATGTCACGGGTGAACTGATACAGGTAATATCATATATATAACAGTGTAAATAACTAACAGCCGCGTATTTCAATTGTCGTTTCAATTGAAATCAAATTTAATAAATAAAAGAACATTAATCGTGGGTGATTTCTCACCTTTCGAGGCTAGAGATGATGGATAATGAAATTAAAGTATGAATCCAAGCATGGATTTTGAAGCAAAGCACGATGACACGGTTTTGACGGATAAAGCTGATAAATAGGAATAGACAAAATCAAATCAAAACTGTATTGATGAAACAAATGATATAAGTGAACTTATAACTATAAATATATATATATATATCATTATATACAAATCAGTTTCTAATTTCAAACCTATATCAAATGCATATAAAAATTTCAAAATCCATTGTTTAAACTAAAACCCAAATATTAAAGTTAACTTATATATGTATGTATGTATGTATGTATGTATGTATGTATACACTAGTAAAGTTTTTAAATCAATACATATAAACAAATATTAAAATGACATATATATATATATATATATATAATTTAAAACCATTTTTTTAATTAACCCATAGAATAAAGCCAACATATCTATACATATAATACTTAAAATTATATACACAGCCCTATGATAACGTATATTTGAACTATATATATAAATCTATATATGAATGACTGTCCCATCATGATTTGAAATATTAGAAAATGCTTACAGATCAATATTATTGTATGCATAGATACCCATATACCATCAAACTGATACTGTTACAACCCATATGAATTTATATAAGGTACCAAATATATATACTTATATAGACTATACATATATGCGCTACCGCATATATTAAGTACACATTTATAGACACACCCTAACATAGTTATTTACTAGGTCTTTCAACAAAATATACTTTGGTGCAACAAAATCTGTCTTTCTGTAATAACCATACTAAATTTCATTTTGTGGAGTGCCTCTTTATAGAAATACATTTTATCTGTTTTAATTGAGTACATAACCATTTTGTTGAAGCCTATAATCAAGAATTATATGCCTAATGTCGACCTAGTTAATGAAAATCAGCAATATGTGTTATTGTACATATATTAATTCACGTATATATTGAACACAGTTTGACATACAAATTTATGCAATACTTATACAACTTGTTACAAAATGGAAAAATATAATATTATAAAATATATATATGCTAGACCTTTATAAAACTTACGTATAAATAAAACTGTCGCATTTACATATATACACTTAAAAACGCATACTTCAAATAGCCCATAACATACATAAAATAACTTTAATAGCATAAATAATTTATATAAACTGAGTACTAACCCCAATGAAAGATGGCCAGAGGCGTGCTCAGGTTTGATGCGGCTTGGCAAATGAGGAGCGGAGGAGTTGCGGGTGTGGCAACAAAGAGGGAAGGATGATGAAGCGGTTCGGCATAGAAGAAGGAGGCTTAATCGCGCGCTCCAGTGGTGAGGGAAGATCTGTTGAGAGAAAAGGAAGTGACATGGTGGTTGCTTTGGTTTGAGGTGGAGGCGGCACGCGAGTTGCGCGTGGAGGTAGTGGGAAGGAGGCCGAGGGGTTACGGGCTTCGACTAGTCATGTGCTTGGTAGCCATGGTGCTTTGGTTGCTGCACTCAGGTCGAGCAGCATGGGTTGGATGTGTGTATGGTGGGGCGGTTCGAAGTGGTGGTGGCCAAGAAAAGGTGGCTGAGTTTGGATGCGTTGAAGGGAAGAGCGAGAGGTGGATCCGGGTTGATCAAGAGGTGTAGTTCGGGTAAGGTGGTGGTTGCACCAAGGAGGCTGGTAATGCATCTGACGTGGGTGCTGAGCTCGGGCGGAAGTCGAGAAGAGGGGAGTCGGTCAATGGTTGACGTATGCAAGTTTGGAGAGAGGGGAAGGGAAGAAAGAGCAGTTTCAACAATATTTTCATATCCCGTTTCTTTTTATGGCAGAGACAAAAATGACAGCATTTCGGCCAAAATGAAAGGGAAGAGACTAAAATCAAGCCAACCAATGCATTTCAATATTTGGGAAATAGAACCACGCACGAATATTCAGGAATTAATAAAAGCAAATGACAGTTTGACTTTTGAATAGGTGAATGACTGAACGGACACGAGGAAGCCCATAAGTTTTAAAAAAAATCGTTTACCGATACGTTAGATCGCTTCCCAGATTCCGACATGCACTGGACATCGAAATGAACAATTGAATATACTGCAAAGATCAGCATGATAAGACGATCAAAATGGTGTACATATATCAGTGGCATGATTGAATTATAAAAATTCGAATTTTCTGCTAGCAGAAAATGCAGCAAAAACAAAGAAAAATAAGATCGACGGAGCTAAAGAAGTCCGAATTTGAAAAAACGAAAAATGACGTCTTCCTAAGAAGATGATTTACAATTTTTCTATATAAAAATATTTAGGTTTCGAAAACATTTTATTTTCATCAATTCTTAACTGATTAAATTGAAATAAAATTACACATGAAATAAACTTTCATATTTTTGAATGAAAATATACCAGTTGCTATGTTTAACTAGACGCATTTCAATATTAAATTTTTATTTCAAAATTTTATTTTTAAAATTTCATGAAAGTTCAATAAATCACATTATTAAAACAGTTAAAAATTTACGGGTCGTTACACTCTCCCCCACTCAAAATTTTTCGTCCCCGAAAGGGAGGAGGTAGGAGAATAGAAACGTCCAGAAGAAATAGACTAGAATTACAAAATAAACAATTAATTTAAACCATAGAAATTTCAATTTAAATAAATTTTATATTTAGAAATTTGACTTTTAATTTAAGATAATTCATTAAGTTGATTTTATTTCAATTTATTAATAGTTGATACAAAAGATTTTTTTTCAGACCACATTTTATTTAATTTGTCTCATTTACTATTCAATCAACTTATTTTTCTATTTATCTCTATTAACATCTTTTATAATTCAAATTTTAAGTGTATGACATTTATTATAACCCCTCAAATTTTATCCATACAATCCTTTAACATCATTTTACATTGTATAATATTCAATTACATAGTTAAATTTTCAAAATTTATGTAAGTTATATTACAATGAAATCGGGTATTATACAAATAAAATTTTCCAATTCAACTAGCTTAGGTTTAAAAGTTTATTTAAAATTTTGGCTTCGATTATAATTGAAATCATCCTTATCGGAAATTTAAGAATTAAATTTCCGATTATCTTCAAACAGTTTAGCAATAAAATAAATATGTATACATAATATATCAAATCAAATCTTAAAATTTTCGATATATATTATAAATCAAGTCATGCTTAGAAATTCAAATCAATTTATTATTTTTTCAACAAAAGAGTAGTAGGGCTACAGAATAGCCTCTCCACTTCGAAACTCAAAAATGAATGTCAATGATGCGGCCGTCGTTACCGAAATTATTTTCCAGCGACAAAGAGAAAAGCACTGATTTTAAACATTTAAAAATTCTTTGGAAACAATTTCTATTTTAAAACATACTTTAAATAATATACATTTTAAAACTTTGAAACTAAAGTTTGGAATCACCGAAAATTAAATTCACAAATTCCTGATTTAAATTCATTTAGATTCCAAGTCAAATTATTAACCATATTTATGAATTCATTTATTTATGTTGGTAAAATCAATGGTTTACAAAACAATAAATGAAAATCAAATACTATCATTTCTGGTAACAAATTCAATAACGATTTTTTTTCAAAAAATTTGAACTTATATAAAATATAATCATACAAACTTTATTAAATTTACCAATTTGAAAACAATATTGTGTTAGTTTGCTCTATTCAAGTGTTTTGGAAATCCTATCGATAGCGTTGATCAGACGAATCGATCGGAAACCTAAATCATCATCAACAACTCAAACAACGCAATATATAAAACATTTAAATATTAATTTACAAATACACTTCCTTGCTTGACGATACCAAAAATGGATTTCAATGCAAGGATAGGGATTCATTTTTTTGATAGACTCAAATCAAAGAAAATTTTGAGTCGAAGATAGATTCAAAATAGAGATAAGATGATTAAATAATCAAAATAGGAAGATGAATAAGTTTATTAAATCGCGGGTAACCTTAACCGGGTCAACCGAGACTTCAAGAATAAGATCGCTGTAGAATTTCGAGGTAAATCAACATCAGATCTCAAGGGATAGAAATTAGGCATAGCAGGAGATAGATAACATTATAAACCGAGGATGCATAAATCTTCGGTAAATCGATGCCAATTGTAAAGGAGTGTCTCCCATTTACAAAAAATTTGATGATTGGCGAGACCTCCGATTCATTATAAAGATCATTCGAAGTGGAGTTTGGGATACTCCGGAATTAAAAGAAGACGAATAGCGAGGGACACGAATGGATTTTGGAACCGCAGGGAACGTTCCAAAATTCAAAGGAATCGAGTCAAAAAGGACGAGATTCGAACTTGGATGGAAGTGATTCTGTAAATACAATTACCATATATACTAAGTTTTTCCTAGAGCTACCGAAGCTCTGATACCAATTTTAACGACCCGCTATTTTGGACTATTCGCATCCTCACATGTCGGACTTGAATAATTCAAAATACCGAATTGTTAATTTAAATTTGGCAAAACTGAACATATACAGTAAATAAATAATCACAGGTCACAGAGTAATAAATGCAGCGAAACAAAAGATAGTAGTTCATGAAGCTACTATATATATAATAGAGATAAATAAGATACAAGAGAAGTCTCGAATACAATAGTCAAATACAATATCAGAATACATCACAAGAATCAACTGAATATCTGAAATCTGAGTAGATAGCTGGATCTCCAAGCGAAGCTCCAACTCTAAAGGTAAGTCTCGAATACTGGTACACTCAGTCTGACCCGAGCGTAAAGCAAAATACAAAACACTCGAGTCAGGATTAACATTCTTATATTAATAAATCCAACTCAGGTGAAATAACAACCGAAATACAAGTAACTCAAAGGACGTTGGAATAACCATCCTCTAGGGATCCGTTAAACTATCTACTATATAGTAATATACGCTACGTAGATAATGCCTATCAGTAATATAAAGTATCAAAATAGTGTTAAGGCATTACCATTATCCCCCTTAACACATTTTATATAAGTGTCATAGTCTATACAACACTGTAAAATCCACCGTAAACTAGTGGGCTATCAGGGAGTACTCTATAGGTATAACAAAAAACAAATTCGTAGTGGTCGCGTATAGGGATACAAGTATGACAAGGCACATGAGGCAATACCCAAGGTAGTGAAACTACCGTTTGCCTGATCCGGACTGGTGAGAACGCATCGCCGCAACAATCGCAACACCGCGAAACAACACTCCCAAAATTTGAGGGTGCACACCAATCAATGACAAGTAATGAGTAGTTTACGAAGAAGTGTGTTCGCTCGAGGTGGCTAACCCCATTTGGCCTGGCACGGCTCCTATTTTAGTCATTTCCAATTTGACACAAGTGTCAAGGCTATCCACTATCGTGCTCTTTCTTCAGTCATCACGTACATCATTCCAACCATTTCATTCTGGATCACACTCCGCGTATAGTTATTAAAGTGGTTTTCGGTTTAGATAGAGAATATGTCCATAACCGATTTCGATTTCTTTAATAACTTTCATAATTATTACACCGATTGGTCGTTTAATATATTTCAAAACCAAATCTAATTCATTTCAATTAGAATTTGTAAACCAACATTTTATTTGTCTTTCTAAATCAATTTCCATATTTCACGTTCAAACTTCCAAATTACTATTTCAAAATCTTATAATTCAGTTTCAATTTTTATTTAAAATAATTCAAATATTGATTCAAGTTCGTATATATGTTTCATTCCGTAAACATTTAAATCAATTTAACTTAACATTTGGATCAATTTAAATTCATTGATTGATTTCATTCAATATTCGTTAAGTTAATTTATCATTCAAAACAATATCTATTTAATTTCCAATTCATTAAATCAATTTAAGTTTTCCTATATCATATAAAACTTCCAAATTTAATTAAATTAAGTTCGTTAAATCAAATTCTTTAAATTTCAAGTCTTATATTAATTTCAATAAATCACATTTTATTTCTTGTTGAAGAAGTTCGATTTCACTTATTTAGTTATTTAATTTAAACAAATTTCCAAAACTTAATTATTATGGAACTCAATTTCATTTATTAAAGAAGTTCAATTTCACTTATCAAAGAATTCAATTTTATTTAATTATTAAATAATTCAATCTCATTAAATTGTTAAATAATTTCAAAACTTAATTATTAAATAATTTCATAACTTAATTCAATCATTTCTTAAAGTAAACAACGTTCTTTCATTAATTACTTTGTTAATATTTCGCTTCAGATTATTAAATATTAACATTTAAATTTTTCTAGAATTCAAATTCCAACTTCATTTAAAACCCTTATTATTTTATTCAAATAAAATCTTTATCTTTATTTTTAAATCAAAGTATTGACCAATCGGGTTTTTATTTAATTCTCTATCCTAAATCAAAGTTTTATTTGGGTATTTATCATTTCAACCCGATTCCATTTCAATTCAAAAAAAAATCAAAGCATTGCAAAGGGAACTTGCAGTGTGATAACTGGGATGGTGTCGAAGTAAATAAACAAGCAATATCAAACATCAATAACAATCCAATAATTAATTCAAATAATCCCGAGATAATCGTATTAATTTACATTGTTGTTTGTGCAAATTAATATAATTATTTTTAGAATCTACACTATCATTTCATGTAGATTAAAGATTATTACACTAATATTAATACGGTTCTTAACTTTACATTTATTATTCGATTTCATACCACGCCAATTTAAACAACATACATTTAAATGGTCCAAGGTGTAATTTACCATATTTCTACATATCAAGTAATTTAAACATTTAAACGGGTCATATTATACAAATTTTATCTAATCAAATTTGACACATATATCAATTTCAAATTTGTTAACTCTTACGTCAATCTCAATTGTAAATTATTTATCACTTCATACATTAACAATTTAACGTCCAATATCAACATCAAACAATCAATCATTTATTAACCAAAATGGATTATCATCGTATAAATAACAGATAATGGTGTCAGATGTCACGGGTGAACTGATACAGCTAATATCATATATATATAACAGTGTAAATAACTAACAGCCGCATATTTCAATTGTCGTTTCAATTGAAATCAAATTTAACAAATAAAAGAACATTAATCGTGAGTGATTGCTCACCTTTCGAGGCTAGAGATGATGGATAATGGAACTGAAGTACGAATCCAAGCACGGATTTCGAAGCAAAGCACGATGACACAGTTTTGACGGACAAAGCTGATAAATAGGAATAGAAAAAATCAAATCAAAACTGTATTGATGAAACAAATGATATAAGTGAACTTATATCTCTATAACTATATATATATATATATCAATATATACAAATCAATTTCTAATTTCAAACCTATATCAAATATATATAAAAATTTCAAAATCCACTGTTTAAACAATAACCCAAATATTAAAGTTAACTTATATATATATGTATATATACAATAGTAAAAATTTTAAATCAATACATATAAACGAATATTAAAATAACATATATATATATATAAAATTTAAAACCATTGTTTTAATTAACCCATAGAATAAAGCCAACATATCTATGCATATAATACTTAAAATTATATACACAGCCCTATAATAACGTATATTTAAACTATATACATAAACTTTACATGAATGGCTGTCTCATCATGATTTGAAATATTATAAAATGCTTACAGATCAATATTATTGTACGCATAGATACCCATATACCATCAAACCGATACTTTTACAACCCATATGAATTTATATAGGGTTCCAAATATATATACTTATATAGACTATACATATATGCGCTACCGCGTATATTAAGTACACATTTATAGACACACCCTAACATAGTTATTTACTAGGTCTTTCATACTTTGGTGCAACAAAATCTATCTTTCTATAATAACCATACTAAATTTCATTTTGTGGAGTACCTCTTTATAGAAATACATTTTATCTATTTTAATCGAGTACGTAACCATTTTGTTGAAGCCTATAATCAAGAATTATATGCATAATGCCGACCTAGTAAATGAAAATCAGCAATATGTGTTATTGTACATATTAATTCACGTATATATTGAACACGGTTTGACATACAAATTTATGCAATACTTATACAACTTATAACAAAATGGAAAAATATAATATTATAAAGTATATATATGCTAGACATTTATAAAACTTACTTATATATAAAACTGTCGCATTTACACACAAACACACTTAAACTCATATATCAAACAGCCCATAACATACATAAAATAACTTTAATGGCATAAATAATTTATATAAACCGAGTACTAACCCCAATGAAAGATGGCCAGAGGCGTGCTTGGGTTTGATGCAGCTCGGCAAATGAGGAGCGGAGGAGTTGCGGGTGTGGCAACAAAGAGGGAAAGATAATGAAGGGGTTCGACACAGAAGAAGGAGGCTTAATCACGCGCTCAAGTGGTGAGGGAAGATCCGTTGAGAGACAAGGAAGTGACGTGGTTGTTGCTTCGGTTTGAGGTGGAGGCGGCACGTGAGTTGCACGTGGAGGCAGTGCGAAGGAGGCCGAGGGGTTACGGGCTTCGGCCAGTCACGTGCTTGGTAGCCACCGTGCTTTGGTTGCTGCACTCAGGTCGGGTCGAGAAACATGGGTTGGCTGTGTGTATGGTGGTGTGGTTCGATGTGGTGGTGGCCAAGAAAAGGTGGCTGAGTTTGGATGCGTTGAAGGGAAGAGCGAGAGGTGGATCCAGGTTGATCAAGAGGTGTAGTTCGGGTAAGGTGGCAGTTGCACCAAGGAGGCTGGTGATGCATTTGACGTAGGTGCTGAGCTCGGACGGAAGTCGAGAAGAGGGGTGTAACAACCATGGTATTGGAGATTACTGATGATATTAAATTATAATGATAGTTATAATTTAATATGGTAAATAGAATGTAATGAAGAAATAAATATGGTTTAAATTGTGTATTTCAAATAAACAATACGTATGGAGTTAAATATGGGGTTTAAAATTCATTGTTTGGTATTTTGGTTAATATAATGGAAAATATTGGAATTTAGGTAAATTTGAATTAATAAATTTACCAAGTGATGTATTTCGACATTTAATTGTCGAAATAAATGAAAATTGATGGAAATATAGTTTTAAAAACTTTATTTTGAGGTATTGGAGTGAAACTATATTTTAATTAGTCAATGTGATAATATTGATAATTATTGTCAATATTAGCCTTTTATTAAATATAAAAGGAAAAATATGAAGAAGACATGTCTTTTAATAAAATAAAAGATGAAATATTGGGCAAAAATATTATTTTGTTGTTTTAAAAGTGTTAGAATGATCTATTAAAATTTATTTGGCTAAGAGAATAAATTTTGATCAAGTTATACTTTAAAAATAGTGTTTTTACACTAAAATTATGCAAATTGTAAAATACTGTTAAAATGGAGATTTATTGTTAAAAATTATATTTTTATTGTTAAAATAAATTTCATTTTGTCACATTTACTTTATTTCAAAACAAATTAGTGTATGCATTTTATTTGGCTTGAAAATGAAGTGTTATATGCATATAGTGTTAAATTAAGAGGAAACATGTATACAACTTTCTTTCTTTTTTGCTAATGTTTTATTTGGGCTTAAAGGGTTTGGATGGGATCCAAAGCCCATTCTCTAGACCTTTCTGGTGAGGAAAAGCAAAAAAAAAAAAGTTGTAACGTAATTTGCATCTTCTTCTTCCTAAAACCTTCTTACCATAAAAACAAAAGGAAAAACAGTGGTTTCCTCAAACTAAATCAAATTTCCACTCAATTTACTGCAAAAATTCAAAGAGAAATCACCTAAATAAGAAGAGAAAGGTAATCTCCAACCTTTTAGATCCTCTAATCCATCTAAAGTTTGGATTTCTATTTAATATAATTTTATTTTGATTGAATTCATTTCTGCATGTTCCTATTTTGCAATCTACAGGCTCTTGAAGGCCATTTTCTAGCTAAATCCAACAATTTGCTGCTGAAACCATTACTAAATTAAGTGGTAAGAAATGTAAGGGTTTCTTACAACAAGCTAAAGAAAAAAAAAATCAATTTTTGATATCAATTTGTTGATGGAATTGCTCTATTTATCTACTTTGTTTTCTGTTTTGCTGGCTAAAAAGCCCTATGTTCAAAAATTCGTTTCTTCTCCAATTTACATTATTTGAATCTGAATTTTTCACATGTTTTAGTACTTGGATTGTGCAGTGTTACTGGAAATTTTTATTGAATTTGGAGTTGTTTTGGTTCGGAAAATTTGTGCTTGAAAATGGCTAAAAACTGATCTCCGATTTCTGGCCGAAAATAGATCATATTAGAAAAATCATATCTTTTTCAATTCTTAGCAAATTAATCTCAGTTTTTGATATGTTGTTGTAGTCGGGGTACTCTATATTTCTGAATATTTTCATTAATTTTGATTTATCTTGCTATAGGAAACTATTGCTTGAAATTGGTCAGAAATTGACCTCTATGTATTGGCCGAAAATAGGTCATATTAGAAAAATCATACCGTTTTCAATTCTTTGCAAATTAATCTCAATTTTTGATATGTTGTTGTAGTCGGTGTGCCCTACATTTCCAGAAATTTTCATTTATTTTTCTGTTATTTTGCTATAGGAAACTATTGCTTGAAATTGGTCAAAGACTGACCACTGTGTATTGGCCGTAAATAGGTCATATTAGAAAAATCATATCTTTTTCAATTCTTAGCAAATTAATCTCAGTTTTTGATATGTTGTAGAAGATTAGTTGCACAATGTTTATGAAAATTTTCATGAAATTATGAGCAGTTTTGTTATAGATAATCCTTATTTCAAAACATCCAAAAATCTTGGTTTTTTGTGCTTGTAGAAAAGAGCTATGTTTGAAAAATCATAACTCTTTCATTTTGCAGTAAATTACTCCAAATTCTGGATATGCTATAGTCCTCCTGTCATAGTATGACATAGCAAAATTTGGCAGAAAACTTAGTTGTTTTGGCACCCCAAATTAATATCCAAAGTTAGCCAAAAACTAAGTTGTTTGGTAGATTGTTCTCTTCCTTCTATTTGCGCTTTCGTTAGCTATTTCACTGCAAATTTCGATGATTTTAAATATTGTTTGAATAAGTTTGATGATGAATGTTTAGTATTATTATCCGAAAATGAATTAGGTTGATTTTGGAAATTTGTAGAATTTAAATTTTATTTAAATTCTATTTTAGTCTAAATATCGATAAATATCGGTATTTGAAGAATTCGATGGTTTTAATTGATTTTGGTTTTGAATAAGTTTCTGAAAATTATTTATAAATTATGGTTAATTAAATAAATGTTTTCAAAACATTTTAAAGGGTTTTTAAGCAATTATTCATTTTTTTTAAAAAGTATTTTATATATAGATAATCTATTTGATAAATAAATTTTTCCTTTTAAAACTTACTTAAAAAGTTTCTAAAAATTGTTTAAAAATTCCGTTTTATCTATAAAATGTTTCTACATATATTATAGCCTAGTTAGACGATTTTCGATATATGAGAATGAGAATTAAACGATTTGGCAAAAATACGTGGTATGTGACATGTGTTTTCGCCTCATCGGTTAATATCGGACTTTTACTGTCAAATCGGCTTTAAAGTACTGTTTTATGATATTTTTACCTGCCGAGGACATGAGGCGGGGTTGTTATGATGAATTGATGATGGTTGTGATGTTTAAGATGGACTTTTACTTGTCGGTGAAATGAGACAAGTTTTGATGTCACTTTAAACTCATCAAAGTATGAGACACGATGAGTTGGATGCTTTACACTCGCCAATGAGACGAGGCGGTGTATGGTTGATTTGGATTTTTATTACTGTTTTCTAATGTGGCATCGACTGAAGATTAGTAAGCCAATAGGTGCGAATGTATGGTATGGGACGTACATTAACACTCATTGGGTTCCTATTCGAGATGTGACACATTCAAGATGTTATTAGTACTACAAACCGAGTATAAGATTGGAATCATTACGAAGTTCTTGATGTCATTACTAGATTCCAATCATCACGATGTTTTGCTCGGATTTTATGATTTGGGTGTCATCGCGATATTCGACTATAGTCAATCAAGATGATCATGATGCTAAGATGTTAATGACCCCAAGTCATCACGATGTATGGTACCAAATAATAGTAGTACTAGTCAAGATGAAAAGCACTTGCAATTTTCTATGAAGTTTTCTATGTTCGATTTCACCTTTTTTTGATGCGCTATTTGAATATGGCCTTGAGTATGATATGGGCTACATTCATATTATTCTATATGGTGATTTTGATAATGATTTCTTTTAACTCTTAATGAGTTCCTATGATAGATAATGATGATTTGATGTTTCTTTATGAAGTTATTATATGGTTTTCATCCCTTATCCACTTTACTTAGAGATGTCCTTAAGAGAAACCATATGCATGTTACTTATTGAATTTCTTTGAAATAGATAGATGAATCCTCGATATCCCCTTTCTTATAAATGATATGATGAATAACATGTCGTTCCGTTGGCAACAACGGAGTGATTCTCACCATTCCGCTTATTATTAAGATCCTTACTACTGATAAGTTTAGCTTGCTTGACCCGTATGTTTTTCACTCGGGTCAGACCGAGTTGCAGGTTAGATTGGATTGCTTCACTTCTTGGGTCAGCTTGATAGTTTTGGTTGGACTTATCATTTTGGCTTGGATGTCGTTTTGAGTTGTCTGCTTTTATGGGTCTTATCGTATATTATTCTGTGGGATGGGTGTATATGTGATTTAGTAGTCCATGCCACTTATATATGATGTATTATTATGGAGATGTATGGTGATGTATGTATTTATATATATATACTCTGATCTGGGTTTGCTGTTCTGTGACTGATGTTTTCTATCTGCATGTATATTACATTATTTCTGAAATGGTCTGAATCCACCATAGTGTGCATTAGTTATGGACTAAGCGTGTCTACCACTATGAGGTAATGAAAAAAAATCAAGGCATAATTGACATGCTTAGCTCTTAACTAACGTATTATTATGATGGTCACCCTTAACCAGCCCTATTCTCTGCATTAGTAGACATGATTACTTAGTAATTCTCTATACTAATGTAGGTCTCGGGGTGGGGCGTCACAGCCTGGTATCAGAGCATTGTTTCAGAATATAATGTAATATATACAGAACAACATACGAGATACCATACATCAGATATAATACATCCATATACATCATCCCTTAATCATGATCGGTTTCACCTTGACCTTGCCTTGCCCCTTTCCTTGTTTTGATTCGTGTCCCTTTTTAATTCTTTTGGGATAGATAGAAAGGAATATGTCTAGGAATGTTAATTATATTCCGTAGCATTCCATAATAGAGTTTGATGTCATCTTATCTTATAAATAATCTTATTTAGGATTATTCTATTCCCATTTTTGTCGATACGAGTGAGTTCGTATCGATGGAGCTAATTGATTTCTTTGAGCATTCTTGTTGCATTCCTTTGAGAGTTGTGAATCCTATTAAAGGGATCCACAACAATTGGCTCGTTGTGAGCATTCTGAGATTTTTATTTTTGATGTTGCTTTTGTGAGTATTTGTTTGTTGCTCACAATCTTGAGATGCATTTGATTTGAGATGGATTGACTTATTTGATATTAAGTCCAATCCTTTGTTTTATAGATCCTATTGCATATTTAGATTTCCTATTTTGATTGGTGCATTGTTTCTGTCATTTTGGAATGTTAATGACGATTCCAAAGCTTCTGAACTCACTCTTGAGTATCGAGATGTTGATGACATATCTCGAATTCCAGTCAAGATGACCTTGTTGAGTTTTGATCAGTCAGTTTGGGTTTGATATCCAATCGACCAATTGAGTTTTAAATTAACCTTATTTCTAGCTATTAGCCTTCGGCTATCCTTCCACGTGGACTTCCACTAAGGAATGGGTGAGTTTCTTGATTGTTCGAGCTTGATTGAGTTTATTATTCAGTTTCTTTGAGTTATCCTTTTGGAATACTCAATCGGTGTTATCCTTTGTAGCATTACTTTGTTTGGAGTAATGATTTGTTGTTTGTATGCTTCTTCTCCTTCGAGAAGAATATCTTGCTTATCTTGTGTCTTGGTAATTTCTGTGAGCGGCTTGTCATCTTGTAGGAGTTGGCGAACACTCCATTTTCTTCTGTTGATTTTGAGAATCGAGTATTCTAGGAATATCTCAATGCATTCTCTTAATGTTCTTTCGTTTGAGTTTTGAAGCTATATAAATATGAGTTTTAAAGAGAAATTTGAGCTTTGAGATACATAAAAAAAAATCAAAGAATATTTTGAGAATATATTTTATAAGAGTAATATTACTTTTATAGAAATAATTTAAGAGTGTTGGGTTGTCCATCAAGTAGTTAAGAGTTCTTGTCGATACGCCTGATCAACGTTATCGATAGGAATCTCCTAAATGCTATGATGAGGCAATCAGACACGATGGTTTGTGATTTAGAAAAAAAATGATATTTTGAAAATAATATTTGAGATTAAATATTAAATTTATTTTTGAATGGTAATTGCAGCTATTAATTTTAGAGATGAGTAATAGAGTGGCGACGCAGTTTTGATCGTTCGATCAACTCTGCAGCCAACAGATATATTTATTTATTGGAGACTCAATGGCAAGGCAATTCCATTTATTTATTCTTTTAAATTATAAAGATAAGGATATAAATGAGATTATATTATTTTATTTTCTTTTGTCGTGCTTTATCGGAAGTCTATTTTGAGATTTAGAATTATATTATATACATTGGATGTTTAAGAGAAGAGTTATAAGAGAATTTGAAGATTGTTTCTTTAAAACTATTTAAGTGGTTTAATAGAAAGAGTAAAGAGAATTTAAACTCTCAATTATTTTGAGGAATATTATTATGGATTTACAAATTTCTTTGGAAATTAATTTTGAAGTAAGAGAGGAAATTTGGACTTTTAATTTGAGTTTTAAAATTACTTACTAAGTAGTATAGTAAAGAGTTTGAAAATTTTCAAATGTTGGAAATTGAGATTTAAAATTTAAGAGATGCTGAGATTTAAAAATCCTAAATATCTTGAATTAAAAGTTAATTCGAGCCTATTTCCTTGTTTCTTGAGTATATTCTATCTTTGAGCTATTATTAACGACGTGCATTTTTCACGGTCGTTCGAGTGGGTGGCCTTGTGAGAAGCCATCTTGTGATTTATCAATCTTGTATATTGTATTTATCTTGTTATGAGGATGTTCTTACTGTATTATTATGCGGAAAATTTGGTTGATGATCTTCTTTATTATTTAGAATTCGGGTTTGAGTGGGTTTGATCCCTACGCCATTCATAGAGTTTTGTGCAATCAATCATTTTCGATTGATTATTTGTTGAGCATCCTGTTGAGTTTTGATTCAAGACGGGAGATCTTCGAAATTCTTTCGAGTTGCTTGGAAAATTCGATGGTTTGCTAATCACTATATTAGCATATGATAGGCCATTGAATTAACCAAGTGAGTTTTTCCTTGTTTCTTTCTACCATTCTATATTGAGAAGTATGAATGATTTGGAAATCGAGCTTGTCTTTCTCCTTCGATGATTGTATCTTTAGTGTTGTTTACAGCCTTTTCCTCTAGAAATTGCGAGGATGCAATTTTGTTAAGGAGGAGAGTCTGTAACAACCATGGTATTGGAGATTACTGATGATATTAAATTATAATGATAGTTATAATTTAATATGGTAAATAGAATGTAATGAAGAAATAAATATGGTTTAAATTTGTGTATTTCAAATAAACAATATGTATGGAGTTAAATATGGGGTTTAAAATTCATTGTTTGGTATTTTGGTTAAATATAATGGAAAATATTGGAATTTATGTAAATTTGACTTAATAAATTTACCAGTGATGTATTTCGACATTTAATTGTCGAAATAAATGAAAATTGATGGAAATAAAGTTTTATAAACTTTATTTTGAGGTATTGGAGTGAAATTAGTCATTTACTATATTTTAATTAGTCAATGTGATAATATTGATAATTATTGTCAATATTAGCCTTTTATTAAATATAAAAGGAAAAATATGAAAAAAAACACGTCTTTTAATAAAATAAAAGATGAAATATTGGGAAAAAAATATTATTTTGTGGTTTTAAAAGTGTTAGAATGATTTATTAAAATTATTTGGCTAAGAGAATAAATTTTGATCAAGTTATACTTTAAAAATAGTGTTTTTACACTAAAATTATGCAAATTGTAAAATACTGTTAAAATGGGGATTTATTGTTAAAAATTATATTTTTATTGTTAAAATAAATTTCATTTTGTCACATTTACTATTTTATTTCAAAACAAATTAGTGTATGCATTTTATTTGGCTTGAAAATGAAGTGTTATATGCATATAGTGTTAAATTAAGAGGAAACATGTATACAACTTTATTTCTTTTTTGCTAATGTTTTATTTGGGCTTAAAGGGTTTGGATGGGATCCAAAGCCCATTCTCTAGACCTTTCTGGTGCGAAAAAGCAAAAAAAAAAAGTTGTACGTGATTTGCATCTTCTTCTTCCTAAAACCTTCTTACCGTAAAAACAAAAGGAAAAACAGTGGCTCCTCAAACTAAATAAAATTTCCACTCAATTTGCTGCAAAAATTCAAAGAGAAATCACCTAAATAAGAAGGGAAAGGTAATCTCCAACCTTTTAGATCCTCTAATCCATCTAAAGTTTGGATTTCTATTTAATATAATTTTATTTTGATTGAATTCCTTTCTGCATGTTCCTATTTTGCAATCTACAGGCTCTTGAAGGCCATTTTCTAGCTAAATCCAACAATTTGCTGCTGAAACCATTGCTAAATTAAGTGGTAAGAAAGGTAAGGGTTTCTTACAGCAAGCTAAAGAAAAAAAATCAATTTTTGATATCAATTTGTTGATGGAATTGCTCTATTTATCTACTTTGTTTTCTGTTTTGCTGGCTGAAAAAGCCCTATGTTCAAAAATTCGTTTCTTCTCCAATTTACATTATTTGAGTCTGAATTTTTCACATGTTTTAGTACTTGGATTGAGCAGTGTTACTGGAAATTTTCATTGAATTGGAGTTGTTTTGGTTTGGAAAATTTATGCTTGAAAATGGCCAAAAACTGATCTCTGATTTCTGGCCGAAAATAGGTCATATTAGAAAAATCATATTAGCAAATTAATCTCAGTTTTTGATATGTTGTTGTAGTCAGGGTACTCTACATTTTTGGAAATTTTCATTTAATTATGATTTATCTTGCTATAGGAAACTATTGCTTGAAATTGGTCAAAAACTGACCTCTGTGCATTGGCTGAAAATAGGTCATATTAGAAAAATTATATATTTTTCAATTCTATGCAAATTTACCTCAGTTTTTGATAGGTTGTTGCAGACGGGGACTCTACATTTTTGAAAATTTTCATTTAAATTTATTTTATTTTGCTATAGGAAACTATTGCTTGAAATTGGTCAAAAACTGACCACTGTGTATTGGCCGAAAATAGGTCATATTAGAAAAATCATATCTTTTTCAATTCTTAGCAAACTAATCTCAGTTTTTGATATATTGCAGAAGATTAGTTGCGCAATTTTTATGAAAATTTTCATGAAATTATGAGCATTTTTGTTATAGATAATCCTTATTTCAAAACTTCCAAAACTCTTGTTTTTTTGTGCTTGTAGAAAAGAGCTATGTTTGAAAAATCGTAACTCTTTCATTTTGCAGTTAATTGCTCCAAATTTTGGATATGTTATAGTCCTCCTGTCATAGTATAACATAGTAAAATTTGGCAGAAATATGAGTTGTTTTGGCACCCCAAATTACTATCCAAAGTTAGTCAAAAACTAAGTTATTTGGTAGATTGTTTTCTTGCTTCTATTTGCGCTTTCGTTAGTTGTTTCACTGCAAATTTCGATGATTTTAAATATTTTTTGAATAAGTTTGATGATGAATGTTTAGTATTATTATCCGATAATGAAATAGCTTGATTTGGGAAATTTGTAGAATTTAAATTTTATTTAAATTCTATTTTAATCTAAATATCGATAAATATCAATATTTGAAGAATTTGATGGTTTTAATTGATTTTGGTTTTGAATAAGTTTCTGGAAATTATTTATAAATTATGGTTAATTAAATAAATGTTTTCAAAACATTTTAAAGGGTTTTTAAGCAATTATTCATTTTTTTATAAAGTATGTTATATGTAGATAATCTATTTGATAAATAGATTTTTCCTTTTAAAACTTACTTAAAAAATTTCTAAAAATTTTTAAAAATCCCGTTTTCTCTATAAAATGTTTCTAGATATATTATAGCCTAGTTAGACGATTTTCGACATATGAGAATGAGAATTAAACGATTTGGCAAAAATACGTGGTATGGGATATGTGTTTTCGCCTCATCGCTTAATATCGGACTTTTACTGTCGAATCGGCTTTGAAGTACTGTTTTATGATATTTTTACCTGCCGAGGACATGAGGCGGGGTTGTTATGATAAATTGATGATGGTTGTGATGTTTAAGATGGACTTTTACTTGTCGATGAAATGAGACAAGTTTTGATATCACTTTAAACTCATCAAAGTATGAGACACGATGAGTTGGATGCTTTACACTCGCCAATGAGATGAGGCGGTGTATGGTTGATTTGGATTTTTATGACTGTTTTCTAATGTGGCATCGACTGAAGATTAGTAAACCAATAGGTGCGAATGTATGGTATGGGACGTACATTAACACTCATTGGGTTCCTATTCGAGACGTGACACATTCAAGATGTTATTAATACTACAAACCGAGTATAAGATTGGAATCATTACGATGTTCTTGATGTCATTACTAGATTCCAATCATCATGATGTTTTGCTCGGATTTTATGATTTGGGTGTCAACGTGATATTCGACTATAGTCAATCAAGATGATCATGATGCTAAGATGTTAATGACCCCAAGTCATCACGATGTATGGTACCAAATAATAGTAGTACTAGTCAAGATGAAAAGCACGTGCAATTTTCTATGAAGTTTTCTATGTTCGATTTCACCTTTTTGTGATGCGTTATTTGAATATGGCCTTGAGTATGATATGGGATACATTCATATTATTCTATATGGTGATTTTGATAATGATTTCTTTTAACTTTTAATGAGTTCTTATGATAGATAATGATGATTTGATGTTTCTTTATGAAGTTACTATATGGTTTTCATCCCTTATCCACTTTACTAAGAGTTGTCCTTAAGAGAAACCATATGCATGTTACTTATTGAATTTCTTCGAAATAGATAGATGAATCCTCGATATCCCCTTTCTTATAAATGATATGATGAATAAGATGTCGTTCCGTTGGCAACAACGGAGTGATTCTCACCATTCCGCTTATTATTGAGATCCTTACTACTGATAAGTTTAGCTTGCCTGACCCATGTGTTTTTCACTCGGGTCAGACCGAGTTGCAGGTTAGTTTGGATTGCTTCACTTCTTGGGTCATCTTGATAGTTTTGGTTGGACTTATCATTTTGGCTTGGATGTCGTTTTGAGTCGTCTGCTTTTATGGGTCTTATTGTATAGTATTCTGTGGGATGGGTGTATATGTGATTTAGTAGTCCATGCTACTTATATATGATGTATTATTATGGAAATGTATGGTGATGTATGTATTTATATATATATACTCTGATCTGGGTTTGTTGTTCTGTGACTGATGTTTTCTATCTGCATGTATATTACATTATTTCTGAAATGGTCTGAATCCACCATAGTGTGCATTAGTTATGGACTAAGCGTGTCTACCACTTATGAGGTAATGAAAAAAAATCAATACATAATTGACATGCTTAGCTCTTAACTAACGTATTACTATGATGGTCGCCCTTAACCAGCCCTATTCTCTGCATTAGTAGACAGGATTACTTAGTAATTCTCTTTACTAATGTAGGTCTTGGGGTGGGGCGTCACAAGGGGAGTCGGCCAGAGGTTAACGTATGCAAGTTTGGAGAGAGGGGAAGGAAAGAAAGAGCAGTTTCTACAATATTTTTATATCCCTTTTCTTTTTATGGCAGAGACAAAAATGACAACATTTCAGCCAAAATGAAAGGGAAGAGACTAAAATCAAGCCAACCGATGCATTTCAATATTTAGGAAATAGAATCACGCACGAATATTCAGAATTAATAAAAGCAAATGATAGTTTGACTTTTGAATAGGTTAATGACTGAATGGACACGAGGAAGCCCATAAGTTTCAAAAAAATCGTGTACCGATACGTTAGATCGATTCCCAGATTTCGACATGCACCGGACATCGAAATGGATAATTGAATATACTGCGAAGATCAACACGACAAGACGATCAAAACGGTGTACAGATATCAGTGGTACGATTGAATTACAAAAATTCGAATTTTTTACTAGCGGAAAATGCAGCAAAAACGAAGAAAAATAAGATCGACGGATCTAAAGATGTCCGAATTTGAAAAAATGAAAAATGACGTCTTCCTCAGAAGATAATTTACAATTTTTCTATATAAAAATATTTAGGTTTCGAAAACATTTTATTTTCATCAATTCTTAACTGATTAATTGAAATAAAATTACACATGAAATAAACTTTCATATTTTCAGATCAAAATTTACCAGTTGCTATGTTTAACTAGACGTATTTCAAATATTAAATTTTTATTTCAAAATTTTATTTTTAAAATTTCACGAAAGTTCAATAAATCACATTATTAAAACAGTTAAAAATTTACGGGCCGTTACACACACATTGAAGACAAACTATGAGTTTCTTATCAATATCAAAAATAGATAATCCCCAGTTTTCAATTAGCCATTAAGAGTATTGACTCTATGATATTGTAAGTTGCACAAATCTGCAAAGATTTCAAAGTAAGTTATAAAAATATGATTTCAATAGTTATTCCCAAAGCGATATGACACATCGGCTATTAATGTGCCTTTACGAGCAAGATTAAAGCAATTGGAATATAATAAGCAATGTTGATAAGAATAACAACGTAGATTTTAATTGTTGAAATTCACATAACAGATTCTTCATTGAACATGCTTAAGTTATTTCGGATTTACTCACAAAATTATCGCTTAGTATGACTTTGTGTTTTGGTACATATGTGCTGAAGTGGATTATCCTAAATAATGATTTAGAATAGACTATTTAAACATAACAACCAAAGTGTTTCGAAGTCAATGGAACCAATATTGAGTTTGTGGATTTTCGGATGCGATCCATAAATGGATACGAAAGCATCATTTAGAAAATCTTCAAAATTGAACAAGCTTTTTTGATAGGAATGTCAAATAATATGATTATCAATCGAAATGCAGAGGAATCATTTGTTCATAAGAAAGAGCATTAAAAGGTACATATATGTTCTATAGCACAAGTAAACAACTGATTGTTGATGATGTACTTATGTTAAAATTAGCTTTAGTTATTATAATACTCGATAGTGGTTTTTGTAAATGATGTCTTTTATAGTAAGTATAAAGATATTATGAGTTTCCTAAATGATACGTAAGGACATCTTATTAAAATGTTTAATATGGAATATGAAAGACGGATTCCTTAGGCATTGACAATAGGAATTATCATACATATTATATTGTCTACGATATCATGATTTGTTTATATATTTGATACATAAAGAAAATATCAAATCTAAATAAATATCACTAAATGGTCGTTTGAGGTGTTCTCGTGTATTTAAAAAATACTAGAGAATTGTATACAAAAATAATGAACTTCTTATAAAGGAGTGTTTAGACTCAAACTTCGTAAGTGATATTGAGTATAATATGTCAACAACAAATTCAAGTTAATAATATTTAAGCTGGAAATGTGCCGATGAGAAGAGATTATAAGAGATTTAATGAAAAGGTTAAGTATGTTGACCTGAATAGAGCCACAATAAAAGAAATGTATAAATATAATAAATGAACAAATTTATAACTAAGCCGAGGGTGATTCCAAATGTTGAGAATCTAATAAGATTATTATCTGATAACAATGTTACGAATAGTTCGCAATAAAATTTTGAGCTCAGTCGAAGTCAAGTGACATATGGCTAATTATATCATATGATATGCAACGCCTCGAAATTTCGGGCACTTTGCATTTAAATATCTGAATTATTTAAATATTTGAATCTTGGGTTAAATGTTATTAAAATGATTTAGTAAGCTTTTTAACCCACTTTTAGATCATAAGTAATGATGGTAAATTTGTGTTGGAAAAATGTTTACAAAAATAAATACATTAAAAAAAATATCGATAATGCGACTGAAAATTATTTTATCGATAGATAGCTTTTTACTTTCCGAAGTTGTTTTAATTTTTTTTTGCATACAATTATTTTCTTAGGAAATTAATAAAATAAAATAAAACTTTTTACATTTATGGAAATAAACTTTTTGGATGATGTCATGGGTGATGTCATCAAAGATATTATGAAAATGAGCTTAAATAGAAAGCCTTAACTCTTAAGAAGTGATAAAAGAGAAGTGATGGTAGTAAGCCTTACATGACATGAAAGGTGTTGGAACCGGGCTAGCCAGCAGTAGAATTTATGGGTCAATTTCAATTTTTTTTACCCTATTCGATCTTTATTGGGTCTACGAAGTCTGATTTATTTAGAACATTTCAAAATTTAGTTTAAATAAAATCATATATTTTATTTAAATTCATAAATTTTTGTTTGAAATTTGTTTGATTTATTTTTACTTATTATACAAGTATATATGTGTGTCATATACATATGTAAATGTGTGTGCATGTGTAACATGATATTCCATGCAAGGTATAACTTGCCCGTATATAGTTGTTGGGATTTACATCACAACAAACACATTAGCTCATTCTATACGTATTATATGTTCTCCAAATATGTGCATATACTTATAGTTATAAATATCCAAGTAATTATATATGTGTGTATATATATCATAAAATACTGTTATAAATACATACATATTCATATATTATAATATAAATAAAAATCAAACCTGTGTATATATATGTACATATAAAATTATAAATTTAAGAAAATAAACTATTTTATTTATATATATATATACACACATACAGATTAAAAAAATAATTATGATATATATATATATAAATACAAATTAAAAATAATAATTATGATATATATAGTAATTAAATGTGAGTTTGTATTATAATAAATATATATAGAAATATAAGTGTGTAAAAAAATTAATTTTTTTAGTTTAATATTCCAGTTCGCAATCATTACAGTCCAAATATATTATAATTTAATATAAGAACATATGTTTATTATGAATAAATTAGTCGAAATGTCATAAATAAATATTATAATACAGTATAATTATATAATAAAATATCAAATCTTAAATTCAAAATATTAAGAATAATATTTTAAGTGTTGCGAAAATTATCTTGATTTTTATGACCGAAAAATATATTTTAATTGATTAAATACTAATAGGTAAATTTTTAGGTTAATTTATAAAAACATAAAGTCTTATTTGAAAATTTTGAAACTTTTTCCAAGATCTTCTGAGATGATAAACTAATGTAAATAATTAAAACTGATTTTTTGAAATAATATTTATTATTAAATCTTACAATGATTAAATAATGATAAAAAATATCTAATAATAATAATAGAAAATTTATTTTCGACTGTTAAAATTCATAATTAATATAAACATATACTATAAAATTATCAAATCAATATATGTGTGTGTGTACGCGCGCGCGTCCACGCACGTGTATGCCCGCTCGCGCTTTGATATAAATTATGTAAATAAATTGCTTTATATATATATATGAATGCATGCATGTATGTATTAATTAATGTAATATTAATATAAATACATTTATTTGGTATAGAACATTAGATTATCAATAATATATGTGCATGTATGAGTAAATTAAACTTATGCACATAGCCAATCATTATTGTGACAACAACTTTACCTATAGAAATATCAACTAACTAAGCAATAATAACATATATACATAGATGTACTTAAGCAATGAATTATTATACCATAATCATATACCATATTACGTAAATAAATAGTTACCCATTACCGATGCCCATAGGTCCACGTTGAAAAAAACGAATCCTCTTTCTTTACAAATATCCTTGATTTGTCAGATTGGTAGTCTTGAATCATAGAACTTTCGCTATCAAATAGCTTTCGATTTGAGTTGATTTGAGATTTTCCTAAAGTTTTTCTAGAGGTATTTGACCACAATAATGACGAAGGAGGTAGCCAAAAAGTGAGGTGAAGTTAGGTTTAGAGATGACTATATATTGGTTGAATGAGAGAGAAAATAGGATAGTATCTTATACTTTTTCTCATCTAATTTCAACCATGCATTTCAAAACCAACTTGCAACATCTTTGTTGCCCTTATGGTATATTTGCTACCAAACCAAGCCTCAATCAACATGGGCCAATGGCTCATTTAACCTCAATTAAGTATGTTTAATTAAATCCAATGTAATCTGTCATTGATATTTCATATCGATTGATATATTTATAGCTATTATAAATATATACGAAAATATTTACCATATTCAAATTTTATGTTTAATATTTCATAAATATTAATTAATTTATAACAATTATAAACTAATTAAATTGTTTGGTCTAAAGATAATTCATTATTTTGCTTGTGTAAATCTTGGATGTAAATTCGAGTAGCAATTAACATCTAACTATTCGAATGTTAACACTCACACATCACATTGAAGGTGGCATGACATTGTAGCCAAATTTATAGCTTACTTGGTTTCAGTAAAATACTATTTCGCTTTATTAAGCGTTACCCAGTTGTAACCTATATTTACACCAATTCTCTTTATCAAAACTATATCACTTTGGACTTATGGAATTTGGTAATGGTCAAAATTCCAATATCATCCATATTCATCGTTATAGTCCAAACACAAAGTCCTTGGTTCAATAATAATAATAATTATTAACTGAAATGCTTTGGATAGAGACTTTAACTTTGAGTTGACCGTGATATTAACTCCATATAACGGAGGATACGAATCCTCTCTTGAATAGTGCTTCACTTCCAATACTTCCACTCGACCTAACTATAGCCACACTATGGAATACCATGCCATAATATGACTATATTAAAAGCGAAGCTTTCATATTAAAGATCCATTGTATTCTCAAGTCAAGAAAACTTTGTAATTTGTCACATTGGTATTTTCTATTTGACCTTAGTTATACTAACCAATAGAAAACTATCGATTGAGTCATTCTATAATTATCCAATAACCATCAGTATGTATATTTTGGTGCCCCCAGTAGCCATAAGTAATGCACTATCTACTATTTAGAGAGTGTTACATACTCTGATCTCAACGGATACATCGATATACAGTCCTGATGCATCTTGATTAGGAACATTAAAAATGGCATATTTATTTTATTGTAATTGATTACTCATGGCTATAACACTATGTAACTACTATCATAAAACATACCATCTACGGATTTTTTGTTAATACTTTTAATTAAATTAATTAATTAATATAATAATATTATATTAAGTATATTATAGAAAGAAAATACCTTTTATTTTGAATAGATTGGTCAACGAGTTAGATATATGTAACAAATTGCATAATTTCCCCTAGGGCATACCACTAACTCTATTAATCTCCCACTTGCACTTAGAGTCAATTATGGAATCTTATTCCAACTCCTCCAACCAGTTTTCTTAAAACCAGTCTAGTCAGTCCCTTAGTGAATGGTTATGCTATTATGTTTTAATCATCTACTCTGTACTCTCTCTAACACTGATAAACTATCTTTATCACGTGAAACAATTCAAAGTATGTCCCCTGACCTTTAGTGAGCTCTAAGTTTTATTTTTATCTATATCGTGACATTGTTGTCATATAACAAAATTATTAGATTCTCAACATTTGTAACCACTCTCGACTCAGTTATAAATTTACGCATTTATATTTATATACATTGCTTTTGTTGTGGCACTACTTAGGTCAATGAATCAGCCACAATCTCTTCTGTTTGGAACATTTCCAACTAAATGATTCTTAACATATTATTGATATGTTATACCCAATATCACTTATGAAAATTGACTTCGAACACTCCTTCCTAAGCAGTCGTTGTTTTTTTAAACCTTTCTCCTGTATTTCATAAATACACGAGAATGCCTCAAGCAACTATTTAGTGGAATTTATTTGGATCTGATATTTGCTTAATGTATCATATACATAAACAAAATATGGTAGCGTAGACAAAATAACATATATGATAATTCCAATTACCAATGCATAAGGAATCCATCTTACATGTTCCCAATCAAAAACTTTAATAAGGTGGACATACATATCATTTTGGGACATTCCCAAAATCTTTTAGACTCGCTATAAAAGACATCAATTACAGTCCAATATTGAGTACTAAAATAACTATGGTTGATTTTAACACAACTACATTGTTAAAATCAACAGCATGTTGTTTACTTATAGCTTAGACATATCAACGTACCCTTTTTATGTTCTTTCTTGTGAACACACGCTTTCTTTACATTTTGATTGACAAACTATTTAATATTTCCATCAAAAAAATTGTTTAATTCTAGTGCTTATAAAATGATACTTTCTTTCGTTTCTTAGATCATATCAAAAAACACACAACCTCATATCGCTCCCACTGACTTCAAGACACTTTGGTTGTTGTGTGCAAAAAGTCTACTCTAAATCATTATTTAGAATTTTCTATTTTAGCACATATGTACCAAAACACCAAGTCTGATTAAGCAATAATCTTGTGAGTAAATCCAAAATAACTAGAGTACCTTGAATAATGAATATATTATGCTAATATCAACAATTGAAATTTACGAGATTATTCTCGTCAACGTTGCTCATTAAATTCCAACTACATTCGTCTCTTAAAGACACAATTGCGGCCGATGGATTACATCCCTTCGGATACAACTACCAAAGTCATATTTTGATAATGTACTTGGCATTCCTTTGGATTTTCGTATCATACCATGCCATAGAGTCAATATTCTTATTGGCTTAATTAACAACTGAGGATTATGTATTCTTGACATTGATAAGAAATTCATTACTTCTCTTCAGTGTGCAAGAATACTTATTAGACAGTCTATGTGATCTGTTCATTTAGGTTAGGTTAATTTTATTTCATCCCATATAATCAAGTTTATCGTTGGATCGTATCTACTTCCATTTTAGTACCGATAATTTCTCAAAGAAATTCCTTCACTATAAAGTTCGTATTTCATGAAATAACAATTGTTTCTCAGTTCAATGGAATAGACATTCATAAAGACTTTGCGAATCATCTTATATAAAACTGGTTCGGTTTTATTTTTCAAAGCTTCTGTTAATAACATAAATATGTCATCCAATGGCGGTCCTTCTCAAATTTCTTTTAGGGGGATTCATACAAGATCTATCACGAACAATTACTACGAGCAGACTTTCAACTTGCAAACCTGCCAACTCCTTAACCTAGGATATGTTGGGATTTCTTATGAACAGTTATCATGTATGATTTTGCAAAGTATTACGTAGGTGAAATAATATTAAACTTGTATACTACTCTTAAGTACATGACCTTGTAGAAAGAAATTGACTCAACTTCACTCACAATTAATCGTACTTTTTCCAACAAAGTTCGATTATTCCTTATCGATACATCGTTATGTATCGCATGGAGGAGTGACTTTTGAGATTGAATCTTTATTCATTGTTAGGTACGTAAGGAATTGTAACGATCCAAAATTATAGTCATTTGAAATTCGGATATATAATTGATTTTAAATATTCATAAGTTAATTTTATAAGTTGAATAACTTATATTTTGAATATAGTGATTTAATTGGATAATTAAATTGTTAATTTAGTATTTGAAATTGTGTAATAATTGAAATTTGAATTTAATGTGAATGAAAATAATTTATAAAGTTGATTTAAATTATATGTGAGTCAGAATGATGTTAGAGAACTTTTGAAATTAAATTAAAAGTTAATTTATAAAAATTGAATATATTAATATTTAATTAACATGTAAAAATAGTCTTTTTTCACATAGTCTTGGATTTCGACGAAACTAGTTTTATTGGATCTGTAATGTTATATTATTATAGGATTTCAAATTTTGTATCAATCGGATTTATGGTTTGTTCGTGGCAAGCTGAAACACATAGGGATTTGTTTAAGTAAATTTTAAATTTAAATAGTTCGATTCGAAAACCTATCTTCCAAATACGATTGAATTGGCTCCCGATATATATTTTATTATGTTCAAAATAAGGGTAAAACCTTATAAGAGCCAGGTGGCAAGCTTCGTTTGAAGTTCGAAAAAATTTCGGGCGAATAGTGTTGCGAAATTTTCTATAAAGGCCGTATAAATTTTCTATTTTCATCAAAATCCTAGCCTAAGGTTATAGCCGCCATTTAAACATTTCGATGGTCGATATCTTCCAACCTTCTTTCCTCGATCTCTCCAAATCCATACACTTTTGTGAAAAACATCCAACTAACAAACTCTAGAGTGTGACGAGAGCTTCGAAATCAACGGTGGTGATCATCTAATTTGCAACGTGGAGGGAGGAATTTGCCCATGTTCGTGTGACGTTTGGACGCATTTTCTAGCATGGTAGGAAGGCCGAGCTCGATATGCTCATGGCCATAGGTGCATGGCGCCATGCTCTTCAACGTGGTGGTGGTCGATTGTGTTCTAGTGGACGATGGAGGGAGCGGCTTTGAGTTGTAGTATGTGAGCTTTGGATTCTTGCTCACATATTTTGCCTGGTGGAAATGTGATGGAGGAAGAAGGGAAGAAGTGGCCCAGATCTCATTTGATCGAATCAAACAGCCAAAATGAGTAGGGTTTTCAAAATAAAAGAAAATTGAAATTGATTATATATTTAAATGCGTTTAATTTTAAAACATTATAACTTCTTCATACGAGGTCCGTTTTTGACGAAACAAGTTGTGTTGAGTGCGTATTGACGAGCATTGCATTTTAAAACTAGTTTGGAGTTTATTACAGCGTAAATTTTAGGTAAAATTAAACGCCTGTTTAATTTTATTCGGAATAAAATACTATAACTGCTATTGGAACCAAAATGAGTACAACTCACTCTTTTCGACTCACTGATATTTTTATATAAGTGAGAATAAATTTATTTTTGTTGATTGATGATTGTTTGGATGATATATGATATATTAGATATATATTGATTGGTATTTGGATATATTCCTGCCTATTGGAGCAGATGAGACCCTATACATTTCCATGTATGAGCTCATGGCCTTTTGTACGCGCGTCTGCCTCAAAATGGACATTGTACATATTTTTTAATATGTATATTTGTTGCAGATGACAAGTTGGAGGGATCCAACTGCATTCCTCATAAGTGTTGATTTTATTTATAGATATTGATATATATGTTGTTATCATGTAATATATGATGTTTGGATGCCGTGATTGATGTATTTAGTGTTGTTGCAGCATTGAGCCTATTTTTGGTAATTTAAGAATGTTAAAGTGATGATTTCAGTTAAAAATAGATTTTCAAGTGATTTTGGAAATGTACGTTTTATTATTTTATGAATCGTTAAGTAAATGGATTTATTTTAAATAAATAAAAATTATAATTTTTATGTTATAAAAATTATGAAAATTATGATTTTTGTGAAATATGATGGGAATGTGATTTTTGAAACATGAAGTTGATTAATTTGTAAATTGGGATTTTTGAATTTGTTATAAATGGTATATATATAAGATTTATAAAATTGAATTTTTATAAATTAAAATGATGGAATTGTAAAGGATTTTTATAAATGTTAAATTGGAGTTATAAATGTATTTTATAAGTAAATAAGATTTATAAATATATAATTGATGAAGTTATAAAATGAATGAATTTGTAAATAAGATATTTATAAGTAATTAACTTATATTTGGATTTTGGCATGTAATTCAGTTATAAATGGAATTCGTTAGTAAAGGAAATTTATAAATGGAAGTTGTTGTAAAATAGAAATGTGAATTTGTAAACATTGTTTTATAATTTCAAAATCAACTTATTTTGATAAGTTAAATATGAAAGGTTATTGAAGGAGATATATTCACAATTTTGGACAGTGGATAATCCTTTAACAAATATGTAGAAGTAATGAATTTGGTAAACGAATTATATTCACGATATTGGGCAATGAATAATATTTTAAATAAAATGGATATTTTTGGGAAGTGATATTTTAAACGAAGTTAAATGGTTTGAAGATGATTCAAAATGTGTTAAGTATCGAATACATTGATTTCAACATTCGTTATTGAAATAGACGTTTTCAAGAAGTATAGAAAATAATGGACTATAACACTGTTGTTATAGTAAATGATTTTCGAAAGGAAATATTTTGTATAGTATATGGGATTTATATATCTATTTAATTATCGAATCCCTATACTAATGATTTTGAGTTTTTGTAATGATGTTTTACGGAACATTTGTTTTGACCCAAATGAATATGTTTAAGAAAATGTTTTCCTTAAAGAATACAATATACACTTAATCTTGATTTAAGTATATGTACTATTTTCTAAGTGTTGAAAATAAAGAGATTGTGAACATGCTTTTACTGTTGAAATAAGTACATGGAAATGGTTTCCAATATTGAAAGTTGAAATGGTTTGAGATTATATCTTTTTAAAGATAATTGGAAGTGAATATTTGGCAAGTGATTTAATTAATAAAAGATTAATTAAAAGGGCCTAATGTTTTCTTATGGTGCTAAATATTTGTTGGTTGCTTTAATAGTTAAGTAACCGACTATCAAATTTGGGTATTTAGTTCCTCGACTTGATATGGAAACTATTTAGTCGTAAACTTAGTATGTTGCCTTCTATATTGGCTTGATTTTCATTTGTGTTGAGGATGTTGATTCGTGTAGTGCTGATTGTTACTCCAATCTATCGAGCTTCCTTCTTGGCCAAAGGATAACAAGTTGAAAGTTGGAGACGTGATAAGTCTATGAGACTTAGTTTCCGTGTGAGGTTGATAAACGCTTTTGCGTTGTTGGTGCGAAGAGACCGAGATCGATTTATCTGAAAACCACTTCGGACCAACATTTATGCGACGATTGTGCAGATTGGTTGTAATGATATTGATATTCAGGACATTCATAGTGGAGGACTTCTTGTTGATCATTTGGGGTCAAAATCCCAATACACATCAAGTAGCAGTAGTCTCTTCGTTATGAAATATCCAATGTAATGACTATTTGCTACTAATCTTAGGGATTTCCTGACAGTATGTCGTAGGAAAGTACCTTCGGTTTTTTCTATTTTTGGACAAATTGTATGGATGTTTGTCTGACATTGCATTTCTAAAGATTACGTACATTAGTTTTTACAAATGTACATAAGTGGTGGCAGAGAAGGAAACTTCTCTTAGCTTAACACCCTCCTTGAGACGTGTGAACTTAAGGGCTGTATTATTGTGGATGGAAATTAGTAGTTAACAAAAATGGACATATGGCATTCAGAGTGATGTGGTACGTGATTTGTGAAAGGTAATTGTTACCTCAGGCATCATCAACTAGAAATGACCGAAACAAGGTTAGATGTGCAAGGCTAAGTGGGTTGCTCCCAATTACGATATGATCATCCTCTTCTAGATATATTCTTCCCGCTATGACAGGTGGAATGTAAATTATTGTGGTTTGTATTCTATAAGGGCCCTCGGAAAAGGTCGATATTGTCCGGAAGATGACATATTCAGTACTATCTAGTTACAGAGGTAGGCTGATCTTGTATTGGTAGAGAAACTTTGTGATGGTTCCTTGGGACATCCATCTAGGGGTATACACATCGGAAGATAGTCCCTTCACCTAGTGATTTGTGTGGAAATCCAAACTTCACTACGTGCCTTTCAATTTGATTGTATTATACATTTTGGGATATATGCTGGAATTTAATCAATGTAACAATTTCGGCTATGATTAATATTATTTGTGCAATAGACACTATTATAATATAAGAGGATTTGATATGAAATGTTTTAGTTATCGTAAGGAAAAAACTTGCCTGTGTTTATGTGTGGGCGTATCTTAAGAGATACTTTTTTCAAAGGAAAAGTTTGGTAATTTAATAAATTCAGTTGAGTGTGTTTCTCACGCTGGTTTACCAAACTGATCCGGGCGTTCTTCCCTTTCAATGCTCAAGTCAGACTGAGTATATTTTGAGGTTCATGTTTTGTGCCTTTGGAGCTTTAGCAGGAGAGCTAGAGATCTTCATTTTCATATACACTTATCTGTTTTGATTATCCGCTTTGCGCATTGTTGTTGTTGTTGTTTATATTATCTGCAATTGTGAGGACTGGTTATTATAATTGTCCAGGCTGATAACCAGTGACTGATTGTTGAACTCTGCTTGATGTATGTATATACAGTTCCTATTTTGTAAAGATCATTGATATGATATTATATGTTTTTCGCTGCGATCTGAGATTCTGTACTATTCTGTTTGGTTCTCTCTTCTCTCTTTCTTCTCTTCTCTTCTTCTCTCTTCCTTTCTTTCTTATGACTTTCCGTCAGTTTGTGCTTTTTGGGTCGGACATGTGTGGTTTATTTTCGATTAAAAGGGTACGGATTTGCGGGTCATCACACATAGTATCAGAGCATAGATTTTATATATTCCTAGGCTTTGATATGTATTCACTACAGACAGGGACAATAGCACCTAGGTTGAGTTTGAGTGTATTATATATATGAGCACGTATTTGTTAGTTATTATAAAATGTTTTATATTATGTTTGCTTATCCATTGAGATGTTTGTGAATTCTGGTTGGTATGTGGGACACCATATTATCGATAGGGATTTCTAAGCACTTAAATGAGGCAAGTCGATATAGTATTGTTTTTAAATTGGGTAAATGAAATAATTTTACCTCTATTATATTTTATATATAAAAGAGGCAATTTTTTTGAAATTATTATAGTGTGTATAAAATTGATTGTTTGGTTGTTTGAAAATGTAAATATATAGAAGTTAATAAAAGCTGTTTGAATAATCTAAATGAAAACAACAATTGTAGAAGAATAAATTATATAAGAAAATGAATTATAAAGTATGGAATTTATAATTAAAATTATTTACAATTGTGAAATAATATTATATATAAGAAATAAAACAACATGAGTATATTTATAAATACGAGTTGTACATAAAAATGAATTTAAACTGAGAATTTGAATCCTGTTGATTCTGAAAGTTGTTTTTCAAAAGTTAAAGAGATTATATTATATAAATCTAAATAAGATAAATAAATTTGGAATGATCTTATATAAGTAAAGTGAACAGTGAACAGTGAACAGTGAAATTATATAAGTAGAAGATTTATAAAGGTGATTTATGTATAAAAAGGATTTTAAAAAAAATATAATGCATTGAATTCACTACTATTGTTGGAAAATAATATGGGTGATGACTGTGGCATCATCAGTATCATTTTCAAGTTTCTGTTTGGTTGATTTGCTACCATTAGTAAATTGAAAATTTAAGTTTTGTTTTAATAAACAAATTTTAATTTAAAATCCAAGTTGAAATTGATAAATATAAGTGAAACGAGTTTTGGACTTATAATATAAGACAATAAATTTAACTTTAATAAATTTGAAATAAATTTAGTTAGCATAATAAAATATATGATTTGAAATTTAACTAATGGAAGGTTAACTAAAGTGAATCGGATTTGAACTGAACTAGCTAAGTTATTGAAATGGAAATTAAACTTTAAAGTGATTATATAATATGAATTTGGAAGATTAAATAAATAAGTTGTATAACTTATAAAATGAGAAAAGGTAAGTAAAACCAAATATAAAAACGGTTAAACAATTTTGTTAAGTAGAACAAAATCTGAATTTGAATAGTATATGAAATTTGACTTAAGTAAAAGTTAAATGAAATAGAATTTGAATCAAATTAGAAGTAAACTTAAGTTTAATAGTGGAAGTAAATGTAAGTGGGAATGAAATGAAACATAACTTAAGTGATGTTGAATGAAGTAGTTAAATGAATATGAACTTGAGTTATATAATGAAATTCATCTTTAGTTATAAAGTGAATTAGTAATTGAATTAATGAATGAATGAATTGACTAATGAAATAAATTAGTAAACGAAATATGGGTGGAATATTAATTAGTCAAACGTGATTAAATTGAAAATCAATTCAATAAATATTAACAAGAAGTGAATTTGTATTGATTGGGTTATGGATTTATTTCATAGATATTGGTTTCTTGGATGATAGTTGTTGGTGGTTGGATTTGTTGCTTTTGATTGCATTTGCTATATTGGCATATGTTGAAAATTAATATTACTTTTTATATACATGTTTCTCATTTGTTGTTGAGTGTTTAGTAAGTGCGGAAGGTGTATGCTTCGCATTTGGAGCTCGCTTTTGCACTATATTAGCCGTATATGCTCGCTAGTAACATATAAGGTACATATCTCGGATTACATATCGTACTTTTATATTATTTTCCCTACGGGAGGCCTCATCCTCGAAGATGAGATGTGTATTTGTGATATGTATATGTTGTGATCCTACTATGATTGAACCGTACAAAGGAGACGCTGGCGAAATTTTTTGAAAATTTAAGACGCTAGAATTTTTTTTTGAAAAAATTGTAAAATTTTGGTAACTAAAATTTTGATTTTGAGTTAAAAAGTTAAACGATATTAGTTATTTTTGGAAAGATAACTAAGTATGGATTTGAAAACTTAGAAAAGTTTTTACAAGAAGTTTAATTAATGGATTTTAAGAAAAGTTAAAAGGTTTAAATGAATTTGATATCTAATTAGAACGAATTGTTTAAAAAGTTAATGGATTTTGTGACTTTTTCTTACTTAGTAATTTTAGGGACGAAATTCTTTTAAGTAGGGAAGAATGTAGCGACCCAGAATTTTAGTTATTTGAAATTCATATATTTAAATTATTTTAAATATTCATAAGTTAATTTTATAAGTTGAATAACTAACATTTTGAATATAGTGATTTAATTGAAGAACTAAATTGTTAATTTAATATTTGAAATTGTTTAAATAATAGAAATTTGAATTTAATGTGAATGAAAATGATTTATAAAGTTGATTTAAATTTTATTTGAATCGGAATGATGTTGGAGAACTTTTGAAATTGAATTAAAAGTTAATTTATAAAAATCAAATATTTTAATATTTAGTTAACTTGTAAAAATAGTCATTTTTCACACAGTCTCTTATTTCGACCAAACTAATTTCATTGGATCCATAATGTTATATTATTGTAGGATTTCAAATTTCATGTCAATTGGAATTACGGTTTGTTCGTAGCAAGCTAAAACTCGTAGGGATTTGTTTAAGTAAATTTTTAAATTTAAATAATTCGATTCAAAAACATATCTTCCATATACGATCGAACTGGCTCTCGATATATATTCCATTGTGTTCGAAATAGGGGTAAAACCTTATAAATGCCAGGCGACATGCTTCATTTGGAGTTTGAAATTTTTTCGAGTGAATAGTGTCACGAAATTTTCTATAAAAGGCCGTATAAATTTTCTATTTTCATCAAAACCCTAGCCTAGGGTTACAAGAACCATTTAACCATTTCAATGGCCGATATCTTCCAACCTTCTTCCCTTGATCCCTCCAAATCCATACACTTTCATGAAAAACTTCCAACAAACAAACTCTATAGCGCGACAAGAGCTTCGAGATCAATGATGGTGATCATCTAATTCGCGACGTGGAGGGAGGAATTTGCCTGCTTTCGTGTAGAATTCGAGGGCACATTTTGGGGCGGTGGGAAGCCCAAGCACGACGTGCTCGCAACCGTAGGTGCATGGCACTTTGCTCTTCAATGTGGTGGTGGTCGATCGTGTTCTAATGGACGATGGAGGGAGCGACTTCGAGATGTAGTACGTGAGCTTTGGGTTCTAGCTCATGTATTTTTCCTGGTGGAAACTTAATGGAGGAAGAAGGGAAGAAGCGACACAAATCTCGTTTGATCGAATAGAACGGCCAAGATGATTAGGGTTTTAAAAATAAAAGGAAATTGAAATTGATTATATATTTAAATTCATAAAAACTTTAAAACATCATAACTTCTTCATACACAGTCTATTTTTGACGAAACAAGTTACATTGTGTCCGTATTGATGAGCATTACATTTTAGAGCTAGTTTGGAGTTGATTGGAGCTAGTATAAATTTTAAGCAAAATTAAACGCTCGCTTAAGTTTATTCGGAATAAAACACTACAACTGCTATTGGAACCAAAGTGAGTACTCTTTCGGACTCACTGATATTTTTATATAAGTGAGAATAAATTTATTTATGATTATTGATGATTGTTTGGATGATATATGATATTATATATATGTATGTATGTATGTATGTATATTGATTAGTATTTGGATATATTCCTGCCTATTGGAGTAGATGAGATCCTATACGTTTCCGTGTATGAGCGGACGACCTTATGTATGCGCATCTGCCTCTTAGCGGACATTGTACATATTTTCTAATATGTATATTTTTTGCAGGTGACAAGTTTCGAATTCCTCACCAGTGTTTATTTTATTTACTGATATTGATATATATGCTATTATCATGTGATATATGATGTTTGGATGCCGTGATTGATGTATTTAGTGCTGCTGCGGCATTAGGCTATTTTTGGTAATTTAGGAATGTTAAAGTGATGATTTCAATTAAAAAGGGATTTTCAAGTTGTTTTGGAAATATACACTTTATTAATTTTTGAACCTTTAAGTAAATGGATTTATCTGAAATAAATAAAAATTATAATTTTTATGTTATAAAAATTATGGTATTTGTGAAATATGATGGAAATGTGATTTTTGAAATATGAAGTTGATTAATTTGTAAAATAAGTTAAATTGATATTTTTGAATTTATTATAAATGGTATATGTATAAGAATTATAAAATTGAATTTTTGTAAATAAAAATGATGGAATTGTAAAGGAGTTTTATAAGTGTTAAAATGGAGTTAAAATGGATTTTATAAGTAAATATGATTTATAAATTTATAACCGATGAAGTTATAAATTCTGTAAATAAGAGTTTTATAAGTAATTAACTTATAATTTTGATTTTGGCATGCAATTGAGTTATAAATGGAATTCATTAGTAATTGAATTTTATAAATGGAATTTGTTGTAAAATAGAAATGTGAATTTATAAACATTGTTTTATAGTTCCAAAATCAACTTATTTTGATAAGTTAAATATGAACGGTTATTAAAGGAGATATATTCACGATTTTGGACAGTGGATAATCCTTTAGTAAATTTGTAGAAATAATGAATTTGGCAAAAGAATTATATTCACGATTTTGGACAGTGAACTGTCTTTTAAATAAAATGGATATTTTTGGGAAGTGATATTTTAAATGAAGTTAAATGGTTTGAAGATGTTTTAAAATGTGTTAAGTATTGAATATATAGATTTCAACATTCATTATTGAAATAGATGTTTTCGAGAGGTATATGAAATGATGGACTAACACTGTTATAGTAAATGATTTTCGAAAGGAAATGTCTTATATACTATAAGGGATTTATATATCTATCTAATTATCGAAATCCTATACTAATGATTTTGGGTTGTCGTAACAATGTTTTACGCAGCATTCATTTTGACCCAAATGAATATGTTTAAGAGAATCTTTTCCTTAAAGAATACAATATACACTTAATCCTGATTTAAGTATAAGTAGTATTTTCTAAGTATTGAAAATAAAGAGATTGTGAATATGCTTTTACTATTGAAATAAGTATATGGAAATGTTTTCCAATATTGAAAGTTGAAATGGTCTGAGATTATATCTTTTTAAAGATAATTTAAAGTGAATATTTGGCAAGTGATTTATTAATAAAAGATTAATTAAAAGGGCCTGGTGATTGCTCATGTTGCTAAATATTTGTTGTTTGCTTTGATAGTTAAATAACCGACTATCAAATTTAGGCATTTTAGTTCCTCTACTTGATGTGGGAACTATTTAGTCATACATTTAGTACGTAGCCTTCTGTGTGGGCTTGATTATCATTTGTGTTAAGGATGTTGATTCATGCAGTGTGGAGTGTTACTCCAATCTATCGAGCTTCCTTCTTGGCCGAAGGATAGCAAGTTGAAATTGGAGACGTGATAACTCTATGAGACTTAGTTTCTATGTGAGGTTGAGAAACTCTTTTGTGCTGTTGGTGCAAAGAGTCTGAGATTGATTTATCCGAAAACCACTTCGTACCAATATTTATGCGACGATTGTGCAGCTTGGTTGTGATGATGTGTTATGTGATATGGCAGTGTGGTATTCAGAGTGATGTGATATGTGATAAGTGAAAGGTAATCGTTACCTCGGTCCTCATTAACCGAAAATGAACGAAACAGGGTTAGATGTGGCAAGGCTAAGTGGGTCGCTCCTAGTTGGGATATGATCATCCTCTTCTAGATATATTTCTTCTCGCTATGACGTTTAGTATGTAAATTATTGTGGTTTGTACGCTATGAGGGCCCTCCAAAAAGGTCAGCAACGATTGAAGGATGACATATTTGGCACTATCTAGTTACAGAGATAGGTCGGTCTTATGTTGGTAGATGAGCTTTGTGATGGTTCCTCAGGACATCCATCTGGAAGTGTACCCATCGAAAGGTAGTCCATTCACCTGGTCATTTATATGGAAATTTAAACTCCACTACGTGCCTGCCATTTTGACTGTATTACCCATTTTGGGTTATACGCTGGAATTTAATTGATGTAACAAATTTGGATATGATTAATATTATTTGTGCAACAGTCACTATTATAATATAAGGGGATTTAATATGAAATGTTTTAGTTATCGTAGGTAAAAACATGTCCGTGTCTATGTGTGGGCGTGTCTTATGAGATACTTTGTTTTGAAAAGTAAAAGTTTGGTAATTTAATAAATTCACTTGAGTATGTTTCTCACACTAGACTGATCCGAGCATTCCTCCCTTTTAATGCTCGGGTCAGATCGAGTATATATACAGGTTCAAATTTGGTGCTTTTGAAGCTTCAACAGGAGAGCTGGAGATCTTCATTTTCGTATACACGTGTGATTATCTGCTTTGCGCATTGTTGTTGTTGTTGTTTATATTATCATCAATTGTGAGGACAGGTTATTATAGCTGTCCAGGCTGATAACTAGTGACTGATTGTTGAACTTTGATTGATGTATGTATATACAGTTTCTGTTTTGTGAAGATCATTGATATGATATTATATGTTTTCCGCTACGATGTGAGATTCTGTATTGTTCTGTTGAGTTCGCTCTTCTCTCTTTCTTCTCTTCTCTTCTTCCCTCTTCTTTTCTTTCTTATGATTTTTCGTCCGTTTATGCTTTATAGGCCAGACATGTGTGGTTTATTGTTGATTCAAAGTGTACAGATTTGCTGGTCATCACAGAAATCTTTTCTAATATACTCACCCATTCGATTAAATCGAATCATTTCTATTGCATGTTACATTATTTACTTTCATTATATATTCTATGAAATTACATAGACATACTACGTATCTATGAAATACACATATCCATGTTGGTGATAACTCATCAGTGAATATGATAAAGTATGTGGAACTGTTTTGGAATTAATTTACCTATGATTATATACATCTATATGTATCAATCCAAAGAGTTCATCAACTCTTATGAATCCCCCACTAAACGGATGTAGCCCTTTATTGTTTGAGATATAACTAACCAATATTACATGATTCATAATCAAATAATAAGATTATTTCTCAATACTACAGCTTGGTCTATATTTCCAAAATAATTATAAATAATTTTAGATACTTCTGTATTTTTAATTGCACCATTTTTTATGTGAAAACAAAAGTCACATTATAGTTTTATTTCATAACGAGTATTCATAATATTCATAATAAAACACAACTATGTCTATTTTTCATTCGATACAAAAAATAGTCATTATTTCATTAATAATGTTCGGTATGTTTTACAAAAACATTTTCCGTAACTTGATGCAATAAGTGTTATATGACATTCTTCCACTATTTCCACTATTAGTATAATAGAATACTAAATTTGAAGGTCCATTATTCACCTAATATAAATTATTTATTTCATATATTGTTACTAGTTTACAGGGGTGAGTTCTTTGATCAAATATTTTGAACTCAAGGAAATAAATATCTTAGGAAAAAATTTTCTATATTAAAATACATTTTGGAACAGAAACGGAAATTCTCACTCAATAAGTATCAATTATTTTTAAAATTCTCTTTTTCGATGTTTCTTTATGAAGCAGAAGTGATCTTCACTCTCTTCATCCCAACTGCACCTCTAATCACATCTGCTCTTATACATTCGTTTTCTTTCTAAATGGTCGAACCACTCAAATGAAATCCTTTACTATAATATCATAATGAACTCTTTACAAAAGCGCATTCAATCATCCTTAACTTTTGAGGACATCAAATATATTTCACTTTACGTAAACTGATTAAACTGACATTTCAATGATCGAGTTCTTAGATTTATGTTGTAGTTTTTGGTTGAGTGTTATAGTTAACACAATACAATCCTTTCTGTAATCAATAAAACTGAATACTCCATCTCACAGTACTATTTATTGGTTTATTTTCGAATGAACTAACTTCCTCGAAATGTCGTATATTAGGAACTGTGATTGTTCCCCTTATAACATTTATATGCGATATTATATGGATCAAATATCAATAGTCTCATACTGATTTTAGAGTACAAAACTCATAGAATGCAATACACGGTCAAGACCTAATAAACATGCATGTAACCAAATTACGAACGTATTAAGTAGTTATAAAAATAGGCACTTGCATGGGTATTGAAACATTCACATGCAACAGTCATTTATTAGCAAGTATATTTATATTTCTATTTGTCAATTTTCAATCCAATTTAATTGTATATCTTAATTGATATGTTTTATCAATCATTTAAAATGCACAAATTTATCAACGTAGATTATTATTAAGACTATGTAGCATATGTTCTTACAATATTAGATAGGTTAAATATTATCATTTATTTTTCTAATAAGTCTCCAACTAGTCTTTTATGTTTGACCAAACCTTAAATGAAACATAGAAATCTTTCGCGTTCACTGGTGGGTGTTAGGACTCGTATGTCTTGGGGTTTTGACATTGAGGAAAGCTCAACAAATCATAGGCCCACATACGATGGATAAATCCTTATCTGTTATATCACAAACAACTCCTAACCTATGATTCCTCGTTCTGTTCCCATTTTTACCTTAAGGAACGCCCAATAAATAAAGTGGGATTATTCACTCGAACCTATCATTTCGCAACAGCCTAAGTATAATGTGCATACCTTGACGAAAGCTCAACTAATATGAGCAATTATCCTACCTTTCCTATTTAATACATTAATACTACTATACATAACATCCATACCTTGAGAAAAGCTCAACAACTAAAGGGTATGCAAGTAATCTATTAATATATTAATGATAGAAGGCAACTTTATGTTAAAGATTCATAATCTTCAATATATTATATCTGGTATTATCGACTATGGAATAATATATTCTTATGAAACACCCTCGTAATTCAAATGCCGGACACATTTGAAATCATGGCATACGTATAATACATATGTATTTATCACTTAATTCCATTTAGGGTTTCTTTAATGTTCCACATTTAGTTTATACATTCATATTATGTAAATTTTATTATTATATAACTTTCATATTTCATACTACTTATATAATGGTCTTATGTATAATATTATATTAATTAAATATTATTTAATTAATTAACATTTTGGTTTATTTTATATAATCTTAATATAACATTTATATTAAATATTTATTACATATTATAACCTTTATAGTATTACACATATATCTTATATATGTGTTTATCCATTTAAGTAATTAACTTTTATTAATTTATTTAATTAATTAACCTTTAATTAATTTATTCAATTAAACAGTTTTAATTAAATTATATTAATTTCAAATTTTAATTTATATACATACATGTATACTTATGTTATTTTAAACATTTTAAAATATCATAACATATATTATAATATATAATACATGCATATATATATATTCATCTTTTAACTTATTTTATTCATATTATTAATAAATTTAGAAATTAATTTATATTAATTTTCAATCATTTTGAAAATTTTCATCATATTATAAAATTTATAATATGTATGTATGATAATTTAAATTTAACTTTTAAATTTAGACTCTTATATTTCAATTTTCAAAAAAATTTGTAAATTAATATTATAACATTTATTTATAGTATATTTCTTATTTTAAATTCAACTTTCCAAATTTAAAACTTTTACTTTTTATTTCAAAACAATTTTGAAATTAGCCCAAGGTCCAATTCAAATTGGGCCTTTTCTATTAAGGATAACCTTTTGGGCTGTGAGCTTAATAATTTAGCCTTAGTAAGGCTAATATAGATCGCATAGGCTATTAGGCTCCGATACCATTATTGGAACTAGACTAGACGGCAACGGAAGTTATGGATGAATTTCAAATTTTTTAACTGTATTAGATCTTTATTGGACCTTTGAAGTCTAATTTATTTAGAACATTTCTAAATTTAGTTTAAGTAAAATCTCGTGTTTTATTTAAATTCATAAATTATTATTTTAAATTTATTTAATTTATTTTCACTTATTATATAAGTATACATATGTATCATATACATATGTAAATTTGTAGGCATGTGTAACATGATATTCGGTGCAAGGTATAACATGCCCATATATAGACGTTGGGATTTACGTCACAACACAAATTAGCTCATTCTATATGGATTGTATATTGTCCAAATATGTGCATATACATACAGTTATAAATATTCAAGTAATTATATAGGAATATACATACATATATATATATATATATATATATATATATATATATATTGAAAAACTATTATATATATATATATTATAAATAACAATTATATATATATATATATGTATGTATGTATATATAAAATTATAGATTTAAGAAAATAAATTATTTTATTTATATATATATATACATATGCGAATTAAAGTCAATAATTGTGGTGTGTATATATAATAATTAAATGTAAGTTTGTATTATAATATATATATACATGTATAATTAATTAATTTATTTGAATATTCTAGTTTGAAATCATTATGGATCCAAAAAATTTATAATTTTAATATATTAATATATATTTTTATGAATAATTATTCAAACTATTATAAACGAATAATATAAAATAATTATACAATAAAATATCAAATTTAAATTTAAATTTTTTAAAAAAATCAAGAATAATATTCTAAGTGTTATGAAAATTTTCTAGTTTTTTCTGAGTAAAAATTATATAATTAATCAATTAAAAACTAGTCGATCGTTTTTGGGTTAATTTTCAAAAATATAAAAATTATTAAAAAATCTAAAATCCTTTTCGAGATCTTCTAAGATGATAAAATAATTTTAAAAAATTTAAAATTGAAATTTTAAAATAATATTTATTTTATATGAATTTATTAAATGTTACAATGATCAAATAATGATAAAAAAATATCTATTAATAATAGAAATTTTTTTTGCTGTTAAAATTTATAATTAATAACATATATATATTATAAATTTGTTAATCAATATATATCTATATATATGTATGTATGTGCACGCGGGCTTTGATATAAGTTGTGTAAATAAACTGGTTAACATGTGTGTGTTTATATATATATTTATTAATGTAATATGAAAATAAAATAAATTTATCTAGTATAGAATATTAGATTATTAATACCATACATGTATGTGTGAGTACATTAAACTTATGCACATAGTCAATCATTATTGTGACAACAACATTACCTATAAAAATCTCACCTAACTTACTAAGCAATAATAACATATACACATAGGTGTACTTAAGAAATGAATTATTATGTCCAAATCACACACCTTATTATGCAAATAAATAGCTACCTATAACCGATGCCCTCAAGTCCACATTGAAAAGATGAATCCTCTTCCTTTGGAAATTTCTCGATTCACCAGATTGCTAATTTTGAATCGCAGACCCCACGCTATCAGATAACTGTTGATTTTAGTTGATTTGATTTGAGATTTTCTAGGTTTTTTCAGGAATTATCGGCCACAATAATGATGAAGAAGGCAGCCAAAAAGTGAGATAAAGTTAGGCTTAGAGATGACTTTATATTAGTTGAATGAGAGAGAAAATATGATAGTATCTTATCTTTTTTCTCACCTAACCTCAACCATGCATTTCAAAACCAACTTGCGCATTTTTTTTGCCCTTATGCTATGTTATTGCTACTGAACTATGCCTCAAACAACATGAGCCAATAACTCATTTAACTCCAATTAAATATGTTTAATTAAATCTAATTTAATTCGTCGTCGATATCTCATATCGGTCGATGTATTTATAATTATTATAAATGTATATGATGATATTTATTTCTTAAATCATATTCAAAATTTATAATTAATATTTCATAAATATTAATAACTTAATTAATTTATAATAATTATAAACTAATTAAATCGTTCAGTCTAAAGAGAATTTATCATTTCGGATGCGTAAATCTTGGGTGTAAATTTGGTCAGCAATTAACATCAAACTATTCGAATGTTAACATTCACACGTCACTTAGCAGGTGGTGTGACATTATGGACAAATTTATTGCTTACTTAGTTTTAGTAAAATCAGTTTCACTTTATTAAACGTTACCTGGTTGTGACATTTATCTACACTAATACTCTTCGTCAAAACTATACCACTTTGGACTTATGGAATTTGGTAATGGTCAAAATTCCAATATCATTCATATTCATCTCTATAGTCCAAACACAAAGCCCTTGTTTCAATAATAACAATTATTATAAACCAAAATGCTCTAGCCAAAGACTTTAACTTTGAGTTGACTTGAGTTGATTGTGATATTAACCTTATATAACTGAGTAATGTTTCACTTCCAATACTTCCACTCGATCCAACTATAGCCACCTAATGGAATGACATGTTATGATTTGACTATAATTAAAGTGGAGCATCCATATTGGAGATTCACAGTATTCTCAAGTTGATAAAACTGTGTAAAGCAGTCACATCGATTTTTTTTTGTTTGACCTTAGTTATATTAACCAACAGAAAAATATCGAGTGAGTCTTCCTTGGTTAGTTAATAACTATCAGTACGTAACCATTTGGTGCCGCCAGTAGCCATGTGTAAGAAACTACCCAACATTTGACGAGCATTAGGTACTCGTCTCAATAGATACATCGATATCCAGTCTTGATGCATCTTAACTAGGAACATATAAATGGTACATTTATTTTTATTATGATAATACTCATGGTTACAACACTTTGTAGCTACTATGATAAAACAAGCCATTTAAGGATTTTCTTTTAAATATAATTTTAATTAAATTAATTAATTAATATATCCATATTATATTAAGTATATTATAGAAATAAAATACCCTTTATTTCAGACTGATTGGACAATGAGTTAGATATAGGTATCAAAGTACATAATTGCACCTAGGGCATACCCTTAACTCTATCAAAAAGAGGTGAGAAAAAGCTTATACTTCATTATTTGTGTAACGACCTAGAATTTAACTGCTTTGATTTTTGAATATTTAATTAATTTTAAATATTAAATATATATATTGTATAATGAAAATATAATAAACAATAACTGTGAAATATCTTTTAAAATTTATTTAAAAAATTATAGTTCAATGAAAAACAGAAAATGTGACTGGAAACTATTTTTCGAATTTTCGAAGTTTCATCGTGTAAAGGTTGATTGAAATGTTGTGCACACTTTCTTATCTATATGCACACATAGACTAATTATACAATATGGTTTAAGATGGTATAATTAGTGTTAATTAAGTTAATTAGGTTAAGATAATCATGATGTGATACTTTAGCAACTAAATTAAAAAATAAATAGATACTAATTACATCAAGAGGAGACAAATGGACAAAAGGGTACACATGCATGTTTGGCTTGATGTGATGGGGTGGGAACATGAATTTTTTGAATTTTTTTAGGGATATGATTTATATATAGGTATGGATATGCTAAAGTATGTATGTATATATATATATATACATATATATATATATACTTATAAAGGATAACATGAGATACATTTGAAAAGATGATTCTTTAGACAAACAAGTACGAGTACACTAAGCACTTAATGAATGTTGGTAAGGAGGGGGCATGGATGATAATGTGGCAAAAGGATGTGGAGGGCATGGCAAGAGGGGAATTTTGCTAATTATGCATATGCATTCCATATAAAAGAATTTTTTTAGCCTTTTTGATTTCCATTTTTCCTCATTTTATTCTTCATTTACAAACACCTCTCTAATTCTATGACAACATTCATGGCTTCCATTGTTTACAATCTCATTTCTATTCACATAAAATTCCTTTTAAACTTTCTAAAAACTTATTTAATTTCCTTCTTCTCATCTTAGAAATTCCACTATTTTTACCCAAAATGATTTCAGCCATATCTTCTTCCAAATATACCAAAGCCAGATTTTCTTTTTTTCAAATCAGGTATGTTTTCAGTGGCTACAATTTTGTAGTTTACCATTTTGTTGATTTCTAGCTTAAATGCTTCAAAATTTCATTTTTTGCAAGAGTGTTTTTGAACCTAGATTTTTATTTTTGAAGATACTCCTCACTGTTTTTTCCATAACTTCCTCAAAGTTTAATTTTTTTTGAGAAATTATTATTTTATAGGATAGTGGAAAGAATAATATAAAACTTTATTTTTGACCACTTTTCCAAAATCTGAGAGAAAAGGGTCCAAAAGTTGAGAACGAAATGACCTATTTTTGAGTGGATTTCCTTGTTTTCCAAGCCTCCCGAATTTCAAAGTATTTCGAGTTTCAAAATCTTCGGTGAGTAAATTCCTTAACGTTTTGGGAAATAATTTACCTTTATATGTAATGTTCTTATATGGTTGTATATGTGAATGATATTATTGGATTATCTTGTAATTGTTATGTTAATATATGTGTGTATGTGATGTGAATCTTAGAATTCGAAAATCAAAGTCTAAGTATAATGTCTGGTTGGAAAGATGTGTGCTTGTTTATGCGATGGTTATGGTTCTTGGACTTTGGGTTGGTTATGATATAGAAGTGGAAAATAAGTTGAAAATTACGGTTATCCAGTCGCGATGGATGCACTTTGGGGAATTGCACGATATCAATTTTTTTTAAGTGTTTTATTTTGAGTTATTTAGGTTTAAACCATGATGTCAAATCTTTATTTCAATATCACGTCAAATCCTTACTTAAATATCACATCAGATATTTGTTTACATGTCACATCAACTCTTTATTTAAAAGTCATATCAAGTCTTTATTTAGTTGTCACATCAAATCTTTATTTAGTTGCCACTTCAAATCTTTACATAATTGTCAAATTAAATCTTTATTTGATTTAAGGATAAGTATTCACTTAATTATTTCTTAATTCGTGTAAAATTTTAAATCAAGGTTGTTTAATTTAAGTTTAATTATTATTAACTTTTAGTTAATTAAGTATATTTAATTAATTAAGACTTAACTGAGATTAATTAGAGTTTAATTATAAATAAATGTTTGTTTAAGTAATTAATATTTAAATTAAACTTTAAGTTATGATTTAATTATTTTAAGGTTAATTTATTATTTTAAGTTTAATTAAAAGTTATTTAATTATTTAATTGAGATTAATTAATGTTTAATCATTAATAAGGGTTTAACTAATTATTTAATAATTAATAAAGCGTAAATTTGAGTTTAATTAATAATTAATTATTGTTCAACTATTTAATTAAATTAAGTCAAGGTTCAATTAAAATTAATTTTGGTTTAAATAAGGATTTAACTTATAATTAATTATTAAAAAAAGTTTAGTGTTTTGTATCCTTTTGTTTTCAAACGTAAAATTAAAGGTACTTCTTTTTCAGAGTTGATTTTGAATACAAGTGATTCAAGTGTTGATACTACTAAGAAACCATATTACTATGAATGAGTTATAATGTAGATTGTTTGGTTGTTTGGACATGTGTTAGCAGAATAAATCTCCATTTTGCTATAAATTGATTGATCGATTGTTTGTTTGTTTGTGTGGACATGCAGTAGCAGAATAAATCCACATTCTGCTATTAATTGATTGAATTGTTTGGACATCTGTTTAGTGGGACAAAACACCATCATTCTATTATGTTATTTGAACATGTATATGCTAGTTAGTTCATATTGACATGTTATTCCCTGATTTGAATATGAGTTCTATTTACATACATGATGGCTGATGTAAATAACTGTTAAGTAAATTGGAATTGAAATTGAATGGCAACTTAAATGAGTACTATTGGGATTGTTGAGCCTCCTTTTGAATTTATAAAGTATGGTTTTGAATTAACTTAACTCTTTAATTAATTTGGGGTTGTAAGATTTATAAATGATTTCAAAGGTATACTATTATTTTATAAGTTATTTATAAGTAATAACTTGTTTATAAAAATGGTTTTTACTAAATAAAAGGGCTTACCTAATGTGTTTTGTATATGATATTTTTAAATGATATTTTATAAAGGAAATTTTATAAAGGAGTTACAAAGGAAGATTTTAAATAATTTAAAAATAGAAGAGATGTTATAAATCATTTTAGAGATTTTGCAAAGCAGCTTTTAATCTAGTTCGAAGTTTATAAAGAGGTTTGCATATAAAGTGAACTTATTAAAGAATTTTGTAAGGGATAAGTGAATGAGTTTTATAGATAGTGATTTTTTGAAGGGGAATGGTTTGGCTATTTAATATGGAATGTGAAAAGAGAGAATTCTCCAAATACTTTTAGGGATATAAATATTTTGGAAAAGTGTTTTAGAAAAGATCCTTTGATAAAGTTTTATAAAATGATTTTATTAATTAAAGATTGATTAATAAAGGCTTAGAGGATCCCATATGGAATTGAATCAATGTTTGATTGTTTTTTTATTTTAACCAATAATCAAATCTGGACAAAAACTTAACTTTGGAAACATGTAGGAGAAACACAGAAACTATATGGTACAGTTACCGTCAAGGGTGCTATACTGTACGTAAAACTCGTTTAGTTCTTTTAGGATAAATGATAAGGAAATCCATTCACTAACGGTTAAGAGGTGAACTCCGCTCTTATCTTTTATCTGCTTATTTCCTAAAGAACCGAGGTTGAGTTTACCAGAAATTATCAAAAGTTGCTCGAAGAGATCGGGATCGGATCTGTTATTTGAAGACACTTCGATCCGACTCAAGCATTTCGAACTGAAGACATCTTAAAGAATATGGAATCAAAGATGGAAAATTGAAGTGCAAGGGCTGCTTGCTACTTGTCTTGAGGGTGGTTCCAAAATGGATGTAGTAAAAATTGTGCCTTCGGTTTGTCCTTATCCTAGACAACTTGTATGGATGAATGTTGACATTGCATTATTGCTTGGAGGGAAGTGGTAGCATTCCAAGTGGGATTGCTATTCAAAAAGGTAAAACGTAGCCTCAAGCCTCATCAACTGGGAAATAACTAAAACAGGGCATGTAGCAGGGCAAAGTGGGTCGCTCCCATTAGGGTATGTCATCATCTTTCTAGATACCTTATTTTTATGGATCGGTTGTGCATGAGATATCTCGATTAAAGTTGGAAGACCGGGATGATGACATAATCGGTACTACTACTCAAGTGGTAGGCCGATTCTGTATGGCAGGGTATAAGATGTTCTTGTCAGACCTAAGTGCCTTTTTCTAGAGGTGTACCCATCGAAGGTCGTTCCTTACCTGCTCATTGTATGGAATCCATTCTCCAATATCTGCCTTTACGGTTTTGATTATAGAAGCTAGTATGCTTGAATTTAATTAATGTAACAATGTCAGCTAAGTTTAATAAGTATATGTACTTTATACATTATCATAATATCATTGGGTTTTCTATAAAAGTGTTTTGGTTATCGTAAGGTAAAAACCCGCAAATGTTTATACGCGGCGTGGTCTTACGAGATACCTTTGATTTTTAAAAGGTTTTGGAATGTAATAATCAAGTTGTTTGAGTTTACTCACACCAGAACCATGTCTGACCCAGAGTTTTATTTTCTTTTCCTAAAACTCTTGGGTGCTCGAATTTTTATGAGTAGCAAAGTAGTTCAGGTTTTCCACGAATGCATTTTGGAGGAGCTCGAAGCAGGAGGCTTCATCGATAGCTAGTTATTATCTTATTTCCGCAGTATACTAGTTTATATCTGATGTAAAAGGACACGCTGTTATAACTGTCATAGGTTAGAATTGTATTAGTGCAACTCTGGTGTATTTTTTTGAAATGACTTTGTAAAGTATTATGTTGATTAATATACATTATTACTTTGCGTTGTGAGTCTCTTTGATTGTGTAGTTTCTTCTATTGTCTATTTCCTTCCTTTCCCCTAACAATCTGTCTTTTCGACACTTAGTTGTTTGGCACAAGAATACCATGGATGTATTAATGTCGACTTCGAGGAGTCGAAAAGGCTGTTCATTACAATTTGAAGCCTATATAAGGAGAGACATATCATAAAAAGTAAATCACTAATTTAAGAAGGTAGGAATGAAGTATGAGAATAAAAATGGTGGAAGTGCTTAAGCACTAATTCTTCTCTAAACTTTTCATATCTTAACCAAATCATCTCCAATCTCTTCTTAATTTTGGCTATAGGCCTAAAACATCATGGAAAGCATGATTAGCAAGTAAAAAGTGGGAGAAGGTGGGAAGAAGAGGGAGATTTTAGAGGGGGCCGTGAGTAGTGGGAGGAGGAAGCGTATGACCTTAGTTTAAAGTGCTAAAGTTGGGTATTTAGGCTTTTGGTGATGGTGGGAGGTGGTTCTTTGTTCTTGTGGCTATGTGCTTAAGTTTGAAATGGATCTAAGTGAGTTATCTCATTATCTCATAAGTAAATATTGTGTAAATATATATTGTGTTTGAATTATAAAGCTAAAAGTGACATTAATTAATTAAAGTTACAAACTTTGGACCCCTCCTGCTTCAAATGATAACTTCATATTGTATAACATCACTTCTATTTCCCTCTTAAATATGTGGAGTGGCTTTGACTTGATTATTTAAATGGTTTTTTTTAACTTGTGTGTTAAATTGGACTAAGTTTGAAAGTTTTTGAAGTGAGAAGAAGTGTTATAAGTTCACTTCTGAATCCTACTCATTCGGGAATTTATATAAATAAATGGGAAGATATTCTTAGGATCTTCTTTTTTAAGTACACTAATGGCAGTACTTATTATAAAAATTCAAGTCCTAAATCATTTGTTTATGTGGTTAAAACTAGTTACAAAGATCATGCTATTTAATGTTATTTTTTACAAGGATTTTTTTACAGCATTTATAAATGTTGTAGTAAGTCGCTCAAGGTTTTATCGTTTAAAAATGATAATTAAATTTGGTACCTTTCTCTAATCCGTTTAGAGATGTTTTATAATCCATTTTGAAGTGTTTAAAGTTAGTCTGAAGTTTAAATACATTTTTAATAATTATATATGTATTTTCAAAGTAAACAGGTTTTGTAATATAAACTCATTTTTCATCAAATTATTGGTTATTTTCAAGTAATATTTTACGTAGATATTTAAAACTTATTTACAAGTATTTTTTAAAGTATATATAAGTTTTGAAAAAGTTAATTGACTTGGCTAAACTCTAAAAGCCGAAGAGGTAGACTTCTCTATTTGTGAGGTTAAGATTGATGTCGTATTGGGATAGAGCAGAGCTCTAACCTACTAGCTTCCCTCTTGAATGAGGAATAACTAAGTTGCAATGTCAAAATCATGATAGTCTTGTTGTTTACTTGTTTAAAAGGTAATTAAATTTGCTTAACACTAAAAATCCAACAAAGTAGGCTTGTCTATTTTTGAGAGTTAAGATTGATGTCGAGTAGGGATGGAGCAATAAAGCTCTAACCTACTAGGCTTCCCTCTTGAAAGAGGAATAATTTAATCGAGAATTTCAAAAACAGGTTAATCATGTTTTTTGTTACTTGTTTATGGAAATCATTAATACTATGCTTAAGACTAAAAGCCAACGAGTATGCTTGTCTATTTGTGATATTCAAGAATGAAGTGTCCGATGCTCTAATTAACCTTACTTTTCTCTTGGATGAAAATAAGTTGAAATATCAAAACGAGTTATGCATATGAAGAGTGATTTGTATAAGCTACTGTTTTGACTAGATAACCAATTAGTCAGCTATCGTATTAACCAGAATAATCTTAATCTTTAATATGAATGTTTTAAAGATAATATAAGTATTGAAATGGTTTTGGGTTTACTGTAACAATTGTTAATAACATTCGTCTTTAACCCTTTTTTTATTAAACATATAAATGTAAATAAATCTTTAAAAGAATGTTTTAAAGATAATCATAAGTGAAATGGTTTTGGGTTTGCTGTGACAATTTTTAATAACATTCGTCTTAAACCTTTTAAATATATTTATGAAAGCACTTAGATCTTTAAAATGTATATTTAAAGGAAATTATAAGTATGGAATCTTTTGTAAAAACATAGGAAAAGAAAAGGTTTAAAGTAAGAAATCTTGTTAATGTTTTGTGAATATACTTATACCATTTCAGATATATGTGAATACTTTTTGGTATAGAAAATGTAAAGGTTTAAAGTATAAAATCTTTTTAATGATTTGTGAATATACTTCTATCATTTGAGATAAGTATATGAGAACTTTTTGAAGTATTGAAAAGAGTGCAAATGATTGGTAGAAATTAATAACGATTATTTGTTAGATAAAAGAAGTTTTACTAATAAAAGAGGTTTTAATTAATTAAATACTAATTGAACGAAAAGGAGATTAAAAGTTGCTTATGTGACTTAATCGTGCTTTGTCTGACTTGATCATGCTTTGTATGTTTACTCATTTATGGAAAACATTTAGTCATATACTTAGCACTAAAAGCCGATGAAGTAGGCTTGTCTATCTGTGGGAATCAAGACTGATGTTCATGTAGGGATATGAGCAATAGAGCTCTAACATACTAGATTCACTCTTGATTGAGGGATAGTGTGAGATGAAAATGTCAGAAACATGATATGTATATGAGACTTGGTTTCCATATGCAATCATTCTTATTATTATTGAATGACTAAGTTCTTCAATTCAGTATTGGAGAGACCGGGATCAATAAGTTTTTTACTTTTCAAAAACCACTTCAAGATATGCTTTATATTTCTTCGAAATGGATCAATTCAAGATGCTAGAATCCATGTGTGGTTTAGGGATTTGTTCGAGATGTGGGAATCCAATTTAGGATTCGTGTTTTGTTCGAGTGATGAAGACTCGTGTGGAGATGTCAAACATAACCTTGACATCGGAAATGGATTAAACATAAAAGTGCAATCTGGGGTTGTGTAGTCCCACGATGGAGTATATTAACTCTATATCTACAGTATGTTTATCGATTGTTGCGCATGGGAGTTGATGTGTAACGATCCCATTTTTGAGCTGGTACTAGATTGATAATTAATTTAATTTTTGAAAGTAAATTGTGAACTAATTTGGTATTTACCAAATTTAAATAGATATTTGTTTTTTTATTAATATAAGTGTATATAAATATGATTTTAAATAGAATTTCTAATTTGAAATTCAGAAACAAATATTTTGAATAATATATTGGATTTGGATTTATTTGTCAATTAATTGAGAATTAATTTGAATATTTGGAATAAATGTATAAGTAAATTTGGATTGGGAATTTGAGAATAAAATATATTATAGAATTAATTAGATTTAAAAGTTATATTTTGAAAAATAATATATATGTATATAACTAGAATTGTAGATATAATATGATATTAAAATAAGGTTTAGCAAAAGTTTTAAAATATATATATCTTTTGGAAATTAATAAGAAAACATATATATGAATAAAAATGGTTTGCAAATATATAATTAAGATTTAATTAAAGATTTAAAATGCTTTTCTTATATATTTGAAAATAAATATAGTTAGTAAATAATATATACATGAATTTGTAAGTAAATAGTAAACAAGGGTATAAAACACAATTTTTAAATTAAAATTAAGCAAAGGATTTAAACATAAAATCTTTGTTTGTGACATTTGTAAAACAATAAGACTATGTAATTAACAAATGTAAGATTGTGGCAACATTAATTTACAAGTGTTAGTAAAAAATTTAACAAGTGGCATTAATCGTTTTCAATTTGTATTAAAAATTTATAAACATATATTGAAGAAGTAAAACCTGGTTACTCATTTATCTTCATATTCATTTTAAAACTTCTCAAACCTTGAAGCTAATTCAAAACCAAACAAAAGAAAATCAAAACTGAAACTCAACATAGAATCAAATGCATGTTTCTAACTTGAATCAAAAAAATCAGATCAAAACAAATCTGAATCAAACAGCAAACTCAGATCAAAAATACTTCTAGTTTTTCTTTAAAATCAAAATATTTTCCAGTTTTAAATCAAGTGGCTATTCCAAAAGTGCAAGAATCAGATTCATTTCAACTCAGCAATACAACAGTTCAAGTTCAGTTTAAATGTAAAACAAAGAGTCAACTAGAAATCAAAACAAAACAACAATCAAGTTCTAGAAAAATCATTTCAGATTTTCAAAATCCTTTTCAGTTGCAAGAGGCTTTGTTCTCTGCTTCCAGAAACTAGGTGAGCAAACATTACCCTTTTGACCTTAATATGGCTATATCTTGATTTGTTGACATAAAGGGTTGGAATATGAATGTTGTGTGAACATGTTTATATGTACATACGTATGGAGTTTATGTGTGTGCATGTCTGTGTAAATACCTACTCTTGACTCTGTTATATTCACAGTGTCAAACTACTCAAATAAATTTATATCTCCAAATCCATATTAATTCAAGCTTTGATTTTTAATGGTGAAGTGTCTGTAGCAATGAAGCATTTATCATAAAAATTGTTCCAAGAATTTTTATTAAGAAATAACTTCAATAATGTTAAATATCAGAGAAAATCAAACACAAGCTAAAATTTGATCAACTGGAAATTTTACTTTGATTATGTAAGCTAATTCGTGGTGGAAAAACTTGAATTTTGATGTAAATTTTATAATTTTAAATCGCATGATTGATGAGGTATTCGGAGATGATCAAATTTGGGTTTATGGTCAATTTTCGTCGAACGATGTCGAACTGAGACTCAGGGTCGATGACGAAGGTAGTTTGCAGTTTACCGATCATCAAAGATTGATCATTTTATTTGTAGATTGATGAGGAGTTTGGGTGAATTTGAAGAAGGGTTTAAGCCCAGATTTTAGTTAGTATCGAAAATTGGATCACCGCATCATCGTCGGTGGACTAGAAAGGATCGCACCAGGTGGGAAAGGTTCGCGGGTCATCAAAGCATCTCTGGTCGCTACGGCGAAGTCTCAGGTGTTAAGGATCGTCGGTACGAGACATTTTTGGTTGATCGTGTTTGGCTTAGGTGGACTTTGTCTCTGTTTGATTCCGTTTTGAGGTACGATTCGATATTTTAGTGGTCGAAATCATGGAAGGGTGTCGTCGTCGACTTGTTGAGGGCGGCGAAGATGATCGGAGGAGAGGTGATCTTGCATGCACATGCACCAGTGCATGTCTATACCTGGTTGATCGAAATGATTTGGGGAAGAAGTAAGGGTCTCGGGGATGGTCTCGAGAAAAGAATGGTTGGGCTCGAAGTAGAAGGAGATCGTGAGTGGCTCGGTGTTTTTGCTTTGGTATGCTCGGGGTTTTTGGTTGAGTGACTTGAGTGGTTGGCTAACCTGGTTTTAGAAGCAAAGCTAAAAAAATGAAATAGTTTTGTAAAAACATAAGTTAGTAAAGGAGATCAAGCTTAAATATTGAACAAAGTTTTCAAGGAAATGTGTTAGTAAAGTTTTTAAATAAACTTAATAATTAAGAAGTTAATCGAAAAAAATAATTTTTTTTGGTTATTAATTAACTTAAAAATTTAAGTTAATTTATGGAATAATAACAACATTGTTTTCACAGATTTAAGGTTTAAAGGTTAAATGTTTTTAAAGATAATTGATGGATAATTACTTTGTGTAATTAAATTAAGGCTAATTAATTATCGTGATTAAATTTAAGAATCATTAATGTAATTAATTAAATGGTTATTTAATTAAGGGTAATTAATTACTTAAAAATAATTACTTAATGAAAGTAATTTAGGATAAATAATTAAGGATTAAAGTTGATTAATCAAGTGATTAAAAGGTAATTAATCAGTGAAATTAATTTGTGTTGAGTGATTAAGGATGATCATTTTTTTGTAATAAATTAAGGATAATTAATTAAGGATAATTAATTAAGGATAATTAATTCAATGATAATTAATTAAGGATAATAAATTAAGTGGTAATTAATTAAGGGTTAATTAATAAATTAAATTAATTTAAGATAATTAATTAAAGGATAATTAAATAATTAAAGATTAATTATTTAATGATTAAAAGTTGATTGATTTATTGATTCAGGATAATTAATTGATAAATAAAGGTTAACTAATTTATTATTAACAGTTAATTAATTAAGATGGTTTGTAATTAATTAATATTAATCAGCCAGGATTAGTAGTTTATTCATAAGTAATTAATTTGATTTAAACCGATCAGATAATAAATTGACCTTACTTATGGATGTCTGAATTATATGGAATGCTTTAAATTTTGCGATGCTTTGTGATATGAATTATTTTGGCGGCGATGAATGTAATTTATTTATCTATGATGAATGTATATTAATTGTTTGTGAATCCGTGAATGAAGATAAGCGTTATAAGATTATACCGCTTATCGTTATTGCTGTGTTTGAATCTATGATGATTGATGATGTTGCACTATTGTGTAAAACCCCTAGACTACACCATGCATACACAAATATGGATTGCACGAGGAAATTAGTTATGTCTCAGATTTTTGTAATGGTTTAAAAAGATGAATATTAATTCAAATGATTCTGGAAAAATATAGTTTTAAAGATAAAAGTTATTTTGAATAACATGATAAAGTTTTGAAATTTAAATAATTTGATTTAAATTTGAATTAAAGATTTGAAATTGAATTCTATGTTTATAAATTATGGTTTAAAAAGGTTATACAAGTTACAAACGTGTTTATATGGGTTTTAAACCATTTTAAAAGTATTGTTTTGGGAATTTGAATTTAATCCAAGTTTTATACTTGAAGGGTTTTAACTTGTGCAAATGTAATCGGATTTTTCCGAAATGAAAACTATTTGTTTTCAAATTATAATAGCTTTCAAATAAAGAAAGAATTTTCAATTTTTGTTAAAAGATTTCAAATTTTAAATAGAATTGTTTTGGAAGCTATGAATAAATCTTTGTGAAAGATTATTGAACTTTGTTTTGAAATTGAAGAGGATCTAAAAGGGTTTAGCTTTTGTATAAAAGATTTGAAAAAAAAATTGTTTCTAAAAGCTATGGATCTTTGGAAATGGTTTTGAAAGCTATGAATTGAATCTTTGATTTGAAGATTGGATGAGTTAATCAAATTTGAAAGGGAAATTGGAATGGCTATGAATTAATCTTTGTGGAAGATTGGTGAACTTTGTGAAATGAATCTTTTTGTTAAAAAGATTAAAATGGTAATTTGTTTAAACCATTTGAAGAAAGGTTTTTGGGTAATAAGTTATGACTTAACTGAGATCCTAATATCCATATGCTTTTAAATTTGAGCGCTCATTACTCGGTTTAGCCGGGAGAGGACTTTGCGTCATATAACCCATTCCGAATAGTGATACGATGATATGGATAGAATTTGAAGACTGGTGGCGAAGACCGGATATTTTTGAAAATGAAAGGATTATCTATCGAATGTCTCTACACCGACTGCTCCCGAGTATAGAGATTTGATCACCCTTTGTGACGGGGAGTCCAGACGTGATTAGGGATTATCCGGATTTACAAGTGCTTCTTTGTGACGTGTCTTTGGTTCTGTTCGAACCCAGAACAGACTTGTATGGATGTGTGTCTGACGTTACACTTTGAAATGTAAAGCTGGTTTCTATCAAATACATTTCTTTTTGGTGGCGGAGATTTATTCTCTTAGCTTAACACCCTTCTCTGAGACATATGAGCTCATAGGTTATGTAGTTGATGGTTACTAGTGATACATTCCTAATTTGGTAATGTGGCATACGAAGTGCTGCTGATCATTTGCTGATCGAAGCATGGCTTTTGTGTAAAGCGCAGCTTTGTGGACGTGACCTCGTCGGACCTCACAACCCGGAATGGTCGAAACAGGAAGGATGCAGCAAGGTTATTTAGGGGTAGCGTCCCCTGTGGGTATGTCCATTTCCTTATGGATAGGGGTGGTATCATGGTATGAGCCCAGATATTTAACCTATATGGTTGCGCAAATTTATTACTTTGTGGTTGTTGGTGTCGAGCGCCTAGATAAAGGTTGGTTACGACCGGGGGGTGGCATACTCGTGACAGTTAGTTACCTAGTTACAGAGGTAACTCAGCCTTGTGTTAGCAGAGAGCTGGTTATGTTCTCGGGGCATCCCTCCAGAGGCGTACCCATGTGGCAATAGGAAGTTCCTTAGCCTGACCGTTTGTTGGAAATCCAAAAAACCAATACGCACCCTGTACGGTTTTAGTTGTATAACCTGCCATGGAATGTGGTGGTAACCTGCTATTGAACATGGTAGCTATAGTATGCATACAATAATAGTTGTATGCTGTCTAAGATTAATATTATACTTTCAAAAGGTTTTCTGCACTATGCACTAATAATAATATCAAAAGGATTTTGCGTATCAAGCATGTTAGACTATCATAAGGAGAAATCTCCTCCAATTCTACGTTTGCATTGTGTGTGCGATAGAAGGCCTTATGGTAGTTTCATTTTCCAAAAAGCATTACGGATTTCTTTTAAATTCTTTTGTTTTCTTTTGTTAAAGATAAACCGTTTTTGTTTGCTCACACCAGTCTCATGACTGACCTGAAGTTTATTGTTCCCTTTCTAAACTCTAAGTGCCCACAATTTTCCACACGGGCAGTCTAGAGTTAGATTTTTCAGATAGTCAGATAATAGATGTAGATTCGATATCACTCGAAGTCTCTAGTTTGGTAGCACTTGGAAATCTTCTTCAATCTATGGATTTCGGTGCTTGCATTCATGACTGACCTTGCTTAATGCATCGATGATGGTGGTTCGAGCTTTTGGTTCAAGCTATCTTTTGTTTGGAGTTTTGGAGATGGAGTTGCAGTATGGAGTTGGATTCTTTTGGAGACTCTCCTGTCTTTTGGTGATATTGCTCCGCTGTGCTATTATCTGACCACTATTGTATCTCCGATTTTGATATTCATTATATCAGTATATTGTATCAGATATTGTTGTATATCAATGATATATTCATTTTCTTCCACTGCGTAGTTGCACTTAATGTTTTATAAGCTCCAGCGAACCTGATTCATTGTTTGGATCTACGACATTCGAATACGAGTAATATATTCAGTGTCAATTTTCGAAGGTCGAGTCAGGGTCGTTATAATTGGTATCAAAGCTGAAGGTTGAAATTTTAGCTCAGGAGTATAACACATTCGGTAAATCATTAGAGATAGGGTGAAGTATACCCTAGAATGAGTATCCCTAAGATATCCGCTCATGTGCCATAGTAAATTCTCTTACTATTCACTGATAGTGAGTATGAATGCAAGAAGAGGACAAGATAGGGGACAGGGGAATACCACTACAAATAGTCAATACCCTGAAACGACAACAGAAACAACTTTCTCTATCAAACTCTTTGATCATCATCTGATTTCAAATTCTTTATTGGCTTCGTGGCAGCTCGAGGTAAAAGCTTTGGTGTAGTGATAGCCCTGCTAATCGTTGTAGAAAAGGTTCTAATTCCTATTTCGTATTATAATCATTAGTTTCCCTCAGCTTTCTATTTCAATTTTAATAAATTTTAAATTGAAATTGAAATAAATTGGTTAACAAAAGATGAAGTTAAATTGAATTGTATCGATAAAACGATTTCGGTTAAAACCAAAGTTTGAAATTTTGTTGTGATTTGTTGTGAAGATCAAAGTCCAATGAGGGACGAGGTAGTGTATAATTTAGGATATCCTGACCTAAATTTAGTATCTGTTTGTCTATTCTTTGGGGTCCAGATATATTCTACGAACGGTTAGTTATCCCTTCGAACTAACCAATGCCCTTGCATATCTCGTAGACTGGATAACCTAAGTACTTCGCGAGATATTGATTGAGTTCGTATATATCGATATTCTGATTTGGTGAACCGAATGCAGATTGAATATTCAGTTCGATCTGGAAAGCTATATCTTTGTGTGTTCATCTTTCTTCATTGTCTCCCTGTCTTGCAAATTTCGAGGACAAATTTTCTTAAGGGTGGAATCTGTAACGAACCTGTTTTTGGGCCATTATTAGTTTAATAATTAATTTAATTTTTGAAATTAAATTGTGAATTTATTTGGTATTTTTCAAATTTAAACAGATATTTGTTTGTTTATTAATATAAAGGTATATAAATATGATTTTAAATAAAATTTCTAATTTGAAATTCAGAAACAAATATTTGAATAATATATTGGATTTGGATTTATTTGTGAATTAATTTGAATATTTGGAATAAATGTATAAGCAAATTTGGATTGGGAATTTGATAATAAAATATATTATAAAATTAACTGGATATAAAAGTTATATTTTGAAAATAATATATATGTATATAACTAGAATTGTAGATATAATATGATATTGAAACAAGGTTTAGCAAAAGTTTTAAAATATACATATCTTTTGGAAATTAATAAGAAAACATATATATGAATAAAATTGGTTTGTAAATATATAAGTAAGATTTAATTAAAAATTTAAAATGCTTTTCTTATATATTTAAAAATAAATATAGTTAGTAAATAATATATACATGAATTTGTAAGTAAATTCTAAACAAGGGTTTAAAACACAAGTTTTAAATTAAAATTAAGCAAAGGATTTAAACATAAAATCTTTGTTTGTGACATTTGTAAAACAATAAGACTATGCAGTTAACTAATGTAAGATTTGTGGCAACATTAATTTACGAGTGTTAGTAAAAAAATTAACAAGTGGCATTAATCATTTTCAATTTGTAGTAAAAATTTATAAACATATATTGAAGAAGTAAAACCAAGTTACTCATTTCTCTTCATCTTCATTTTAAAACTTCTCAAATCTGGAAGCTGATTCAAAACAAAACAAAAGAAAATCAAAATTGCAATTCAACATAGAATCAAATGCATGTTTCTGTTTTGAATCAAAAAAATCGAATCAAAAAAATCAAATCAAAACAAATCTGAATCAAACAGCAAACTCAGATCAAAAATAGTTCCACTTTTTCTTTAAAATCAGAATATTTTCCAGTTTTAAATCAAGTGGCTATTCCAAAAGTGCAAGAATCAAATTCATTTCAACTCAGCAATGCAAAGGTACAAGTTCAGTTTAAATGTAAAATAAAGAGTCAACTAGAAATCAAAGCAAAACAACAATCAAGTTCCAAACAAATCATTTCGGATTTTCAAAATCCTTTTCAGTTGCAACAGGCTTTGTTCTCTACTTCCAGAAACTAGGTACGCAAACCTTACCCTTTTGACCTTAATATGGCTATATCTTGATTTGATGAGATAAATGGTTGGAGTATGAATGTTGTGTGAATATGTTTATATGTACATATGTATGGAGTTTATGTGTGTGCATGTCTGTGTGAATACCTGCTCTTGACTCTGTTATATTCACAACGTCAAATTACTCAAATAAATTTATATGTCCTAATCCATATTAGTTTAAGCTTTGATTTTTAAAGGTGAAGCGTCTGTAATAATGAAATATTTATCATAAAAATTGTTCCAAGAATTTTTATTAAGAAATCACTTCAATAATAGTAAATCTAAGAGATAATCAAAAACAAGCTAAAATTTGATCAACTGGAAATTTTACTTTGATTATGTAAGCTAATTCATGATGGAAAACTTGAATTTTGATGTAAATTTTAGGATTTTAAATCGCGTGATTGATGAGGCATTCGGAGATGATCAAATTTGGGTTTATGGTCAATTTCCACCGAACGATATCGAACTGAGACTCGGGGTCGATGCCGAAGGTAGTTTGTGGTTCACTGATCATCAAAAAATTGATCACTTGATTTGTAGATTGATGAGGAGTTTGGGCGAATTTGAACTAGGGTTTAAGCCCAGATTTTAGTTAATATCGAAAATTTGATCGTCGCATCATCGTCGGTGGACTAGAAAGGATCACACCGGGTGGGAAAGGTTAATGGGTCGTCAAAGCATCTCTGGTCACTGCGGTGAAGCCTCAGGTGCTAAGGATCATCGGTACAAGACATTTTTGGTTGATCGTGTTTGGTTCAGGTGGACTTTGTCTCTGTTCGATTCCATTTTGAGGTACGATTCGATGTTTTAGTGGTCGAAATAGTGGAAGGGTGTTGTCGTCGACTTGTTGAGGGCGGCGAAGATGATCGAAGGAGAGGCAAGCTTGCGTGCACGGGCACCAGTGCACGTCTTTACCTGGTCGATCGAAATGATTTGGGAAGAAGTAAGGGTCTCGAGGATGCTCTCGAGAAAACAATGGTTGGACTCAAAGTAGAAGGAGATCGTGAGTGGCTCGGTGTTTTTGTTTTGGTATGCTCGGGGTTTTTGGTTGAGTGACTCGGGTGGTTGGCTAACCTGGTTTTAGAAGTAAAGCTAAAAAAATGAAACAGTTTTATAAAAACATAGGTTAGTAAAGGAGGTCAAGTTTAAATATTGAACAAAGTTTTCAAGGAAATGTGGTAGTAAAGTTTTTAAACAAACTTATCGATCAAGAAGTTAATCGAAAAAAAGAAATTTTTTGGCTGTTAATTAACTTAAAAATATAAGTTAATTTATGGAATAATAATAACAACATCGTTTTCAAAGATTTAAGGTTTAAAGGTTAAATGTTTTTAAAGATAATTGATGGATAATTACTTTGTGTGATTAAATTAAGACTAATTAATTATTATGATTAAATTTAAGAATAATTAATGTAATTAATTAAAGGGTTATTTAATTAAGGGTAATTAATTACTTAAAATAATTTCTTAATGAAAGTAATTAAGGATAATTAATTAATGATTAAAGTTGATTAATCAAGTGATTAAAAGGTAATTAGTCAGTGTAATTAATTTGTGATAAGTGATTAAGGATAAACATTTTTTTGTAATTAATTAACGATAACTAATTAGGATAATTAATTAAATAATAATTAATTAAGGATAATAAATTAAGTGGTAATTAATTAAGGGTTAATTAATTAATGTACTTAATTTAAGATAATTAATTAAAGGATAATTAAAGATTAATTATTTAATGATTAAAAGTTAATTGATTTATTAATTAAGGATAATTAATTGATAAATAAAGGTTAATTAATTTATTATTAACAGTTATTTAATTAAGATGGTTTGTAATTAATTAATATTAATTAACGAGGATTAGTAGTTTATTCATAAGTAATTAATCTGATTTAAACCGATCAGATAATAAATTGACCTTACTTATGGATGTTTGAATTGTATGGAAAGCTTTAAATTGTATGATGCTTTGTGATATTAATTATTTTGATTTGAGCAATGATGAATGTAATTTATTTATCTGTGATGAATGTATATTAATTATGTATGAATCTGTGAATGAAGATAAGCGTTATAAGATTATACCGCTTATCGATATTGCTGTGTTTGAATCTGTGATGATTGATGATGTTGCACTATTGTGTAAAACCCCTGAACTACACCATACACAGACAAATATGGATTGCACGAGAAAATTGGATAAGCCATATATTTTTGTAATGGCTTTAAAGGATGAATTTTAAATCCAAATGGTTCTGGGAAAAGGACTTTTAAAGATAAAAGTTATTTTGAATAACTTGATAAAGTTTTGAAATTTAAATAATTTGATTTAAATTTGAATTCAAGATTTGAAATTGAATTCTATGTTTGGAAATTATGGTTTAAAAAGGTTATACAAGTTACTAATGTGTTTATATGGGTTTTAAACCATTTTAAAAGTATTGTTTTCGAAATTTGAATTTAATCCATGTTTTATACTTGAAGGGCTTTAACTTGTGCAAATGTAATTGGTTTTTTTCGAAACGAAAACTTTTTGTTTTCAAATGATAATAACTTTCAAATAAAGAAGGAATTTCTAATTTTTGTTAGAAGATTTTGAAATTTGAAATAGAATTGTTTTGGAAGCTATGAATAAATCTTTGTGAAAGATTGTTGAACTTTATTTTGAAATTGAAGAGGATTTAAAAGGGTGTAACTTTTGTATAAAAGATTTGAAAAGAAAATTGTTTCTGAAAGCTATGGATCTTTGGAAATGGTTTTGAAATCTATGAATTGAATCTTAGATTTAAAGATTGGATGAGTTATTCAAATTTGAAAAGGAAATTAGAAAGGCTATGAATTAATCGTTGTGGAAGATTGGTGAACTTTGTGAAATGAATCTTTTTGTTTAAAAGATTAAAATGGTAATTTGTTTAAACCATTTGAAGAAAGGTTTTTGGGTAATAAGTTTTGACTTAACTGAGATCTTAATATCCATATGTTTTTAAATTTGAGCGCTCATTATTCGGTTTAGCTGGGAGGGGACTTTGTGTCATATAACCCATTCCGAATAGTGATACGATGATATGGATAGCATTTGAAGACCGGTGGTGAAGAGTTGATATTTTCGACAGTGAAAGAATTACCTATCGAATGTCTCCGCATCGACTGGTCCCCGGTATAGAGATTTGATCACCCTTTTTGATGGAGAGTCCGGACGTGATTAGGGATTATCCGGATTTGCAAGGGCTTCTTTATGAAGTGCCTTCGGTTCTGTTCGAACCCGGAACAGACTTTTATGGATGTGTGTCTGACGTTACACTTTGAGATGTAAAGCTGGTTTCTATCAAATACATTTCTGTTTGGTGGCGGAGATTTACTCTCTTAGCTTAACACCCTTCTCTTGAGACGTATGAGCTCAGAGGTTATGTAGTTGATGGTTACTAGTGATACATTCCCAATTTGATAACGTGGCATACGAAATGCTACTGATCATTTGTTGATCGAAGCATGACTTTTGTGTAAAGCGTAGCTTTATGGACATGACCTCGTCGGACCTCACAACCCGAAATGGTCGAAACATGAAGGATGTAGTAAGGTTATTTAGGGGTTGTGCCCCTTGAGGGTATGTCCATTTTCTTCTGGATAGAGTTGGTATCATGGTATGGAGTCCAGATATTTAATCTATGTGGATACTGAAAATTTATTACTTTGGGGTTGTTGGTGTCGAGCGCTCGGATAAAGGTTGGTTACGACCGGGAGGTGACATACTCATGACAGTTAGTTACCTAGTTACAGAGGTAACCCGGCCTTGTGTTGGCAGAGAGCTGGTTAAGTTCTCGGGGCGTCCCTCCATAGGCGTACTCATGTGGCAATAGAAAGTTCCCTAGCCCAACCATTTATTGGAAATCCAAAGAAACAATACGCGCCTGCACCGTTTTGGTTGTATAACCTGCCATGGAATGTGGCGGTAAACTGCTATTGAACATGCTAGCTATAGTAGGCATACGATAATAGTTGTATGCTAGCTAAGATTAATATTATACTTTCGAAAGGTTTTCTGCACTATGCACTAATAATAATATCAAAAGGATTTTGCATATCAAGCATGTTTGACTATCATAAGGAGAAATATCCTCCAATTCCGCGTTTGCATTGTGTGCGCGGAGGGAGGTCTTATGGTAGTTTCATTTTCCAAAAAGCATTGTGGATTTCTTTTAAATTTTTTTGTTTTCTTTTGTTAAAGCTAAATTTTTTTTTTGCTCACACCAGTCTCATGACTGACCTGAAGTTTATTGTTCCCTTTCTAAACTCTGGGTGCCCACAATTTTCCACAAGGGCAGTCTAGAGTTAGATTTTTCAGATAATCAGATAATAGATGTAGATTCGATATCTTTCGAAGTCTCTGGTTTGGTAGCACATGGAAATCTTCTTCATTCTATGGATTTCAACGCTCGCATTCATGATTGAACTTAATGCATCAATGATGGTGGTTCGAGCTTTTGGTTCAAGCTATCTTTGGTTTGGAGTTTTGGAGATGGAATTGCAGTATGGAGTTGGATTCTTTTAGAGGCTCTCCTATCTTTTGGTGATATTGTTCCGCTGTGTTATTATCTTTCCGTTGTTGTATCTCTGATTTTGATATTCATTGTATCAGAATATTGTATCAATATTGTTGTATATCAATGATATATTCATTTTCTTCCGCTGTGTTGTTGTACTTAATGTGTTATAAGCTCCGACGAACCAGATTCGACGTTTGGATCTGCGGCATTCGAATATGGGTGATGTATTCGGTGCCGATTTTCGAAGGTCGAGTCAGGATCGTTATATGATTGTACTTGGTTCCACGTGGTCCGGGTTTGGTAATTCGGGCGTGGGCTAGTAGTGTTTACCTAAAGGTATATTTTATCTAGGGAATATACTTCGGTCGGTGGTACTTTCTAACCCTTGTGCAGGAGATTGGATCCAGCTCCGCCAGAGAGATCTTCATGGAAAATCCAATATCGGAATTGATTATATTCCTAATATGATGTTGAATGTAACCAATGTAACCATTTCAGCCATTTTTCTGATAGATATTCTTCACCCTAGACATTATCTAATATATTACATTATGTACTTATTATATGGTGGTTCTTTTGAGGTGATAACTATTATGATATTCCATCGGGCTCAAAAGTTGTGTTATATGCTAGCTACATATTTCTTGAGTTTCTGTATCGAACTTATGTCTAACATGTGGCTTTTGTTTTTCTTAAATTCCCCGTGTTCTCTTTTAAGTAGTTTGAGAAAGGCAGGTTTTCACTGATGTTTTTTTATAGCTTGAGAAGATGAGATGGATGTTTCGCCTTCCGTAGCATTCATATTTCAGCTACATTAGAATTGTATATATCAGCATTTGTGAGGACATGCTCTTATAACTTTCCAGGTTTAAGATAATATTTAGGCACTATAACTCCGAAATTTCTTTATCGGAGTAGTCTTTTGTACAGTTCTTATGATATTACATATTACCATTCCTGGTGTGTGTGTGTGTGTGTATGGCACGCGTGATAAGGGGTTCTCACACTGGTGAACGTGTATGTATTAGAGTCGACATTTGGAGGTTGAGAGGATGGTTCATTACACTTGGTATCAGAGTCGAAGGTTAAGTGGGAACCTTGGCTTTAGTAGGGTATGACTCATTAAGAGATAGGGTAATAGAATGCCATAACATGAGTTGAGTGTATTATACATATAAGTGCATATTTGTAATTGTTATAAACGTATACCCTAATGGTAATTTTAACCGAGAAAATTAAAGATCTTGTACAAGGTAACTTATATAAGTGAACTGTCAAAGTATATTTTAATTTATGTAAGTTTTGATGATGTTTATCTATTAACCCTCCTTAATTAGTTTAGTTATGCTTGGTCAGTTTATGAGCATTAACAATCATTTGATTATCGATTTGTGCTCGACCAGTTAATGAGCATTTTTTTACCTTCTACTGCATGGTTGGTTTGATAGTATTTATATATGCATTGAAATGAACACCATGTAAATTAAGTTTCACTGTTTGACTATAAGGATTTTGGTGATAATGTTGGGTGAAAAGATAACTCTTATAAAAGTTAACTTTAGTAAAAATGTTTATTTTAATCTATAAGGAGAGAAAAGTTATTTTGGAAATAAACATTTTTGAAAAGACTTTATATAAGAGGGTGATTTTATATAAGTATGATTTATCAAACATGATTTATAGACGAAAATAATTTAAACTAATATTTTAAGAACTTAAATCCTGGTGTTTCTAAAATTGTTTTTCAAGATTTTGGAGAAACTAATAATTCTATTATTTAAAAGTAAGTATTTAGGAAATTGGTTTAAAAAATTGAGATCATCGTACTTAAATAGCATTTATGAAGTATTTGATACCATTTTGAAATGCTTTTGGTTAAGTCTGAAAGGCATGAATTGGATGTACTGAACTCACTCTTGTTGCTTGAAACTAAATATGGTGATGACTTCAACATCATCAACATTCATTTTCGGGTTTTTAAGTGTGGAATGATACAGGGTTGTTTTTGGAAAATGGATTTTATCTGATTTTGAAGCATAATTTGTTGTATAAAAGATATATGTGTATTATTATTCAAAAGCGATTTGAAATAAAATTCGATGATTTGTTCTAAAGTTTTTCTTTGAAAAGAAATTTGATATGGACTTTTTAGAGAAGTTTTATATGTATACTATGCAGGGTGCTCGAGTGGTAGTGGCATAGTCTGGAATAAATGTTGGAACTTTTCATGTTTTCCCTTTTTGGGTAAAGTGGTTTAACAAATTATTAAACTTTACTAGGTTATTTTAAGGACACGTGTAGCCTATGCATTAGGATTATATGGTATGTGCATCATGTTTGATGTGATTATTTGGTAGCTTTCATTTATTAAAATGAAATGGGATTTTCGACGATTTTGGACAGTCGAAAACTGCCAAAACGTTATAAAACTTGAAGCAAAATGTTTTTGTGTGAAAATATAAAAGTTGAGTTTATATAACATTTGAATTGAGAAGTTAGTAATTTAAAAGAAGTTTTAAATTTGTTGTACATTCTTGTTAAGTAAAACAAAATTGGATGTTTTGTATTTACTGTTAGGATGCCATGGAGTATTATAAGAGTATGACTCAAGTTGTAAAATGTTGATAAAATTGAACTTATGTTTTATGAAATGTTTCATAAATGATTTTAGCATTAAATAAGATATACACTGTTGAATATGCAAGTATATGATTTTTGTTCAATGATAATAAACATATATACATATATATTCATTTAAATGCATTTGTTAATGTATTATTTTATTTTTCATATAATTAAATAAATTTTTGATGAATAACATAAACAATACAGAATTTAGATTCAAACGGATATTTTATTCAAACAAATATTTATTACAATTTTGAATAATAAAATTTAAGCTCTCACTGCATATATACATTTTCAATTACAATACAAATTTGATTACATCATAATTTTTCATAACTGTCATCACTACATATCGCTTGTTTCACTCGTATTTATCTTCAACTTCATTCCAGATTGAATCCAGCATTTGAGCAATCTGCAAAATAAACACTAACGCAGTAAAATTGAAAAGAAAATATTTTACAGTGTAAAATAAAATGTGTATTTGTGAAAAAACATTGCCTCGGTTATTTGGGTTGTTCATCATCATTTAAATTTGAATTCATTATACACGAATAGCTTGTGACATGCACAGTGTATCACTGTACATGCTACAAGGCCGTGCACACCGATGTACACTTGATAAAATTACAGGGATAGGTGAGCACAAGGTCAAACCCAAATCAAAAGCCCGGATCAACTCAAGTGAAATAAAAATAATATCACGACACGATCACAAGGTCAAACCCAAGCTTTAAAGCTGGATTCAACACAGGTGCAGTCCAAAAATACAAGCACAATATGTACAAAGTCAATGCAACAGTGGTGCACCATAAATTGACACGAGACATGAGCATACAACAGAATCTCCAAGCAGACTCAACTAGCTCATTCTAGTGAAACAGAAAACTAGAGCATGCACAAGTTTATATGCATATCAAAGTGCAGCAGACGAGTTCAAAGTCATGGAACAGCAAGGTGATCGAACAAGTGAACAATGCAAACAAGTCTCATATACAAGGGACAAGCAAATGTAAATGTACAAGACTCAAGACTGCACAATTCAAGATGAAATCATATCACAAAATAATGCTACAAAAGGTACCAGACTCGATTGAATAAAGTACAACAAGAATAGAGTCTCCACCAAAACAGCACCAACCTCAACATGAAGTTCAATTGCATATATGTATAGCACGAACCAGAAAAGTACACAAGGTATGGCGTAATGGAATATGTAGTGCAATAAAGTTAAGATGCAATTCAACTCAACTCAAAGACTGGACACTACTCACTACAGTCACCAGTGGAACGAAAACCAGACATGAGTTCAAATGCAATACAACATGAAGTCTAATTCAACTCAGACATATATAGTGCATAGCATATTCAAGTGCAGACTAGACAAGTGGTGCACATGTCAACAATCAATGATGAAGCAATGCAATATGAACCAGACAGTACAGAAGTGAAGAATGAATGCAACAAAACAACTAGACTAGTTCAATATGCTATGTATAGGAACCAAGGCCAAGACCAGTGAACTGCAAGTGTCGACCAGGCACCAAACAAGAACAAAACAACGACATCAAATGCTACGTTAAGTCAAAGCAAACACAACATGCACCAGTGAAACAAAAATGAAGCAGTTCAACATCACATGGGATCAAGTACATGACAGCATAGCAGTAACATGAAGTAACAGTTTCAAAATAACCAAGTCGGTCTCATTTCAATGTTAAAGTCATAGAGAAAAAATTCAATGACCAAAGTCAATAAATACCAGCAATTGAAAAGCCATGGTACTCATGAATGAACAAGTCAAGTTTTAATTAAGTCAAAAATAATACGTCGAAATGACCAAGGAAAAGGTCGAACAGTTCAGAGTCGAAGCCGTGGCAATCATGGAAGTCGAAATCAAAGCCGTGAGAATAAAGCAACGAAAATATAGGATTGAAAAGGTCAGAAATCATCACGTTCATCCATACAAAATCAAATGGCCAAAGCTAAATTATTTGACGTATTCGTATAAAATATACGAACGGAAATATAGGGGATGGAACCCTATATAAACAATTAACATCATCGGCAGTTGATCATTCCAGTTCAAGCATATCATAGATCACAACATCAATTAGGAACTCGAATCAAGTCGAGTACAGCATAAATCAAAAAAGGAATTTCACGTACCAATCTTTCAATCAAGCGAAGGCACTTTGAAGCAGCTGAGAAATCAACCGAAGAAAGCACGAAGCATCATTTAATCTACTACTGAAAGCAGCAGCTTCAAAGAATTCCACGAAGCCCTAATTTCAGAGTAAAAAGGAACGAGAACGAGCACCATTTTTTGAAGAAATAATACAGGCCAACGGAACATAAAAGGAAAAAGGGAATATCTTTTATTTTAGGCCGACATTTTAGGCTTTGGTTTTATAAAATTAGGGTTTTGTTTTATATTATTGTTTTATATTTGTATTTCTTTTTTAAACTTGTGTAATTTCTAGTCTTGTGACTAGGGGACGAGCTACTGCGGTGTAGTTTGAGAATTCGTCACTCGTTGGCTGAGTTGTGGCAAGGTTTTGAGCGTCGAGTTAGGTTAGTCGATAGCGGGTGTCACTAGTTTACGTGTGTAAGTGTCTGACTATCTAATTTCCAGTAGAAACCTTGGGGGCAACATGTAGGCAGAGTTTTGCCGAAGCTGGGTAAATCTGTTTGTTCTATTTTCTACATTTGCTATTCTTCTAATATCTGTGTTGTTATTATTCTACTGAGATCTGTGTTGAAAATATTTTATAAACTTCTCCATTAAATTTTTATAATTAATAATATCACCCTATTCACCCCTCTCTAGGGTGAAATCGATCCTACAAGTGGTATTAGAGCTAGGTACAAAAGCCATTTTCGTTTTAAAAAATTTGATTTTTCAAAGACCAATTTTTTTCTACAAATGTAAAATTTTAAAATTAATGGCTACTTTTGCTGAGGGTCGGTCTAGTATTATCCCTCCTATTTTTGATGGAACAGATTTTTTGAATTGGAAATTAAAAATGAAATTTTATTTAAAATCGGTTAATTTTAAATGTTGGGATATTATTGAAAATGGGTGTGATATAATAGACGAGAAAATTACTTCAATTAATGCACTTGCTATGCATAAAACATATTCTCATATTAATCAGGATAATTTTAACTTTATCTCTCATTGTGAAAGTGAACAGGAAATCTGGAATACTTTTGATGCAATATATGGTGCAAAAGTCAACAACCATAAGAGATCCCCCATAATCAAATCAGAAATTAAAGATACATGCTTAGAAGGATTTGCAAAAGGAAGTATTGATGATAATGATGATGGCCCAGCTGAGCTGGCTTACTAATGAAAGATTCAAAAAGTGGAACCGCAAATACAGAAATATAGCTCTAAATCAAAAATTGATAAGCAGAATATTCAAAACACTAGACAACCCAGAAGAACGGGAGATCATCTTTCACAAGTGCAACAAATCTGGACACATCAAGCACAATTATCCTCGACTTCAACATGGCCAAGAAAAGAATTCAAAAGGGAAAAGTTTTCCAGCCACATGGAATAAAAGTGATGATTGTAAAAGCACTGGCGGTGAGAGTGAAAGAGTAAATCTATGCCTACGAGGTGATAAAACTGATAGTGACGATGACGTGCCATGCGAGGTATCAAAACTTTCTCACTCACAACTACTTATATATTTCCACGAAGTAAATAGCTGTTTTGAAAGACTTAAAGAGAAATCTATGAAAATTGAATCACACAAAGAAATACTTTGATAGAATCAAATAAATAGCTTGACCAATTAGTTAAAAACTATCAAAGTAGTATCCCTAAGTGTGATAAGTGTCTAACATTTGAAGAAGAAATTAGAAAATCAAAAATTAAAATTAAATCGCTTAAAAATGAAATTCTAATTTTGAAAGATAGAGAAAATACTAGAAGAGAAAATTCTATTAAAAAGTGCACACAATTATTAAACGAAAATGAATCTCTCAAAACACAAGTCCAACAACTGTTAACGATTTAGGAAAATTTTCCAAAAGTGAAAGATCGTTGAATACGCTATTTGGGAAACAAACTGTTAATACAGTTAGACAGTGACTTGGATATAATCAATCTGAAAATATTGGAAATGAAATTAATCAAGTCAATTCAATGTGCACAATTTGTAGAAAATTTGGACATAATCAAAATAATTATTGGTATGGACCCAAACACGTGAAAACTATACCACTTTAGGTTCCAAAAGGCACAAATATAGAACCCCTTAAAGTTAAACAAATCTGGGTGCCAAAATGAACATATATAAATAGTTTGGGTCTCCACAAACTTATTTTTCAAAAACATTTGCCACTAACAACCATGGACCTATAAAAACAAATAGGTCACAAAAATCTTTTAACGTGTAGGTGAGGTGGCAAGCTAAGGAACAACAACAGTGTTATCTGGATTCTGGTTGTTTCAGAAACACAATGGGCGACAAATCAAAGTTCCTTAGCCTAGTACAAAGGTGGCATAATCACAATGGGCAACAATGAAATATTATCGTAAAGGTAAAACAGGTAATGGTATATTCATCTTGAACAATTTATTAAATGTGATAATCTGCCCCATAATCTGAATTTAATTCAGCCAGTTATATGATATAAAAAATGAATGATGGTATTGATACCGACTTATTAAAAATAGTGAACAATCATCTTTAAACTATTTGTGTGGACTATTGATGATTTTTAATTATTAATGATGGTGTTACATTTGGTTATTTTATGGCTGACTCTATATTCATGGTTTCTTTTTATTGGCATGGCTTCAACTGAAATCCAAAAGAATTTCAATGATGTTAAAGAAAGGGAATTTCAAGAAATTGTTGCAACTTCACGGTCTAGTCTATAACATTCAACAAATGATAATTTGAGTGAAAGAAAATTCAGATGTAGATTACACTGGTAGTCCAGTTGATAGAAAAAATACTAGTGAAACGTGATTTATGTTGAGACATTTTAGTAGCTGCATCGTTTTTTTAAAGAAAATATCTGCATATTTTTCATTTCAAATATTTTCAAATAGCAAAAATTTTGTTATAACACCCCTTCTAGAAATCATTTTTGACCTTGTTTCAGATTAATCATTTTTAGAAAATTTGATAATTATTTTTGAATATGATTTTAAATGACTATATTAACTAACCTTACTCCCTACTGATTATCGAAAAGATAAATAGTGATTGAAAGATGAGTGTTGATACTAATCATATATTATAACTTAAGATGGTATATTTAGTAAATTTCTTTAGAAATTTGAACAAGAGTTATAAAAACTTTTTGTTGGTAAAAATTCCATGATCATTTCTATTTCTTTCATATTTCTATCAACCATCACTCATCAAAATCCAATATAGTATGTAAATATATGGTATTTTCAAAAGGGAAATCATTCGTTTTTCAATTTGTTATTTTTTTGTAATAAATAAATCCAAAGTATTCACTCTCATTTAAAAGTCCTCACGATTATGCATGGGTGAATTAATTGGAATTTTTGATTATGTGCTTCCATGCTCATTTAAAAGTCCTCACGGTTATGCATGTATGGAACACATATCAAAATTGATTGATTAAATGGACAAGTTGATTCTAATCCCATTTAAAAGTCCTCACGGTTATGCGTGGTTAGAAGATGCTTGAAATTCATTTTTTTTAAATTAAGAATACTACTAATCTCATTTAAAAGTCCTAACGGTTATGCATGGTTAGTAGATATTCAAATTCCTGATATAAATATACCATAAATAGACACAATTATATGGTTTTATACGATGACACCATCCCTATCATTCTAAAAGTGGAATATACGTCAAACAGAGTATTTATTGAAATTTAATATTTATATTCAATTGAGTTCTAATGATGTATTAATGTCTATAAGTTTATCCGTATATTTCTAACACTACAACTTTTTGCTGATATTAAAAGGGGGAGAGAAAAGTTAAGATTTTGGCAAATAAGGTCAAATATATTTTCTATTTGCATATAGGATCATTTGCATATTTTTTATTCATGCATATATGAAGGGGGAGCTTTGTGTAGAGAGGGAGCATTTAAATAGGGGAGCAAATTGAGTCTATCAAAGGTCAAATACATTCAATAAATTTAAAATATTAAATATATGTTTGTTATCATCAAAAGGGGGAGATTGTTGAGTATGCAAGCATATGATTTTTTTTGATGATAATAAACATATATATATATATATATGTATGTATTCATTTAAATGTATTTATTAATGTACTATTTTATTTTTCACATAATTAAATAAATATTTGCTGAATAAAATAAATAATACAGAATTTAAATTCAAATGGATATTTTATTCAAACAAATATTTATTACAATTTTAAATAGTACAAATTCAAGCTCTCACTGTATATATACTATTTCAATTACAATACAAATTTGATTACATCACAATTTTTCATAACTGTCCCCACTACATATCGCTCATTTCACTCGTATTTATCTTCAACTTCATTCTAGATTGAATCCAGCATATGAGCAATCTGCAAAATAGACATTAACGTAGTAAAATTGAAAAAAAAAATATTTTGCAGGGTAAAAAAACTGTGTATTTGTGAAGAAAAAAATTGCCTCAGTTATTTGGGTTGTTCATCATCATTTAAATTTGAATTCATCATACACAAACGGCTTGTGACATGCATAGTGTATCACTGTACATGCCACAAGGCCATGCGCACAGATATACACTTGATAAAATTACAGGGACAGGTGAGCACAAGGTCAAATCCAAATCAAAAGCCCGGTTCAACTCATGTGAAATAAAAATAGTGTCATGACATGAGCACAAGGTCGAACCCAAGCTTTAAAGCTGGATTCAACACAGGTGCAGTCCAAAAATACAAGCACAATATGTACAAAGTTAATGCAATAGTGGTGCATCATAAATTGACACAAGACATGAGCACATAACAAAAGCTCCATGCAGATTCAACTAGCTCATGCTAGTGAAACAGCAAACCAGAGCATGCATAAGTTTATATGCATATCAAAGTGCAACAGACGAGTTCAAAAGTCATGGAACAGCAAGGTGATCGAACAAGCGAACAATGCAAACAAGTCGCATATACAAGGGACAAGCGAATGATACATGTAAAAGACTTAAGACTGCACAATTCAAGACGAAATCATATCACAAAACAATGCTACAAAAGGTACCAGACTCGATTGAATCAAGTACGACAAGAACAGAGTCTCGATCGAAACAGCACCAGCCTCAACATGAAGTTCAATGGCATATATGTACAGCATGAACCAGACAAGCACACAAGGCATGGCATACTGGAATATGTAGTGCAACAAAGTTAAGATACAATTCAACTCAACTCGAGGACTGGACACTACTCACTACAATCACCAGTGGAACGAAAACCAGACATGAGTTCAAATGCAATATAACAAGAAGTCCAATTCAACTCAGACATATATAGTGCGTAGCATATTCAAGTCCAGACTACACAAGTGGTGCACATGTCAACAATCAATGATGAAGCAATGCAATATGAACCTGATAGTACAAAAGTGAAGAATGAATGCAACAAAACAACTAGACTAGTTCAATATGCAATGTACAGGAACCAAGGCTAAGATCAATAAACTGCAAGTGTCGACCAGGCAGCAAACAAGAACAAAACAGCAACCTCAAATGCTACGTTAAGTCAAAGCAAACACAACATGCACCAGTGAAATAAAAATGAAGCAGTTCAATATCACATGGAATCAAGTACATGACAGCATAGCAGCAACATGAAGTAACAGTTTCAAAATAACCAAGTCAGTCTCATTTCAATGTTAAAGTCGTAGAGTAAAATTCAACGACCAAAGTCAACAACATACCAGCAATTGTAAAGCCGTGGTACTCATGAATGAACAAGTCGAAAGCAATATGCCAAAATGACCAAGGAAAAGATCGAACAGTTCAAAATCGAAGCCGTGGCAATCAAGGAAGTCGAAATCAAAGCCGTGAGAATAAAGCAACAAAAATATAGGAACTGAAAAGGTCAGAAAGCGTCACTTTCATCCATACAAAATCAAATGGCCAAATCTAAGTTATTTGATGAATTCACATAAAATATACGAACGAAAATATAGGGGTTGGAACCCTATATAAACAATCAACATCATCGGTAGTTGATCATTCGAGTTCAAGCATATCATAGATCACAACATTAATTAGGAACTTGAATTAAGTCGAGTACAGTATGAATCGTAAAGGGAATTTCACATACCAATCTTTCAATCGAGCGAAGGCACTCGACAATTGTAAGCAGCCGAGAAATCAACCGAAGAAATCACAAAGCATCGTTCAGTCTACCACTGAAAGCGGCAGCTTCAAAGAATTCCACGAAGCCCTAATTTCAGAGCAAAGAGGAACGAGAACGAGCACTATTTTTTAAGGATAAATACAGGCTGACAGAGTATACGAGGAAAAAGAGAATATCTTTTATTTTGGGCCGACATTTTGGGCTTTGGTTTTACAAAATTAGGGTTTTGTTTTATATTATTGTTTTAAATTTGTATTTCCTTTTTAAACTTGTGTAATTTCTAGTCGTGTTACTAGGGGACGAGCTACTGTGGTGTAGTTCGAGAATTTGCAACTCAGTGGCTGAGTTGTGATAGGGTTTTGAGCATAGAGTTAGGTTAGTCGATAGCGGGTGTCGCTAGTTTATGTGTGTAACTGTCTGGCTATCTAATTTATAGTAGAAACCTTAAGGGCAGACGTAAGCAGGGTTTTGCCGAAGCTGGGTAAATATGTGTGTTTTATTTTCTGCATTTACTATTCTGCTATTATCTGTGCTGCTATTATTCTGCTGAGATATGTATTTAAAATATTTTATAAACATCCGTATTAAATTTTTATAATTAATAGTATCACCCTATTCACCCCCTCTCTAGGGTGAAATCGATCCTACATACACTTTGTATAATGGGATGTGATTTAAAAGATATTGGTATAGTTGAGAAACTTATAGGATAAATACGTAAGTTGCACGTAGATCGTTTTATTCACATGGTTGTTCCTGATCCAATATTCGAGTACATGATTTCGATTTAATTTGTACCAGTCCGAACAAGGATTTTCCACTAGACGAACACTAGATATGGATTCTTGATAAAATATCAAAGTTTTCTATCATATTATATAGCTATATAAGGAGAGCAGAGGTTTCTAATCAAGGAACCTGATCGGAGTCCGCACTAGAGAGGTCAAGCGATATATACTAGTAGGGAAGTGAAAGCATGTGTCGAGTAAGTGATCGAATTTAATATTGTGTACGGATTGTCCATGTACATTGTACGGGCTTTCGTATATTTTCATGCTAGGTTTCGTTAGCTTATGAAGAGTTTAAGTGGTGACTCTTTGATTAGCTACGAGGTAGCATGAATAATCTACCAAGTAATAACCTAAGGCTATTGAGTATACGATACGCTTAGTAGGTTGTTTATCATCCTTGTGCGACGAGAGGATTTTGAACTTGAGAAAACCATGAGTTTTGTTTGTTTATTATTGAACACTGTTAAGTATTTCTATGTGATTGTTTCTTTTGTTGCTTGTGTTGGAATTTCAAGCATAAAATATTCTAAGTGGGGGAGAATGTAACGACCCAGAATTTCAGACACTTTGTATTTAAATATCTAAATTATCTAAATATTTGAACCTTGGATTAAATGTTATTTAAATGATTTAATAACCTTTTAACCCTTTTTTAAATCATAAGTAATGATGGTAAACTTGTTTTGAAAAGATATTTACAAAAATAAGTACTTCGAAAAAATATCGATAATGTGACTGAAAATCGTTTTATCAATAAACACTTTTTACTCGTCAAAAGTTGTTCAAACTTTTTTGCGTACACTTATTTTCTTAGGAAATTAATAAATGAAATATATTTTTTACCATTCATGGAAATAAACTGTTTTGATGACATCATGGGTGATGTCATCAAAGATATTACGAAATGAGCTTAAATGGAAAGTCTTAACTCTTAAGAAGTGACAAAGGAGAAGTGATGTGAGATAAGCCTTACATGACATGAAGGGGGAGGGTGTAAACAAGCTTATGCTTTAACAATTGAAGCCTATATAAGGAAAGGCATACCATATATAGTAAATTATTAATTCACAAGAGCTTGGAATAGTATGAGAATAAAAATGGTGGAAGTGCTTAAGCATTAATCCGCTAATTCTTCTCTAACTTTTTCATGTCTTAGTCAAATCATCTCCAATATCTTCTAAAATTTGGCTATAGGCCTAAAATATCATGGGAAGTATGATTATAAAGTAAAATTTAGGAGAAGGTGAAAAGAAGAGAGGGACTTAGAAGGGTTCGTGAGCAGTGGGAGGAGGAGGAGAGGCGTAGCCTCAGTTTGAAAGTACTAAAGGCTGGATCTTTAGGCTTTTGGTGATGGTGGGAGGTGATTCTTTGCTATTGTGGCTTTACGTTTTGGTTTGGCATAGATCTAAATAAGTTATGTCACTATCTTATAAGTATATACTATGTAAATATATGTTGTGTTTGAATTATAAAATTAAAGTGACATTAACTAATTAAAGTTATAAATTTTGGACCCCTCTTTCTTTTGAAAGCAAATGATAACTTTATATTGTATAAAATCACTTTTTTTCCCTCTTAAACATGTGGTGTGGCCTTTAATTGATGTTTAAATGGTTGTTTAACTTGTGTGTTAAATTGAAATAAGTTTGAAAGTGTTTGAAGCAAGAATAGTCGTTATAAGTGCACTTCCGTATCCCTTGTTTTGAGGAATTTTTATAAATAACTGGAAAGATATTATTAGAGGTTTATTTCCTTAAATTTAAGTATCCTAATAGCATCACTTACTATAAAAATTACAAGTCTTAGTCATTTGTTTAAGTGACTAAAACTAGTCATAAATATTGTGTTTTTCAATGTTGTTTTTAATAAGGACTTTTAACAACATTTATAAATGCTTAGTAAGTCGCTTAAGGTTTTAAGTGTTTGAAAACAATATTAAATTTGGTATTTTTCTCTAATATTTTTAAAGATTTTTTCTAATCCATTTTGAAGTCTTTTAAAGGTGGCTTGAAGTTTAAATATATTTTTAATTTTTACAAAGTAAAGAGGTTTTATAATTTAAACATGTTTTTCATCAAGTTCTAAATTAGCTATTTTCAAGTAATTTCTACATAACATTTAAAATTTATTTACAAGTATTTTTAAAGTATCTTTAAATTTTGAAAAAGGTAATTGACTAGGCTTCACACTAAAAGTTAACGAGGTAGACTTCTCTATTGTGAGAGTTAAGATTGATGTCGAGTAGGAATGGAGCAATAGAGCTCTAACCTACCGGCTTTCCTCTTAAATGAGGAAAAGTTAAGTTGGAATGTCGAAAACATGTTAATCTCATTGTTTACTTACTTGTTTAAAAGGTAACTAACTTTTCTTAATGCTAAAAGCAGACGAAGGATGCTTATCTATTTGTGAGAGTTAAGATTGATGTTGAGTAGAATGGAGCAACAAAGCTCTAGTCATCTACGTTTCCCTCTTGAACGAGGAATAGTTAAGTCGAGAATGTAAAAAATAGGTTAATCATGTTTTTTGTTACTTGTTTAAGGAAATAATTAATACTATACTTAACACTAAAAGTCGATGAGTATGCTTGTCTATTTGTGAGATTCAAGAATGAAGTGTCTAGGCAAGGCTTTGATTCAACCAGTGCTCTAACTTACGTGGCTTCACTCTTGGATGAGAAATAGTTAAGTAAAAATGTCAAAAATGAGTTAAGTATACGAACATTGATTTGTTTAAGCCATTATTTTAACTTGATAATCGATTACTCAACTATTGAATTAACGAGATATTATCTTAGTTCTTTAATATGAATGTATTAAAGATAATATAAGTATGGAAATAATCTTGGATTTGTTGTGACAATGTGTTAATAACATTCATCTTTAACCCTTTTTTATTAAACTTGTGAATGTAAATGGATCTTTAGAATAATATTTTTAAGATAAGCTTAAAGGAAATGGTTTTGGGTTTATAGTAACAATGTTTAAGTAACATTAGTTTTAAACCTTTTTAATTGATTTGTGAAATCACTTAGATTATTGAAATGGATATTTTTTATAAATAGGAAATCTTTTGGAAAAAGACAGAAAAAGAAAAGGTTTAAAGTAAGAAATCTCGCTAATGATTTGTGAGTACACTTACACTGTTTGAGATAATTATGTGAATACTTTTTGAAGTATAGAAAAAGTAAAGGTTTAAATTAAGAAATCTTGTTAATGATTTGTGAATATACCTATAACAAGATAAGTATACAAATACTTTTTAAAGTATGGAAAGAGTACAAATGAATAGTAGAAATTTATGATGATGTTGTCTTAAATAATTTATTTTACTAATAAAAGATCTTTTAATTAATAAAAGATTAATTAAACAAAAAAAAGATTAGAAGTCGCTTATGTGGCTTAATCGTGCTTTGTATGACTTGATCATGCTTTGTATGTTTACTCGTTTATAGGAAACATTTAATCGTATACTTCACTAAAAGCCGACGAAGTAGGCTTGTCTACCTGTGAGAATTAAGACTAATGTTCGTGTAGGGATATGAGCAGTAGAGCTCTAACATATCGGCTTTACTTTTGATCGAGGGATAGTGTGTGACGAACATATCGAAAAAGTGATTAGTATACGAGACTTGGTTTTCATATGCTATCGTTCTCATTATCGTTGAATGACTAAGTTTGCCGATTTAGTCTTGAAGAGCTAGGTATCGATAAGTATTTTAGTTATCGAAAACCACTTCAAGACTGAGGTACGTGTTCTATCACTTGGAAGTGGATCTGTTTGAGATGCTGGAATCTATGTGTGGCTTCAGATCTATTCGAGATGTGGGAATCCAATTTGGGATTCATGTTTTCTTCGAGTGATGAAAACTCATGTGGAAGATGCCGAACATAACCTCAATATCGAAAATGGCTAAAAATAGATTAGGATGCACAATCTAGGGTTTTGTAGTCACGCAATGGAGTATACCAACTCAATATCTAGAGTATGCTTATCGGTTATTGCACGTGGGAGTTGATGATACTTGTTTCCACGTTGTTTGTGTTTGCTCTTTTGGACATGGGCCAGTTGTGCTTACATGCTCGGAGGTACTTTATAACCCTTGTGCAGAAAATTAGATCCAGCTCCACCAGAGAGATCTCTATGGAAAATCCAATATGCAAACGTTCCTTATCGGATTTGATTGTACTCCTAATATGCTATTGAATGTAACCAGTGAAACCATTTCAGCTATTTTTTCCGATTTAAATTATTCACCCTGGATATTATCTAACACATCACCTTATGTACTTAATAGATTGTGGTTCTTTTATAGGGATAATCGGTATGGTGTTCCATGTGATCTCAAAAGTACTATTGTATGCTAGCTACATATTTCTTGAGTTTCTCATACAGACTTTATGTCTGATGCGTGGCTTTTGGTTTTCCTAAATTCCTTGTTGGATCTTTCGGGTATCTGAGAAAGGAAGGTTTTTGTTGATGTTCTTTGGAGCTCGAGAAGACGAGCGGGATGTTTTACCTAACGTAGTATTTCTATTTCTGCTGCATTACTATTGTATATATTGGCTTTTCTAAGGAAAGGTTGGTATAACTGTGTAGGCTGATGATAGGACTTAGGTTTTTTAACTTCGAAATTTCTATATCGGAATAACCATATGTGCTGTTCTTTTAATATCATATATTACAAGTTCACTAGTGAGATTCTGATATTGTATTCTCTTCTTTCTTGTTCTATTTTATTTTCTTTTTATTTCACCCTAATAATTCGTCCATTCGACACTTAAATGATCGATACACGAATACCGTGGATGTATTAGTGTCAATATTTGAGGATCGAGATGGTGGGTCGTTACATGATAAAATAGTTTATCAACGTCGAGAAGAGTTAATTGACATTGTAGATAATTGAATCATAATAGAATACCTTTTCATCGATGAACTAACCGGATTGGTTTTTGAGGAAATCTATTAGAGAAGTTGGAATTTGATTTCGTTATTAACCCTAAGTGCAAGTGGGAGATTGATAGAGGTATGGGTATGCTTTAGTGGTAGTTATGTAATTTATTACATATATCTAACTCGATAACCAATCTTTCAAAATAAAAGAAGTTTTCTTTGTATATATACTTGATATAATATGTTATATTAATTAATTAACTAATTAAAAGTATACAAAGTGTTGTAACCGTGAGCAATTTTTCACAAGGAAAACAAACATAATATTTTAAATATTCCTAGTAAAAATGTATCGAGACTAGATATCGATATATCCGTTAAGACTAGAGCATGTAACATTCTCCATATATTTGGCAGAGCATTACTCATGGCTACTGGAGGCACCAATTGTTAAGTGCTGATAGTTATTGGATAACTATGGAATGATTCACTAGATAGTTTTCTATTGGTTAATATAATTAAGGTCAAACTGAAAATATCATTTTAACAAGATTACACGGTTCTTGACTTGAGAATACTGTTGATTTTCAACGTGGAAGCTCTGCTTTGATCATAGTTAAATTGTGGCACGACGTCCATCGAACGGTTATAGTTGGGTCTTGTGAAAGCATTGGAAGTGAAATATTATTCAAGAGAGGATTCGTCTCCTCATTTATATAGGGTTGGTATCATACTCTACTCAAGTCTAGTCAAAGTCTCTGGCCAGCGCATTTCGGTTCATAATAATTTTTATTATTGAGCAAGGACTTTGTGTTTTGACTATACAGTTGAGTATGAACGATATTAGAATTTTGACCATTACCAAATTCCATAAGTTCAAAGTGATATAGTTTTGACGAAGAGAATTGGTAATACCATCCTCATAAAACTGAGTGGACTTTGAGTGATATCGATTTAGATTTGATATTTGCCTCATGTATCAAATACAAAAACAAATTACGATATAGTAGATAACATAACATGTATGCTAATTCCAATTGCTAATGCATAAGGAATTTCTTTTACAATTCCATATTAATTTTTTTAATCAGATGTCATTGCATATTGTTTTGGGACATTTCCAATAACTTTTATACTTACTATAAAAGACATCATTTACAAATCTAATGTCTAGTAATAAAATAACTAAAACTGGTTTTAACACAAGTACATCGATAACAATCAGCAACCTATTGTTTACTTATGGTTTAGAAATATCAATGCACATTTTAATGCCCTTTACTATGAAAATAGACTTTCCCTTCATTTTGATTGATAATCAAACTATTTGATATGTCAGTCAAAATACTTGCTTAGTTTTAATGCTATTGGAACGACATTTTCATATTAGTTTTTAGATCGTATCCGAAAATACCCACAAACTCAATATTGCTCCCACTTTGAGATACTTAGGTTGTCTTGTGCAAATAGATTAGTCTGAATCAATGTTTAGAACTTCCACTTAAATGCATATATAACAAAATATAAATTCGTATGATGTAATAATTTTTTGAGTAAAATCCAAACGAACTTGAGCACATCGAATGGTGAATCCTTTATATTAATTTCAACAATTGAAATTTACGTTTTTATTCTTATCGGTATGGGTCACTATATTCCAACCGCATTTATCTTTCTCTTAAAGACACGTTTGCAATCAATGGATCATATCCCTTCGGATACAACCATCAAAATCATATTTTGATTATGTACTTGGAATTTATTTCGGACTTACGCATCATACCATATTATAGAGTCACTACTCTTAATTTTTAATTAAAAAACCAAAATTTATTCTTAACGTTGACAAGAAACTCATAGTTTCTCATTAATGTACAGGAAAACATATTGGACATTTTAATGTATTGGTGTTTATTTTTTTTAATCAATTTCATTTTATCCCTTGTAATCAGTTTCATTATTGAATCCTATCCAAATCCATTTTATACCAATAGTTTCTTAAAGAAATTCCTTCACTATTAAGTTGGTATTTCCTAGAACTATAGTTGTTTCTCTGTGCAACATAACGAGCATTCATAAACATTACATGAATTAAATTATATAAAACTGATTTTGCATTAGTTCATAATATATTTGTGTTCACAACATAAATTTTTCATTAATAACTAACATTCCTAAAATTCTCTGAGGCGATTCATACAAGATCCCTTACGTATAATTATTACTTGCGGTCTTTTGATTCGCACAACCATCCACGTGAGCACTTATTTCATTGACTTTAGAAAATCGTTACTAATACTTTCTCGGTATTCACGTGCCATATATCCAAGTGCCAAAGAGGCGGATTCTCAAAGGTAAGAAGGAAAAAAAAAAGAAGCACAAAATCTCACACTTATGGAATAATATATATTATTTCAATTACAATCTTTGCAGCAGAATTTTTAAATACATTTATCAGAATGAAACATAGACAGTTATATATATCTGTCCCTGCAAATACAAAATACTATATCTCAAGAGTGTCGTGGAAATGGATAACAATCTTCAGAAGAATCTTCTAACTCCATGCTCCGAGATCTTCTAGATTTCTTCTAATTAAACCTGACTGCTAGGCTACCCAGGAAAATTAGGAAACTTAGAGTTTAAGGGAAAAGGAAAATGAACTCTGGATCGGTCATGGGACTAGTGTGAGAAACTCAAAATACGCATTTTTAAAGAATAAGGTATCTCATAAGACCACGACGCACATAAACATGGATTGAGTTTTTGCCTTATAATAACCAAAACATTTGCTACGTAAAATCATTTGATATAATTTTTGATGACATTCTTTGAAAACACTTTTCAAGTAAATATATTAAAATAGCAGAAATTGCTACATTTGTTAAATTTGACGGCTAATATGTTTACAATCATGTTCGTATTCACTTATTGGAAAACGGAATTCCATACAATGGCAGGTAAGGGACTACCTTCTCCATAGTACATCTCTAGAGGAATGCACCAAGGATACACAAACAATCCTCTGCATCTGGCAAGACCGGTCTATCCCTATTTGGCACTCATACATGGCCTGGATAGAAACTGAATATGACATCACCCTGTTCATTACCAACCTATCTGAGACATCTCATAGCATACACCACATACCCAAATTATAGAGGGTTATCTAGAAAGGTGATGACCATACTCTAGTGGGTGCAACCGACTTAGCCTTGTGGCATACCCTATTTAATCTATTATCGGGTGATGAGGCCCAAGGTAGCGATTATCTTTCACATAACACATTCCACTTTGAATGCCATATTATCATTCCATGATCACATAACTGATTTCTATAACCACATAACGTACATCTCAAGAAAGGGTGCTAATTTAAAAGAAGTTGCCTTCTCTGCCACCAAACAAATGATACGTTCTTAGAGATCAATTTATATAATTAGAAATGCAACGTCAGATATTCATCCATACAAGTTGTCTAGGAATATGACAGACTGAAGGCACTCTCCTACCACATCCTGTCGGGAATTACTCCTAGGATTAGTAGCGAGAAGTCCTTGCATCGAAAATCTCAAATGAAGAACTACTGCCACATAATATGATATGGGAAATTTCCATCGAGGGTTAATGACAAACAGCCCTACATTACGTCTTCCAAATTATCTCCAGGTCTTCACTTCGAATACATAAATTGGTTCGAAGTGTCTATAGATAGGAATCACCCAATTTTGACCCCAGCTCCTTTGAACCAATTATCGATAAAAAAGATTTTAACTAAATAGGAAATTATTTTTTGATTGATTAATTCCTTCTTATCAAAATATCTTTTGGAAATATATATCTTTAAAACATTCTTTTCGGTATATACGAAACCACTAAATCTCTCTTATCAAATACTTTGATTACTTAAATCCTTTTTGACCTTGGAATAATTCGAAATCATTTCATTTCTCACTAAGGAAAATATTTCCAAATCATTTTGTTTAAATCTCAACAAAGACTTCTTAATTCAAACCCAAAATTTTGATTGAGTTAAAACCATGTTATTTAGGATGTTAATCCGAAACCAGTAAATATTTAGTAAGAAGAATCTACAAAAATCATCAAATTCTGCTCAATATAAATTCCCATATTCAACAAGTACAATGGGCAAAATAACGACGAAATCATCTTTTAAATTCCACGAATAGTACCAGTTCCCTCTACGGGCATTAACACCAAGGACAAGAAGATTTTCTCTATAAGACCCAAGTTATTTATATTAGAAAATCATATCTTTTATACTTTGGAAAATTTTGATCTGATTAAATTAAATTTACCATTCCCTCTATCGGTCCAGTCCAGATAGCCAGGAAGAGCAGAAAACTAGTTTTCCAAACCTAAGCCTAGACACTATCTCTCTATCATCCATAACACGGTCAAGTTATTTGATTGATTATAAATCATTTATTTAACTATTCCATAAATCCTTCAAATTACCTTTAAAATACTTTATAAATCATTCAAGAACCTTTACAAAAGATTTGAAAAAGAATGGTTGCATTTAAAACTATATTTCAAATGTTATAGAAAAGTGCTACGAAAAAGTGTCGTAGAAAGCGCTTTTGAAGCTATATTGATCAAAGCAACTTTCTATCATTTGGGAATTCATTTTTATACCTCAAATCACTTTTAGAACATTTTAGAAGATTTTTAGAATTTGTTTCATATTTTTAAACAAATTTAAAATATCATTTTCAAAGAAACCCTTTTATGGATTTCAAACTGCAAAACCGCGATTTTTCCAAAAACATTTTTTACTCATCTTTCAAAATCTATTTATCAAAAATTAAATTTTCTTTCTTTTTTGAAAACTATGGATATAATAGTTTGAAAAAATTATCTTGAAGAATTCCAAGCTATATTCCATTCTATATACTAGTTTGACTTTTATGGTGCGAAATCGCGAACTACCATTACGCGACGCACCTATTTTTGACTCAGTTTTCAATTACCTTTCAAAACTTTACCAAAATAATTTCTTATGTTTATAAAACATTTCAAACTCATTTTAAATCTTTTTAAAGATTTAACATTCCATATATACTAAATCATTCAATAAAAAAAGTGATTTCTTTTATGCTTATCGATGTGTATTACCATGACTTAGGTATATATTCAACATTCATATTAAACAACCATCATCAAAAATCATATTAAAATAGATATATAATCCAATAAATGTTACTATAGTTTAGAAGTTTCTCACCATCATTTTCTCTTGGGCTTGTCTAAAATTGGCTATAGCGTCGCTACGATGGGTTTAAACTCCACAGAACCAAACTCTTTGACCTTGAATAGGCTTGAATCACCCTAAGGTTCTCATGGCATTTATGTTGTAAGGAGGTAGGCTTAGCCAAAGGAAGAAAGGAGGGTGGTCGTGTGTTTTCGGAAGGTAGAGGAGAAGTTTGATGATAGTATGAGGTAGTTTTACTAACATATATGTATTATATGATTTTATTTCTCATTTGATAAATATTTTTCCATTACTTTGCTAAGCATTGAAGTCATGAAAAAAGCTTGGAAGTGGAGGAGAAGATGATGAGAATGTGGTGAAAAAATATGAGGAAGTGAATGGTTATTTATAGGAGAAAATTGAGTTGAAATATCTAGTGGCAAAATTATCATTTTATCCTTGACCAAAAACCCTCTCCTACCCCCTAGGCTCAGTCGAAATGATGTTCACATGGGTGAATCCATGTGCTTGTCCTTTTGTGTGTGCTTGTCCTTTTGTGTGTACTTGTATGTATTTGGTTGACTTTGAGATTGCTTAAGGCTTAAGTAATTTAGAAATATCTTATATATTTCTTTCTATACATACGTACGTACATACATACATACATATATACATATATATATATATATATATATATGTGTGTGTGTGTGTGTGTATGTATGTATGTACGTATGTATGTATTTATGTATAGTTGCATGCATGTTTACATATAAGTTAAAATGTATGTATATGTGTGTGTGTGTGTATATATGTTACGTAAGTGTTCATTACATGTTAATAAGGTTGCAACAACCTTTGAATGACTTTTATCCATTCAATCGTTGAAAATTGGAAAACCAATTATTGTTCATATTTTCACTTATTAATTTATATTCATATATTTGGAAATAAAATTTGAAAATAAATTTCTTATTATGATTAATCGGTTAAAATGATCATAGTTGAATTATAAAACCATATAAATTAATATTAACAATTATTTACAATAATTGCTATTATACCGTTAAATCAATATTGGTTTTTTAATATTTTATCAATTATATATCTTTATAAAACTATTATAAATGATTTATTAACACTTTATAACTATTTAAAATGAATTTTATTTATTTTAAAATAATGATTTGAATAATTATTATAATTATTAAATCAATAAATCTAAATTAAATTAAATCAATCCATTATTAAATATAAGGGCATCATTGATGATGTTTTAAATACATTTTATTCACAAAATATAATAATTGATTTCATTTCATATTCTTGCTAAACTATAAAAATAAGTGTGTGTGTCTAGCTCTATGCGCGATGTTTTACGATTATAGGGTTGTTTATCGGTAAAAGGTTTTCGACCATTTTACCGATATGCTTCCAAAGGAAATAATTTTGTAAATATCTTTTCAAAATAAGATTACTATTACTCAAAACAATATTATTTGTATTATCAACCTTTTATTTGAAATTTTTTAAAAATAAATATAATTTATCAAAGTGATAAATGTGCAGCTCGTTTCACACCAACTCTTTGGCCTAGGATATGTAGTGGTTTCTTACAAACCCTTATTTTATATTGTTTTGTAAACTATTCTTTGATACTGTGTATTACTCTTAAGTGCACACTTTATATAAAGAATTTTAACTCAACTTCACTCATCATTAATCGTGCTTTGTCTAGTAAAATTCAATTACTCCTTATCAATATATCATTTTTATCATAAGAATGAGTGATCTTTGAGGCTAAATCTTCATTAATATTAGGTATAAATAGAAATCTTTCCAATATACTCACTCATTCGATCAAGTTAAATCATTTCTATTGCATGTTATATTATTTACTTCCATTTATATTCTATGAGCTTATGACACACTTATACATGCATAAAAACACACATGTCTATGTCTTTGATGACTCAGGTGTGAATATGAAGAAGTATGTGAAACCATTTTGGTATTAATTGACTTATAATTGCACACACCTATATGTATCGGTCCGAAGAGTTTATCAACTTCCATGACGCTTCCACTAAATGGGTGCATTGCCCTTAATTTTTTGAGATATAATTAACTAAGTCATTATGACTCATAACCATATAATAAAAATTATTTATCAAAACTATGGCTTAGTCTATTATTCTAAAATAATTGTAAATAATTTAAATACTTCTGTATTTTCCAATGCATCGAATACCTCTAATAAATTTCTATTTCACAACAAATATTCATAGCATTCTCAATGAAATAATACCATGTCTATTGTTTAGTCATCACCGAAGAATATATATTATTTCATAAATAATGTATGGTACATTTTACAAAAACAATTTTCATAACTTAATACATTCAATAAGTGTTGTATGGAATGCTCCCATTATTTTCGCAATTACTATAGTAGCATATCAAATATGGAGGTTCATCGCCCACTTAATATAGATAATTTATTTCATATAGTGCAACTAGTTTACATCGGGGAGTTCTTTGATCAAATATCTTGAACTCAAAGAAATAATTCTTATAGAAAAAAATTCTATATGAAAATACATTTCGAAATAGAAATTATATTTCTTATTCTAACATTAAGTATCAATCATCATGATTATAATTCTCCTTTCTGGCGTTTTATTATAAAGTAGAAATGACCATTCACTCTTTTCACCTCAGCTGTACCTTAAATCACATTTACTCTTATACATTCGTTTTTCTTTCTAAATAGTCAAACCATTCAAAAGAAAACCCTACCACAATATCATAATGAACTTTTTACCAAAGCATATTTGATTATCCTTAACATTTAAGGACGTCAAATATGTTGCACTTTACGTAAATAGATTAAACTGACCACTAATAATCGAATCCTTAGATCTTTCTTGTAGTTTTGGTCTAGTATTACTTTTAAAACAACACAATCCTTTTTTTAATTAATCAAATTGAATACTCGATCACACGGTAGTATTTATTCGCTTATTTCAAATGAATTAGCTTCGTCGAAGTATCGTACATTATGAACTATGACCGTTACACATATAACACTTATATGCGATAGTATATGGATCGAATATATACATATAATTTTGTATTTCTTTTTGATTTTGAAACTAAAAAAATGCAATACGCGGTCTTACCCAAATAAACACGTAAGCGACCAAATTATGAACTTATTTAGCAGTTGTAAGATTTGACACATGCATGGGTGTAGAAAACATTAGCATGCAAAAAGTTTTTACTAGCAAGTTTATGTTATATTTGTATCTGTCAATCTTTAATTCAGTTCATTTGTATATGTGGACACTGTGGTTATAAGGAATATAAAATATTAACATGATTGTGGACACTATGGTTATAACATCGTTATATGTTTGAAAATAAAACCCAGAAGTAACAGAAAATCAATATTGGCCTTGGTTGAGTGTTGGGTGGTCATTGGCCTCAAATTAATATCTTAAATATACTATAAATTGCCGTTTAAGTTGGAATTGGTTTTTTAGACAAGAAACAATTTTTAAATCCATGGATTTCGAAAAAAATTATTTTAAGGAATATCTATCTAATTATATTAATATTATTTTAAAGTTATTTAACTATAGTAATATTATTTTATGGTTATCTAATTATAGGAATATTATTTTAGGGTTATTTAACTATATTAGAATTGTTTTAAATTTATTTTTTATGATTAATATTGTTTTAAAGAATTTATCAAAATGTTAATAATTTGAAAGGTTAATTATTTTAAGGATAATTATGATTTAAAATAAATAATAAGGTTTGTTAATAAGATTTTGACAAAAATTTATTATTATTTATAAGAAAAATAATGAATTATTATTATTACTTTTGAAATTATTAATAATTATTCTAGGATATTTTAAGATAGATAATTATTATTTATTTATAATATTATTTTATATGAAACTATTTGGAAGTAAAGACTTTTAATGTGTATAAATGTTTTCCGAGATCTATGAATAGAGTTGAAGGACTTGGATTTTGTAAAGGATCTTATAAGATAGTTTGAAGACTTAAGGGAAGATTACTTACGAGGGGAAAGAGTTTTATAAATGGTTAGATATTTATAAAAGAGTTTTAAGAAATAGGCTTATAGATTTATAAAAGAAGTTTTATAAGTGGTTTATAGATTTAAGAAGGAATTATAAATGAGTTTTAGAAATGTACAAGAGAATTAATAACTGATTGGAATGTATAAAAGAAGTTTTATAAATGTTTCTCGATGTTTTGTAAAATGGTTTATAAATGGTTAAGAGAATTATAAGGAGTTTAAGAATGATTTTTAAATCAAATAAAAAGGGAATCGTTCTCAGTTTGTAAGTATACTCATATTGTTGATATAAGTATATGGATATTTTTTAAGAATTGAAAATATAGGAATCCATGGATATATCTTTGTAAATGTATTCTTATACAAGTAATTTACAAATGGTTTTATTTATGAAAGATTTATAACCGGAGGCTAGTGGTTGATTATATGTTTAACCAATGTTGGTTTTTCCTATGGAATTAAATCCCTGATTGAATGTTGTTATTCGTTTGATAATAACCAACTATCGAAATTGGACCTAAACGTTACTTTGGAGATATCTAGGAGAAACACGTGAGTTATATGGCACAGTCATCTTCAATGATGTTGTACTGCACGTATAAATCTCGTCTCGTTCTCCTGGGACAATGATAAGGAAATCCGTCCATTGACGGTTTGGCGGTGATTTACGATCTTATCTTTGACTATTTATTTTCTAAAGAACCGGGATCGATTTTCTCAGAAATTATCGAATGTTGGTTCGAGATACCGGGATCGGGTATGTTTTCCAAAAGCCCCTTCGATCCAACAAATGCGTTTCGAAATGAAGACATCTTGAAGATGATGGAATTTTGAAGATGGAGCTCTCAAATGTTTCGTTCGGTCCCAGAACGAACTTGTATGGATGAATGTTAATATTGCATTGTTTCCTAGAGACAATGTTAGCATTCCAAGTGGGAGGTTCTATAAAAAGGTAAAATGTAGCTTCGAATCTCATCAACCAGGAAATGAAAAAAAATCTGGCATGCATCAGGGCCAAGTGGGTAGCTCCCAAGTAGGGTATGGCCATTCCAAATCCAGATCCGTTACTATCTATTCTTGCATGCTTGGGGCCCAAGCAGAGGATCATATTCGGTACTACTAGTCAAGTGGTAGACTAGTCCTTTGTGGTAGGGGTACGAGATGTTCTTGTCAAACCCCGGTGCATTTATCTAGAGATGTACCTTCGGAAGATAGTTCCTTACCTTGTTATAGTATGGAATTTAATTATCAGGGAAGGAATTTAATTAATGTAACAACTTCGGCTAAGATTAATAAGTATTTGTATCTAGACACTATTATAATATTAGAGGATTTCATATGAAACTTTTCGGTTACCGTAAGGTAAAAAATCATCCGTGTTTATGTGCGGTGTGGTCTTACGAGATAATTTTGATTTCAAAGACGTTTCTTATAACTTTAAATCCAATTGTGTGTGTTTTCTCATGCTGGTTTTCTATACTAATTTTATTGTAATGCTTAGGTCAGACCGAGCATATTATAGATTAGTTTGGATGCTCTAGAGCTTTAGGAGACGAGTTGGATGCCAAGAGATGTATTCACGTAGATAGTTATTTTTTCGCTTTATTCGTTGTTGTATTTATCAGCAATCGTAAGGATAGACTGTTATAACTGTCCAAGTTGAAATAGGTTAGTATACTCTGATTGATGTTTTGAATATACGTACATTATAGCTTGTTTTCTGTAAAGATTGATGTATATTATAGATCATTCGTCCGCTGTGGTATTCTGTGTTGTTTAGTTTTCTTTCTTTTTCCGTAACAATCGGGTTTTTCAACATTCGATTTCTTCGCATGTATTATAGTGAACTTATTTGTGTCGATTTTCGAGGGTCAAAAAATCCGGTCATTATAGATTCCATATAATGATAAGGCATCGGGTACCACCACCTATCATAGCACACCAGCTGCATCTCCCTTGATTTTAGTCATTCTTGGTTGACGAGGCTTGAGGCTACATTTACCTTTTAAATAGCAATCCAACTTGGAATGCTAACATTGACCTCCAGGCAGCAATGCAATGCCAACGTTCATCCATATAAGTTCATTCTTGGTTTGAATGAAACCGAAGGCACTACTTCTACTACATCTATTTTAGAATCACCCTCAGGATTAGTAGCAATAACCCTCGCAGTTTAAAGAGCTACGTCTTCAATTACCTTTTAGATATTCCAATTCGAAACGCTAATGCTGATTCGAAGTGGTTTTTAGATAGCACATCCAATCCCGGTCTCCCCGAACCAACAATGATAGTTTAAACCTAGTCAAGTTTAAAAGTTGGTTATTTAACTATCAAATAGAATAAGATTCAAATCAAGGATTTAATTCCATATGGAAAAGCAACATTGGTTAAGTATGTAAGCAACCACTATCCTCTTTAATAAATCCTTTGATGAATTAAAATCGCTTTGCAAATACTTGTATCAAAATACTTTTACAAAGATATGTTCATAAACCCTTTATACTCCCTTTTTATACTTGGAAAAATATCCATATACTTATCTCAACATATAAGTATATTCACAAAAACACTCCACTTTCACCACTTAGAAAATGCATTTACACAATTCTAAAATCATTTATAAAACTCCTCTTATAAATCTCCAAAATCATTTATAAAACTCTTTTATAAATTTATAAAACTATTTATAAAGCTCTTTTATATATCCATAAAATTATTTATAAAACGTATTTTATAAATCTATAAACCCATTTATAAAACTTCGTTCTTTTTATAAAATTCTTTTATAAAGAACCTTTATAAAAATTCTTACTAAAACCCCTTTAGTAAAAGTCTTTTATAAAGCCTTTTTGAAAATTCTTATAAACTCAAACCCCATTTTCATTTATAAGATCTTCAATAAATCTCTTTTATTAAATGAGATTCCTTTTATAAATTATTTAGAAATACAATTAATCAATAAATTAATTTACTTTAAACACCCTAAATAAATAATAAATTAACTTTCCAACATCATTAATAAAATAATTTATTATCTCCAAAACATTATTGATATAATAATTAATAACTTCAAAACATTACAAATAAACAATAACCATTAACTTCAAAACATTATTATATAATAATAATTTTTAACAGTAAAACACTACTAACAAATATTAATTATTAAACTTAAAACACTAAAAATTAATAGTTAATAATTCTGAACCCTATTAATGAAATAATAATAATTAAACTTTAAACATTATTATATAAATAATAATTATTTTCCAAAATATTATTACAAATAATAATTATAAGTTCTAAAATGTTATTAATAAATAACTATTATAAATTCCAAAACATTATCAATAAATAATTATTAACTTCAAACAATATTAATTATTTAATAAATAACTTATCATAATATAAAATATTGATAAATAACTTTTTAAACATATTAAATATAAATAAACAACTCTTAAAACATATCTAAATGATTTAGAAATGACAAAAAAAGTTTAGGGCAAAATAGAGAAGTTCAAAATTTTCTTAAATAAAAATATTCCAAGAAACCCAAAGGTTAGATTTAAAATCATTTTTTTCAAATTTAAACCCTTTCTAAATCAAACTAGCAATTAATAGTATTTCAAAATACTAAATTGAAGCTAATAGCCCTCATGTCACTTAACCAATGTTGACATTGATTTTTATCACTGCAGATGTTAAGTTTTCAACATATGACAATATCATACCTCATAGGGCAAATCAATCAGGTTTGATATTTCAAAATTCATATAACTAGAGTGTTTTTGAAAACAAATCAATAAAGACGAGGAATCCTTATGGGCCCCTCCACAAATTTCATGTACATCAGATAAGTCCTTGCAATTGATTTCATATATTGACCTCTTTAAAGCGATAATTCATCAAAACCAAACAGTCAACAATTTTTATCTACCATAAAACATTACTGATTAACCAAAAGGACGAGTTAAACTTATCAAAAATTCCATTTACCGCCTAAGCAATCCGGTTTCGAATAAAATCAAACAACTGAAATTTCTATAAGCTCAAGTCTGAGCCAATACAATCCATAACATAGATATCGTCGATACGAGCCTAACACGACAGACCGCATTTGATTTGGACCTTGTTCGCTAGAGTTATTCAAATTATAATTTATCAATTTTATATAATTTATATTAAATACACTAATTACATATTATTATATGAATTATAGTACTAAGAAATGAATTCAAAGTTTCTCGCTCACTATCATAGGACCATGACGCACCATGCATTGCTAAAACCAAACTGCCTCATGCGTCTGCAAAACAGGAAATTATTGTCAAGGACAAAATTTCACAGCTTTTTAGCCTCAAGGTTGGACCTTCAATATTTTATTCTGAAGGACAACTTTCTGTAGGTATCAATTTTTAGTTATTGATAGCAGTTTTTAGGTATCAGTTTGTAGTTATCGGTAGCAGTTTTTAGGTATCAGTTTTAGCTCGGTAGCAGTTTTGTTATCGTTATGAATAATTTTGGAAAATGTTTGTCCTTATGAATAATTTTTAGAAGAATGTTTGTCCTTATGGTAAAAATATTGAGGTCGTGTCCTTGAGGCAAAAAATATACAAAACTTTGTCCTTTAAATTAATTCCCCCTCTACAAGACCCCTCTCACCCCCACACATGCAATTGAACACAATGACAAGGGCCTTTTTGCAAATCCCCTTGTAATATACAGTAATATGAAAAACAAATTACACAAGCTCTAGGTGATTAAAATGCAACCGTCACCTTTCTCCACGAACCACCGCCTTCGCCGGCCCGAAGCCACGCGGCTCCAGCCACTCGACAACGAACTCTGCCCCATCTACTCATGCTTACACCCCTCCTCTCTCATGTACGACCTAATTTCGTTAAATATTCACACTTTCATAACTTGCTACATACCCATCAAACCCGAGCCCTCCCAGCAACTAGCAACACCTGTAGTGCCATATCCAAATATTGTGGATACCCAAGCCCTCTCTTAATCGTAACCGAGAACTCCAACAACCGATCAACAAGCATAGACTTGCCGTGATCGACATAAGCTATGATTGATAAATTATGTATCCTATCGACTGAATACTGGCTCAAATCTATGTCATCGTATTTGTTGACATGCTTGTTAAATTGAGAGCAGAACGAATGAAAGTGAAAGTTGTTAAGAAGTGGAAGATCATGGTTTTTTTTCTCTTTTTGAGTATTGAATTTGTTTTTAGTTTTGAAGGAGAAATGAATCTTTGTTTTCATGTTTCCAGAATGCAAATTCATTTCAAGGGTACGGGAGGAGATAAAGATCAGAGAAATGAGATGGGATGAGAAAGAATATGTGCGGTTGGGTACAAATTATCTGGGATGATGGGTTATGTTATTTCAATTTTTGGGTATCTTGCCGCATTGCTTTTCGTTTCGGGGTTTCGTTCTTGTACGGACCCCGAATCGAAAAAATAAAATATGGTCGTGCTCAAAACAGCGACGCGACCCTAAAAGAATAATAATATACACTGATTATTGATTTCTGTAAAATCACAAAAGCATTGCTATTGGCGATAAATCGTCAAACGAAAATTTTAAATATTTACCAAATTAAAATTTATGAAAAAATAAAATACATTAAAATAAAAACACGTCACCAAAAATCGAGTCGTTATATTAACTATTAATTTTTGATTATTTATCTGAACTATTTATTACTGCAAGTAGATTTACAAATTGAATTCGTTGTTTTTATTCATTTATTTAAAAAGTGTTCAATAAAGCTATTTAATCCATTAAATTAAAATCTCAATTAAAAATCCAAATATTTAATTCGTTACTCAAATATTGAACTCACTCATCCAATGATTTTAAACAATCCTTGTATTTGATTTATAGTTATTAAACCTTTTAAACCAATATTTTAATATTTAAAATTAATTAAACGTTTAAAATCAAATGAGCAAAGTTCTGTGTCGTTACAAAATATCATCGTGATTCAAGTGTCAAACACATCTAAAGTCATGGTACAGGTACAATACTCATGTATTTATACTAATGTCTATTTGGGTTTCTTTGATGTTTCGCCTTTAGTTTATACAATCATATTATATAAGTTTTATTATTATATAAATTTTATATTTTGATTAACTTATATAATAGTCTTATGTATAATAATATATTAATTAAATCTTATTTAATTAATTAAAAGTTTAATTAATATATATTATTATTTATAATATACTATAACCTTTATAGTACAACACATATATCATATATACGTGTGTATTATTTAATTAATTAATTAACCTTTAATAATTAAATTAATTAGCCTTTAATTTATGTATTTAATTAAATAACCTTAAATTAATTAATTTAATAAAACATTTTTAATTAAATTATATTATTTTTGAAAAATCATATTACATACATATATGTATACTTATGATATCTTCAAAATTTTAAAATATCGTAACATATATATCAGGAATATATAATACATGTATATATTCTTCATTAATTAAGTTAACTAATAAATTTATTTTATTAATCTTATTAACAAATTTAAACTTTCAAAATTAATTTATATTATATTTTAAGCATTTTAAAAAATATTATACTTTATAATATATATCTTATTTTAAATTTAACTTTGAAATTTAAACTCTTACATTTTTAATTTTCAAACAATTTTTAAAATCAACCCAAGATCCAATTCAAATTTGAGCCTTTTCTATTAAGGAGAACCTATGGGTTATGAGCTTAATAGTTAAACCTAACATAATTAATTTAGGTCACATAGGTTATTGAGCTCTGATACCATTGTTGGAACTAGGCAAACGCGCGGTGGAAGTTATGGGTGAATTTTGAAAAAAATCTCTTGTTATTTCTTTATTGAGCTTACGAAGTCTAATTCATTTAAAACATTTCTAAATTTTATGTAAATAAAATCTTTTATTTTATTTAATTTTATAAAATATATATTATATTTAATTTACGTTTTGATGTATTTATATAGGTGTATCATATACATATATATTGTCTGTGCATGTGTAACATATCAACCCGTGCAAGGCATAACGCACTGTGTATAGATGCTGGGATTTACATCGCAATAGACACATTAGGTTATCTAATATGCAAGTATATATTGTAAAAATATATGCATGTATGTATATATTATTATTTATATAAGTATTACAAATAAGTGTGCACACGCACTCTTTAAGTTTTGTTTAAATAATTTGATAAAAGTATATAAAATTATTGATATATATGATTATATATTTATATACATAATTATATGAATGAAATATTAATATTATATACATATTATTATAATAAATTTATTTAAATATAATTAAATTATTTTAAATATTAAGTAATTATTTTTAAACGTGAGTAAGGGTGACAATTAGACCTGACCCGTTAGACCCGGATCGGGCCCCGTAAGTCTTGGTTCTTGGCAGGTCAGGTTTTGCCGGGTCCAAACTACACATTTTGAAACCTTGACCTGACCTGAGCTTCGGTTCGGTTTGGGTCTGGTTGAGTAATAACATTAAAAATGTATATATTTCAATGTTTTTTGGTCGAGTCTTTCGGATCGGGTCGGTTCTGGTTGAGTTTAATCGGATCTTGATGGTATTTTTCATTACCCAGACCGGACCCGAGAACCATTGGGTTTAGTTCAGGTTTGGGACTTCTTAGGTCGGTTTGGTCCGGATTTGCAGTTCCGGGTTCTGATTGCCAGCCCTAACCACGAGTAATACATATGCACACACATATATATACACATAAATATATTAATTTTTAATTTTAAACATACACACACAAATATATGCATAATAAAAAATATAGATATATACGTAAATTAATAAAGTACTGAAAACAAACTTTTAAATATAAAAGTCTAGGTCTTGCGCACTACAGATCAAAAAATAATTTATTTATTTTTTAATTATAATACGTTTAATTAAATATCCATTTAAAATTTACCAATATATTAATTAAAAATTAATTTCAAATCTTTATTTCAAATTTTAAATTTCCAAAATATCTTAAATGATATTTTATGCTTTGAAAAATTTCCATAGTTTTTTCAGTTTAAAATAATTTTAAAACATTTTTCATTTTTTCGACTAAAGTTAAATAATTAATTTAAAGAAAAATAATTAATTTTATTTTTTATGCCGAGTGCTTTTTAATTGTTAATATTATTTCATAAAATATAAAATATAAAATATAACTTTCATAAAATATTTCAATTAATATAATTTATTTATGTAGTAAATTGATTTAAATAAAATTAAATGAAAATAAAATATTAATGCAACAACCCGCCCTTTCGACCCTCAAAAGTCGATACTAATACATCCACGGTATTCATATGTTGAGTATCCAAGTGCCGGAAAAATGGCTCCTTCGGGAAAAGAAAAGGAAAGCAAAGAACAGAACCTTAAAACGCAACGAATAATCTATAATATAAAATGATCTTTACACATGAAAAAGTTTTATACACACAATCGAAGTTCTATTCTATTAGCACCAGATTTGGTCACTAACACCCTTGAGTGAGTTATGTAGAGAGATTAACGAAGAAAGTAGATTGAAACAGAGAACTGCATGCTAAATTAAATGCAAAAACAAGAACACCGGATTTATAGTGGTTCGGCGTAACTGCCTACGTTTCACTTTGAGTTTAATCTTTATTGCTTTCTTCATCACTTGAATACAGATACAATCCGTAAATAAATCGCTTGAATACAAGTTTGAATCAAAAATAGGAGAGTATAAAAAATGGTAGAGTCTCCCCAGTGTTTCCAGAAAAAAGGTCCCTTTCACTGTGCCTCTGCCCTTCTATTTATAGACGAAGATAGGTTGGACTTCCCTCATGGGCTTAGCAACAAGATATCTCGGCCCACAGTAGGTGACTTCTACGCACCGGGCCAGGCATGCCGAAACATGTCAATCGCATCAAAACCTTATACCTTCAGGCCCTTCTTGGTCAGAATCTTATTTGGTGCTAACGATCATATCTTTAGTTGTCGTTTTATAGCCGGCCCAAGGTGCCGGGTAAAACTTGCCCCCCAAAGTGTGTCGTGTGAAGCAAAATGACACGCTTTGAATCGGCGAGTATTCCTTGTTTACAGAAAGAAATCCACCATGTTTCTTGAATAGTCATTATTCTTCAATTTTATCCTCCCAAGGTGTCATATCCTTCTTTGGTCGTCATGACACTTGGTCGATTCCTAATATTATAAATCCAGGGTTATAGTTCATCAGTGGCCATCCGTATCCAGTTCTACAGGGCCAGTAAGCTTCGGCTATTTAATCCAGTCTTTTCTTAATAACCATAAGTGAGAATTCAATTCCCTGTTGATTTCAAGAAGTCGAACTTTTTTTAGATGTACACGTGCATGTTCGGGTACATGTTCTTGCCATTGGCTCTCGGATGCGTTTTATATGCTCATAAGTCGTCGCCAATTCCATCTAGTTTAATTGCAATTCAATCGCAATTCCTTGTTTGTATTTTCTATGAAATAAGGGTTGTAATCAGCCACTTGATGAGAGCAGACTTCAAGTTTTACATGGATGACAATCTCAGAGCAGTAAGCAAGGGCGAATGGAGTACGACCGGTTATGGAATCATGGGTACTTCTATAAGCCCATAATGCTGTTGGGAGTTCATCCGCCTATTTACCTCTAGCCTTTTCCAAACCTCTCTTCAGACAGACTTTATGATTCTGTTCACAGCTTCAACCTATCCATTTGCAGTTATAATAGATCATGGAAGGTTATTAGGACAGATGACGTTACAGATAATTGTTGAATATGCGCTTATATGATTTTTTGTTTGATGATAATAAACATATATATATTCATTTAAATTTATTTGGTAATGTACTATTTTATTTTTCATAGATTAAATAAATATTTGATAAATAAAATTAAATACACAGAATTTGAATTCAAACAGAAATTTTATTCAAACAAATATTTATTACATTTTTGAACAGTACAAATTCAAGCTCTCACTATACATATACAATTTTGATTCTAATTACATCACAATTCAGTTTACATAATTTCCTCACTACATATCACTCACACTCATAGTTTATCTTCAACTTCATTCCAGTTAGAATCCAACATCTGAGAAATCTGCAAACATATTCACTAACGCGGTAAAATTGAAAAAGAAATATTTTTGCAATATAAAGTGAATTTTGAAAATATTATTTGCCTCAGTTATTTGGGTTGTTCGTCATCATTTATATTTGAATTCATCACACACGAACAATGTGACATGCACAGTGTATCACTGTACATGCCACAAGGCCGTGCACACCGATATACACTTGATAATGCTACAGGGACAGGTGAGCACAAGGTCAAACCCAAATAAAAAGACAGGTTCAACTCAGGTGCAACATAAATAAAATCACAACACACGCACAAGGTCAAACCCGAACCATTAGCTGGATTCAACACAGGGCAGGTGTACAGGCTACGACTACAAGCATGATACAGGTTCAACCTCTTCATCAAACAACAACCAGACAACAACTCACATGTTTGAAACCATGCAAAGACCAGCTTATAAATACAAGCCAGTTCAAACATGTATCAAATAGCATAAACAAAGACACCGGTAATGTCAGCAAAGCAATCTCACAAGACTCAAACTAGAACAACATATATAGGACTGCAACAACCAAATGAACAGCAACTTAAATGACACAATATATACCAGTGAAGCAAATGCCAAAGCCAACAGCAACTACAAACTACTCACAACAATGCACAAAGCTAACAACACTCAGATGAACACATGGCCGAGGTAAATGATGGGATGACTGAAGTACAGCCACAAATGTTCACTGACTCGAAGGATGAATCAAAATACACAGCAATTATTCATTCGAGTTCAAGCAACAAAACAGAGTTCCAAAAATGCAGGCCAATATCAAAAACACAATGCAAAGATGCACTTAAATACAATAACATGCAAACTGCTCATGTTGCAACAAGTGCTAGCTAGAAGTTCGAGTCGATGCACAGTGCAAACAAATGCACCTAAGTGACATAGTGATACAAGACACAGTGCATATATGAATACACAAATGCAACAATGCTTGAAGACTACAGCAACAACAGAACCAAGTAATCAATAAATCAATGGCTGGAGTCATGTAGTAATTCTCAAGTCAAGGCCGAAGCAGTAGCAATCAAGGAGCCGACCAAGTCAAAGCCGTGTTTTTAATCAAACAAGTTAACAGAAAAAGGAACGGAGTCGAACTATACAGTATAGGTTACAGTGATACTAAAATTCATGTACATAGCCGTGTTTTTAACAAGTCAACAGAAAAAGGAACGGAGTGGAAGCCGTGGTCATCACGAAAATGAATTCAAAACCGTGTCAACCAAGAAACGTGAAATATACGAATTTGACAAAGTCAGATTAATCATCAATCGTTCAAGCATCATCAAGCGGCAGAGAAAATATTTTGACGAATTCAAATAAGTATATACGACGTAAATTTAGAAGGTCGAATCCTATAAATAGGAATCAACATCATCGGCAAGTGTGAAAAAAAATCGATCGAGTTCAAGAACTAAAATCCCAATTGTCATCATCGGCAATTTAAAAAGCAATAGAATTCAAGCAAGCATCAAACCAGAAAACAAAAGGAGAAAATCATATACCGAATCGAAGTCGAACTCCATCAACTCGAAGTAGGCAGAGAGAGAGCAACGAGAAATCAATTGAGCAAGGAAACTCTCGAACAACCACAGATTCGATCGAAATAAATTGGCATTCGAAAGCCCTAATCTGGATCGAGAACAAAGCCCTAATTTCACAAAGAGGAACGAACGAGAGCACGGCCGCCATTTTCCCAAAGAATAAAAAAGGATCGGGTCGAAATAATAAAAGGGGCCGGCCATTAAGTTTTAGGGCTTTAGTTTTTAAAATAAGGGCTTTATCTTATTTTTGTTTTAATTTGTTTTTAAATTTTAAAACTCTTTTCGAACCGTTGTATTTGCTAGTCGTGTGACTAGGGGACAAGCTACGTGGCGTAGCTTTAGAATTCGCAACTCAGTGGCTGAGTTGTGGCAGGGTTTTGAGCGTAGAGTTAGGTTAGTCATTAGCGGGTGTCGCGAGTTTACGTGTGTAAGCGTGTGACTATCTAATTTCTAGTAGAAACCTTGGGGGCAGCATGTAGGCAGGGTTTTGCCGAAGCTGGGTAAATTCTGTGTCGTTCTATCTCTGCATTTTATTATTCTGCTATTATCTGTGCTGCTATTATTCTGTGATCTTTGTTGAAAGTATTTTATAAGCTTCCGCGATAAATTTTTATAATTAATACTATCACCCTATTCACCCCCCTCTAGGGTGAAATTGATCCTACAAGTGGTATCAGAGCTAGGAATAGAAGTCAATTTTTGTTTTAAAATTTCATTTTTCAAAAATCAGTTTTTGTTTTAAAGTTTGAATTTTTAAAATGGCTTCTTTTAATAATGCTTTTGCTGAGGGTCAGTCCATAGTTAGACCACCAATGTTCAATGGTGAATATGCTTATTGGAAAAATAGAATGAAAATTTTTCTGAAAACCATTGACGCTTGGAACATTGTTGAGACAGGTTATAGAGCACCAACTATAATTGTAGATAATCAGGAAATAGATAAACCGATGGATCAATGGACAGAACTAGAAAATAAATTACAAAATGCTAATGCTAGAGCTATGAATTCTATTATCTGTTCATTGGATCAATTTGAATTTAATCGTGTCTCACATTGTCTAACTGCACAGGAAATATGGCACACACTAGAAGTGACTCACGAAAGAACATCTCAAGTCAAAGAATCTCACCTTGCCATGCTAAGCAGCGAATACGAGAATTTCACAATGGAAAAAGAAGAAAATGTCAAAGAGATGCATGGACGACTTTCCAATATCGTATACAAATCAAAAGCCCTTGGAAAACCATATACAGAGTTGGAGATAGTCCGAAAAATCCTCAGATATTTGGCTGATTTTATCATAGTTTTACCTCTGATGTTATCGCTGCATTCTTCTTCATAGACTTTGCTCAAGATATCATCATGGACGATACACCGAAGCATGTGGATGGATAAACTCCTTTCTACAAACGACTTCTTCTTGGATGATTTGGCACGAAGCTTTAAGGAGGATCTGTCGTTTTCCATTCCTCCATTCAGTAAGAACTCCTCATTGTAGATAGTCTTTGATAGGAGTCAACTATGACACCTTTTTTGGCTCTGTCTCCAAGACCTAGCTGATCTCCATCCGTCAATGCTTAGAATATTAAATATTTCAACTGAAAAAATGTATGTCTATTACGCGTCCCTAAAACTGGCAGTCTTGGCTAGTGACTGGACTCTTTTCATTTTGTTTGCTGAGTACGTGTGTAATGATGCAATGCGTGAAGTCGGTTAGTAGCTCTTGGACCTGGCCGAGATAAGGATCAAGACAATTCCCTCCAACAAGATCAACTTCCTTAACTTTGCATACTATCAATCGTGAACTACAAAAGATATGTAAAGTTTCCACTCCTAATCCTCTAGAAAGTTGGAGGCTGGTGGTCAAGACTTCATACTAAGCATCGTTGTTTGTTAGAGGGAAATCGAGTTTTAGGAAGTAGCAGATCGATCGTTCCTTAGAAGTCATTATCATGACTCCTGTGCCATAACACTTTCACTGGATGCTCCATCCGCATACATTTTCCACCTATTGGTTGGTCCTCTACTACTCCTCGAGTAGCCATCTAATGCAGTGAATTCTGGTACGAGGTCTCTTGATTTCCGTCCTTAGATAGCCCTTCAAGGGAAATAATTGATATTGAATTGGCTTAGTTTGATATTCCATTTAAGTAGTTTTTCAGACGTCTCAGGTCGTTGTATGCCCGTTCGCAATGGCTGGTAGGTATAGGCGTTGATGGGGTGAGCCTAAAAGTAAGAGTGGAGCTTTGATGATGAAATCAATAGACATTGCACTAGCTTTTGTAGCTTCGGGTCGATATCCAATGCATGGCTCGTGATAGTGGGTGAAATCATACATGCGTGTCAGAATGGGTCCAAGGGAACATATCATTATTGCACCGAGCTGCGATCCGATATTCAGCACTCGAAAAGGGTCGCCATGGCTGGCCGTAATGTCGATTGTCAGCTCAACAGTGCAATCCCGGATTCTTTGAGTTCAGATGTAACTATTTTGCATAACATTTAATGTGAAATATGGTTGGGATGGTCAATGTTGATGGTTACTCTAGACGAATCCCAGAGTCTTGTCAAGAGTTATTAAGTCTAATAGTGAAGGGTTCTGAATGCTCTAATCGATTATATGCAAATGGCCAAAGATCAGGCCTAAAAGCACATTGAAGGAAATGTCGAGTAGGGGTCAGCCTCAAGTTGCATGCAGCTACATGGCAAGATCTTGCCATGAGTTTGAATTTTCTTGTATATTCGAGAAATGCACTTTCTATTCAATGCATTCATGATCCTTTACCCATGCTTTGGGTTGTAGTGATAGTTAGTTGCCCACTAGCTTAGGTATCGGTTTAATGATTTTATACCCAGGCATTATTTCGGTCGTAGCCTTGAGTAGCTGTAAACATTATATATAAGTTTCAATATTAAGCTCCAGTCTTTGAATGACCACGCGTATGCTCCCAGTCTCGGGTTGTTAAATGTACTGCATGGACGGTTGATTCTTGTCCTAGCTATGTTTATATTCCCACCTAAACTCCAAAGACACAGAGTTGATTTGCGAATAGTCATTTCACATTCATCTTGCTTCTCGCTCGTACCCCTAGGTCTAGGGCATATACCGTTAAGTAGGAAGACCAGCCATGCCCACTTTAGCTTTACTCTCTTTCCCGTTGAATCCTGGGACTAGGACAGTTGATGGGAGGCTGGGCCTTGCCTATTTTGGATTGTATTGTGGTTTTTCATTCTAAGAGGAATACTTCGATGCCTTATCAATTTTAGGGTGTAATTTGGAAACTGGACGGTCAGCCACGTCTACTTTGGTTCATGTTCTGTAATCGGATCTCGGGGTAAAGTTGGCTCAAATGCAACCGGGTTATGCTCATCCAGTTTCATACTCCTCCTTACGGATCGAAAGAAGGCGCTGGAGAATTTTTGACCAAGTCGTTTTGTTTTACTCTCCTTTCCACACTCTAGAGCTCATAATTTTTCAAGGAATATCCAAGGCACAGTTGTATGTGATTAGTGTGGATCGGTATTGACCCTTCATCTGAGATATGATATAGTCGGTTGCCTGTAGCTTTGGATGTCGTTTCGATTAGTTCTATATTGAGGCCTCCCTATAGTCGTTGCCTTAAGTTGTAAAGAACGCCAAGCTAGAGCTATAGTAAGCTTTCGTATTCAGCTTTTAGTGATTTACACTCCTGCTCCCAGCATTGATTTTTCCAGGCCAATAATCGAATGGTTAAACTCCATCCTTAGCGAGTTAATACTCCTATCGGTTTCAGGCCGAAGTTTATGGGAAAGAGAATTGTCGGAATCCACTCGTTTATTTATCGACGTTTATGCACCACTCTGCATTTTGGTGACTTGGTGTTATTCTCCCCCTGGTCGACTCGCGTCCAATTTGTGTACATGCTTCGGTCCATGCTCCGGGGACTTGGAGATTTATCGAACGGTTTATGCTATATTCCATAGTTTGGGACTTAGAGATTTTCGGCAATTTGTTTATACTCTAGTCCATACTCTGTAGACTTAGATTACTCTAGTTCGCTTTAGGAAGTTAGAGATTTTTCTCAAGTCGTTTATACTCTAGTCCGCACTCAGGGGATTTAGAGTACTCTAGTCCGCACTCTGGGGACTTAGAGGTTTTTTAAGTCGTTTATAGTCTAGTTCGCACTCAGGGGACTTAGAGTACTTTGGTCTGCACTCTGGGGACTTAGAGGTTTTTAAGTCGTTTATACTTTAGTCCTCACATAGGGGACTTAGAGTACTCTAGTCTGCACTCTGGAGACTTAGAGGTTTTTAAGTCGTTTATACTCTAGTCCGCACTCTGGGGACTTAAAGGTTTTTAAGTCGTTTATACACTAGTCCACACTCAGGGGACTTAGAGTACTCTAGTCTGCATTCTAGAGACATAGAGGTTTTTAAGTCGTTTATACTCTAGTCCGCACTTAGGGGACTTAGAGTACTCTAATCCACACTCTGGGGACTTAGAGGTTTTTAAGTCGTTTATACTCTAGTCCATACTCAGGGGACTTAGAGTACTCTAGTCCACACTCTGGGGACTTAGAGTTTTTTAAGTCGTTTATACTCTAGTCTGCACTCAGAGGACTTAGAGTACTCTTGTCTGCACTCTGGGGACTTGGAGGTTTTTAAGTCTAAGTCGTTTATACTCTAGTCCGCACTCAGGGGACTTAGAGTACTCTAGTCCACACTCTGAGGACTTAAAGATTTTTAAGTCGTTTATACTCTAGTCCATACTCAGGGGACTTAGAGTACTCTAGTCCGCACTCTAGGGACTTAGAGGTTTTCAAGTCGTTTATACTCTAGTCCGCACTCAGGGGACTTAGAGGTTTTTAAGTCGTTTATACTTTAGTCCGCACTCAAGGGACTTAGAGTACTCTAGTCCGCACTATAGGGACTTAGAGGTTTTTTAGTCGTTTATACTTTAGCCCACACTCAGGGGACTTAAAGTACTCTAGTCTGCACTCTACGGACTTAGAGGTTTTTAATTCGTTTATACTCTAGTCCACACTCAGGGGACTTAAAGTACTCTAGTCTGCACTCTGGGAACTTAGAGGTTTTTAAGTCGTTTATACTCTAGCCCGCACTCATGGACTTAGAGTACTCTAGTCCGCACTTTGGGGACTTAGAGGTTTTTAAGTCGTTTATACTCTAGTCTGCACTCAGGGGACCTAGAGTAATCTAGTCCGCACTCAGAGGACTTAGAGGTTTTTACGTCGTTTATACTCTAGTCCGCACTCAGGGGACTTAGAGTACTCTAGTCTGCACTCTAGGGACTTAGAGGGTTTTTAAGTAGTTTATACTCTTGTCCGCACACAGAGGACTTAGAGTACTCTAGTCCGCACTCTAGGGACTTAGAGTTTTTAAGTCGTTTATACTCTAGTCATCACTCAGGGGGACTGAGAGTACTCTAGTCCGCACTCTGGGGACTTAGAGATTTTTAAATTGTTTATACTCTACTCCACGCTCTGGGGACTCAGAGTACTCTAGTTTGGATTCTGGGACTTAGAGGTTTTCATTGAGAGCAGTCATATTTCCACCCTTTAATTTGTATTTCATCTACCATATCGAGGCTAATGTGGTAGAATGAACGATCGAACCACGTTTGCTCATGGAATGGAATTCTGCCCCCAACATGAGGGACGAAATCTAAAAATTAGACGGTCGATTCTCGTTCGCTTTTTTATCTTTTCCAATCAAGTCAAGAAAGGAGGTATATGACAGACGGTTTGATCACATCCATGCTGGGTTAGATAGTCAAATCTCACACAATTTTTTTTCGTATCTCTTTCTAGAAACTAAGGATAATGGATTATTGAGTAGACATAGTAGGTTGCATATGTTTGATGGTGCAGTCATTTCCATGTATTGAGAGCGATGGTTGACGAGTAGGTAGTCCATCACAGCTACTCCAAGTCGGGCTTTCGAATAAACTTTAGCGTTCAAGGTAGGATTTGATGTGTAGATGATCAAACCACGTCTATTATAGATAGATCCCGACGTCACTAAGCTTCAAGAAAGGCATCTATATTTTGTCGAACTTTGTTCTATGATCCAATTTGAGTGGATGATCGGGCCATACTCATTCCAAGCCTTGCTTAGGTCTCCAAGTCAAACGTGGAGGTCGATGAATGGATGGTCGGCCATGTTGACTTTGTATTGGGGTCTGATCATAATGAGCTTTTCAATTTCTAGTTCTTGGACCTATATTAAAGGCACATGATTGATGATGAGCGATTGAATCATGCTCGTCTAGACGAAACTCCACATGCTCGATCATGGTCTGCGTGCATTGGTTGGCGACCAAATCTGAGTACCTGGTCACCTGCATCATTTTGAAATTAGTTTAGTTCAAGTTAGTCATAGTTCATAGAACAATTGAAATATAAATAGAAATGGAAATAATTCAAAGAAGATTGGGATAAATCCATTGACAAGTGAAGCAACATCGTGTGCCCGCTATTAGACTTTGCCCCTGGCTCCTTTCAAAGGGATGTCGGCCATCAGCAGTCCAATTGATAATCATAGCCCTTTGTTAATGGGCATCAGATGTTTGTTGCCCGCCATTCTGCAGCACTTGTACATACTATTGAAGCTTTCCTTTCCAGATCAGCTTTTCGATCACACCTTGGAGGTGTTTGTAATCGCCCATGTTAGGATCAACGAGCATCTCGAAATATACAACATTCCCCTGATTTTCTTTAGACTTTGGTGTACTCTTTCAAGTTTGGTTTCCAATACCACTCTGAGTCGCGAGTCTTCAAGTAGAGATTGTCAACTGAATCTTTCAAAGAGCATATGATTCGAATTTTGAGGTCTTGTTGTGTCTATTGGGATCAGCGTCCTTAGCCAACGGGCCTTCATTTTTATTTTTCCTAGTCTGTTCCATTCCTCCACACTTTGGTTTAGATTCATTTTTGTCATAGAAACGATCCATGGTCATAGGAGGCTCTCCAGCTAACTAGCTGCCAAAATATATATGGAGGTGGATTCTCCTCAAACGTGATCAGTATAATGTCCCTTTGAGAGTATCATTTGAGTAGCGGTTGCTTGTCCATTCCCTTGTTGCCATTCAAAAGCTGCCGCTAGATCCTTTATGCCCTGGTCGATCATGGGATGTAAGGGAAGTAGACAGAATGTTCCTTTATTAAGTTGAGTTTTGAATTCACTATCTGGACGCACTGCGTTGCGGCTAGGGTTCGGTCGGTGTACTCACGCTTGGCATACACTGTCACTCGGCATACACTCTGGGTCGGTCTGTGTACCCTCGCTCGGCAAACACACTCGGTCGGCTTGCAATCTAGCTTGGCATACAACTTGGGTCGATTAGTTTCCCCTCGCTCGGCATACATTCCCGCTCGGAATGCAACCTGAGTCCGTCGGTGTAACCTCACTCGGCATACACTCCCGCTTGGCATGCACTGTTCGCTCGGCATAGGGTCGCTCGGCATACTCTCGCTTGGCATGCACTCTGGGCCCGTCGGTTTACCCTTGCTCGGCATACACTGTCGTTTGGCATACAACCTGGGTCGCTCGGCATAAAGTTTCTTGGCACACTCTCGCTCGGCATACACTCTGGGTCGGTCGATTTACCCTCGCTCGGCATACACTGTCGCTCGGCATGCAACCTGGGTCGCTCGGCACATGGTCGCTCGGCATACTCTTGCTCGGCATGCACTCTAGGTCGGTTGGTTTACCCTCGCTCGGCATACACTGTTGCTCGGCATGCAACCTAGGTCGCTCGGCGTAGGGTCGCTCGGCAAACTCTTGCTTGGCATGCACTTTGGGTCGGTCGGTTTACCCTCGCTCGGCATACACTGTCGCTCGGCATGCATCCTAGGTAGCTCGGCACAGGGTTGCTCGGCATGCAACCTGGGTCGCTCGGCAAAGGGTCGCTCGGCATGCTCTTGCTCGGCATGCACTCTGGGTCGGTCGGTTTACCCTCGCTCGGCATACACTTTCGCTCGGCATACAACCTGGGTTACTCAGTGCAGGGTCGCTCGGCATACTTTCGCTCGGCACACAACCTGCACCGGTCGGTTTCCCCTCGCTTGCATACTCTGTCGCTCGGCATGCAATCTGGGTTGCTTGGTGTAACCTCGCTCGGCATACGCCTTTTCAAGGGCGATCGGCATACACTTTTTTCTGGGGAGATCGGCTGAATTGCCTTAGAGGAGGGTCGGCCTTCATTTAACTTGAGCGCAAACTTGGGTTGTACCATCCCTAGATCTTGCATACAACAGTGAATCCAATCAACGGCTATCAACTTCCTTTAGGTTTCTTTCAAATCTGAGTAGAATAGGAAGTTTTCTAGTAAACAACTGGATCTATCTCGCGAATAAGGAAATCCACTAGCAGACGATGAGATCCAATCAAGCTGAGAATTCAATTCTCAGCGAAAGCACCAAAATGTTAGCACCAGATTTGGTCACTAACACCCTTGAGTAGAGTTATGTAGAGAGATTAATGAAGAAAGTAAATTGAAACAGAGAACTACATGCTAAACTAAATGCAAAAACAAGAACACCGGATTTATAGTGGTTCGACGTAACTGCCTACGTCCACTTTAAGTTTAATCTTTATTGCTTTCTCTTTCACTTGAATAAAGATACAATCCGTAAATAAATCACTTAAATGAAAGTTTGAATCAAAAAGAGGAGAGTACAAAAAATGGCAGAGTCTCTTCGGTTTTCCCAAAAAAAGGTTCCTTTCACTATGCCCCTGCCCTTCTATTTATAGACGAAGATGGGTTGGACTTCCCTCATGGGCTTAGGAACAAGGTACCTCGGCCCACAATAGGTGACTTCTGTGCACTGGGCCAGGCATGCCGAAACATGTCAATCGCATCAAACCCTTATACTTTTAGGCTCTTCTTGGTCAGAATCTTATCTAGTGCTAATGATAATATCTTCAGTTGTCGTTTTATAACCGGCCCAAGGTGCCGGGTAACATATTCCCATGAATCAACTTGGACATTTATAACAGTCTGTCATTATTAATGCTGAAAAATACAAAAACAATGTAGCAAAAAATAAAAGGAATGTACGAGAGATACATTTTGGACATCCAGCTCATCTCCTAAGCTCCAAAGCATTCAAAGCTAATCTTAAAAACATGCTCGATCTGAACCGAGCATTATAAGAAAAATAATGTCTAGATCAGTCTAGTAAACTAGCATGAGAAAACACACCTTAAATGGATTTTTATATTATAAAAAATCTTTTAAAAGAAAGGTATCTCATAAGACCACGCCATACATAAACACAGACAAGTTTTTACCTTACGATAACCAATACATTTCTATAGAAAATCTAATAATATTATACTAGTGTTCAGGGTTTAAAATAAATGTTAAATATAGCCAAAATTGCTACATTAATTACATTCTAGCATAGTAGGTATACAATTAAGTTCGAAAGGCACTTATCGAAGAATGGATTCCATCAATGACACAACTACTGAGGCACCAGACGTCATAGTATAACTCTAGATAAAGTGTACCAAAGGCCTTACATGGACTCCCTACATGGCAAGACTGATCTACCCCTTACTGGATAGTAGCGAATATTTCGTCACCCAGGTTGCTTTGCAACCTATCCCGAGAGCTCTCATGCACAACCAAATCCATAAATAATTATCTTGAAGGGTGATGACAATAATTTAATGGGTGTGACCCACATAGGCTTGTGGCATATCCTTTGTTTTAGTCATTCCTAGTTCATGAGGCTAGAGGTGCGTTTTTACCCTTTTAATAGCAATCCCACTTAGAATGCTAACATTACCCTCTAGGCAGCAATGCAGTGCCATCATTCATCCATACAACTTGTTCAGGACATGAACAAACCGAATGCACTACTTCTACTGCATCCATTTTGGAATCACCTTTAGAATTAGTAGAAAGTAGTCCTAGCGCTTTAAAGATCTTCATCTTTGATTTTCTCTAAGATATTCTAGTTCGAAACACTTATGCCAGTTCAAAGTGGTTTTAGGATAATATATCTAATCCTGGTCTCTTCGAATCGACAATTATAGTTTAAAAACTAGCCAACATTTGACAGTCTGTTATTTAACTATCAAATAAACAAACAATGCAACCCGACGTTTAATTCCATAAGGAAATAACACTGGTTAAGAACATAAGCAACTATAAAGAAAATAAGCAACTATAAGCTTCTTTGATTAACCATTTAATTGACTAAAAGCACCTTGTAAATACTTGTATCACAATAATTTTAAAGGATATATTTACAAGTTCTATCTACTCTTTTCAATACCTGGAAAATATATTAGAGATAAGTATATTCATAAATCTTAAGAAAGATTTTCATTTCAATACCACATTTAAAATTGGGTTAAAACGGTGTCCTTTTAAACATAGATAATAATAACCCAAGCACTGTTCCTTCGGCGTAAAGTAGGGAATGAAATGTTCCATACCACCATAATTAAGAAGGTCATTTCAGGAAATCAAATCTCGATTATAAAATAACTCTTTTTATAAAATATTGTTTGTAATTTCCTTTATAAATATCTAAACCATATTCATAATCGCTCGTTACAAAATTTTAAATTTATTTAATAACACCTTTGCATAACTTCTTTATATTATTTATAAACCCCTTTTATAAAACTTCTTTTAAAAAATATCATTTATAAACTCATTTAATAAATTTCCAACTTATTAGAAACTCTTTTATAAAACTCCAAATTTAGTTATAAATATCCCTTTTATAAATTCTAATAAAATTCCCTAAACTCCTTTTTAAAACAAAATTCTAAATATGCACAAATTTCTAAAATATCATTACAAAACTCATATACTTTCATAGCACAATCATTTCATATATTTCAATAAATTTCTGAATGATTATTTCTGCCATTTATCAAAATCCTATTTATTTCCATTTTATAAGATATTACCGATAAAACCATTCTTTTATTTATAAAACGTTTTTCAAAAATATGTCCACCACTGATAAAATAATATTTAAAAATCTATTTCTTTATATAAAATTTTATGCAACAACTCTTAAATATTTATTTCGAATGTTTCTATCTTCTTTAAAATGGAATATCCTCTTTAAAATAAAAGATAACCCTTTTTATCTCTCTTTTTAAAATAAGCATTTATTATTATAAAACTTCCTATAAAGACCAATACTTCTAAAATAATTATTTAAAACATTTACTTCTTTATATTAAAAACATAAATAAGATGTCAAAATAAAATTTCAAAACTCTTTTTTAAATAAAAAATACGACATAAATCCAAAAAAACAGATTTAAATACCAATATCCAAAACGAAAACCATTTCCCAAATCAAACAGGAAATAACAGTATTTCCTTAATACTATATCGAGGCCAACAATTACTATAATACTCAAAAAATGCTATTACTACCATTTTTCTCTAAAAAAGTTCAATTTTTCACGTATGTTAGTGTCACATCCAATATGGCCAAACAGTCGAATTTCAGCATTTAACAAACTATCTAACAGGCATATAGCTGAAATAAATCAGCCGGAATATAACTAGAAATTTAAAATTATTGCAGTGTGAAATCCGGATTTTTCTACAGTTTTCCTATATTTCAATTTTAAATGCTAATCGCTTTTCAAACTGAATATTTTAACCAATCGGCCAATAATTTTAACCAAACATAAACAGTAAAATTTAATGTACGATGTATCATACTGATTTATCCAAAGAGGTGAGTTTAACTCACCGAAATTCCAAATAGTGCCATAGTGTTCCATTTTGAAATCGATTTCAGCCCAAATTTTTACTAGCTCCAAATTCAACCAAACCAATTCCATGGTGAAGTTATCGACATTATGAGCACAATACAAAATATTTGTGTTTCTTAGACCTCATGTGAACAAGATATTGCATTTATAAGTCATCGATTAAATTAATTAAACAATTAATCACTAATTACATTTTTGCCTAAACTAATTACTCGTTATAACTTGATCCTTCTTCCTCCAAACATTTCCTGCCTCTTTCCAGTATCCTCCTCCACCACAGCGGACTGTTCTCCACCATCTTTCCCTCTTCAATGCATGAAAAGCCATACCGACTTCGTCGAACTCTTCTCCTATAGGAGCTCCACCACCACACCAAAATGCAATGCCTCCATCCCCCTCCCCCATATCGTGACCTACACCCTTATCAACCTCGACTTGCACACGTTGTGAACCACCACAGGCCGACGATACCTCCACAACTTTGGCCCTAGCTGCTATCGAATCTGAATCTAACCTCACTTCGTCCAAACGACCAACCTAGCTCACCAAAAAGCCAACCCTTGTTCACACTGCCCTCACTCACTGCTAAACCTCCACACCCACCATCCTTACACGAAACATCCTTAAACTCATATCAATTCATAAATCTAGGTTAACTAGCTTAAAAATAGAAGCTTTCCATTTTTTGAATTTTTGTTTGAATTGTTTTGTAATTTATAAGAAAAGGATTAAATGGTTTTCTTGTTTTTAAGAAAATGGATGAAATAGTACAGATGAAAAGATGAAAAAATGTGTGATTAGGTTAAGCGTTGACATACACCCACGCACACACACATATACATTGTAAATTCCGGCATTTCGCCGCGTAGATTTCCATTTGCATACGAACTCCAAATGACAAAAAAATGCGATCCCGCTCGAAACAGTGACGCGACCCTGAACAATAATAATATACGATGGTTATGTGATTCTGAAAATCATAAAACACTGTTATTTGCCGATAAATTGTCAAATTATTATTTCAATATCTTCAAATTAAAAATTATGGTAAAACCAAATTAATCAAATTAAAAATACGTCAATAAAAATCATGTCATTAAAATAAAAATAAATTTTATTATTTTTTATTCAAACCATATACCATCGCAAATAAATTTACTAAATGAATTTACTATTATTATTTATAAATTAAAAGGAGTTGATTAAAACCATTAACCCATTAAATTAACACTTAATTAAAAATCCAGTTATTTAAGACCCTATTTGAATATTAATTCAAAATTCAAATATTTGAACAACCCCTATATTTGAATTCAAATTTAAAATTTTATAAACTAATTATTCAGCATTTAGATTAATTAAATATTCGAAATCAAACGACAAAAATATGGGTTGTTACATTCTTTCCCATTAAAAGAATTTCATCCCCAAAATTCCCAAAGTAAGAAAAATGTCTCTAACCCTTAAACTTCCCAAAATCAGTTAGTTGAAATGGATTAATAAATTTCCAAGGCTTTAGAGTTAAGGAAAATTTCGGCTGGCATGGCTCAATTAGAAAAATTACAAATCGACACTATGGGCCAAAATCAACCAAAGAAAACAAAACCAAGTAGCCTCCTATATCTGGGGCATAAAATCATTCAACCAAACAAAAATATAAACATGTACCTATTAGTCGGGCAGCCAAACTCTACTCATGAAACTAAAAGCATCAAATTAGCCTTTGCTTCCATGAATCTGCATCTTACTTACGAATAATATCCAACTATATAACTTGCATTGCAATATCAAAAGCATATAATCATTTTAATGCCCTTACAATGTACATATATATCATCCGTACGTAATATCAAATTCAATCACTTGCTCGATCACACAATTTCACTTTCGAACTAGTATAGCTCACTCAACCACTCTATTACGGACTCAGATCTGGTTCTTTGATAAGAAACCTCCATTCCCCTTCCATAGCTATATACTATGATAGAAAACTTCAGAATTAAACCAAAAATTCATATGAAGTGTTTGTCATCGAAAATCGAGTGAAAAATCCTAACTCATACCAGAAATCACCTCGATATCGTGTATTCAAATTTGGATTGAAAAAATTATGTGAATAAAATGATCTATGTATAACTTATATATTTATTCCAACCGGGTTTCTAAATAATATCAATTTCTTCTTGATTCACCTTCAATTTAAATCATAATTGATTGCACTAATAATGTTCCATTTATTACTAAAATTACTTACTAACTATTTCATACAACTATTACCATAGCAAAATTTCATTTTCTTAACTCTAGTTCATATTCTTGTAATACTCTTCTATATCATAAGAGTATATACAAAATATTTCCAATTTTGTTTAACCTAACTAGAATTTCCAACAAATTAAAACTTGTTTAATTTCTTACAGTCTTCTCAAATTTATAACCTACAAAACTTATCGTCTTATAGTTTCAACAAAACACTTGGCTTAAATTTCAATATCCATTCGAAAGTTTTCGACTATCCAAAATCATCGAAAATTCCATTTCATTTTACCAACCAACACCTCAAAACGAAATGCTCAAACCAAATTGTTCTAAATGGGTAAGATACATGAGTCTATAAGATCACTTAACTGAAAATTCAAGAACTAACACCTAGTTTTTATTCCAAATCATTTTGAAATATTATTATTATTATTATTATATATATATTTATTTATATATCTCCCTTGTATATCAAATCATCCTTGGGGAATTTGAAACAGTTTTTTTACCAAAACAAAACTCCTATGGCAAATCACTATGGTATCAATCCTTTATTAGAAACTCGAAAATGAACACCCGCGATGCTGCAGTCATCACTAGGATTATTTTCCAGTGACTAAAGTGAGTTAGTGCTTTCTATTTTCATCAAAATCCTTTTAAAATACTTCTATTCATAAATAATTCCAAATAATACCATTATTAATTTTCAAAAATTTTGAGGACAAATTTCCAAAACATCGGGACTTTAAGATTAAATTTCCTGTTTTAAATCCATTTAATTATAAACAATACTTTATAATCCAAATTTTATAAACCCATTTTCTTATATAAACTCATTTCATAAATGTTTAACTTTGTTAACATTAAATAAACAACTTTTAGTAAAATTAAATTTTTATCCAACCTTATGACCGAACGTCTTATAGTCAAATCGTGAAACTCAAGGTGTACGTATTTAATTCAACCAAATATTAAATAATCATAAAATACCTAAGCACAAACAATAAACAATAAATGATAAAAATTAATTATTATTATTTCATAACAAATGAACACATCATATATAACTATATTAATTTTTGAAATTTTTTCCTTCGTATATAAAATGTAATTCTAGGTAAAATTATTTCATTTACAAATTTCGAAAACAATATCATGTCGATTGGTCTTGTTTAAGTGTTTAACAATCCTTATAAATAATGTTGATCAAGCGTATCGACCACAATCCATAAGCCACTCAAGAGACCAATAACACAATATAAAACATTTTATAGCACTAACAAATACACTCTCGTGTATAGACACACACACACACACTTAAACTCATTCTAGGGTGCCACTTACCCTAACTCTTACGAGTTTACTCAACTGATACCAAGGTTCTTGCTTAACATTCAGCTCTGATACCAAAATGGAACAACCCACCTTTTCGACCCTCAAAAGTCGATACTAATACATCCACGGTATTCACATGCAAAGCATCCGAATACCGAAAAGGCGATCGTTGGGGAAAAGAAAAGGAAAAGAAAGAATAGAATCTCACAATGCAATGAATAATCCATAATAATATTAAATGATCTTTGCACAAGAAATTTTTTTATACACACAGTCAGAGTTCTAATCCTTGGAATATGCCTGGACGGTTATAATAGTTTGTTCGTACAAATGCTGAAAAATACAACAAACAATGTAGCGTAAATAAAAGAAATATACGAGAGATACGTCTTGGACATCTAGCTTATCTCCTGAGCTTTAAAGCATCCAAAGCTAATCCGGAAAACATGTTTGGTCTAACTCGAGCATTATAAGAAAAATAACATCTGGATTAGTATGGCAAACCAATGTGAGAAAACACACATCAACTGAATTTTTATGTTATTAAAAAACCTTTAAAAGAAAGGAATCTCGTAAGACCACACCGTACACACACAGATGGATTTTTACCTCACGATAACCAAAACATTTTTATAAAAAATCCAGTGATATTGTAACAGTGTCTAGGGTTTAAAATAAATATTTAATATAGCTGAAATTGTTGCCTTAGTTAAATTTCAGCATAGTAGATATACAACTAAGTCCGAAAGGCACTTATTGGAGAATGGATATCATCAATGACAGGGCTAATGGGGTACCATCCTTCATATTATACCTCTAGATAAAATATACCGAGGGCCTCACATGGACTCCCTGCACGGCAAGACCGACCTACTCTTTACTGGATAGCACAGAATATTTCATTACCCTGGTTGCTTTGCAACATATCCCGAGAGCTCTCATGCATAAGCAAATCCATAAATAATAATCTAGAATGGTGATGAAAATACCCTAATGGATGCGACCCACTTAGCCTTGTGGTATATCCCATATTTTAGTAATTTCTAGTTGATGAGGCTAGAGGCTACGTTTTTACCTTTTTAATAGCAATCCGTTTTATAAATTCTAGTAAAATTCCCAAAACTCTTTTTTAAAACCAAAGTCCAAATATAACATCAAACTCTAAATATGGAAAAATTCCTAACATATAGTTATGAAACTCATATATTTTCCATAACATGATCATTTCATATATTTCAATAAATTTCCAAATGAAATTTATTTCTTCCATTGATCAAAATTCCAATTATTTCCTTTTTATAGGATATTACTGATAAAACCATTCTTTTATTTATTAAACACTTTTTATTGATATTTCCACTGATAAAATAATATCTAAAAATCCATTCCTTTATACAACATTTTATACAACGATTCTCAAATATTGATTTTGAATATTTCTATCTTCTTTAAACGGAACATCTCATTTAAAATAAAAGATGACCCATTTTATTCCCTTTTAAAATAAACATTTATTATTATAAAACTTCATATAAAGATCAATACTTCTAAAATAATTATTTAAAACATTTACTTATATATATTTATATATACATATATATATATATATATATTAAAAACATAAGTGAAGAAGTCGAAATAAAATAAAATTTTCAAAAATCATTTATAAATAACAAATATCACATAAAAAAAGATTTAGATATCATTTTTCAAAATGAAAATCATTTCCCAAATCGAACAGGAATTAACAGTATTTTCGAAATACTATATCGAAGCTAACAGTTACTATATCACTTAACAAATGCTCTTATTACCCTTTTTCTCTAAAAGCTTCAATTTTTAACATATGTCGATGTCACATATAATATGACCAAATAGTCAAATTTCAGCATTTAGCAAACTATCTACTAGGTATATAGTTGAAATAAAGCAATAGGAATATAATTGGAAATTTAAGATCACTAGAGTGAGAAATCCATATTTCTCAACAAATTTTACTATATTTTAGTTTTAAGTGCCAATCGCTTTTCAAAGTGGATATTTTAAGCAATCAGCCAATAATTTCAACCAAACACAAATAGTAAAATTTAATCTACTATATATCATAATAATTTATCTAAAGAGATGAGTTTAACTCATCGAAATTCCAATTGGTGCCGAAGCATTCTATTTTGAACTGAAATCGAACGATGTCCGATTTTAACCTAAATTTTCACTATCTCCAAATTCAACCAAACCAATTCTTCACGAATGTATCAACACTACGAGTGCAACGCAAAAGGTTTTGCCTTAATTGGACCTAATATGATTAAGATATTGCATTTATAAGTTATCGATTAAATTAGTTACAACTAATCACTAATTACGTTTTTATCTAAACTAATTACCCATTACAACTTAATCCTTCTTCCTCCAAGCTTTTCTTGCATCTCTCCTGTATCTTCCTCCACCATAGCTTGTCGTTCATTCCACGGTCTCTCCCTCTCCGATGCATGAAAAACCAAACCAACTTTGCCTAACTCTTCTCCCATGCGAGCTCCACCTCCACGCCCAAATGCGATGCCTCCATCCCTCTCTCCCAGATCACGACCTGCACCCTCATCAACCTGGAACTGCACATAACGGGAACTGCTATAGGCTAATGCAACATCTACAACTTCGACCCTAGGTGCTATTTGACAGTCCGAATCCAAATCTAACCTTAATTTGACTAAACAACCTCCAAAGCTCACTAAAAACTCCACCCTTGTTCACGCTCTCCTCACGTCACTCACTGTAAAACCGCCGCACCCACCACCCCTTCACTGATTATCTTTAAACTCATATCAATTCAAAGTCTAGGTTAAACTAGCTCAAAGATAAAGCTTTCCATTCCTTTGAATGTTATTTAAATCGTTTTGTAATTTATAAGAAGAGGATTAAAAAGTTTATCGTTTTTAAGAAAATGGATGAAACGGTATAGATGAAAAGATGAAAACATGTGTGATTTGTTTATGTTAAGTGTTGATATATTTATAATTTTAAATTCCAAAATTTTTCCACACAGATATCATAATGATGAAAAAAAACACGGTCGTGCCCAAAACAGCGACGCAACCCCAAAACAATAATAATATACACTGGTTATATGATTCTGAAAAATCACAAAACATCGTTGTTTGCCAATAAACCGTCAAACGATTATTTTAATATTTTCTTACGTCAATCAAAATCAAGTCGTTAAAATAAAATAAATTTTCTTATTATTTATTCAAACTATTTACCATCGTAAATAAATTTACAAATTGAATTACCGTTATTATTTATAAATTAGAAGGTGTTAAATAAAACCATTAACCTATTAAATTAACATTCAGTTAAAAATCCAGCTCTTTGAAACACGATTTAGATATTAAATTCAAAATTCAATTATTTAAACAATCCCTATATTTGAATTCAAGTTTAAGCCTTTATAATCCAACTATTCAATATTTTAAAATTAATTAAATATTTAAAATAAAACGATAATAATCCTGGTTGTTACAATTAATAAAAAATATTTCCCACTCCCTAAAATTATTAAAGCTTTAATTCTTTACATATAAAATAATATGTATATGTAATGACCTAGAATTTTTATTAATTTAAATTTGAATATTTAATTAATTTTAAATATTAATAAGTGAAATTTATAAGTTGAATAAATTTTATTTCGAATAATTGGATTTAATTGAATAATTAAATCGATAATTTAATATGTGAAAATACAGAAATAATTGAAAATTGGGTTAAATATGATTGAAAATGATTTGTAAAATTTTATTATGTCATATTGAAGTTAGAACGATATTTAGAACTTTTAAAATCGAATTAAGAGTTTAATTGTGAAAACTGAATATTTTAATATTTAATCGACTAGTGAAATTAGCCAATTTTTGAACAGTCTCAGAATTGGACGAAACTAGTTCCATTGGATCCGTAATAGTTTGTTATTACCGGATTTAAATTTTCGTAGTAATCGGAGTTATCGTTTGACCGTGGCAGCTCGAAACGCATCGAAATTGTTTTAATATTAATTTGGCGAGTTAAAATAGCCATTTTTCAAAAAGTCACGGATTTCAACGAAACTAGTTTCATCAGATCCGTAATGTGATATTATTGTATGGTTTCAAATTTCATGTCAATCGGATTTACCGTTTGTCCGGTGCAAGCTAAAACGCCTAGAAAATCGTTTAATCTGTTTAATTTTAAATTGAACGTTTATTGCCATAACTCGCACAGATGACCGAATTAGCTCCTGAAACACGTTCTATTGTGTTCGGAACGTAGGGTAAACCATAGAAACGCCAACCGGCACGCTTCGTTTGGAGTTCGGAAAATCCGCGATGAATAGTGTCGCGCGAATTTCCTATATAAGGACAGATAGATTTCATTTTTGCAAAGATATCAAACCCTAACCCTAAAAATGTCCAGCCTCCACTTTCCTATTCTAAGGCCAGAAATTAATATCCTTCTCCCCTCAATCACTCTCAATCTATAAGGAGTTACGTGAAGTGTTCAACACGAAAGTCGAAGAGCTCGACGAGAGCTTTCGATCCATACGGTGATGATCGTGTTTGGAGCATCAGAGCGGGAGATACAGGGGGCCGACAGCTGCTAGTTGCGCACAAAATTCGAGGTGCTGTGGGTGGCCGAGTTCATCAGGGTTATGGCCATGAGAAGCTCTTGTCGTGAGCTTTCCAATGGAGTAACCTGATCGAATTATAATCAAGCGTGGTGATTGAAAAATCGAACCCTAATATGGAGTTAGTGGGTTTGTGTGCGTGTAGGTTGTCTGTAGATGGAGATGCGCATGAAGTTGGGGAAGAAAGTAGGTGCGGCCCTGATCTCATATGGCTGGAATCAACGGCCACGATCTGTTGCAGGTTAAAATTATAAAGAAAATGTGTAAATTGGTAAATATAAAGTTGTGTAAACTTCAAAAATTCGTATCTTTTTCATACAAGGTCGAAAACGCGAGAAACTAGTTGCGTTGGAATCGTATAGACGAGCACTACGCTATGGAATTGGATTGGAGTCGTTTGGAGCTAGTGAGAATTTCGGGTAAAATTAAACGTCCGTTTAATTTTATTCGAAATAAAGGCTGAAACGAAATTGAAAGAAAGGTGAGAACTTCTCACTCAATCGAATCGGTTTCCATTTTTTTTTAAATAGTTATATTTAAAATTGCTTGAATGTATGTGAATGATGATTGCAGTTATTGATTGCTGTTTGATTGTGATATTAGATATAATTGGATATATCTATATATAACAATATATATATATATATTGGCATATGTATATATTGGAATTGATTTCCCGCATTGTATAGCGGATGAGACCCTATTGCGCCGTCTATTAAGCGGATAATATTTTATGAATCCCATATACCGCGATAATTCCGTACTGGAGCGGAATTGGTATTGTGCTAACGTCTTTGGATGCAGGGAAACAGGTTGGAGGGATCCAACTGGATTCCTCAACTGTATTGATTTACTTACAGATATTGTGATTATTTGTTGATTATCATATCGATATATGATATTTGGATGTCGTGATTGACTATTTGGTGTTGTTGCATCATCAGATCCATTTCTGAAATTTTAAAATAATGATTTTGGTTTTTAAAAGAATTTTTAAAGTGATCTTCAAAAGATACTTTTTATTAAATTTTGAATTGTTAAAATAAATGAACGTTAAAATTTTATTTTCATAAAAGTTATGATTTCTGAAAAATAATGCTTAAGTATGATTTTGAAATATATAAGCTTTAAATAACGATTTTTAAGTTATTAAAAGAATAAATTGGTATAAATTGGGATTTTTGAATTATTAAAAATGATGTATATAAAAGACTTATAAAATTGATATTTTATAAATTAAAAATATTGGAATATTAAAACGAGTTTTTATAAGTGTTAAAAATGAAATAAAAATGGATTTCATAAGTGAACGGGATTATAGATTTATAAATCGAAGCTTATAAATAGAAAAGGAATTTATAAACATTGTTTATAAATTCGAAATCAATTGAATTTGATAAATTGAATATAGAAGTTTATGAAAGGTAATTTATTCGCGATTTTGGATAGCGGATAAATTCTTGAAAATAAAACGTGTTGTAAATATTGAAATTGGGTTAGTGAAGTATATTCACGATTTTGGACAGTGAATATATTATTGAATAAAATGGTTATGTTTTGGGAAAGTGATATTATAAAATGAAGTTAATTGTTTTAAAGATGTTTTAAAATGTGTTGAATATCGAAATCATAGATTTCAACATTTATTGTTGAAATAGACGTTTTCGAGAAATAAAAGGAAATGGTGGACTATAACACTATTGTTATAGTAAATGATTTCCGAAAGGAAATATTTTGTATAGTATTGGGATTTATATATCTATTTAAACTTTGAATCCCTATGCTAGTGATTTTGGATCGTCGTAACGATGTTTTACACAACATTCGTTTTTGACCCAAATAAATGTGTTAAGAGAATGATTTCCTTAAAGAATGGAATATATACTTAACTATGGTTTAAGTATATCGAATATTTTCAAATGTTGAAAATAAATGGGTTTGTGAGATACTTATTATTAGAATAAGTATGGAAATGTTTTTCCAATATGAAATGAAACGTTTTTGAGAATTTATCTTTTTAAAAGATAAATTGAAAATGAATATTAGAAGTCGATTTGAAATCGTATATTCATAAATATTTTGGAATGTAAATTCACTATGGAATTTATAAAGGAAAAGGGGAATTTGTTTAAAAATAAATGTTGATTTATTTTTAAAGTATGGGAATAAATTTACGGATTTGGAACGTAAATATAAAGTAAATCGGTAAGGATTTATTTAATTGGTTTAAATGAACCATTTTGAAATGAAAGTATTTCCGAGTAAGGAAATGATTGAAATTTGTTTTCAAAAGTGATAAAGGATTGAAAAGTGATTTGAAAATTTGTTTTCAAATGGTTAAAGTATGGAAATTATATATCTAGTAAAGATATTTTGGAAAGTAAATAATTTGGGAAATTATTTGGAATCTGATGATGTTGCGCATCTCTATTGATAGTTAAATATCCGACTATCAATATTTACCTTTAAATAGGTATTTGTTGTGAATTGCTTGAATTGGATGCCACACTTATTTTTAAATAAGCGCTCACTATTCGGGTTAGCCGGGAAAGGACTTTTGGGTCGTATAACCCATTCCGAATATGTGATACGTCGTTATGGATTGCATTTGAAGACCGGTGTTGAAGACCGGGTATTTGTGAAAACGATAGAATGACCTATCGATTGTTTCCGCACCGTTAGCTATGGTATGGAGATTTCCTTTGTGATGGGAAATTCGATCGGGTTTGTGAATACCCGGATTGCAAGGACTTCTTTGGAAGTGCCTTCGGTTACGTTCGATCCCGGAACGTACTTGTATGGATGTGTGTCTTACATTACAATTTGAGATGTAAAGCTGGTTTCTATCAAATATATTTCTGTCGGTGGCGGAGAATTTATTCTCTTAGCTTAACACCCTTCTCTGAAACGTACGAGCTCAGAGGTTATGTAGTTGATGGTTACTAGTGATACATTCCCAAGTTGGTAATGTGGCATATAAGTGCTATTGAGCATTTGTGAATTAAAGCACAGCTTTTATATAAAGCCTTGCTTTGTGAACGAGACTTCGTCAAGCCTCACAGACCGGTTGTGGTCGAAACAGGAATCGTGGCAGCAAGGTTATTTGGGGGTCGCTCCTCCATAGGGTATGTCATTTCCTATCTGGATTATAAGTGGTATCATGGTAGGGAACCCAGATACTTACTTTGTGGACACACTATATTTATTACTGTGTGATGTTGGTTATCGAGCGCTCGGTTTAAGGTCCCAAAGGACCGGGGGATGACATACTCGTGTCAGTTGTTACCCAGTTAGGGGTAACCCGACCTTGTGTAGCAGAGATCTAACCGTAACGTTAGATCCGGGAACGTTTCTCCAGATGAGTTCTATTTTACTTGGGAAGTTCCTTTACCCGACCATTTGTTGGAAATCCAAAACAAAACAATACGTGCCGTGTACGGTTTTAGTTGTAGAACCTGCCATTTAATATGGTAGCTATAGTAGGCATACCGTCGTGGTACGTATGCTGGCTAAGATTTATATTTTACTTTCGAAATGTTTCTATACTATGCACTAGTAATAATATCAAATGTTTCTTTTTAATGCGTATCAAGCATCTTTGACTATCATAAGGAGAAATCTCCTCCAATTCTGCGTTTGCATTGTGTGTGTGGCGGGGGACCTTATGGTAGTTTCATTTTCAAAACACATTGCGAATTGACTTTGAAAATTTCTCCTATTCTTGGTTTTAAAGATAAATAACTGTTTTAAGTTCTCACACCAGTCACATGACTGACTCGGAGTTTATTGTTTCCTTCCTAAACTCTGGGTGCCCACCAATTTCCACATGGGCAGTCTAGAGTTTGGTTATCAGGTTATTCTGGATTTTGGAGCGCTATGGAGCTCAGGAGACGAGCTGCATATCGAGACGTACCACTTGTATATGATATTATATTATGTATTATTTCGCTGTGTATTCTGTATGAGGACAAGTTTATATAACTGTCCATCGATGTATTGACTCTATTGTCTATTGTTGTTGTAAACTATGATAATGATGTAATATATAAAATGTATAGTTCTTTGTTTTAATGATATTCATTTATTTATTATATGTTGTTCCGCTGCGATTGTGAGATTCTGATATTGTTCTGTTGTTCTGTCTGTTCTGTTCTATCTTTCTCTTTCCTCTTCTATCTTTTTCTTCTTCTTAAACCATAACGGTTCGGTTTTCGGCATTCGATTGCTCGGCAGTTGATATAGTGTATGTATTGATGTCGATTTTCGAGCGACGAAAAACCGCAAACGTTACAGTATACTTTTGATTAAAATTTGATGTTGTAATTAATTACAAACTATATATATGTAATTAAATAATATATACTAGTTTAATAAAATATAAAAAATTATTATTTTTTTATTTGGACTAACTAGATGTATATTTGATAAAAAATATTTTTATTTTATTTTAAATATATACATTCACGCATACATGCATACAACCAAATAACTTTGTGACAACATTACTTGCATATCAGAATCATCACCTAACTAAAAATATATATAATATATACATATATAATAAAACATTATAATTGAAAATTAATAGTTGTATTTTTATTAGAAAAATACTTGATCCTAATGCCTTGAAGTACACCTTGGAAAGATGATTTCTACCCCTTGAAACTGTTTTCGATTCAACAGATAACTAGTCTTTGAACCTTTGACCACCGGGTATCGGATATCGATTGAACTAAACTAATTTGAACTTAATGAGATGAAGAGAGACTAGTAAGGATTTCGGCTAGCATGAATAGAGGAGGAGGCACCAAAAAATATCTCAATCTAATTAGGTTAGAGTTGCTTATATAGTGGATGGAAAAGGGAGAAGCGTGGATCTCATCTCACATTAGTTCTCCTTTAATTCGAGCCATCCAAAATCAAGTCCTTTTAACCTAATTTGAGCCATCTAAACCTATGTTTTCTACCAAAATATCAAACCATGTGATGGGCCTTAAACCCATTTAAGCCCAAATTAAATATTATATAATTAAATCCAATTTAATCGCTTATCGATATCGTATATCGAGTGATATATTTATAATTATTATAAATATATCTAATAATATCTATCATCAAATCATAATCAAGTTTTAAAATTAATATTTCATATATATTATTTAATTTATTTAATTTATAAGAATGATAAATTAATTAATCGTTTGGCCAAAAGAGAATTCATCATTTCGGTTATGCAACTCATCGGGTGTAAATTCGAACAACGTAATATTGAACTATTCGAATATTAACGTTCACACATCACTTAGCATGTGGTGTAAGATTTTGGTCAAATATTTCTTACTTGGTTTTTATAAATCTAATTTTACTTTATTAAGTGTTATCTGGTTATGACTTTTATTTTATACCAATTCTCTTTGTCAAAACTATATCACTTTGAACTTATACGATTTGATAATGGTCAAAATTCCAATATTGTTCATATTCAACTCTATAGTCCAAAACACAAAGCTTTTGGTTCAATAATAAAAATTATTATTAACCGAAATGCTTTAGCTTAAGACTTTGACTTTGAGCTGACTTGAGTCGATCATAATACTAACCTCATATAACCAGGAGACAAATCCTCTCTTGAATAGTGCTTGCGACGACCGTCCAATACTACAGGCACCCAATATACCTGTGTAGTGCACTGTAGTGGTGTCTGGTCAACGTAGAATAACCATCAAGGGTTATAAGGTAAATAAAGTAAAACATCATAAAACCCGTCGTATATCTCACAGTGCATCGAATAAAATATAATAATAAACATCTCAGATAAAAATAGGCGAGACAATAAATAATAGAATGAATCACAGAATCAGAGTGAATAGATCCATACAGTATACAACATAGAAAATATAGTTATACATCGAATAATAACTCATAAATAACTATCTCTAAGTAATAAAGGCACTAGCAAGCTCCATATTGTCGTGCAATGGAATAACAAATAAGTAAATGTAGTAATATGAGAGTATAGCCTCCTGCTTGCCACCTATCCAGCTCCACGTGCTCATCAGACCTGACATCCCTAATCTACTCATTTAAGAGTATCCAGGGTAATAGAAATCAAAGCATAGAACACCGGGTCAGACAACAGTCTGGTGTGAGAGGTAGTAAATCACTTAATACTAATATACCACTAAAATAAGACAAATGTTGTCAAGGATCATACCTGACCTGTCCCTACATCCACAAAGTTATCACATATACAAAATACATGCTACTTTACATCATGGTCATCATGAGTGTACTATACATCAAGGTACTAAGGGGTGTCCAAATATATATGACAATAATATTGGCATCACATGACATCGCTAGGGTGATAAACAATCAAATAGATATCACATCCATCATCTACCCTCACATTCATTCACTCAGTGCATTGGATATAAAATCACATGTCAACCCATCACGATCAAAGGTTAGACTATCCATCATGATAGTCTGTATCCTGGTTTTTCGGCACTCCAATCCTTGCCACTCGGTTGGCTAGGAATTAAACTAACCATCATGTCATTCCGAGGTAAACAAATGTCATATTTAGAATAAGGAGCCTTCACGCTCCAGGAACCATCATGTCCCCAGTATACCCCCACCTCATGAGTACCCTACGAACCCTCAATTCTCAACTATCCCTTTACATACGTCATCTATGGTATAGTACATCCTAGAACTGATCTCACGACTTCCATCATGAAGTCACCATAGTTGGGACGATTCTCTACACTCATCGTCAATCGTAGAATACCATCATATGTTCTATAGCCTTTGTAACACCTGCCCTTCATTCCACAGAAAGACGCATCATCAATAATAAAGAAAGAGGTAGAAATAGAATAAATAGAAGAAAGAACTAAATAATATCAGAATATCACAACGGAAACAGAACAAAATATAATATGTCACATAACTATTACATAGTCATTACATATCAGAGTTACACAAATATAGCAACATCAACACATTAGAAAGTTAAAAAGATCTTCTAATCCATCACATTTTAAAACAATAGACAAAGATTTCAACTCTACACAGTGGAAATAGATAGATATAGCTACGTATGGAATCCTGATCTAAGCTATCCAAATTCGTCAAGCCAAAACCTGATCACTTGGCTACTCATAAAAATTTGAGTACCCAAGAGTTTAAGAAAAACAGAATACAACTCCGGATCATACATAGGCCTGGTGTGAGTAAACGGGTTAAAGTTTCTTAACTTTAAAATCATTTGAAAACAAAGCTATCACTTAAGACTTCCCACACATAAACATGGGTAAGTTTTTACTTACGCTAACCAAAACATTTGATAGGAAATCCAGTGATATCATAATATGGTCTAGGGTTTTCAAATAAACTAGAAAATAGCCGAAATTGTTACATTTATTAAATTCCTGCATACATAGGTATATAATCAAATCCGAGGGCACTTAATGGAGATTGGATTCCATACAATGGCAGGGCTACTGGGATATCGCCCGTCACAGTATGTGATCTAAATCACCGTACCGAGGATCCACGCTAAATCCCCTGCAACACAAGGCCGGAATCATCTCTTGTTGGACAGTCCCGAATAAGTCAGCTCTACAGTTGTAGCTTGGAACCGCCCACACAGTCGAATAAAAAGGGACTCTAGACAGGGGAAGACCTTATCCTACTTGAGCGCGACTCTCTTAGCCCTGCTGCACCTCCTCTGTTTTAGCCATTCCTGGTTGATGAGGCTTGAGGCCACGATTACCTTTATAGAAAACATCTATCTTAGAATGCTCATCGTCCTCCTGAAGATGTTCTAAAAGCATTCAATCCATAAGGCATTATCTCATTACACTCATTTTGGAATCACCCTCAGAGTTAACGACAATAACCCTTGCACTCTGAATCTCCATCTCGAACCTGAAAGCACTATCTCCATTATACTCATATTGGAATCACCCTCAGAGTTTCTAACAACAAATCGTTCTTACACTTTGAATCTTTAACTCGATCTTCACTTGAATTCACGACCTAACGTTTAAATTGGATCGATGTGGTTTTCGAATAATCAAATCTGATATTCGATCCCGGTCTCATCGAAATCCAGAAGTATCTTAAAGGCCAAGTTATTTAAAAGTTTAAATAATTTAATTCAATTCAATATTAGAATTCACACAGCATCATTCATAGATAAATATCACACATTTATCATAGATTTGTCCAATATCACATCACAGCATATCATAGAATATCATCCAATAGATATCAACTAATCTAGATATTCTACACAAATAATCATCCACAAGCAAGAATTAATAATCCATATCATAATTAATTTAATTTAAATAAATTACTTAAGAATTAATCACCAAATCCAGCTTAATCAATCATTAATTATTAATTAATTACAAACCATTCAATTAATTCATCACACCTTAATTACCTTATTAATCAATTAATGAATCTCTAATCACAGATTAATTATCCTTCAACTATTAATTAATAAACCTTAATTATTAATCAATATCTCAATACAAATTAATTAATCCATAATTACTTTTATAATCAATTATTTAATCATTAATTAACTAATTAATTATCTCTTAATTATTAATTAATAAACCTTAATTATTAATTAACAACTTAATTACAAATTAATTAATCCTTAATTACCAGTTAATCGATCCTTAATTAACAGTCAGCCAATCCTTAATTACCATTTGATTAATCCTTAATCACCATTTAATTAATCAATTAATTACCAGTTAACAAATTCTTAATTAATATTTAATTACAAATTAATTATCCTTTAATTATTAACTAATAAACCTAATTATTAATTAACAAAACTTAATTACAAATTAAGTACTTTTTAATTACTAGTTAATTAATCACAACTCACTTAATTAATCAATCTTAATTACGTAATTAATTAATTATTAATTACACTTAATTACTTAATTAATTAATCTCTAATCATTAATTAATAATGTTTAATTATCTAATTAATAATTCTTAATTACAAAATAGTTAACCTCTAATTAATTAACTTATAACCCTTAATTATTGATTCTTAATAAATTAGTTAAATCAATTAATTACTCTTAATAAATTCCTTAATTAATCCTTTATCATTATTAATTAAATTAATCAATTATACTCAATTTCCTTAATTAACTTAATTAATCTCAATACATTAATACCTTAATTATCTTAAGATAAAACATTATCTTATTAATGCCTTAATTACCATTAACATATTTAAACCATTTTATCTTTATAATTAACTTTACTTAATTAAATCATTAATTAAGTTTTTAAAATAAAATAATCATTTAACTTGATAAATTAAAGTTAACAAAACATAACTTCCTTTAAATGTTTAAAACATTACCATGTAATAGTTTTAAAACTAGTTTCAATTTAAATTAAAAACTTACTTTATAAAAACCTTTAAAATTTCATTTCTAATTTAAGTTTAAAATAACTTTAAATTTTACTTAACAAAATTTAAATTAAACAAATTTCAAAACTTCTTAACCAATTGTTAAAGAAAACAATTATTATATATAAAGTAATTTATATAAGAAGTTTAAACTAGATTTAATTTTAAATTTCAAAAACCTTGTTTTAAAAATCTTTTTTTAAAACTACTCCACTTTGCTTCGGGTCAAACCCGAAGAACCCTCAGGACTTACCGAAGTAAACCATCTTCTTCCTTTTTTTTACTTTGTTAAAAATTTTAAAGTTAAAAGCGTGGAACCCGAAGACTCTCTCAAACTACTCGAGTACAAACTCGAGGCACCTACCCAAATCACACGAGTACCCCTTCGAGCAAGTGCCTCAACCCAAAACTACAGACAAGAACAAGCCATCGTGCACGTGCACCGGTGTCAGAACCACCTCCGACCATCGACACACCCTCCGGCACACCACCTATCGTTGCTGCAACCCATCCCGACTACCAGATCACAAACACAAGCCCTCGATCGAAATCGAGGTTCACATTATAAACAGGAACTAAAATCATGCCTGAAAAACCTCTCATCCCAACGATTCCGACCACCAAAGGTTGAGAAAGCTCGTCCCAAGCATCGCCAGTCTTCCACGTCACCAATGCACAAGGCCTCATGCAACTCGAATCATCAGAGTTGCTGCTATGATCCGTTTTCCGACCTAGTCAAAAACTAGGATTAAAAACCAATTTGACCTACCGCCGACGCTATGGTGGTTTATTCACCCACTACCATTTTTGCCATGACCATCGAACTCCCAGCCACCTCCAGTCGAAGCCCCAACCAACAGAGATGCTCCGATCACCAAAAAACCCAAAAACCTAATTTCTAGTCATCTCCAAATTGCACACTCGATATCATGTTAAAGATTGTGATTTTTGTTTTAAAAATCCTAACTTTCAAAGTAGATTCAAGTTATGATCCTGAAACAGCAGATTACAATGATTGATTTTAACATGTTTTAAAGACCTCTACTGTATTTTCCAAATTCTAGCATAGTTTCAATCTTTAAATATTTCTAAATCCTAGATTATGTTTAAACTAAACTATCTTGTTTGAATCTCAAAGTCTAATAGAGATCAGGTGCAAAGATTTTGAATTTTGATCAAAACCATCGGCTTTGAACTAAGAACAGAGGTGTTTAAAATAAACAGATATGCACAGTTCATATATACACTGAGGCTTACTTTTATACATACATGCAAAGCAATTATCATCATAGAAATTCACATGCAGCAGATATTTATCTACCTAATTTTTAATTTAAATGTTTACTCACCTTTAAAAAAAACAGAGAGCTTAAAACTGGATTGAAAACTTTGAATTGTTTGAAAGCTTGATTTACTGGGACCTCGAATTGCTTAGATTTCTTTTGAAACTGAAATGCTTTGAAACTTGAAAGTTTGAAACTGGAATGCTTGATCTTAATTGGTAATTTGTTATAGGCTTTGGCTTCTGATTTGAAAAATGTTTGTAGGGTATTTGATTTTGGTTTGAGGAATTTGTTATAGACTTGAAATTTTGATTGCAGGCTTTTGAGTTTGAGTTTGATCTGAAATTTGCTTTACAGGTTTATGTTTTAGTTTTCTTGAAAATGGTTTTAAAGGTTCGGACTTATTGCTTTGAATTGAAAAGTAGGAAAATAATCGGAGAAAGAAGATGGAAGTTTATATAGTCTAAATTACGATTTATTAAAATTTAAAGAAAATGAAAATAAAAAAGATGACACTTGTACACTTTGTAACATTTGTCAATTTCAATCCCTCAATAAATTACACATGTACTTAACATGATTAAGAAACTAACGTTTTCATTATTTATTTTTTTATATTATTTTTAAAAGATTTAAAAGCTTTTGTATTTAATTTTCCTAATAAATAAGTGCTTTTATTAATTTATAAATGCTTTTCTTAATTTTATATAAATATAACTTTTAAAAGAAAATTAAATGAAAACCAATTAGATTTTAATAAAATCATATATAATATATTTAATCCATTTTTAAATGTTAATATAAAACTTTTGTATTTGTTTTACTATTTAATAAACACTATCTTAATTTATAAAAATAAATTCTTTTAAGGAAAACAAATCTTATTTTAAGTAAAAACTTTATTCATATATTTTTATATCCAAAATATTTTCAAGATATAAATACTTTTAAATTCCAAATTTAAATCCAAATTTTAAATCCAGATACAAATTCAATTAAAAACTTTTATTTATAATCAACTCAAATATATATATATATATATATATATATATATATATATTAATTTAAACAAATACACTACTAAATTTGAAAATATTAAATTCTAACTTTAAAGTTAACTTAAATAAATATATATACATATACATTTAAACAACACTTATTAAATTTGAAAATAATATGTCTATTTAAAATCAAATGTATAAAACAACCTAATTAAATTTGTAACTAATTGTTCTATTTTAAAATCTATTTATAACTATATTTAAAATCATCACATTATTTTGTTTGAAACAACAATTTTACAAATTTTAAATAATTTAATTAAGAGATTATCACATTTTAAATTCCTTGAAATTTTAGGATATCACATTCCTCTCCACTTAAAAGAACTTCGTCCCCAAAATTTAAAACAAAGATAATCTAAAAAATTTTATTTCATTTTAACCATTCAAGCATATCTGTAAGCCATACACTATCAACCCAACAATAATTCATCCAAACAAACAGTTTATTTAAACAAACAATTCATTCAAACAAATAGGCACTAGTTATCCGGACATAAATACGGATAAGCCGTCATAAACTACTTAGAGTTTTCCAAGACAAACTCTGAAATTCTACCTCCACAAAACCTTAACTAGCTATACCATTATGATCCAGAGCTTCCTCTCACTCCGATCTATAAGTCTGAACCAAATATCAGACCACACTTAAAACCAGCTCAATTATAAAATCCTTCTGGACTGCAGATCCTAACAAAGATGGATCGTTCACGTATTTCCTTAGATGAGATACGTGAAAAACATTGTGAATTCCAACCATCCAAACTGGCAATTCATTCCTATAGACCACGGTACCCATCCTCTCAAGCACTCAGAAAGGAACAATATACCTTGGAGCAAGTTTTCCCGTCTTTCCAAATCTGATAACTCCTTTAGTCGGGGAAACTTTGACAAAGGCTAAATCTCCAATCTCAAAATCCAATTGTCTTTGTCTCTTGTCCGAATCTCTTCTGGCGCTCCTGCACTGCTCTAAAACTCTTCCAGATATGCTCTACCTTTACATATGCCTCACGGATCAAATCTGGACCAAGAACAAGACGATCTCGCGACTCTAACAGAATGGGAATCCACAAGGTCTTCCAAACAAAGCTTCACAGGGTGTCGTCTAGACACTTGACTGATAACTATTATTGACACCAGAATTCCACTAAATACAGATGGTCCACCCAAGATTCATCAAAATCCAAACACAAGCCCTCAACTCACCCTCAAGAATTCTATACAGCCTTTCAGTCTGTCCTGGAATGATAGGTTGCACTCTAACTCAGTCTCGAACCCAAAGCTGATAGCAAAGCCTTCCAAAATTTGCTGGTGAAGATAGGATCGCGATAGCTAACAATGCTGAATGAAACACCATGCAGTCGGACAAGCTCTTTAAGAAAATCTCAGTCAAAGATGCTGTAGTACGAGTTGCCTTAACTGGAATAAAATGGTCGTTCTTGGTCAATCAGTCCATAATCACCCATACTCTTCATTTCCCACTTCCACTTTAGAACTTCCAAGGGCTGTAACAAACCTGCGATCTTTTGCTGATCACCTACACCTGCTGACAGATTGTACATCCCTTGACGAAAGCAGCTACATGCTTCTTCATTCCTTTCTACCAGAAGACTCTCTCACAACCTTATACATCTCGGAAAACCCTCTGTGAACACTCAACCTGGAGCGATGACTCTTAGATAAAACTTCTTCCTTCAAATCCTTGAAATTCGAAACACAAATCCTTTCGATGATCCCCAATGTTCCTTGGCCATTAATCTCAAAATTGGAACTCTGACCATCCTTGACTCTATCCATCCATAACGGGGACACTGGTCAGCCTTGCCTTCAAATCCAAGAAAGCCTCTTCACACTAGAGGTCCGCTTAAACTTTGCTCCTTTTCGAGTCACTTGGTCAAGTGCGAAGAAATCTTAGAAATATCCTTGATAAACTACCTGTAGAACCCTGCCAAATCCAGAAAATTGCGGTTGCTTCACTCCTAAATAGTAGCTATCCAGGCTGGATCTACAGACATAACTTCTAAAAACAATACACCCCAAAAATCTGACTTTCGATTTCCAACAATGGCATATCGAAAACTTAACCCTCAGGACATGCCTCCTCAAAGTCCCTAACACTATTCCCAAATACCGCTTGCGATCCTCTTCAGACTTGGAGTAGACAAGAATATCATTGATGAACACAAGAACAAACCTATACCACACATCCTGAAAAACTTGGTTCATCAAAGCCGCAAAGAATCTCAAAGACCCATCCAACTTGGCTACAAAGACAATGGCAGAACCCTAACTGGAAAAACTTCGCCGGATCAAAATCTTCCTCTAAGAAATCTTGGGTCTGCTTCACCAACTCTTCTCTCTCCTTGGTGCCATCCTTCCACTAAGTTGAACAACATTCACTACTCCTGGATCGAAGACGATCCAAAACTCTATCTCCCGATGAGGACAAACCTTTTACTTCCTCGAAAACATTCGAAAAATCATTGACCACTTCGATGGACTCTACGCCTTCAGGAGATGCCTCAACTCCAAGCAGAGGATGACTCAAATGAACTACAGAATCATCGTAAATCACTTTTACGATTCTTCCCAACTTAGTCTCCAAAGACACAGTCCTTGCTTCACACACCAAAACAACCTTATATTTTTCCAACCAATCCGTATCTAGAATAAGATCAAACCCTTTGAAATCCAATACAATGGGTCACCAGAAAACTATGAAGAGATAAGAAAGCCTTAATCTTCTACAGATCTTACCTAACTTGGTTACCCCGCCTACATGATTAGATACAAAGATAGGATGGTTAACCAAACAAAGAGAAAGATGAAACTCCTCTAGAACACATGTTGGAAATCTAAACAGTTACCCAATAAATTTAGATAGGTATGTAGTATAAAAATTACAATTGCGCGCTCTCCAGATAGACACTACTCAGAGCCTAGGTATTATCTCAACCTACGCTCTGATACCAAGTGTATTGACCCGCCCTTCATTCCATAGAAAGACGCATTATCAATAAAAACAAAAGAGGTAGAAATAGAATAGATAGAAGAAAGAACTAAACAATATCAGAATCTCATAGCGGAAACGGAACAAAATATAATATATCACATAACTATTACATAGTCATTACATATCAGAGTTATACAAATACAACAACATCAACACATTAGACTGTTATAAAGATCTGTCTAATCCATTACATTTCAAAACAACAGACAAAGACTTCAACTCTACATAGAGGAAACAGATAGATATAGCTACGTCTGGACTCCTGCTCCAAGCTATCCAAATTCGTCAAGCCAAAACCTGGTCACTTGGCTACTCATAAAAATTTGTATACCCAAAAGTTTAAGAAATACAGAATAAACTTCTGGTCAGACATGGGTCTGGTGTGAGTAAATGAGTTAAAGTTGCCTAACTTTAAAATCATTTGAAAACAAAGGTATCGCGTAAGACTTCCCACACATAAACATGGGTAAGTTTTTACTTTACGCTAACCAAAACATTTGATAGGAAATCCAGTGATATTATATTAGGGTCTAGGGTTTTCAAATAAACTAGAAAATAGCCGAAATTGTTACATTTATTAAATTCCAGCATAAATTGGTATACAATCAAATTCGAGGTCACTTATTAGAGATTGGATTCCATACAATGGCAGGATACTGGGGTACTGTCCGTCATAGTACGTGGTCTAGATCACCGGGCCGACGATCCACCCTAAATCTTCTACAACACAAGGCCAGAACCATCCCTTACTGGATAGTCCTGAATAAGTCAACCCCACGATTGTAGCAAGGAACCACCCACACAGCCGAATAACAAGGGACTCTAGACAGGGGAAGACCTTATCCTACTTGTGTGCGACTCACTTAGCCTTGCTACACCTCCCCTGTTTAAGCCATTCCCGGTTGATGAGGCTTAAGGCCATGATTACCTTTATAGAACACATCTATCTTAGAATGCTCATCGTCCTCCTGATGATGCTCTAAAAACATTCAATCCATACAAGTTCGTTTCGAGTTCGAACAAAACCGAAGGCATTATCTCGTTACACTCATTTTGGAATCACCCTCAGAGTTAACGACAATAACCCTTGCACTCTGAATCTCCATCTCAAACCTGAAAGCACTATCTCCATTATACTCGTATTGGAATCACCCTCAGAGTTTCTAACGACAAATAGTTCTTACACTTTGAGTCTTTAACTTGATCTTCACTTGAATTCATGACCTAACGTTTAACTTGGATCGATGTGGTTTTCGGATAATTAAATCTGATATCCGATCCCGATCTCATCGAAATCCAAATGTATCTTAAAGGCCAAGTTGTTTAAAAGTTCAAACAATTCAATTCAATTCAATTCAATACTTGAATTCACACAACATCATTCATAGATAAATATCACACATTTATCACAGATATGTCCAATATCACATCACAGCATATCACTGAATATCATCCAATAGATATCAATTAATCTAGTATGCTACACAAACAATCATCCACAAGCAAGACTTATTAATCCATATCATAATTAATTTAATTTAAATTAAAATAATTACTTAAGGATTAATCACCAAATCCTGCTTAATCAATCATTAATTAATTAAATACAAACCATTTAATTAATTAATCCACCTTAATTACCTTATTAATGAATTAATTAATCTCTAACCATAGATTAATTATCGTTTAACTATTAATTAATAAACCTTAATTATTAATCAATATCTCTCAATACAAATTAATTAATCCATAATTACCTTTATAATCAATTAATTAATCGTTAATTAACTAATTAATTATCTCTTAATTATTAATTAATAAACCTTAATTATTAATTAACAACTTAATTACAAATTAATGAATCCTTAATTACCACTTAATCGATCCTTAATTAACAGTCAACCAATCCTTAATTACCATTTAATTAATCCTTAATCACCATTTGATTAATCAATTAATTACCAGTTAACAAATTCTTAATTAATCTTTAACTACAGATTAATTATCCTTTAATTATTAATTAGTAAACCTAATTATTAATTAATAAAACTTAATTACAAATTAAGTACTTTTTAATCACTAGTTAATTAATCTCTAATTACTTAATCAATCAACCTTAATTACTTAATTAATTAATTCTTAATTACACTTAATTACTTAGTTAATTAATCTCTAATCATTAATTAATAATCTTTAATTATCTAATTAATAATTATTAATTACAAAATAATTAACCTCTAATTAATTAACGTATAACCCTTAATTATTAATTCTTAATAAATTAATTAGATCAATTAATTACTCTTAATAAATTCCTTAATTAATCCTTTATCATTATTAATTAAATTAATTAATTATACTTAATTTCCTTAATTAATTTAATTAATCTCAAGACATTAAAACCTTAATTATTTTAAGATAAAACATTATCTTATTAATGCCTTAATTACCATTAACATATTTAAACTATTTTATCTTTATAATTAACTTTACTTAATTAAATCATTAATTAAGTTTTTAAAATAAAATAATCATTTAACTTGATAAATTAAAGTTAACAAAACATAACTTCCTTTAAATGTTTAAAACATTACCATGTAATAGTTTTAAAACTAGTTTCAATTTAAGTTAAAAACTTACTTTATAAAAACATTTAAAATTTCATTTCTAATTTAAGTTTAAAATAACTTTAAATTTTAATTAACAAAATTTAAATTAAACAAATTTCAAAACTTCTTAATGTTGATACACGAAGATTTTGATCAATGACAATGAGCTTCAACAAATAGGAAGAGAATGCAAAAGCTAGAAGAAGATAGATGAAGACCAAAGTATAAACATTAGTATGATTTTTCTATGTGTCTTAGTCTAAATTATTTGTTAAAATCTATCCTCAAGAGATTTGCACGAACATTAGAACACATTCATAAAAACTTCATTCACATGTTCACTGTGCATACTTTTATACTTCAGTTGACTGAAAAGACATAGCTAGTCGACTGAAACTGTACAAATATACAAAACTGCACAGTTTCAGTCGACAGAATTACCTGTGCAGTCGACTGAAATTATTCCTGAAATTTTTTCCTTCATATTTTCAGTCGACTGAATCTCCTGCTCAGTCGACTGAATTTAAACCTGCGAATTTTCTCTGAAAAGACACCTTCTTCTTCCCAAGAGTTGCAACCATTCATCAATGGAAATGGAAGCATCTCTTGTTTGCAACCTTTGACAACTTATGCACCTCTTCTACAAGTATATATACATGATTCTAACATCATTTAATTCATCGAATTCTCTTGCTTTAATCTTACTATTCTCTTGTTCATATTCTCTAGATATTCTCAAAGCAATCACCAATCAATTGCTTGAATCACTGTTTTTGTTTATAACATTCTTTTGATTTACAGCAATTCACATTTCCTAAATCTTCACAAACACATTGCATATTCTCGAAGATAAGATTATAGGAATATTTGTACTACATTAGACTCATTAGTGTTGACAAGAACACAACAAGTCGAATATTGTATTTTAGTAATTGAGTTGAAGTCCTCTTTGGTAGTTGAGGCAAGAAATCCCGTTCGGTTGTTCGGGTAAGTTGTAAACCTATTCCTCCGGGTGAAGTGAGGGTGTTAGTTAGTGAAATTCCTAAGTGAAGCTTAGGGACTGGACGTAGGACGAGAGGTCCGAACCAGTATAAAATTTTGGTGTCTCCTTGCATTTACCTACTTTATATACCTAGACTATTTCATTATTCCATATTACACGATCCTACCGCATAGCCCACTCTTTCAATTGGTATCAGAGCAAGGCTGTCCTATAACCATAACACCGTTATTAGACATATTGATAATATGGAAAATAACGCAAGCACAAGCACAACATCTGCCTATAGTTCTACATTTGCGGAAGGACAATCCACCCAAAGGCCTCCTCTATTAAATGGACTAAACTATAACTATTGGGCTACAAGGATGAGAATTTATATGCAAGCAACAAGTTTCGAAGCCTGGAATGCTACTCAAGCAGAGTTCGTTGTACCCACGACTGATTATCCTACATGGACACAAAATCAAAAGAATGAAGCAAGTGCAAATGCTAAAGCTATGAATATGTTATTTTGCACCCTGGATAGAAATGAATTCAACCGTGTTAGCATATGTACTACTGCATATCAAATATAGGAAACACTTAAAGTCATACACGAAGGCACAAACAAGGTTAAACAAACAAAGATATCCATGTTGAAGAATCAATTCCAAAACTTTAGAATGTGACAAAATGAATCCATCAATGACATGTACTCAAGATTTCAAGACATTCATCATGCTCTAATCGGACTAGGAGAAAGATACACGGACTTTGACATTGCGTCTAAAGTTCTAAATTCACTCACTGATGAATGGGAGAGAAAAGTACTAGCAATCGAGGAAGCAAATGATTTATCTACAATGAAACCAGAAGAATTGATTGGAAATCTTATGTCGTATGAAGTAAATATGCAAGCTAAAAAGGATCAAGCTCAAGAAAGAAAGAATATTGCTTTTCATGCGGAAAAGGAAGAATCGGAGTCTGAAGATGAGGATCTAGCATATATAGCCAAAAATTTCAAGAAATTCCTAAAGTATAGAAAAGGAAACAAAAATGGATTCAAAAAGAATTTTTTGAACAAACCATCATCCTCAAATATAGAATGCTTCAATTGTCATAAGAAAGGCATATGCAAAAAGATTGTTAAGAACAAATAAAGGAAAATCAGAAAAACTTCAACAACAAAAACAAGAAGGATAAATTCAAAAAGAAGGCATTTTCTGTAACATGGGACGATTCAGATTCATCATCATCCGAAAGTGATAGTGATAGCGACAATGAACAAGAAAATGTACGCTTCATGGCTCAAGAATCTGAGGTAAATAATTTAACTTTCGACGATTTAATTGAGGTAAATAATTTAACTTTCGACGATTTAATTGAAGTAAACACTGAACTTTTAAGCACAATAAAAATTCTTAAAAAGAAAATTAAGGAAATTCGTGAAAATCAAAACAAAGCTGAGTTTAAGAGAGATATGTTAAATGATGAAAAGAAAATTCTTGAAGAAGAACTTGAAAAAGTTCAAGAATCTTATTCAAATTCGGAAACTCAATTATCACTTTTAAGTCAAGAAATTGAAACTCAAAAATTAAAGAATGATATAATTATTTCTGAAAATCATGATTTAAAAACTAAAATTAAACAAGTTGAGTTAGAAAATAATAGTCTTCAAACTAGATTAGAGAACATCACTAAAAATGTTTCTAACTTTAACAAAGGAAGAGAAAATTTATCTAAGATTTTAGAAAATTCTCGATCCTCTTCAAATAAACATGGATTAGGATATAATAAGGAGTCAAAAATTCCTAAAAAGAAAAATACAAAATTTAAAAGGAATATGGATTCAAAACAACAAAAATTAATTAAGAAACCTATTAAAACAAAAGTACAAAACAAGGTAGTTACAATTTGGGTACCAAAAACTAACAATGTATTAATAAGAAATAAATATATTAAAACATTTATGGATAATGTTCATCATAACAAAAACTATATTTATAAAAAGGACACTAAACCAAATTGGGTTTGGTTTCCTAAAACTCTAACTTCTTAGGACCCTATTAAAAAGTGGGTACCAATAATTTCATATCTATTTTTCAGGTCCCACTAAAATGGAAGAAATGGATATTAGACAGTGGTTGTTCAAAACACATGACCGGAGACAAAGATATGCTTACAAACATCACATACTTTGATGGTGGCTCGGTTACCTTCGGAGACAATTCAAAAGGCTATACCATTGGCAAAGGAGATGTGAACAATTACGGTACATCAAAATTACCTTTTATAACAAATGTTTCATTAGTTGAAAAATTAAAACATAATTTACTTAGCATAAGTCAATTATGTGACAAAGGTTTTAAAATAACTTTCTCGAATAATAAATGTAGTATTTTTTATCAGGACCAAAATCTTATATTTGAAGGAAAAAGAGATAGAAATATTTATGTTCTAAATATGAATATTAATCATAATTCAAGTATGTGTTTACTTGCCAAAGATAATGATCCTTGGTTATGACACAAAAGATTTTGTCACATAAATTTTAAAACTATTAGAAAACTTTCTAAAAACGAATTAGTAAGAGGATTACCAAAAATAAATTTTAAAATAAATAATTTTTGCGATGATTGTCAAAAAGGGAAATAAACGAAATCATCTTTTAAATCTAAGAAAAATATTTCAACTTTACAACCATTAGAATTACTACATATGGATTTATTCGGACCAACACAAGTTCAATCCATTAATCATGGTCGATACGTATTTGTAATTGTTGATGATTTTTCAAGATATACATGGACTATTTTTATGAAAAATAAAAGTGACACTTTTGAGCATTTTAAAACATTTGTCAAAAGAATCCAAAACATTAAAAACTTGAAAATTAAAAATATTCGAAGTGATCATGGAGGCGAATTCGAAAATGAAGATTTTGAAACATTTTGTAAAAAGAAAGGAATTAATCATAATTTCTCTTTTCCTACAACTCCTCAACAAAATGGAGTTGTAGAAAGAAAGAATAGAACATTACAAGAATGCGCAAGAACATTGTTAAATGGGTGTTCTCTACCAAAACATTTTTGGGCAGAAGCAGTTGCTACTGCATGTTATGTATTAAATAGAATTTCAATTAGACCTTTAACTAAAAATACTTCTTATGAACTATTCAATAATAAAAAACCAAATATATATTATTTTAAAATATTTGGATCAAAATGTTTTATTTTAAATACAAAAGATCAACTAGGAAAATTCGATTCAAAAGCTGATGAAGGAATTTTCGTAGGATATTCTAAACGAAGTAAAGCATATCGAGTATTTAATAAACGAACAAACTTAATTGAAGAAAATTTACATATATCTTTTGATGAAAACTTTAATAAAAATTTAAATATAAAAGATGATGAAGAATTAATAAATATAGAAGAAATAAACCCTGAAAATAATAATGAACTAAGATCTCCTCCTAGAATATTACGAGATCATCCAACTCAAAATGTAATAGGAGAAATAAATTCTCAAGTTAGAACAAGAAATCAACTAAATCAAATGGGTCATGTGGCTTTCATTTCATCTATAGAACCTAAAAATCCAAAAGAAGAATCAACAGATGATTATTAGATTATCGTAATGCAAGAAGAATTAAACAATTTGAACGTAACAATGTTTGGGAATTAGTTCCCCATCCTAATAATCAATCAGTAATTGGAATAAAATGGATTTACAAAAATAAAGTAGACGAACAAGATAATATAACAAGGAATAAAGAAAGACTAGTAGCACAAGGGTATAATCAAGAAGAAGATATTGATTTTGAAGAAACATTTGCTCCCGTTGCAAGATTGGAAGCAATATGTATACTATTAGCCTTTGCTTGTTTTCACAATTTTAAACTTTATCAAATGGATGTTAAAAGTGCATTTTTAAATGGTTTTATTAAAGAAAATGTATATGTAGAACAACCTCCGTTATTTTTATATGAAAAATATCCGGATCATGTATTTAAATTAAAGAAAGCACTATATGGTCTTAAACAAGCTCCTCGTGCTTGGTATGAAAGACTTAAAAGTTATTTATTAAACTCAGGATTTAAAATTGGAAAAGTAGATCAAACACTTTTTATTAAAAATACTGCCAAAGATATTTTAATAATTTAAATATATGTAGATGATATTATTTTTGGTTCAACAAATGAAAATTTGTGTAAAGAATTTTCAGATATAATGACTAATGAGTTCGAAATGTCTCATATGGGAGAACTATCATATTTTCTCGGACTTCAAATCAAACAATTAACAAATGGAATTTTTATAAACCAAGAAAAATATTGTGATAATTTAATAAAACGATTTGGTATGGAAAACACTTCTGCTAAACCTACTCCTATGAGTACCACTACACATCTCGATCGAGATGAAAATGGCAAAAGTGTAGATCAAAAATTGTTTAGAAGTATGATAGGTTCTTTACTCTATTTAACTGCTAGTAGACCTGGCATAATGATGAGTGTTTGTTTATGTGCACGTTTTCAATCCGATCCTAAAGAATCACACTTAAGAGGAGTAAAACGAATAATGCGATATCTTAACCAAACTAAAGATTTCGGTCTTTTCTATCCAAAGGAATGTTCGTTTGAGTTAGTGTCATTCAGTGATGCTGATTTTGGTGGATCCCGAACGGATAGAAAAAGTACAAGTGGTACTTGCCATTTCATTGGAAAATCACTTGTGTCTTGGTTTAGTAAGAAACAAAATTGTGTCTCACTTTCCACATGCGAAGCAGAGTATATATCAGCTGCTTTAGCTTGCACACAAGTTATATATATGCAACAAACACTTAAAGATTTCAATATAAATTTAACAAATTCTACAATATATTGTGATAATACAAGTACCATAAACTTATCTAAAAATCCTGTTAATCACTCTCGTACAAAACATATAGATATTCGACACCATTTTTTACGAGACAATATCGAAAAAGGAATAATTAATTTAGAACATATTTCTACCGAAAATCAAATTGCTGATATATTTACTAAACCTCTATTAGAAAACACCTTTATAAAACTTCGACGAGAATTAGGTATAATATCCTTTAAAGATATCAATTAAATATAATTTTAAAATATTCAATCATTTCAGTCGACTAAAAAAATCTGTTCAGTCGACTGAATGAAAATATCCAATATTTTTCAGAAATGTTATATGTTACATTATGTAATTTTTAAAACCACACGTTTTAAAACTGAATTATTAATATGAACCATACTTTTCTCCCAACCACTAAATCATTATGCAGTTACAAATTTTAAAATAAATTATAACCATTAGTTATTTAGTAAAGCTCGACTATAAATAAACTCAAATTTTTTTATTGTTTTTCACACTCAATCTTACAATTAAAAGCTTAATCAAATTTCAATACAAAATTCCGTCAAACAACTCCTTCACTCCAATCAATATCACCTCGTCAGTTGATAACACTCCAACATCGTCAAAACTTCCCACACCAACACCAGCACATGAGCCGGTTTACAAATGGGAAAATTATCGTACAGGTTTCACACCAGAATCTAAAAAGGCAAAACGAGGACTATTTATTTCCCCTAACACAAAAAGAAAGATTGATGAAATTCATCACTTTCAACAACAACAAATAGATCTTCAACGAGAGCTAGACTTCGACCAAAAAGTTACGGCAAGACGTTTGAGTTTCTAGAACAAATCGGTTTACGCTTCTGTGGATCAAAGAAGAACGAAGTGGCTGAACCCCTACCTCGCCCTGTTAGCTCACTTGATCCATCTTCATCTTATCGTACACCAGTCGATCCTATGAATCCTTGGGCGTCTCCTAAGACTCCACAATATAGTCCGAATTCATGGGATATAAATTACATGAAGAATGAAGGAAAGAAGACTCCAAGTCCATCCCTAAAGAAATAGTTGAATTTTGAAATATTTATATCAATATTTTTTTAACTATTCCTTTAAATAAATTGTTTAATTTCAAAAATTAACTGAAACAACAACATTGCATGTTTCAGTCGACTGGATTCCTATGCTTAGTCGACTGAAAATATGACAGAAAATAATATATGCAAAGTTCAGTCGACTGGAAACATCTGCACAGTCGACTGAAAATTCAACAGAAAATTTCAGCAACAGAATTCAGTCGACTGAATGTACTGCTCAGTCGACTGAATCTATCACAGAACACTTCGGCCTTTGATTCAGTCGACTGAACAGAACATTCAGTCGACTGAACGCTGCTTCCCAGGCAGAATTTCCCCTTTTAACCACCAAAATTTACTATACCTATTCACTTTTACCTCCTACAAACCTTCTTCCCCAAATCTATTCGAAACCCTAGCTCTCAAATTCCTCAAAATCAAATCAATTCTCACCAAAATGGCACCAAAAAGATCAAGAGCCTCGTCTTCTTCATCCTCCGAGCCAATTGATGCTCAAATAGCACAATGGCTTTATGATGGAACCGCTGTCACTCGATGGAACAAGATGAAGAATTCTCAAATTTTTGAGCATTCTTTCGTTGATTTTCAAAGCTTTCAAACCTACAACCTTCAAGCATTAACAGATCCGGCAGGTTTGACTCCACTTCTAGATTTGAAAAGAAATGATCATGCCATTAATCATGTAATGGTAAAATTATTTTATGCTAATCTTAATCTTGGACGCCAAACTCCAAGAAATCCAAACAATAGTGTTTGGAGTATGGTGTGTGGAAAGAAAGTTTGGTTCTCCTTGGATAGAATAGCACACATTTTAGAGTCCCCAAATGTTGGAAGAAAGCTCGAGGAGATAGAATTCAATCCACACCTTCGTGACAACATCAACCATCGATTTATGGAGGATAAAATCAACTTTAGGGATTTTAAGTCCACCTCCCTTCGACCTATGGCGAGAGTTCTCCATAAAGCCCTAATGAGAACAATTACACCTCGTACGGGATCGTACGAAATTGTCTACCAAAATAACTATCGAGCACTATATGCTATTTTTTGGCAATATACAAGTTAATTGGGTACAGTTTATTCTTGATGAGTTTCTCACTTTCAACAATGGCAAAATGCGCACTATTTACTTTGGAGAGTACATCATGCGACTTCTCCTAAATGTCGATACGCCATTACCTGAATCAGAGAATACAATAGTCCATCAGATTAACCATCGGACCATAAGCCTAATGCAACTCCCATCTCGACCTCCTCGCATAATATCACTTGCCGAATGGGAAGCAAGGCATCAAGAACAATAACAACAACAACAACCTCCTCAACCTCGCCACGAAGAACATCTCGAGCAAGATGATGAAATTCGTCTTGTTGACCCAAGCTTCACTACCAACCAATCCTTGGGGATATTGTCATGAAATTAACAAATTCTTGACACTCGTCTTAAAAAGGTAGATCATAAGCTTGATAAAATCAAAGGATTCTTCAACAAGCTTTGGGATGCAATCTCATGCTCAAGCACCACTACTGCTTCAACATCTCGCGGCAAATGTTCGGCACCCACGTTTACATGGACGACATCTGAAGAGCATACAAGTAGCAGCGCAAGCGAAGCTAGTTGTGGCCAAGGAGGAAGAGCACCTAGACCACCAATAGGAGGACCCGTCATATGTGAACCAACTAGAAGGGAAGGTTCATATGACTGGGATAAGGATGAGTGATTTTGTTGTTTTGATGTCTATTTTTAAAACTTTCTACTGCTTGTATAAATAGCCATTTTATACTTGTCTGTCATAACATTTTCATTTCTATTAATTCATGCTCTATGATTTAGTGATTGTTTTGATATATTATTACTGATGTTAGTTCTTCCTTTTTGTCGATGACAAAGGGGGAGAAAATCTATGGTACTAACTTTGTTTTGTAGAAAAGATAGTGCATACATTCAGGGGTAGAAAGTAAGTATAAGTAAGTATATACATCTCTAGAATAGTATTGTCATCAATCAAAAAGGGGGAGAATGTTGATACACGAAGACTTTGATCAATGACAATGAGCTTCAACAAATAGGAAGAGAATGTAAAAGCTAGAAGAAGATAGATGAAGACCAAAGTATAAACATTAGTATGATTTTTCTATGTATCTTAGTCTAGATTATTTGTTAAAATCTATCCTCAAGAGATTTGCACGAACATTAGAACACATTCATAAAAACTTCATTCACATGTTCACTGTGCATACTTTTATACTTCAGTCGACTGAACAGAAATAGCCAGTCGACTGAAACTGTACACATATACAAAATTGCACTGTTTCAGTCGACTGAATTATCTGTGCAGTCGACTGAAATTATTCCTGAAAATTTTTCCTTCATATTTTCAGTCGACTGAATCTCCTGCTCAGTCGACTGAATTTAAACCTGCGAATTTTCTCTGAAAAGACACCTTCTTCTTCCCAAGAGTTGCAACCATTCATCAATGGAAATGGAAGAATCTCTTGTTTGCAACCTTTGACAACTTATGCACCTCTTCTACAAGTATATATACATGATTCTAACATCATTTAATTCACCGAATTCTCTTGCTTTAATCTTACTATTCTCTTGTTCATATTCTCTAAATATTCTCAAAGCAATCACCAATCAATTGCTTGAATCACTGTTTTTGTTTATAACATTCTTTTGATTCATAGCAATTCACATTTCCTAAATCTTCACAAACACATTGCATATTCTCGAGGATAAGATTATAGGAATATTTGTACTACATTAGACTCATTAGTGTTGGCAAGAACACAACAAGTCGAATATTGTATTTTAGTAATTGAGTTGAAGTCCTCTTCGGTAGTTGAGGCAAGAAATCCCGTTCGGTTGTTCGGGTAAGTTGTAAACCTATTCCTCCGGGTGAAGTGAGGGTGTTAGTTAGTGACATTCCTAAGTGAAGCTTAGGGACTGGACGTAGGACGAGAGGTCCGAACCAGTATAAAATCTTGGTGTCTCCTTGCATTTACCTACTTTATATACCTAGACTATTTCATTATTCCATATTACACGATCCTACCGCATAGCCCACTCTTTCACTTAACCAATTTTTAAAGAAAACAATTATTATATATAAAGTAATTTATATAGGAAAGTATAAACTAGATTTAATTTTAAATTTCAAAATCTTTGTTTTAAAAAAAAATTAAAAAAAAATGCTGCACTTTGCTTTGGGTCAAACCCGAAGACCCCTCGGGTCTTGACCCAAGTAAACCATCTTCTTCCTTTTTTTTTCTTTGTTAAATTTTTAAAGTTAAATGCCTGGAACCCGAAGACTCTCTCAAACTACTCGAGTATAAACTCAAGGCACCTACCCATATCACACGAGTACCCCTTCGAGCAAATGCCTCAACCTAAAACAACAGACACGGACAAGCCACCCTGCACGTGCACCGGCGTCAGAACCACCTCCGACCATCGATGCACCCTTTGGCACACCACCTTTCGTTGCTGCAACCCATCTCGACTACCAGATCACAAACACAAGCCCACGATCGAAATCGAGGTTCGCAGTTGAAACAGGAACCAAAATCATGCCTGAAAAACCTCTCATCCCAACAATTCTAACCACTAGAGGTTGAGAAACCTCGTCTCAAGCTTCGCCAGTCTTCCACGTCACCAATGCCAATGGCCTCATGACTCGAGTCACCAGAGTTGCCGCGGTGATCCCTTTTCCGACCTAGTCAAAAACTCGGGTTAAAAAACCATTCGACCCATCGCCTACGCTGCGGTGGTTTATTCACCCACTTACCATTTTTGCCATGACCAACGAACTCCCAGCCACCTCCAGTCGAAGCCCCAATCACCAGAGATGCTCCGATCACCAGAAAAACTCAAAAACCCAATTTCTGGTCATCTCCAAATTTCACACTCGATACCATGTTAAAGATTGTGATTTTTGTTTTAAAAATCCTAACTTTTAAGGTAGATTCAAGTTATGATCCTGAAATAGAAGATTACAATGATTGATTTTAACATGTTTTAAAGATCTATACTGTATTTTCAAAATTCTATCATAGTTTCAATCTTTAAATATTTTTAAATCCTAGATTATGTTTAAACTAAACTATCTTGTTTGAATCTCAAAGTCTAATAGAGATCATATGCAAAGATTTTGAATTTTGATCAAAACCATAGGCTTTGAACTAAGAACAGAGGTGTTTAAAATCAACATATATGCACACTTCGTATATACACTGAGGCTTACTTATATACATACATGCAAAGCAATTATCATCACAGAGATTCACATGTAACAGATATTTATCTACCTAAGTTTTTAATCTAAATGTTTACTCACCTTTAAAAAAACAAAGAGCTTGAAACTGGATTGAAAACTTTGAATTGTTTGAAAGCTTGATTTACGGGGACCTTGAATTGCTTAAATTTTTTTTGAAACTGAAATGCTTTGAAACTTGAAAGTTTGAAACTGGAATGCTTGATCTTGATTGGTAATTTGTTACAAGCTTTGGCTTCTGATTTGAAAAATGTTTGCAGGGTATTTGATTTTAGTTTGAGGAATTTGTTATAGACTCGAAATTTTGATTACAGGCTTTTGAGTTTGAGTTTGATCTGAAATTTGCTTTACAGGTTTATGTTTTAGTTGGCTTGAAAATGGTTTTACTGGTTCTGATTTCTTGCTTTGAATTGAAAAGATAAGAAAAGAATTGAAGAAAGAATATGGAAGTTTATATAGTCCAAATTATGATTTATTAAAATTTAAAGAAAATGAAAATAAAAAAGATGACATTTGTACACTTTGTAACATTTGTCAATTTCAATCCCTCATTAAATTACACATGTACTTAACATGATTAAGAAACTAACACTTGTCATTATTTATTTATTTGTATTATTTTTAAAAGATTTAAAAGCTTTTGTATTTAATTTTCCTAATAAATAAGTGCTTTTATTAATTTGTAAATGCTTTTCTTAATTTTATATAAATAAAACTTTAAAAGAAAATTAAATAAAAACCAATTAGATTCTAAATAAAATCATATATAATATATTTAATCCATTTTTAAATGTTAATATAAAACTTTTGTATTTATTTTACAATTTAATAAACACTATCTTAGTTTGTGAAAATAAATTCTTTTAAGGAAAGCAAATCTTATTTTAAATAAAAACTTTATTCATATATTTTTATATCCAAAATATTTTCAAGATATAAGTCCTTTTAAATTCCAAATTTTATTCCAAATTTTAAATCCAAATTCAAATTCAATTAAAAACTTTAATTTATAATCAACTCTAAAATATATATATATATATTAATTTAAACAAACACACTATTAAATTTGGAAATAAACTTTAAAGTTAACTTAAATAAATATATATACATATACATTTAAATAACACTTATTAAATTTGAAAATAATAAGCCTATTTAAAATCAAATTTATACGACAACCTAATTAAATTTGTAACTAATTGTTCTATTTTAAAATTGATTTATAACTATATTTAAAATCATCACGTTATTTTGTTTGAAATAATAATTTTACAAATTATAAATAATTTAATTAAGAGATTTTCACATTTTAAATTCCTTGAAATTTCGGGATATCACATTCCTCCCCCTTAAAAGAATTTCATCCTCGAAATTTAAAACAAAGATAATCTAAACCCTTTTATTTCACTTTAACCATTCAAGTATATCTATAAGCCATACACTATCAACCAAACAACAATTCATCCAAACAAACAGTTTATTTAAACAAACAATTCATTCAAACAAATAAGCACTAGTTATCTGGACACAAATCCGGATAAGCCTTCCTAAACTACGTAGATTTTCCTAAGACAAATTCAGAAATTCTAGCTCCACAGAACCTTAACTAGCTATACCATTATGATCCAAATCTTCCTCTCACTCCGATCTATAAATCTGAACCAAATATCAAACCACCCTTAAAACCTGCTCAATTATAAGATCCTTTTGGACTGTAGATCCCAACAAAGATGGATCGTTCGCGTATTTCCTCAGATGAGATACATGAAAAACATTGTGAATTCCAACCATCCAAGCTGGCAATTCAGTCTTGTAGACCACAATACCTATCCTCTCAAGCACTCGGAACGGACCAATGTACCTTGGAGCAAGTTTTCCCGTCTTTCCATATCTGATAACTCCTTTAGTCAGGGAAACTTTGACAAAGACTAAATCTCCAATCTCAAAATCCAATTGTCTTTGTCTCTTGTCTGAATCTCTTCTGGAGATCCTGCGCTGCTCTTAAACTCTTCCAGATAAGCTCTATCTTTACAGATGCCTTGCGGATCAAATATGGACCATGAATAAGACGATCTCCCGACTCTACCCAATTGAATGGGAATCCACAAGGTCTTCCAAAAAGAGCTTCACAGGGTGCCATCTAGATACTCACCTGATAACTGTTATTGATACCAGAATTCCACTAAATACAAATGGTCCTCCCAAGATCCATCAAAATCCAAACACAAGCCCCCAACACATCGTCAAGAATTCTATACAGCTTTTCAGTCTGTCCGGGAATGATAGGCTGCACTCTTACTCAATCTCGAACCCAAAGCTGATAGCAAAGCCTCCCAAAATATGAAGGTGGAGATAGGTTCACGATTGCTAACAATGCTGAATGAAACACCATGCAGTCGGACAAACTCTTCAATAAAATCTCAGCCAATGATGCTGAAGTACGGGTTGCCTTAACCGGAATAAAATGGGCGTTCTTGGTCAATTGGTCCATAATCACCCATACTCTTCATTTCCCACTTCCACTTTGGAACTTCCAAGGGCTGCAACAAACCTGCGGTTTTCTACTGATCACCTACACCTACTGACAGATAGTATATCCCTTGACGAAAGCAGCTACATCCTTCTTTATGCCTTTCAACCAGAAGACTCTCTCACAACATTACACATCTCTAAAAACCCTGGGTGTGCACTCAACCAGGAGCGATGACTCTTAGATAAAACTTCTTGCTTCAAATCCTTGAAATTCGAAACACAAATCCCTCCAATGATCCCCAATGTTCCTTGGCCATTAATCTCAAAACTGGAACTCTGACCATCCTTGACTCAATCCCTCCATAACGGGCGCACTAGTCAGCCTTGCCTTCAAATCCAAGAAAGCCTCTTCACACATGAGGTCCACTTAAACTTTTCCCTTTTTAGAGTCAATTGGCTAAGTGCGAAGAAATCATAGAAATATCCTTAATAAACTTCCTATAGAACCCTGCCAAATCCAGAAAATTACGCTTGCTTCACTCCTAAATAGTAGCTATCCAGGCTGGATCTACAAATATACCCTCTAAAAACAATATGCCCCAAAAATCGGACTTCTGATTTCCAACAATGGCATATCGAAAACTTAACCCTCTGAACATGCCTCCTCAAACTCTCTAACACTATTCCCAAATGCCTCTTGCGCTCCTCTTTAGACTTGGAGTAGACAGGAATATCATTGATGAACACAAGAACAATCCTATACCACACATCTTGAAAATTTTGGTTCATCAAATCCACACAGAATCTCAAAGACCCATCCAACTTGGCTACAAAGACAACGGCAGAACCCCAACTGGAAAAACTTGGCCGGATCAAAATCTTCCTCTAATAAATCTTGGCTCTGCTTCACCAACTCTTCTCTCTCCTTGGCGCCATCCTTCCACTAGGCTGAACAACAAGCACTACTCCCAGATCGAAGACGTTCCAAAACTCTATCTCCCGATGAGGACAAACCTTTTACTTACTCGAAAACATCCAAAAAACCATCGACCACTTCGATGGACTCTACACCTTCAGGAGATGCCCCAACTTCAAGCAGAAGATGACTCAAATGAACTACGGAATCATCGCAAATAACTTTTTTGATTCTTTCCAACTCAGTCTCCAAAGACACCATCCTTGCTTCACAAACCAAAACAGCCTTATACTTGTCCAACCAATCCATATCTAGAATAAGATCAAACCCTTTGAAATCCAATACAAACGGGTCACCAAAAAACTATGAAGAGATAAGAAAGCCTTAAGCTTCTACAAATCTTACCTAACTTGGTTACCCCGCCCATAGGATTAGATACAAAGATAGGACGGTTAACCAAACAAGGAGAAAGATGAAACTCCTCTAGAACACATGTTGGAAATCCAAACAGATACCCAACAAATTTAGGTAGCTATGTAGTTATATAAAAATTACAATTACGCGCTCTCAAGATAGACACTACTCTGAGCCTAGGTATTATCTCAACCTACGCTCTAATACCAAGTGTAACGACCCGCCCTTCATTCCACAGAAAGACGCATCATCAATAAGAAAGAAAGAGGAAGAAATAGAATAGATAGAAGAAATAACTAAACAATATCAAAATCTCACAGTGGAAACGGAACAAAATATATATATATATATATATATATCACATAACTATTACATAGTCATTACATATCAGAGTTACACAAATACAGCAACATCAACACATTAGACAGTTATAAGATCTGTCTAATCCATTACATTTCAAAACAACTGACAAAGACTTCAACTCTACACAGTGAAAAAAGATAGATATTGCTGCATCTGGACTCCTGCTCCAACCTATCCAAATTCTTCAAGCCAAAACTTGATCACTTGGCTACTCATAAAAATTTAAGTACCCAAGAGTTTAAGAAAAACAGAATAAACTCCGGGTCAGACATGGCTCTTATGCGAGTAAATGAGTTAAAGTTGCTTAACTTTAATATCATTTGAAAACAAAGGTATCACGTAAGACTTCCCACACATAAACATGGGTAAATTTTTACCTTACGCTAACCAAAACATTTGATAGAAAATCCAGTGATATTATAATAGGGTCTAGGGTTTTCAAGTAAACTAGAAAATAGCCGAAATTGTTACATTTATTAAATTCCAGCATACATAGGTATACAATCAAATTCGAGGGCACGTATTGGAGATTGGATTCCATATAATGGCAGGGCTACTGGGGTACCGTCCGTCACGGTATGTGGTCTAGATCACCGTACCAACGATCCACCCTAAATCCCCTACAACACAAGGCCGGAACCATCCCTTACTGCACAACCCCGAATAAGTCAACCCCGCGGTTGTAGCTCGGAACAGCCCACACAGCCGAATAAAAAAGGACTCCAGACAGGGGAAGACCTTATCCTACTTGAGCGTGACTCACTTAGCCTTGCTACACCTCCCATGTTTTAGCCATTCCCGGTTGATGAGGCTTGAGGCCACGATTACCTTTATAGAACACATCTATCTCAGGATGCTCATCATCCTCCTGACGATATTTTGAAAGCATTCAATCCATACAAGTTAGTTCCGGGTTCGAATGAATCCGAAGGCATTATCTCGTTACACTCATTTTGGAATCACCCTCAGAGTTAACGACAATAACCCTTGCACTCTGAATCTCCATCTTAAACCTAAAAGCAATATCTCCATTATACTCGTGTTGGAATCACCCTCAGAGTTTCTAACGACAAATAGTTCTTACACTTCGAGTCTTCAACTTGATCTTCACTTGAATTCACGACCTAATGTTTAACTTGGATCGATGTGGATTTTGGATAATCAAATCTGATATACGATCCTGGTCTCATCGAAATCCAAATGTATCTTAAAGGCCAAGTTATTTAAAATTTTAAACAATTTAATTTAATTCAATTCAATGCTTGAATTCACACAACATCATTCACAGATAAATATCGCACATTTGTCACAGATATGTCCATTATCGCATCATAACATATCACAGAATATCATCCAATAGATATAAACTAATCCAGATATTCTACACAAACAATAATCCACAAGCAAGAATTATTAATCCATAGCATAATTAATTTAAATTAAATTAAATTAAATTAATTACTTAAGAATTAATCACCAAATTCTGCTTAATTAATCTTTAATTAATTAATTACAAACCATTCAATTAATTAATCACACCTTAATTACCTTATTAATCAATTAATTAATGTCTAATCACAGATTAATTATCCTTTAACTATTAATTAACAAACCTTACTAATTAATCAATATCTCTCAATACAATTTAATTAATCCATAATTACTTTTATAATCAATTAATTAATGATTAATTAACTAATTAATTATCTCTTAATTATTAATTAATAAACCTTAATTATTAATTAACAAGTTAATTACAAATTAATTAATCCTTAATTACCAGTTAATCAATCCTTAATTAACAGTCAACCAATCCTTAATTACCATTTGATTAATCCTTAATAACCATTTGATTAATCAATTAATTACCAGCTAACAAATTCTTATTTAATCTTTAATTACAGATTAATTATCCTTTAATTATTAATTAATAAACCTAATTATTAATTAATAAAACTTAATTACAAATTAAGTACTTTTTAATTACTAGTTAATTAATCTCTTATTACTTAATCAATCAATCTTAATTACTTAATTAATTAATTCTTAATTACACTTAATTACTTAATTAATTAATCTTTAATCATTAATTAATAATCTTTAATTATCTAATTAATAATTCTTAATTACAAAATAATTAACCTCTAATTAATTAACTTATAACCCTTAATTATTAATTCTTAATAAATTAATTAAATCAATTAATTACTCTTAATAAATTCCTTAATTAATCCTTTATCATTATTAATTAAATTAATTAATTATACTTAATTTCCTTAATTAACTTAATTAATCTCACGACTTTAAAACCTTAATTATCTTAAGAAAAAAATTATCTTATTAATGCCTTAATTACAATTAACATATTTAAACCATTTTATCTTTATAATTAGCTTTACTTAATAAAATTTTTAATTAAGTTTTTAAAATAAAATAATCATTTAACTTGATAAATTAAAGTTAACAATACATAACCTCCTTTAAATGTTTAAAACATTGCCATGTAATAGTTTTAAAACTAGTTTCAATTTAAATTACGAACTTACTTTATAAAAACCTTTAAAATTTCATTTCTAATTTAAGTTTAAAATAACTTTAAATTTTACTTAACAAAATTTAAATTAAACAAATTTCAAAACTTCTTAACCAATTGTTAAAGAAAACAATTATTATATATAAAGTAATTTATATAAGAAAGTTTAAACTAGACTTAATTTTAAATTTCAAAAACCTTGTTTTAAAAATCTTTTTTAAAAAAACTGCTCCACTTTGCTTCGGGCCAAACCCGAAGACCCCTCGGGCCTTGCCCCGATTAAACCATCTTCTTTCCTTTTTTTACTTTGTTAAAATTTTTAAAGTTAAAAGCCTGGAACCCGAAGACTCTCTCAAACTACTCAAGTATAAACTCGAGGCCCCTAACCAAATCACGAGTACCCCTTTGAGAAAATGCCTCAACCCAAAATGATAGACACGAAAAAGCCACCGTGCACGTGCACATGCATCAAAACCACCTTCGACCATCGACGCACCCTCCGGCATACCACCTATCGTTGCTGCAACCCATCCCGACTACCAGATCACAAACACAAGCCCTCGATCGAAATCGAGGTTCACAGTTGAAACAGGAACCAAAATCATGCCTGAAAAACCTCTTGTCCCAACGATTCCGACAACCAGAGGTTGAGAAACCTCGTCCCAAGCTTCGCCAGTCTTCCACATCACCAATGCCCAAGGCCTCATGCAACTCGAATCATCAGAGTTGTCGCGGTGATCCCTTTTCCGACCTAGTCAAAAACAAGGGCTAAAAACCCATTCAACCCACCGCCGACGATACGGTGGTTTATTCACCCACCTCCATTTTTGCTACGACCATCGAACTCCCAGCCACCTCCAGTCGAATCCCCAACCACCAGAGATGCTCTGGTCACCAGAAAAACCCAAAAACCCAATTTCTGGTCATCTCCAAATTGCACACTCAATACCATGTTAAAAATTGTGATTTTTGTTTTAAAAATCCTAACTTTCAAAGTAGATTCAAGTTATGACCCTGAAACAGCAGATTACAATGATTGAATTTAACATGTTTTAAAGATCTCTACTGTATTTTCTAGATTCTAGCATTGTTTCAATCTTAAAATACTAGAATCTATTTTTAAATCCTAGATTATGTTTAAACTAAACTATCTTGTTTGAATATCAAAGTTTAACAGAGATCAGATGCAAAGATTTTGAATTTTGATCAAAACCATAGGCTTTGAACCAAGAACAGAGGTGTTTAAATCAACAGATATGCATACTTCATATATAAACAGAGGCTTACTTATATACATACATGCAAAGCAATTATCATCACAGAAATTCACATGCAACAGATATTTATCTACCTAAGTTATCAATTTAAATGTTTACTGACCTTTAAAAAAACAAAGAGCTTGAAACTGGATTGAAAACTTTGAATTGTTTGAAAGCTTGATTTACTGGGACCTTGAATTGCTTAGATTTCTTTTGAAACTGAAATACTTTGAAACTTGAAAGTTTGAAGCTGGAATGCTTGATCTTGATTGGTAATTTGTTACAAGCTTTGGCTTTTGATTTGAAAAATGTTTGCAGGGTATTTGATTTTGGTTTGAGGAATTTGTTACGGACTTGAAATTTTGATTACATGCTTTTGAGTTTGAGTTTGATCTGAAATTTGCTTTACAGGTTTATGTTTTAGTTTGCTTGAAAATGGTTTTACAGGTTTTGATTTCTGGCTTTGAATTGAAAAGATAAGAAAAGAATTGAAGAAAGAAGATGGAAGTATTATGATTTATTAAAATTTAAAGAAAATGAAAATAAAAAAGATGACATTTGTACACTTTGTTACATTTGTCAATTTCAATCCCTCATTCAATTATACATGTCCTTAACATGATCAAGAAACTAACACTTGTCATTATTTATTTATTTATATTATTTTTAAAAGATTTAAAAGCTTTTGTAATTAATTTCCTAATAAATAAGTGCTTTTATTAATTTATAAATGATTTTCTTAATTCTATATAAAGAAAACTTTTAAAAGAAAATTAAATAAAAACCAATTAGATTCTAAGAAAAATCATATATAATATATTTAATCCATTTTTAACTAGTAATACAAAACTTTTGTATTTATTTTACTATTTAATAAACGCTATCTTAATTTATAAAAATAAATTCTTTTAAGGAAAACAAATCTTATTTTAAATAAAACCTTTATTCCTATATTTTTATATTCAAAATATTTTCAAGATATAAATCCTTTTAAATTCCAAATTTATATCCAAATTTTAAATCCAAATTTAAATTCAATTAAAATCTTCAATTTATAATCAACTCAAATATATATATATATATATATATATATATATATATATATATATTAATTTAAAAAAACACACAATTAAATTTGGAAATATTAAATTCTAACTTTAAAGTTAACTTAAATAAATATATATATACATATACATTTAAACAACACTTATTAAATTTGTAAATAATAAGTCTATTTAAAATCAAATTTATAAAACAACCTAATTAAGTTTGTAATTAACTGTTCTATTTAAAAATTTATTTATAACTAAATTTAAAATCACCACATTATTTTGTTTGAAATAAAAATTTTACAAATCTAAAATAATTTAATTAAGTGATTATCACATTATAAGTTCCTTGAAATTCCAAGACATCATAGCCTTCCTTTAATAGTTCCCTCAATTCGACTCATAGTCCTTTACTCTACATCTCCAAGTACAGCTACTCATCATCGAAATCATCACTTCCCGTTACGAATTCATCATCATTGAATCATGAGACATTGTTGAAAATCACCATCGAACTATAAGGTTCCATACCCCTATACTTAGCGATATTTGGCTACATTTTTGGCTGGCCACGAGCTTAGCGATCACAATCGAAAACTCGAGCCAAACCCCCATCATGTCTCAAAGCAAGCATGTGAAGACTCGAAACAACCATCTAAATAGCTCGAAGTGTCATCTCTTATCTACCTCAAACCATCACTGTCGATTTATGTCTACCCTAATCCTATATTTCAAACACTAGACCATATTCCTTCACGTAGAACTCCCCTACATCGAACCACGTCAAAATCTATCCATGTCCATGGATTAATACCAATCCATGGGCATCGATCCCTGACTTAGCTAGAAATACAACTTCCATTTTTCTCCATTAGCCCATACTTCCAAGCCATTGTTAGTGACTCCAAACCTATACTCCAAACCTCGGAGCATGCTCACCATAACTCGGAGCAAAGCGACTACCGATCCATCACTTGGGACTTTTCCCATCTCTTCAAACGAACCATCCTTACCGTTTGTGAGTCCAAGCAACTTCTCCAAAACTCGAAGTGATCCATCTCTCAACTTGAAGCACGCCTCAAAGTATCCCCATACCGATCCATAACCTTCTACATCACTACCGAATCATCTTCAAACAGTTATAACTTGAGCATTCGAATTCCAAATGACTTGAAACTTGGGATGTAGTTTTATGGGGCCTTCCTTGTCGCCCCATACTAATCACATCTTATTTGAGCCTATAGCGATTGATCGGTATTGATCCCTAATATATTTATATTCTAAATTGCCGTTCGATTGGCATTTTAAATGAAGAAACATTACACATTCAAGCAATCATAACATACAATCTATACTAACATGCAAACATCCATACATGTCAACGTGAAACCTAAATCTAAGGGTAGTCCACAAGAACACTAGTTTCACAAAACTTTTCCAAATCGTTTAAAATTTATATATGTCAGTGAAGAAGGTTTAAGACATGTTTTAGAGTTTGAAAATCATTTGAAAACATCATTTATCATCAAATAGATACTAATTAGTGAGTAGCGGCTTAAAACCACCCACCTAGATCCTAAGCAATCCAAATGGGTACAAATTTTAAGAGTGAACATCAACTCCAAGATGATCACCAACAACCAATATTCAATCCAAGGTGCTAATCTTGCTAATCTCCCTCTAACGATACGTTTTGGCTAATTGAGTAACGATTAGGGTAAATTTAGCTAAGAAAATGTTAATGGGGGGTTTTCCTTCTATTTTAGGAAGAATAAAACGATAAAGACGAGTTCCATCAGCCCTAACCCCATGTTGTCTCACCATTAACTTACTAATTACCCACTAAGCCATCTAAAATCAAGTGAAACTTCAAACAACCATATCTCCCTAGTACTACATCCGTTTGCTATTATGACCACTCTACAAAAAGAAAAACCATCATCCCGATCTAATGGAAGTAGTTTCAAACCCCAATTCAACTACTATCAAAAGTCATAGGCCAGGCAGTATTAACATGGTCAAAATCATTAGATAAAAATTCTAAGGATGGAAAATGGCACTACTGGTTTCCCAAAATCATAGAATCATGGTATCTCATATAAAAATATTATTAATATTTATGATCCTTCAGTACGTAGAATTAGGACATTATAGTGCTTCACTTCCAACACTTTCACTTGACCTAATTATAGTTACTTGATGGATGTCATGCCATGATTTGACTATAATCAAAGTGGAGCTTTCATATTGAAGGCTGATAGTATTCCCATCTCGAGTGAACTGTGCAAATTAGTCACATCGATATTTTCTATTTGACATCGGTTATATTAACCAACATAAAACTATCGAGTATGTCATTCCATAGTTATCAAATAACTATTAGTACGTAATCCCTAGGTGCCCCGGTAGTCATGAGTAATACAATTCTAGACATTTGGAGCACGTTACATACTCTATTCTCAACATATACACTAATATCCAGTCTCGATGCAATTAAACAAATAACATCTAAAATGATGTATTTTATCACATTGTGATACAATAATCATGATTGCAACTATTTGTAATTGCTATCACAAACACACAATATATGGATTTTCTATTAAATATACTTTTAATCTAATTAATATAACACATTTTATTTCAAACATGATTGGTTATCGAGCTAGAATTATGTAACAAATTACATAATTACCCCTAGGGCATACTCCTAACTCTATCAATCTCTCACTTGCACTGGAGACCAATTATGAAACCTTATTCCAACTTCTCTAGTAGGTTTTCACAAAACCATTTAGGTCGGTCCCTTAGTGAATGGTCATGCTATAATGTTTCAATTATCTACTCTATCAATCAACTCTCTTCGATGCCGATTAAATGTTTTATCATGTGGAACAATTCAAGGTATATTTCTCGACCTCCAGTGAGCTATGAGTTATATTATGAACTATATCGTGACATTGTTACTATATAATAATGTTGTTGGATTCTCAACCCTTTGAATTACCATCAGCTCAGTTATAAATTCGGGCATTTATATTTATATACTTCATTTTGTTGTGACGCTATTTAAGACAATGTACTTAGCCTTTTTCATTGAATCGTCCACAGTCTTTCATCTGGAATATTTCCAACTTAAAGATTCTTAACTTGAATTTATTATTGATATATTATACTCAATATCTCTTATGAAAGTTTGAGTCCGTACACTCCACTGTAAGGAGTTTGTTGTTTGTGTAAACAATTTTCTAGTATTTCGTAAATACACGAGAGCACTCCAAACTACCAATTAGTGATATCATTTTGGATTTGCCTCATGTATCAAATACATAAACAAATCACGATATAGTAGACAACATAACACGTATGATAATTTCTATTGCTAATACATAAGGAATCCATCTTACATGTTTCATATTAAACATTTTAATATGGTGTCCTTGCATATTGTATTGGAACGTTCCCAATAACTTTTATATTTACTATAAAAGATATCATTTACAAATCCAACGTCAAGTATTAATACAACGATAACTAATTTTAACACCAGTACATAATTAACAAGCAACATTGTGTTGTTTGCTTATGGTTTAGAAAAATCAGTGTACATTTTAATGCTCTTTCATACGAACACACGCTTCCTCCACATTTTGATTAATCAAACTATTTTATACTTCTATAAAAAACTTGTTCAATTTTAATTCTTTTCTGAAAGACACTTTCTGTAACGATCCGTAAAATTTCGATGATTTAAAATTAGTTAAATTAAATAAGATTTTTAATTTAATTTAGAAAGAAATAAAAGTCTTAAAATTTATATTGGAGCAAATGTAGAAATTAGATGAAGCAATTGTAATTAAAATTAACAATTTAAATTTTATATTGCAATTAATTGAAATAGTGTAAATTGGCATACTTGGTTTTAAGTTTAATATAAGAAACAAATGGGAATGTTGAATTAGTGATTTACCAAATAAAAATATTTACTAGAACGGATTTCAAATTTACATAATAATGGAAGGTGTAAATTTGTTGCATTTGGGTATAAAATTAAATGTAAGTAATTAAAAGTATGAAGAGAGTAAGCGCTAATTAGCCAATGCGATAATATATCGATTTATAATAACTGAATGTAAATTAAGGTGGAAATGTTAATGTCAGTTGAGAAATAACCAATTTAGTGCAATACCAAATAAATTGCAACTATTATAAGTTTTTAATAGATTGAAATTAGTATATTTGGGAGAACTGGAATTAAAAAGTGTAAAGTTAATAAGCAACGGAAATGCATGTTTATCTCATAAGTTAATATAAAAGAATGAGACCTACTGAATGAATTAATTGAGTTTCTAACTTTAACAAATGTATATAGTTGACAACTTCAATATATTCGAAAATAATAATTAATACAAAGGGTAGCATTTGTTGTAGGCAATAAACTTTTTAATGAAATAAAAAGTTAATGGTATCAAATTTTACGTGTTACATATTTATTTAGTCTATTAAATAAAATTTGGAAATCAATTTGCAATTAAAGGAAATTAAGTAGCACGTTAATTGGAAATAAATTAATAAATACATTAATGAAATGTAATATAATTCAATGTTAATTATACCCATAAAATGTCAATTCATTGAATAAAAAGATTTTAAATCAATAAACGAATTTATTGAGATTCTAATTTGTAATTAATAACATTTAATGTGAAATCAATTACAATTAATTGACTTAATTTGTGCGGTTAGGGTAGATGTGATTTGTCATTGAAAAGAGTTAATTTTATAAGAAGTAACTAATGCTAAGCCTATTTATTTTATGAAAATTGATTGATTTAAAGAATAGAAAGCAAGATTTATAAATTTGATTGAAGTGTAAAATTCAATTATTGAATTTATTGCAAATAAATGAAATTCAACATTTAATATTACGTTAATTGAAACTAGATGGATGTGAGGATATTCGAATAATAGATTTTGAATCCAATGTTGATTTCATCTAGTGTAATAATGAATTGAATAATATGAATGAAAATTTAATTCAATGGAATTATTGGAAATTTAATTTATAATTTCTGAATTTGAATGGAAATGAGAAAAATACTGAAATCGATAAGTTAATCAACTTTAAATTGACTTTTAATATAGGTGAATGAAATAATTTTTCCTATTATATTTTCTATATATAAAATAAATTATTTAAATTATATATTTATATTTGGTTGCAATATATTGGTTACTAGGTAATGAAATTTTAAATAATAGTTGAAATAAGATTGAAAATAAAATAAATGAAAATTGGAAATTTAGAACTTAAGTCCCGGGGTTTTGAAAAATTCCTTTCAAATGATTTTGGAATATAGTAATAATAGCATTAGAAGTATTTTCTGATATAAATATTTCAATATAATTTGAAAGAATTATTTTAAAAGAAACTTTGAAAATAAATAAATTTTATACTCCCCTCTTTGTCGCTGGAAAATAATTTCGGTAATGAGTGCATGCATCATCGACATTCATTTTCGAGTTTCGAAGTGGGAAGGCCACTATAGTGTTTTACTGCAGAGTTGTTTTGATAAACAAATATAAATTTTAAATTGTTTAAATATAATTTGACATATATAAATTTGTAAGTGTATATTTATTTATTATTTTAAAAGATTTTTAATAAAAACCCGGTATTTAATTCTTAAGTTTTCGATAATAAATAGTTCAAGTATAGTAGTGAAACGGAATGAAACTAGTAGACAATTGGAGCCTTTAATTAAAATAAGAAATTCAATGCTAGGTTATGAATGAAATTAAAGGTAAGTTGAAACAGTAACCTATGAATCAAAGAATAATATTATCGAACATTTAGTAATATTAAAGATAATAGAATAAACTTGTATAACTTTCAATTACATCCTTAAAAACATATATATAACTTACCAAAATAATAAAAGTTAAAATATTTAATAAGAAATTGTAATAGATATTATACAAGTAATAAACTTGAGGTAATGGGTGACGACCCGACTTTTCGACGCTTGAAAACCGACATTAATACGTCCACTGTATCAACTGCCGAGCAATCGAATGCCGGAAAACCGTACCGGTATGGTTAAAGAAGAAGGAAAAGATAGAAGAAGAGAGAAAAAGATAGAACAGAACAGAAAGAACAACAGAACAATATCAGAATCTCACAATCGCAGCGGAATAACATATAATAGATAAATGAATAATCTTTAAACAAAGAACTATATCAGTTATTACATTACATCACATTACATCATCAGAGTATACAACAATAAACAACAACAAACAGCGGAAAAGAAATACTATATACTAGTAATACGCCATGCCATCTAGCTTGCCTCCAGCAACTCCTGAATTCCAGAATATCCTGATAACCTGACTCTAGATTGCCCGTGTGGAAATTGGTGGGCACCCAGAGTTTAGGAAGGAAAACAATAAACTCCCAGCCAGTCATGGGACTGGTGTGAGAACAAAAACAATTTATTTTTAAAACAAAGTACAGGATAATTTTAAAATAGATTCGCAATGCTTTTTAGAAAACGAGACTACCATAAGGCCTCCCGCACACACACACAATGCAAACGCAGAATCGTAGGAGATTTCTCTTATGATAGTCAAAGATGCTTGATACGCATAAAAAAAACATTTGATATTATTACTAGTGCATAGTGTAGGAAAAATCATTTCGAAAGTAAAGATATAAATCTTAGCCAGCATAGGCATTTCGCACTTATGCCTACTATAGCTACCATCCAAACAGTGGGGCGCCACCATAAGTGAATGATAGGTTCTACAACTAAAACCGTACAAGATCGTATTTTTTTTGGATTTCCAACAAATGGTCAGGCCAAGGAACTTCCCATTGCCACATGGGTACGCCTTTGGAAAGATGACCCGAGAACCTAACGTTACGGTTAGATCTCTGCCAACACAAGGCCGGGTTACCCTTCAAACTGGGTAACTACTGACACGAATATGTCATTCCCCGATCGTAACCGATCTATATCCGAGGATCCTCGATTCCAACAACCACAAAGTAATGAATTTGCAGCAACAACATAGGTTAAGTATCTGTGCTCCATACCATGATACCACCTCTATCCAGAAGGAATGATATACACTAAAGGGGCGCTACCCCCTAATAACCTTGCTGCATCCTTCCTGTTTTGACCATTTCCACGTGTGAGGTCCGACGAAGTCTCGTCCACAAAGTCACACTTTATACAAAAGTTGTGCTTTAATCATCAAATGCTCAACAACACTTCGTATGCCACATTGCCAATTTGGGAATGTATCACTAGTAACCATCAACTACATAACCTCTGAGCTCGTACGTCTCAGATAAGGGTGTTAAGCTAAGAGAATAAATTCTCCGCCACCAACAGAAATATATTTGATAGAAACCAGCTTTACATCTCAAATTGTAATGTCAGACACACAATCCATACAAGTCTGTTCCGGGTTCGAACAGAACCGAAGGCACTTTCAAAGAAGCCCTTGCAATCCGGATATTCACTAATCATGTCTGAACTTCCCGTCACTAAGGGTGATAAAACCTCTATATCGTAGATCAGCCGATGCAGAGTCATTCGACGGTAATCCTTTCATTTTCAAAAATATCTGATCTTCAACACCGGTCATCAAATGCAATCCATAACGACGTATCACATATTCGGAATGGGTTATACGATCCCAAGGTCCTTTCCCGGCTAACCCGAATAGTGAGCGCTTTTTTTGAAAATAAGTGTGGCATTCAAATTCAAGCAAATCACAACAAATACCCATTCAAAGGTAAACATTGATAGTCAGTTATTTAACTATCAATAGGTATGCTCAACATCATCAGATTCCAAATAATTTTCCAAATTATTTATTTTCCAAAAATATCTTTACAAGATATATAATTTCCACACTTCAACCATTTGAAAACAATTTTCAAATCACTTTTCACCTTTACCACTTTTGAAAACAAATTTCAAGTCATTTCCCTATACGGGATATATTCACAAATCTTTATTCATTTTCATCTCAAAATGGTTCATTTAAACCAATTAAATAAATCCTTACCGATTTACTTTATATTTACGTTCCAAATCCGTAAATTTATTCCCACACTTCAAAAATAAATCAATGTTTATTTTCAAACAAATTTCCCTTTCTTTTATAAATTCCATAGTAAATTTACAATTCCAAAATATCTATGAATATACGATTTTCAAATCGATTTCTAATATTTATTTTCAATTTATCTTTAAAAGATAAAATCTCAAAATATTCACTTCATATTGGAAATCATTTCCATACTTATTTAATAATAATAAGTAAAGCACAATCCATTTATTTTCAACACTTGGAAAATATTCAATATAATTAAATCAAAATTAAGTATATATTTCACTCTTTAAGAAACCTTTGTCTTAAACACATTTGTTTGGGTCAAAATGAATGTTGCGTAAAACATCGTTACGACGACTCAAAATCACCAGTATAGGGATTCTAAATCAAGATAGATATATAAATCCCAATACTATATAAAACATTTCCTTTCGGAAATCATTTACTATAACGACAGTGTTATAGTCCACCATTTCCTTCTATTTCTCGAAAACGTCTATTTCAACAATAAATGTTGAGATCTATGGTTTTGATAGTTAATCCATTTTAATACATCTTTAGAACAATTAACTTCATTTTATAATATCACTTCCCCAAAAACATATACATTTTCCTTAATAACATATTCACTATCCAAAATCGTGAATATACTCCCGATCCAAACTCTTTATTATTATTACACATATTATACAAAAGATAATTCGCTATCCAAAATCGCGAATATGTCCCCTTTAATAAACTTCTATGTTTAATTCACCAAATTCAATTGATTTCAGATTTATAAACAATGTTTATAAATTCCATTTCTAGTTATAAAAACTTCAATTATAAAATCCCTTTTATAAATCAATTCAATTTATAACTCAACTTTATATCCAAAATCCGATTTATAAGTTAATTATTTTTAAATCTTTTATTTTACAAAATCTATTCATTTCATACTTCACAATTTATAAATCTATAAATTTTATTCACTTGTGAAATTCATTTATACTTCGTTTTAACACTTAATAAAGCTCGTTTCACAATTCCTATATTTTTAATTTATAAATATTTATCTTAGAAATCTTTTATATAAACCGTTTATAATAATTCAAAAATCTCAATTTAAATAAACTAATCCTTTTAATAATTTACAAAACGTTATTTAAAACTTATATAACTCCAAAATCATACTTAAGTACTATTTTCCAAAAATATAACTTTTATAACAATAAAATTATAATGCTTATTTATTTTAACAATTCAAAATTTAATAAAACGTATACTTTCAAAAATCACTTTAAAATTCTTTTTAAAATCAAAATCATTATTTTAAAACTTCAAAAATGGATCTGATGATGCAACAGCACCAAATAGTCAATCACGGCATCCAAATATCATATATCGATATGATAATCAACAAACATCACAATATTTGTAATCAAATAAATACTGGTGAGGAATCCAGTTGGATCCCTCCAACCTATTTCCCTGCATCCACAGGCATTAGCACAAAACCAATTCCGTTTCAATACGGAATATCACGGTATATAGGATTTATAAAATATTATCCGCTATTATGTGGCGCAATAGGATCTCATCTGCTATATAATGTGGGAAATCAACTCCAAGTACATAAATAATACCAATTTCACTCAAGATGAAATTATCGCGGTATATGGTTTTAATAAATAACCTCCGCTTAATATACGGCGTATAATGTCTATTTCAATCAACAACAAACAATAATTTATCATTCAGGCATACAATCAATAATTTTAAATCTAACTATTTACAATTTAAATCGAAACAATTCGATTGAGTGAGCAGTTCTCACCTTGCTTTCAATTTAGTTTTCGCGTTTTATTTCGAATAAAATTAAACGTGCGTTTAATTTTACCCGAAATTCTCACTATCTCCAAATATCTCCAAACCAGGTTCATTGCGTAGTGCTCGACAAAACGAATCCGACGCAATTTGTTTCGTCACAATCCGACCTTGTGTGGAAAAGATATTGCATTTTAAAGTTTACCAATTTATATAATATAAATTTTACAATTTTTATTTCATTTTTTATACCCAAATTTCAATCTGGACCGTTCACTACTGCAAAATGAGATCTGGGATGATGGTAGCTTCATCTTCCTCTTCAGGTAACACTCCAGGTTACATACACGTGGAAGAACCCATCAAGCCACCACTAGGGTTTCGAACCGCAACCACCACAACGATCTAGAAATCGATCAAGCTTCATCATTTTGCGCGCCACACTCCCCCTCACCAACGCCCAGGTTGCGGCCAAGCTCGGCCTCCATCTACAGGTGATAAACGTGCTTGAACGTCGGCAATTTGAGGAATAATTGCCATTGATTTTCTTCGTTAAATACGATCTCCACCGTTGAATAGCTCCGCCTCGACGAGTTCTACACTTTTCAAGTTGGAAGTTTCTTGAGAAAATTGATGGATTAAGAGAGATTTGAGGAAGAAGACGAAAGCTTTCTGGCCATTGAAGACATAAGTGGTGGCTGGAGCTCTTGAATTAGGGTTTTGGGCTTTTGTTTGCAAATGAAGAAATAGAGGTGCTTTCATAGAAAAATGACCAAAACACTATTCACCCGAAATTTTCCGAACTCCAAACGAAGCGTGCCGGTTGGCGTTTCTAAGGTTTACCCCGCGTTTTGGACACAATGGAATAGGTTTCGGGAGCCAATTCGATCATCTGTGTGCTTTTCGGAAATAAACGATCAAATTCAAATTAAGTCGATTTAAACTAATTTCTATGCATTTTAGCTTGCCCGGACAAACCATAAATCCGATTGACACGAAATTTGAAACCATACAATAATATAACATTACAGATCCGATGAAACTGGTTTCGTCGAAATCCGAGACTGTTTGAAAAATGGCTATTTTAACTCGTCGATTAAATATTAAAATATTCAATTTTCACAAATCAACTTTAAATTTGATTGTAAAAGTTCTATAACATCATTCTAACTCCAATATGATTTAATAAAATTTTACAAATAAATTTTATTCATATTTAACCCAATTTTCAATTATTTCTGTAGTTCCAAATATTAAATTATCGATTTAATTATCCAATTAAATCCAATTATTCGAAACATAAATTATTCGACTTATAAATTTCACTTATTAATATTTAAAATCAATTAAATATACAAATTTTAATTGATTGAAATTCTGGGTCGTTACAAACTTCCCCCTTAAAAGAATTTCGTCCTCGAAATTACCAAGTAAGAAAAAGTTACAGAATCCATTAACTTTCCAAAACAAACCATTCAATTTAGAATTTTACAAATCTCTTAAGTGTTTAAATTTCCCAAAATTCATAGTTAAACTTCTTACAAAATCTTTACTAAGTTTCCAAATCCAAACTTAGTTTTCAAAAATTTCCCAATTTTCTCAAAAATATTCTAACGTCTTAAATTTTCGAAATATTTCGCCAGCGTCTCCTTTGCACGACTCGATCCGAAAAAAAATGACAGTATATATATCACAAATATACATCTCATCAAGTGATGAGGCATCCCGTAGGGAAAAAGTATAAAAGTACGATATTTAATCCAAGATATGTACCTTATTTATTGTTAGCGAGCGTATATGGCTAATATAGTGCGAAAGCGAGCTCCGAATGCGAAGCAAGCGCAATCCGCACCTACTAAACACTCAATCAAACAATGAGAACATGTATATATGAAAATAATATCATTATACAACATATAGCAACATAACAACTACCTATGCCAACATAGTAAATGCTACAAAAGCAACAAATGCAATCAAAACAACAATCCAACCATCATCCAACTATCATCTAACTAGCCAAATAAACATTCATTCATATTCTCATTAATATTCAATGAATTGGTTTTCCAATTTAAATCACATTTGATTCGTTAACATTGGATGTTTTTACTAACATTCATTTATTCATATTCAATTAGTTTACGTTCACTAATTTATATTCAAGTTAGTTTACTTCCAAATCAAATTCAATTCTATTCAAGTTCATTTTCTTCCAAATTGGATTCAATTACTTTAGCTTCCAATTTCGCTAATTCAATTTCATTAACACTTAATGAATTTTACACAATCAACAAATCATATAACAACCAATGTATATTCAACCTAACCAAATTATTTAATGTACATTCAATTTGGTCCAACACTTTTTAACTCCAATTGGTTGATATTAAATTGACTTCCATTCAATTATTCAACTTCCAATAACATTAGATTTTAATGAATTAACACTTACATTCTTTGTTCCATATCAATTTATTTACATTCAATTGATTAATATTTCATCCATTTATCAATTCAATTGCTAATTCCTTTAACAATATAAAGTTGAATTTCATTTATATAACTCAAGTTCAAATTCTTAATGACTTCATTTCATTAATTTACTTCGATACCAAAATCAACTTCATTCAACTTCGCTTAATTATATTCTCTTTCAAACATCATTTGTTTAACTTAACTTAAATTTCCACTTATAAATCCAATTTAGATTTTATTTCTATTTAACTTTTACCAAAGTCAAATTTTCATCAGTTATTCAAATTCAGATTTACTTTGCTTAACAAAATTGTTTAACCATTTTTAACAATTTGTTTCACTTTCATTTTCTCATTTCATAAGTTATACAACTTATATTCAACAATTACCACTTGGATTTTTTTATTGATTCACTTATACTTCCTTTAATTTAACTCCATCCTTTAAGTTAAATTTATTCTATCAAAATTCAAATTGTATAAGTTATCAGCTCATTTATCATTCCCATAATATTTTAAATAGGATTCCAGAGTCTTTTTAACCTTTCAAACCCATTTTTGAAATCAATTCAAATTATCTTCTGAATTTCCAAAACCCAAACTCAAATTTTCCAAACAACTTCCATTTAAAACAATTTGGCAACAATCCCTCTTTTGGAAACCCGAAAATGAACACCAATGATGTCGTGATCATCATCGGAATTTTTTTCCAGCGACCAAAAAGAGTTTAGAGCTTTCATCTCTCCAAAACAATTTTCCAAAATATCAAATCCTTTCAAAACACTTCTCCGGAATTTTGTTTCAGATTATAAATCACATTTATAAATCTTTTTCTTTTATAATTTCACTTATTATATATAAGATTATTCCACAAGTGTAAATCATTTTAATTATAATTCCAGACTTATAATTCATTTATTTATACAATTCATTCTTTTACAACTGTTGTTTTTATTTAACTCATTCAGTCAACTTCGATTCACTTATATATACATATATATTTACATTTTCACAACCAAACAATCAATTCATATACACTTTAATAATTTTGAAAAATTATTCCTTTATATATAAAATATAATCAAGGTAAAATTATTTCATTTACCCTATTTTAAAACGATATCGCGTCAAATTGTTCTGTACAAGTGTTTAGAGATCCCTATCAACAACGTTAATTACTCGTGTTGACCAGAATCCATATACCACTCAACAAACCAATCATCACAATATGAAACAATTTCATATTCACTAACAAATACGCGCTCATAGATATTATTACACTCATTCTAGAGTACTACTGAATCTATCTCTAATGAGTAATACCCAACAGAGCCATGGTTGTCGCTTAACCATATGCTCTGATACCAAATGCGACGACCCCACTTTTCGACGCTCGAAAACCTACATCAATACGTCCACTGTATCAACTGCCGAGCAATCGAATGCCGAAAAACCGTACCGTTATGGTTAAAGAAGAAGGAAAAGATAGAAGAAGAGAGAAAAAGATAGAACAGAATAGAAAGAACAATAGAACAATATCAGAATCTCACAATCGCAGCGGAACAACATATAATAGATAAATGAATAATCTTTAAACAAAGAACTATATCAGTTATTACATAACATTACATTACATCATCAGAATATACAACAAAAAACAACAAACAGTGGAAAAGAAATACTATATACTAGTAATACACCATGCCATCCAGCTTGCCTCCAGCAACTCCTGAATTCCAGAATATCCCGACACTACAAGAAAAATCACCTTCAACAGCAACATTTGTCAGCATTTTTTAAGGAAATGCTGTCAATAATATTTTAAACGAACAATATTAATCAATAAACGCTGACATTTTAGGGATAGAGCTAAAAAAATTAACGCGGGACTAAAATTTCATTCTACCGCCTTTCCTTCTTATTCTCATTCCTCATTACAAAAAAAATCAATTATCTTCTTCACCAAAATCTCCTGCATTTCATTCTTTGTCCCGATTTCTTCAAATCTAATCTCAGTTCTCTTGTTCATACTTTATTTGTTCCTTTAATCATGTTCATTTCATAATTTTACACCCGATATCCCCAAATACCAAGCATAACCCTAAATCGAAATCGCCAGCATCTGTCCAACCATCGCTTCAATTCTACCACCACAACATGCGAACGACTGCTTAGATGGTTGCGAATCTGTTTTGGTGTGCGTTTTTGATAGTTGCGAATCTGTTGGCTCAGAGTCGTCGATGTTCAGGAAGCTACGGTGAGACTGGCACTATTCTTTGGTTTGATTCTGGTGAATGGCAGTTGCGAATTTTTTTTGGGTATGTTGTCAGGAGATTGTTGGTGGTCAAGGGGCTAGGAGGTTGCGAGTTGAACTATGGTGGGTGTTGGTTGGAGTTTTGTGTATGCTTGTGATGTTTGAGGCGATTGGGATTTCACAGAAATTAGCATTCGAGGATTGTTTAGATGGTTCTGGTGAGGCTGCGTAGTTCGACTTTGGGTTGTAGAGCTTTGGGTTATTGAAGTCGCTGTTGTGCTGGAATGTTGGAATGCTGGTGTTTGACAGTGATGTGTAGGCTGGTTGTCTGTGGTTCTGTTAACCGAGAAACGCATAGCAATGAAACAGTGTGATTGTTGTTTGATAGTAGTGGTTATTGAAGTTGTAGTTGGAGCTATGTAGTTGTCTCTGGCAAGTTGGCTGTTTGAATGGTAGGGGAAGATGACAGAGGAGGCAGCAGTGTTGTGATATTGGCAAGGTGGTTATCAGTGTTTAGCAATTTGGAAGCAGTGTTGTTGACAGTTGAGTGAAGTCAGTGGTCGGTAGTCGAAGTGAGAACAAGTTGAATATGTGACGGAAATGAAGTTGAGTTGATGTTGTATGACAATGGAGTGGTTTTGAGGCAGGAAGCTGTGTGGTGGTTGTACTGTGGTATGAAGCAGTTTTGGAGGTGGTTGTCTTTTTCAGGCTTATCATGATTTTTTTTGTCTTTTTCAGGCTTATCATGCTTAGAGGAACCAATGAGTCAGCATTTTATTGACAATGCAAAGTTTTCTATGGCATCTGCTTCATCAAATTCATGTTCCTCACAATCTCCTTCAAGTTCTTGCTTGAGTTGCAGGTGGGATCTTTGTCTTACAAACCTGTAGACCCTGTTTTCTTATAATATGTGGAAGTTTGCTTCTTTATAGTAATATATGTTAATGTTTTTTAAGCAAATAATCGATCCTGAGGCTCGAATGCTAGTCGTTTCCTTTACATCCAACATTCATTTCTGTCTAAATTGCTAAACCTCTGACCTTCCTTTTGTCTTGGATGTTACACGTCAATCATAATATATTTCTTGGCATTGACTTTCATTTTGACTATTTTTGTTGTTGAATATCTCTACATATTCAATGTTTGTTGTGTTAAAGATGTTCATTCTTCTATTGTCAAGATCCTCCGAATTGTAACAGGTTTTATGTCATCATTTAAGTGTGGAGGTGGTATTGATTTGTTCAAAACGTCTCGTGTGTTTTAATCTCTTTCACCACTTATTTCTAAAATACGTGTTTCATATTGTTTTCCTTAAACAAGTCATATAACAGGATATGAAAGTCAATTTTTTTTAATGCATTCCTCTATATTGATCGCTCGCGTTTACATGTTCTAAAACCGTTTTTGTTCATGTAGGCATACAAATGTTTTCCAGTCACTAGCATGCAGAGAAATCTCTTCTCAACCAAGATGCTCCTTGAAAAGGTTGCAGAGGCAAACCGCAAAATGTGGGTCAAACTGCAAAGAAATAGATGCTAGACATGAATTAAATTCTTGGTAAACCATCTATATTTTTTTGCATGCTATTTTAATGAGCTCAAAAACATGGTTGCAAGTACATTGCTGTATATTATTTTCTACACAATTATCAATATCTTGATGACATTTATCTGATGTTTATTTGAGGGCATCATTTTCAGGGTAGAAGAAAAGTCATTGCATCATTTGTCAGCTAAATATTGCCCTCTTTCACCTCCTCCACGATCAACAATTGCTGCAGCATTTAGTTTGGATGGAAAGACAATTGCTTCTACACAGTGAGTTATTATTGTTTGTACTTGTAGTAGAAATTTTTTCATAAATAATTGTTATTATTCTCTTAAAGGCTAATGGTTGTTCTACAATAAGTTGCTAACTCTGTCTAGTTATATTCTAGTGGTGATCACACTGTTAAGATAATCGATTGCCAGACCGGGAGATGTTTAAAAATCTTGAGTGGCCATCGGCGGACACCATGGGTGGTATGCATAATACATCTATCATTATATTCATCACTTAAGTTTTTAGTAGTTTAATTTATTTTAGTAGTTTGGTAGGGTACAGTTGGAATTGGTATTTTTGTTGCCACCGTATGATATGAATGCAACATTCTACAGTTTACATTTTTAGACAAAGATTGTCCTCTAATCTAAATCTAAACCTAGTCATATTCTCACCGAAACAACTTAGAAAAAATTAAAAATAAAGTCTAACATAAATTTAGCCATAATTTGACAATCATTACACCTCCTACTGCTCTTAATCACTATAATCGCTGTAATTTTACTGGTATTTACCCATCTGTATGTAAACACATCCCGATCTCTTCATTTACAGATTATTAATCACAATGCAACTTGTACCAGACACATCTTAATCTCTTCGTTTCATTCATCAGCTGATACAATTCATAATATATCTCGCCTATGTCTTCATGTTGCATTCCTTCCAACACAAACTCATGTACGTTATCATGGATTCTGATCCAATACCAACCCGCTTTACTTTTCGACCCATTCTCGTTCATTGCAGTTTTATAATGTACACATATACATTATAATAGTTATTTTTCACTCAACCAATAACACTGCTTACTCACTTCACTTAATTTATGAAAAGTAACTTTTTTATAGCACATTCAATTCTAACTTTGTAGTGCCTAATCACGGTACAAAATAAAGTCTAGCTTTTTTCAATATGATGTCAATGAGAAAATTTGAATTCCTAGAACAAACATAGGAAGTGAAGCGTAGTGGGGGTAAAATTATAGTAAGTTATGCAACTTTTTCTTGAAAAAAAACAAAGAAAAAAAAGGACCTTTTTCTCGTCAACCGCAAGAGCTTGCAGCAGTGGAAACTGGGGCTTGCGTGACCGCCTGAAATCTGAACGCCACAATTTCATGTGCCACCTAGAGATTAATAACCGTATAGTAACAAGAATTACATCTACTCACCTATTCATGATCTTTTGGTGATGCGACAACAAATTTGGGTTTTCATGGGGCCATCAACTCTTTGTTTTTAGTTCATGAATGGTTGTTGCGTTTAGTCTGAGAACCGTCGGTCTTTCTGGATATAATATTTTTCTTCTTCATGCTTCGAATGCCATCTCGTGCTAAAAGGTCTTGGTAGATATAATGGTATTGTATGATTTGATATATGGTTTGATATGATTGGATATGTATTTTATGAATATATGATATATTTTGGGTTGTGCTAGAAGGCACGTTGTTAAAAGGACATGATTTGGGATTTTTCAAATTTGTGTACCATTATAGTTGTTAACCGAAGCTATGTGCGAGTTTTCTTTATATAAAAACACATGATATTATAATCATAAATACGTTTAAAAAATGAATGTGTTATAATATGAGTAAGTGTGTTTTACATATATAGACAATGTGTTCAGTTAGTTGTTATATGTATACATAATTTATGTTCGGTCGTACAATATTAAATGATGCTTTGGATCAAAGTGGCAACATGACCATGTTATAGGCAGAAGCTTATGCGTTTTCCTGTTTATTTATAGTGCATACGGAAAAAAAGCTTATTTTACTAACACATCAATAACTTCTCCATTTAGTCAAATTTTATATGTTTGTAAAAATATACCATATAGGAAGGACAAATGGACATTTTATTCACATTTGTTTACTACACAATTTAGTACAATACATAAGTACTACAACAGACTTTTACTGTTTTTATATTTTAGTACAATTTTATATTCGTTGGACTTTTATTCATTATATACAAAACCTACTTAAGTTCACCTGTAGAAACACTATAGTCCATTGCAAATGCTTACTGGATAAATTTTTTGCTATTACAGAACTACAAACAAGCCGTTATATAAAATCTTTGATCTAAAATTACAAGGCTTTGACTACTTCATCAGCTTACATCTACTCGGATGTCATTTGCAAAATATCTAATCAATCATTTTGTATATATATATATGCAATTAACACTATCCACTAACTCAACTTTTTTGCTTTATTACTCGCTGCTGATTTTAATCTTTGTTTTACACCGTTCTTTGCCCAACTAACTCAAGGTTTATCAAGATTTGTTTCATATAACTCATATCTACATTGAAATGGTTACAACATAAGTTAGCATTCATTTCGAGTGTTTCAAGAGCTTGTGTAGCTTGGCTGTTGTTTCATTCATTATGATTCAGTAGAAAATAAGCAACAACACCCAATTTCGTTGACTCTTAATGCATTCACAATTTTTTTACCCTCCAGAAATGAATGGTTAATGTGTAGTTTCCTTATTAGCTAATAATCATGATAGTTTGATTTAGCATGCAACTTCAGCATGTATGCTTGAATTAATTTATGAATCTTGGTTCCAAGAATCACGGTTTAGGATTGAATGATGCCCTTACCGTGTGCATTTTTGGTCATATTGTTGCTCTTGTTGTGAAAGACATGTACAAATGCAACCATGCGTTCCAATGCATTTGCAGCATATGGAGCATTAAGCATTTCTGGTGTAGGTTCGCAACAGACAACTTATCTGGAGCAGATATTTTTATTTTTTTATTTTATTTATTTATTTTATTTATTTATTTATTTATTTATTTATTTATTTATTTACTCTAGGAGCAACGTTAAGCACGTCCTGTATGTACGTAGGTACGTGTGGACGCTTCTGACTCTAGGAAACTAATTTTAAATAATTCATTACAGGTTCATGCAATACTCCCTCGTCTCATTATACATATTATGATGAGGAACTTTGTGTTCACCAAGCTTGCAGGGTAATTAGAAGTCTAATTCCTTTATTATTTGAATATCATTCCTATTTTAACTTATCTAAACTTCACTATGCTTTAATTAGAACACTTTTAGACTACTGGTTGCATTGCTTATGTCGATGGTTTATCTATTCTTCTCAATAAACAATCCTTTAACTCGGATCACAGGTGCTTATTGAGTGTTGATATTTGTTTAACTGATCATAATAATTTGTATTTTTACATTAACTTTTTGTTTTTTATATTGTAAAAGTGACTATGAAGACTTTTTAAGAGATCTAACAAGGTATCTAGGTCAACACTTCGCATCAAGAGAGAATACCTACTTAGAATCTATGATTTAGGTATACAACAACTTATTTTTACACCTTTAATATGTAAGAGAAACAAGAAATAGGCCTGATGTTTGTTCATTGTGGTTATACATGGTTCTGAGGTTATACATGGCATTTAACATGATCTGCTTATATATGAGACATGGCATGAATCAGTTGTTGTGGCTTGAGTAGATGGAGAATGTGCTGAAGGGTTGCTGAACTGAAAAGCATGACTAAAGGTACTTGAGATTATGTGACCGAGAAGCATTACCTTTTCCTATTAAACAAATTGTTATGGTAAAGATCCAGGTGATCAAAATAAGTCATGTTTAATCAGCTCGTACGAAGCATTACCTTTTCCTATTAAACAAGTTGTATGGACAATGATAATGACTTTTGTTTTTTTACTAACCAGTATAAACTGACTAAGCAGACATGACTTTAAAAAAAATAGAGGAATCTTCATCACCATCTTTCTCTTGATTAACACAACTTTTAAACTTGTTCAAGCAGGTGGCTATGTCTGAAACAAGTGTACAAGTTTGCTACAGTTGTGTTACTATTATAAGCAGCATCATATATTTCAACACTCCTGACTGCTTTTAGATAAGATCAAGAAGGCAAATATATCAAGGTAGATATTTTTTCCAAAAAATCGCATGTTACTTGAGTTGATTATTGCTTTTCTGTTTTGTCTTATCAAATTTATTGATGCAACAGTTTTCTGGCCGGTATGCTGGCTAAAAAAGAAGATCATCTAATGTTCCAAACCATGAAAATCATTGAAAACCTGATGAAAAAGCTTCCAGGTGTAGTTTTAAGACCTCTCGTTAAAGAAGCGTTCTTCGTGCTATTAATACGTGTATACTAGATGGTCATAGTGAAAGTCCACCTGTACAATCTAATTGCTGCCCTAATAATAATGAGGCTACTACAGGTGGCTCGAGATGTCTGTGTTATGCATCAGATCCTTCTTGCACTTCTGCTAGAAAGATGTGTAAGCTACTACAGGCTACTACAGTTACTTTTTGTTAATGTTAACATGTTAACAAGATTGCTTCAGATGCAGTATGCTCAGGTTAGTTGCAGCCAGAATCAAATGATGAATGTGTTCTGATGATTTCTTGGCAGGGCAATTACTTTCTTTCTGCCTTTGATTGCTTTCTTGATATCTGTTTTTCTTTTCTGAATCTTCTTGCTTTGGAATTTGCTTAAAAACTTGTTGCAGTCAGAAACTTGTTGATTTCTTTGGCACGGCACCTGTTTTAATAAGCAAAATCAATTATGTAACCCAAATGATGAGATATACCTGATGGGTTATCAAGATATCAGATGATGATAATTCTCTGATGATATCTTGACTTCTTTCTTTCTTCAAAATCTGATTTCAATGCCGTTAAGCTTGAAACAGCTCTGATACCATGATAGAGAATTTGAAAAACTATGTTTAGCAAGAGGATATTGTTGTCTGGGCAGGTGTTTGGTTTGGGACCTCTGGTGGTGAGTCTCTATTGATGTTTGGATGTAGAGTAGTTTGTGGTTGAGGTAGAAATGAGGCAGAGGATGAAATAGTGGTGTGTGCAGGCTGATGGTATCACAGTTTGAAGGGGTTGGCCGTGTAGTGTTAATGTCAGCGAGAAGCGGTGAACATTGGTGGTTTCGGTGTAGTTGTTGTGAAGGCAGAGGAGCTTTGGTTTATGTTGAAGTTGACAGTGTGAATTATGGAAGGTTGTAGTGGAAGATTTGAAGTAGATGATGAGTGACAGTGGTGATGTGCTATTTTTGGCAGAAGGGGTAGATAGATGAAGGAAGGCAGTTGACAGAACTGCTAAAGAGTGTGTGGAAGTGGATGGTTGTTGTGTAGGACGTGAAGATGGGTTGCAAACAGTGAAGTATGATGTGCAATAGTGAGGTTAGTAGCAGTTCTGAGTTGTGGTGATGTATGTTTTGGGGGTAATTGTGATGGTGAAGATCGGTAGTAGCAGTTGTTAGCAGTTGCAGTCTTTTTTATTGATTTGCCGCAAGGAGTTGTTAGCAGTTTACGTATATATCATGTAACTGTAATATACTGAACGTATATATTTGTAATTGTAATATACTGAACGTATATATCATGTAAACGTTTATGTATCTAATTAATAGTTATTAGAACATGTTATATATGCTAGTTGCTTCAATATACTCAAAATATAATTTTGGAATATTCAAAAATAGAGTGGAATATTAAAGCTGTTATATAAATATAAGACAGCGTTTGATTAATGCTTTCAATGAAGAAACAACAGCGTTTAATTCATGCTGTAATTATCTCTTGAAATTGTCAATAACAGCGTTTTTTACATGCTGTCGAAATAGTTGATGATTCAATAACAGCGTTTTTAACATGCTATCGAAATTGTTGATGATTCAATAACAGCGTTTAGAAAACATAATACAGCACGTTATAAACGCTGTTGAAAATATTATTGACAGCTCGTAATAAATGCTGTCACAGAGATGTTTCAACAGCGTTTATAGAAACGCTGTTGTAAGTTATATATATACGACAGCATGTCGTTATACAGCGTTTCTAATAACGCTGTTGTATCATATTACAGCGTTTATCAAACGCTGTTAAAAGCCTTTTGTGGTGTAGTGCGATAACCTGACTCTAGACTGCCCGTGTGGAAATTGGTGGGCACCCAGAGTTTAGGAAGGAAAACAATAAATTCCGAGTCAGTCATGAGACTGGTGTGAGAACTAAAACAGTTTATTTTTAAAACAAAGTACAGGATAATTTTAAAATAGATTCGTAATGCTTTTTAGAAAATGAGACTACCATAAGGCCTCCCGCACACACACACAATGCAAAACGCAGAATCAGAGGAGATTTCTCCTTATGATAGTCAAAGATGCTTGATACACATAAAAAATAATTTGATATTATTACTAGTGCATAGTGTAGGAAAAATCATTTCGAAAGTAAAGATATAAATCTTAGCCAACATAGGCATTTCACACTTATGCCTACTATAGCTACCATCCAAACAGTGGGGCGCCACCATAAGTGAATGATAGGTTCTACAACTAAAACTGTACAAGATCGTATTGTTTCTTTGGATTTCCAACAAATGGTCAGGCCAAGGAACTTTCCATTGCCACATAGGTACGCCTCTGAAAAGACGACCCGAGAACCTAACATTACGGTTAGATCTTTGCCAACACAAGGACGGGTTACCCTTCAAACTGGGTAACTACTGACACGAATATGTCATTCTTCGATCGTAACCGATCTATATCCGAGGATCCTCGATTCCAACAACCACAAAGTAATGAATTTGCAGCAACAACATAGGTTAAGTATCTGGGCTCCATACCATGATACCACCTCTATCCAGAAGGAATGACATACACTAAAGGGGCGCTACCCCCTAATAACCTCGCTGCATCCTTCCTGTTTTGACCATTTTCGGGGTGTGAGGTCCGACGAAGTCTCGTCCACAAAGCCACGCTTCATACAAAAGCTGTGCTTTGGTCATCAAATGCTCAACAGCACTTCGTATGCCACATTACCAATTTGGGAATGTATCACTAGTAACCATCAACTACATAACCTCTGAGCTCGTACGTCTCAGAGAAGGGTGTTAAGCTAAGAGAATAAATTCTCCGCCACCAACAGAAATATATTTGATAGAAACCAGCTTTACATCTCAAATTGTAATGTCAGACACACAATCCATACAAGTCTGTTCCGGGTTCGAACAGAACCGAAGGCACTTCCAAAGAAGCCCTTGCAATCCGGATATTCACTAATCACGTCCGAACTTCCCATCACTAAGGGTGATAAAACCACTATATCGGAGATCAGCCGATGCAGAGTCATTCGACGGTAATCCTTCCATTTTCACAAATATCCGGTCTTCAACACCGGTCATAGAATGCAATCCATAACGACGTATCACATATTCGGAATGGGTTATACGACCCCAAGGTCCTTTCCCGGCTAACCCAAATAGTGAGCGCTTATTTTGAAAATAAGTGTGGCATTCAAATTCAAGCAAATCACAACAAATACCCATTCAAAGGTAATATTGATAGTCGGTTATTTAACTATCAATAGGTATGCTCAACATCACCAGATTCCAAATAATTTTCCAAATTATTTATTTTCCAAAAATATCTTTACAAGATATATAATTTCCACACTTCAACCATTTGAAAACAATTTTCAAATCACTTTTCACCTTTACCACTTTTGAAAACAAATTTCAAATCATTTCCCTATACGGGATATATTCACAAATTTTTATTCATTTTCATTTCAAAATGGTTCATTTAAACCAATTAAATAAATCCTTACTGATTTACTTTATATTTACGTTCCAAATCCGTAAATTTATTCCCACACTTCAAAAATAAATCAATGTTTATTTTCAAACAAATTTCCCTTTCTTTTATAAATTCCATAGTTAATTTACAATTCCAAATTATCTATGAATATACGATTTTCAAATCGATTTCTAGTATTCATTTTCAATTTATCTTTAAAAGATAAAATCTCAAAATATTCACTTCATATTGGAAAACATTTCCATACTTATTTAATAATAATAAGTAATTCACAATCCATTTATTTTCAACACTTGGAAAATATTCAATATACTTAAATCAAAATTAAGTATATATTTCACTCTTTAAGAAACCTTTCTTTTAAACACATTTGTTTGGGTCAAAATGAATGTTGCGTAAAACATCGTTATGACGACTCAAAATCACTAGTTTAGGGATTCTGAATTAAGATAGATATATAAATCCCAATACTATATAAAACATTTCCTTTCGGAAATCATTTACTATAACAACAGTGTTATAGTCCACTATTTCCTTCTATTTCTCGAAAACGTCTATTTCAACAATAAATGTTGAGATCTATGGTTTCGATAGTTAATCCATTTTAATACATCTATAAAACAATTAACTTCATTTTATAATATCACTTCCCCAAAAACATATCCATTTTCTTTAATAATATATTCACTATCCAAAATCGTGAATATACTCCCGATCCAAACTCTTTATTATTATTACACATATTATACAAAAGATAATTCGCTATCCAAAATCGTGAATATATCCCTTTTAATAAACTTCTATGTTTAATTCACCAAATTCAATTGATTTCAGATTTATAAACAATGTTTGTAAATTCCATTTCTATTTATAAAAACTTTAATTATAAAATCCCTTTTATAAATCAATTCAATTTATAACTCAACCTTATACCCAAAATCTGATTTATTAGTTAATTATTTATAAATCTTTTATTTTACAAAATCTATTCATTTCATAACTTCACAATTTATAGATCTATAAATTTTATTCACTTGTGAAATCCATTTATACTTCATTTTAACACTTAATAAAACTCATTTCACAATTCCTATATTTTTAATTTATAAATATTTATCTTAGAAATCTTTTATATAAACCTTTTATAATAATTTAAAAATCTCAATTTAAATAAACCAATCCTTTTAATAATTTACAAAACGTTATTTAAAACTTATATAACTCCAAAATCATACTTAAGTACTATTTTCCAAAAACATAACTTTTATAACAATAAAATTATAATGTTTATTTATTTTAACAATTCAAAATTTAATAAAACGTATACTTTCAAAAATCACTTTAAAATTCTTTTTAAAATCAAAATCATTATTTTAAAACTTCAAAAATGGATCTGATGATGCAACAGCACCAAATAGTCAATCACGACATCCAAATATCATATATCGATATGATAATCAACAAACATCACAATATCTGTAATCAAATAAATACTGGTAAGGAATCCAGTTGGATCCCTCCAACCTGTTTCCCTGCATCCACAGACATTAGCACAATACCAATTCCGTTCCAATACGGAATATCGTGGTATATAGGATTTATAAAATATTATCCGCTATTATGCGGCGCAATAGGGTCTCATCCACTATATAATGCGGGAAATCAACTCCAAGTACATAAATAATACCAATTTCATTCAAGATGGAATTATCGCGGTATATGTTTTTAATAAATAACCTCCGCTTAATATACGGCGTATAATGTCCATTTCAATCAATAACAGATAATAATTTATCATTCAGGCATACAATCAATAATTTTAAACCTAACTATTTATAATTTAAAACAATTTGATTGAGTGAGAAGTTCTCACCTTGCTTTCAATTTAGTTTTCGCGTTTTATTTCGAATAAAATTAAACGCGCGTTTAATTTTACCCGAAATTCTTACTATCTCCAAATGACTCCAAACCAGCTTCATTGCGTAGTGCTCGACAAAACGAACCGGCGCAATTCGTTTCGTCATAATCCGACCTCGTATGAAAAAGATATTGCGTTTTAAAGTTTACATAATTTATATAATATAAATTTTACAATTTTTATTTCATTTTTTATACCCAAATTTCAATCTGGACCGTTAACTACTGCAAAATGAGATCTGGGCCGATGGTAGCTTCATCTTCCTCTTCACGTAACACTCCAGGTTACATGCACGTGGAAGAAACCATCAAGCCACCACTAGGGTTTCGAACCGCGACCACCACAACAATCTAGAACTCGATCAAGCTTCATCATTTTACGCGCCACACTCCCCCTCACCAACGTCCAGGTTGCGGCCAAGCTCGGCCTCCATCTCCAGGTGATAAATGTGCTTGAACGTCGGCACTTTGAGGAACAACTGCCGTTGATTTTCTTCGTTAAACAAGATCTCCACCGTTGAATAGCTCCGCCTCGACGAGTTCTACACTTTTCAAGTTTGAAGTTTCTTGAGAAAATTGATGGATTGAGAGAGATTTAAGGAAGAAGACGAAAGCTTTCTAGCCATTAAAGACATAAGTGGCGGCTGGCGCTCTTGAATTAGGGTTTTGGGCTTTTGTTTGCAAATGAAGAAATAGAGGTGCTTTTATAGAAAAATGGCCAAAACACTATTCACCCGAAATTTTCCGAACTCCAAACGAAGCGTGCCAGTTGGCGTTTCTAAGGTTTACCCTGTGTTCTAGACATAATGGAATAGGTTTCGGAAGCCAATTCGATCATCTGTGCGAGTTTCGAAAATAAACGATCAAATTCAAATTAAATCGATTTAAACTAATTTCTATGCGTTTTAGCTTGCTCGGACAAACCGTAAATCCGATTGACACGAAATTTGAAACCATACAATAATATAATATTACGGATCCGATGAAACTTGTTTCGTCGAAATCCGAGACTGTTTGAAAAATGGTTATTTTAACTCGTCAATTAAATATTAAAATATTCAATTTTCACAAATCAACTTTAAATTCGATTTTAAAAGTTCTATAACATCATTCTAACTCCAATATGATTTAATAAAATTTTACAAATCAGTTTTAATCATATTTAACCCAATTTCCAATTATTTCTGTAATTCCAAATATGAAATTATCGATTTAATTATCCAATTAAATCCAATTATTCGAAAAATAAATTATTCGACTTATAAATTTCACTTATTAACATTTAAAATCAATTAAATAAAAAAAATTGACAGAAATTCTGGATCGTTACATAATGAAAATAATTAATGAAATGCTTTAATAAATGAGAATTTAGTGTTGTAGTGTTATAAACTCAAGTATAATTTAAATATTAGTAATTAAATATAATAGAGGCAAATATCGTAAGTAAGGAAATTCCTTTATAAATAATGAATTTGATGATGTAATTGTTGTGAACTTAAGTTATAATTGAAATGTTACTGTAATTAAGGTAATAAGAAGTAAGCATCGTAAGTATAAGATTATAAACTTAAGTAAACGGTTGAAGCTATTTATAAATAAAATAAGTAGGACAATGAATACTGTAAATAAGAGAATTAAGCAGTGAATAAATTTATGTAATAAAATAAAAGGAAAATTTCATGATATAAATAAGTGAAATGAGATTTTGTTAGAAATGAAAAAAAATGAATTTTATGTAGAGTAGAAGTGCAAATAAGTGAAATAGACACTGAATTAATGGATGGAAATAAATGAAACTGTAAGAAATGAAATGTAAAATTAAAAGATAAATCATTATATGAAAGAAAAGAAATCAAACAACTAATGTATGATATGAAATTAATAAGAATGAACTTAATTTATTGTTTGAATTTGTTGTTTGTTTTGTTTTATGGTTGTTTGGGTAAGGATACCTTAAAGTTGGTTGGATGAATAAATAATCTATTTAGTTTCATCAAAGACTGTTGAGTAAAATGTGCACTAAGTAGTTTATTTTCCATTCTGTACAATTTGAAGTTTGAACCCGAACAACTATTTGTTTGTTGGATATGAATGAATGATTGATGTGTGTTGATAAGATGGTTGTGTGCTGTTTGTTGCAATTGATTGTTGTTGTATTGATTGTTGTTTGGGGTTAAAAAAATCTTAAATATTTCATTTTATATAATTGTTAACCTTTTGGATTGTATAAGTGAAATACAGGTTATGGAAGCAATTGCTACTGCATTTGGTTTCATAATATAAGCATAAATTGCCCGACAAATAGATACGTTTTCGGATTACAGTTTTATAGCGCTATTTTATATATTTTCCCGTGTTGGGATATTATATTTTGGATATTATATGTGATATTTTGTTATATTTGATATTATATTTTCTCCTGAGACTCTCCGTACAAAGGAGACTCTGCCAAAATTTTCCATAAATTTTGGACTTAGAAAATATTTTGAAAATGTATTTGTGTATATATATCTAATATTTTAAGTAAAATATATTGATTTCTTAATTCTTATTTCCCCTTCTTTTTCCTTTTTGGGGACGAAAAGTTTTGAGTGGGGGAGAATTAACGATCCGTAAAATTTCGATGATTTAAAATTAGTTAATTTAAATAAGATTTTTAATTTAATTTAGAAAGAAATAAAAGCCCTAAAATTTAAATTGGAGCGAATGTAGAAATTTGATGAAGCAATTGTAATTAAAATTAACAATTTAAAATTTATATTGCAATTAATTGAAATAGTGTAAATTGGCATACTTGGTTTTAAGTTTAATATAAGAAACAAATGGGAATGTTGAATTAGTGATTTACCAAATAAAAATATTTACTAAAAGAGAATTCAAATTTACATAATAATGGAAAGTGTAAATTTGTTGCATTTGGGTATAAAGTTAAAATGTAAGTAATTAAAAGTATGAAGAGAGTAAGCGCTAAATTAACCAATGCGATAATATATCGATTGATAATAACTGAATGTAAATTAAGGTGGAAATGTTAATGGTAGTTGATAAATAACCAATTTAGTGCAATACCAAATAAATTGCAACTATTATAAGGTTTTAATAGATTGAAATTAGTATATTTGGGAGAACTGGAATTAAAAAGTGTAAAGGTAATAAGCAACGAAAATGCATATTTATTTCATAAGTTAATATAAAAGAATGAGACCTACTGAATGAATTAATTGAGTTTCTAATTTTAACAAATGTATATAGTTGACAACTTCAATATATTCAGAAATAATAATTAATACAAAGGGTAGCATTTGTTGTAGGCAATAAATTTTTTAATGAAATAAAAAGTTAATGGTATCAAATTTTACGTGTTACATATTCATTTAGTCTATTAAATAAAATTTGGAAATCAATTTGCAATCAAAGGAAATTAAGTAGCACGTTCATTGGAAATAAATTAATAAATACATTAATGAAATGTAATATAATTCAATGTTAGTTATACCTATAAAATGTCAATTTATTGAATAGTAAGATTTTAAATCAATAAACGAATTTATTGAGATTCCAATTTATAATCAATAACATTTAATGTGAAATCAATTACAATTAATTGACTTAATTTGTGCGGTTTGGGTAGATGTGATTTGTCATTGAAAAGGGTTAATTTTATAAGAAGTAACTAATGTTAAGCCTATTGATTTTATGAAAATTTATTGATTTAAAGAATAGAAAGCAAGATTTATAAATTTGATTGAAGTGCAAAATTCAATAATTGAATTTATTGTAAATAAATGAAATTCAACAGTTAATATTATATTAATTGAAACTAGATGGAATGTGAGGATATTAGAATAATAGATTTTGAATCCAATGTTGATTTCATGCGGTGTAATAATGAATTGAATAATATGAATGAAAATTTAATTCAATGGAATTATTGGAAATTTAATTTATACTTTCTGAATTTCAATGGAATTGAGAAAAATACTGAAATCAATAAGTTAATCAACTTTAAATTGACTTTTAATTTGTTTAAAACATTGTAATTGATTTAGAAATATAAAAGTGATAAGATTGGTCAATTTTAAGATTGAAATTAAAAACTAGGTTTATTAATTAATTATTAAATTATTTAAGTAATGGAAAAATAGCCATTTTGGCCACTGACTCAGATTTTGACGAAACCAGTTTCATCGGATCCGTAATAATGAATTATTGTAGGATTTCAAGTTTTATAGCGATCGGACTTGTCGTTTGATCGTACGGACTAGAAACGCCTTGAAATAAATGAAATTGAAATCAATTTGAAATTTTTTGGTTTTAGCATAACTTCTTCCTATGATGGAATTTGGACTTGAAACTTATTCATTGTGTTTAAAATATCTTAAAACATCTATTTTGATATATGGGTTTACCCAATTTCGTTTCGAGGTCAAAACGGGCTTTTTGGACCACTTAGTCGTTAGCACGTATTCAACCCGATCCATTTATTCTATTTCAACCTTCTCTATAAATATCCTGCTATAAACCCTAACCTCCTTAATTCTCATTTTGTCTGTATGTAAATGCATTCTATTCCTCCTCTTCCTCAATGTCAGACAAAATTCTATATTTCCAGATCCAATTGCAAATTCAATCCAAAGCTAAAATTTCAAACTCCTCAGAAAAATTTGGAAAAAATATATGTTGAAGCTCTCGACTAGCGTAATTCACTGGTGGTGTTCGTTTTTTGATTCAGATTATCGTTTGATCAGAAATTGTGTTTTAATTTTCGGCCGTTCAATGGGGTCGTAATCATTGTCGATGGATCGGGAAACCATTTCTGGGTTTTGAAGAGGGGACTGAGGGGAGTCGATCTATGTGGTTTGTTTCGAGAATCAACGATTAGATCATCGGGAATTTGTGGATTAGGGTTTTTGTTATAGGCAGCGGTTATGGTGTTCTGCTGTTCGATCGACGCTTGGAGGAGTGGGCATTCGCGAGGCGTAGGGTAGCGACGGTGGTGGTAGGTTGGGTCGCAGGTGGCCGAAGCTCATTGGTTGACGCGATACGTTTTTTGGTTCGGTGGCTGTGTTAGGGTTTCGTTTGCTACTGTTAGCGTGCGCGTTTTTGCTGTTGCGTGGAAAAAGAGGGTGACGTGGCTTCTGTTTTGGTGGAGGTGATTGTGATCTCTTTTTTTATTTTTAAATTTGAATTTCAATCACAATAATCGCTATAACTCTCACATACGAACTCCGTTTCACACGCGATTTTTTTTGTTAGGATCATAATAAATTTTTCATACGATGGAATTTGGACCTGAAACTTGTTCCATTGCATTTAAAATATTTTAAAACATCTATTTTGATATACGAGTTTACCCAATTTAGTTTCGGGGTCAGAACGGGCTTTTTGGGCCACTTTGTCGTTAGCACGTATTCAACCCGATCCATTAATTCTATTTCAACTTTCTCTATAAATATCCTGCTATAAACCCTAGCCTTCTCATTTTGTCTGTACGTAAATTCATTCTATCCTCCTCTTCCTCAATGTAACGACCCAGGATTTTTATTAATTAAAATTTGAATATTTAATTAATTTTAAATATTAATAGGTGAAATTTATAAGTCAAATAAATTTTTATTTGAATTATTGGATTTAATTGAATAATTAAATCGATAATTTAATACGTTAAATTATGGAAATAATTGAAAATTAGGTTAAATATGATTGTAAATGATTTGTAAAATTTTATTTTATCATATTGAAGTTAGAATGATATTTTAGAACTTTTAAAATTGAATTAAAAGTTAATTTGTGAAAATTGAATATTTTAATATTAAATCGACTAGTGAAAATAGCCAATTTTCGAACAGTCTCAGAATTGAACGAAACCAGTTCCATTGGATCCGTAATAGTTAGTTATTACCGGATTTCAATTTTCGTGTCAATCGGAGCTATCGTTTGATCGTGGCAGCTCGAAACGCATCGAATTGTTTTTAATATTAATTTGGCGAGTTAAAATAGCCATTTTTCAAAAAGTCTCGGATTTCGACGAAACCAGTTTCATCGGATCCGTAATGTGGTATTATTGTAAGGTTTCAAATTTCAAGTCAATTGGATTTACCGTTTGTCCGGTACAAATTAAAACGCCTAGAAAATCGCTTAAATCGGTTTAATTTAAATTGAACGTTTATTGCCATAACTCGCACAGATGACCGAATTAGCTTCCGAAACCTGTTCCATTGTGTCCGGAACGCGGGTAAACCTTAGAAACGCTAGTTACGGCGCGTGAATCAGAGTTCGGAATTTCTGGATGAATAGTGATTGAAAATTTGCCTATAAATACACCTTTAATTCACAAAAAAAAAAAAACCTAAACCTAATTTCTATATGCCAGCCGCCACCATAGAATGGATGGCCGAAAATGATCTTCCTTCCTCCCTCAAAATCTTTCAATCTATCCACTTTTACGAGAATCTCTCAACTAACAAAATATAGAGCACATTGAGATCTTGTATATCAACGGTGATGATCGTAAAATTCGATGTAAATTGGTGGTAATTCGTGTTGGAACGCCATGCGTTCGACCTTAATTTGCGTGCTGGTGGTAGCACTAGCTAAGGCCGGTCCTTGGCCGATGGAGGAGTCGAGTATGGGCTTCAGAGTAGTGGTCTTGGATCAACTTGAAATCAACCAGGGGAAGTCGCGTATACTAGGGTTTAATGGCGGCGTGGCTTTCTTACGTGATGTTCGGCCTGGGGTTGCGTTGGGGAAGAAAAGGAGGGACGCACGGATCTGAAGGGTTTGGAAATCTACGGCCATGATCTTTGTTAGGTTATAAATTTTATAATAAAAGTTGTAAATTTATATAAGTATAAATCGTGTAACTTCAAATATTTGTAACTTTTTCATACGAGGTCGAAAACGAGCGAAACCAGTTGCGTTGGAATCGTATGGACGAGCACTACGCGATGAAATTGGATTGGAGTCGTTTGGAGTTAGTGAAAATTTCGTGTAAAATTAAACGTCCGTTTAATTTTATTCGAAATAAATCGCTAAAACGAAATTTAAAATCAAGGTGAGAACTTCTCACTCAATCGAATCAGTTTCGATTTTATTTTAAATAGTTAGATTTAAAATATTTGAATGCATGTTTGAATGATGATTGTTATCTATTGATTGTTAAAATAGACATTATGCGCCGTTAGTAAGCGGATGTTATTTATTAAAAACATATACCGCGAATATTTCATAAACAGTGAAATTGGTATTATATATAATAGCAATATATATATATTGGCATATGTATATATTGGAGTTATTGATTTCCTGCATTTTTTGTTTAGCGGATGAGACCCTATTCCGCCGTCTATTAAGCGGATAATATTTTAAATCCCATATACCGCGATAATTCCGTACTGGAGCGGGATTGGTATTGTGCTAATGTTTGTGGATGCAGGAAACAGGTTGGAGGGATCCAACTGGATTCCTCAACAGTATTTATTTAATTATGGATATTTTGATATTCGTTGATTATCATATCGATATACGATATCGTTGTTGTCGTAATTGACTATTTGGTGTGTAGCATCATTGGTCCAAATTTTGGGATTTTAAAAATGATTTTTAAAGTGATTTTTTTTGAAAGAAAACGTTTATACTATATGTTTGGAAATTGATCCATTTTAAATAAATAAACGTATAAATTTTTAATGTTATAAAAATTATGATTTTTGAGAAATATGGATTAATGATTTTATAAACGAATTTAAATCGGGATTAATTGAATTTATTATGAAAAGTTGAAATATAGGATTTATGAAATTTAATTATTTTATAAATCAAGAGGATGAAATTATAAAGGAGATTAAAGATGTTTTAAAATAATAGTATAAATTGATTTTATAAAGGATTTATAAATTGATATTTATAAATTAAAATATTTGAATTATAAAACGAGTTTTTATAAGTGTTTGAATGAAGTGAAAATGGATTGCAGAAATGAATGGAAATTATAAAATTATAAATGGTGAAGTTATAAGTGAAATTTATAAATAATAAGATTTATAAATTTCGTGAAGTTATTAAAGAAAGGTTTTGGATAAATAATTGAATCTACGTTATAAGATTTATAATTATGAAGTTCAAAGGAACGATTTTATAAACAAATAAATTATAAGTATTTCACTTATAATATGAACTTTTAGAATATCATTGAGATACGAATTGAGATAGGTTAATAAAGGAATTTATAAAAGGAAGTCGTTATAAAATAAATAGAAAAGGAATTTATAAACGTTGTTTTATAAATTCGCAAACGACTTATTTTGATAAGTAAATTGTTGAAACTTATTAATGGAGTTATATTCACGTTTTTTTGACTGTGAATAATCCTTTGAAATAAAATGAATAAAAGGATGAAATGTGTTAACGTAGTATATTCATGTTTTTGAATAGTGAATAATATGTTAAAGAAAACGTTTAGAATGTGATGTTTTAAATAGAATTAAAACGATCTAACGATGTTTTAAAATGTGTTGAGATTTGAAACCATAGATTTCAACATTCATTGTTGAAATAGATGTTTTCGAGAAATAAAAGGAAATGGTGGACTATAACACTGTTGTTATAGTAAATGATTTCCGAAAGGAAATGTTTTGTATAGTATTGGGATTTATATATCTATTTTAATTTCGAATTCCTATACTAGTGATTTTGGGTTGTCGTAACGATGTTTTACGTAACATTCGTTTTGGCCCAAATAAATATGTTTAAGAGAATGATTTCCTTAAAGAATGAAATATATACTTAATCTCGATTTAAGTATATTGAATATTTTCCAAGTGTTGAAAATAAATAAAATTTGTGAATTACTTATGAATAAGTAAGTATGGAAATGTTTTCCAATGTAAAGTGAATATTTTGAGAATTTATCTTTTTGAAGATAAATTGAAATGAATAATTGAAGTCATATATTCATGAATATTTTAGAATGAAAATTCACTATAGAATTTGTGAATAAAAAGGGAAGTTGTTTAAAAATAAATATTGATTTATTTTTGAAGTGTGAAAATTTTATATCTAGTAAAGATATTTTTGGAAAATAAATAATTTGGAAAATTATTTGGAATCTGGTGATGTTGTGCATATCCATTGATAGTACAATAACCGACTATCAATATTTCCCTTTGAATGGGTAATTGATGTGATTTGTTGAATTTGAATGCCACACTTATTTTGAATAAGCGCTCACTATTCGGGTTAACCGGGAAAGGACCATGGGGTCGTATAACCCATTCCGAATATGTGATACGTTGTTATGAGAAGCAATTAATGACCGGTGTTGAAGACCGAGTATTTGCGAAAGCGATAGGATGACCTATCGATTGTCTCTGCACTGGGTAGCTCCTGGTATAGAGATTCCCTAAGTGATGGGAAATTCGATCGGGATTGTGAATACCCGGATTGCAAGGGCTTCGTGAGAAGTGCCTTCGGTTTTGTTCGAGCCCGGAATAGACTTGTATGGATTGTATGTCTGACATTACAAATTGAGATATAAAGCAGATTTCTTTCAAATATATTTCTGTTGGTGGCGGAGAATTTATTCTTTTAGCTTAACACCCTTCTCTGAGACGTACGAGCTCAGAGGTTATGTAGTTGAATGTTATCAGCGATATATTCCCAATTTGGTAATGTGACATGCTGAGTGTTGCTGTAAATGATCATTGTGTTGATTATTTGTGATAGGATCGTTTATTTGATCGTCTATCCTGGTGATCATTTCTATGATCATTTGTTGACCCAAAGCATGGCTTTTGTATAAAGTATGTTTTTGTGGACGTGACTTCGTCGAGCCTCACACCTCGGGAATGGTCAAAACAGGAAAGATGCGGCAAGGTTATGAGGGGTAGCGCCCTTTAGGATATGTGCATTTCCTTCTGGAAAAGGGTGGTATCATGGTATGGAGCCCAGATACTTACTCATGTTGAAAACACTTTGTTATGATTGTGTGAATTGATTACGAGCGCTCGGTGAAAGGTCCCAAAGGACCGGGGGATGGCATATTCGGTCAGTTGTTACTCAGTTAGGGGTAACCCGGCCTTGTGTTGGTAGAGATCCGGTTTGGTTCTCGGGGATGTCCATCCAGAGGCATTCTCATGTGGCAATGGGAAGTTCCTTGGCCTGATCATTCGTTGAAAATCCAAAGAAACAATACGAGACTTGTACGGTTTTAGATGTATAACCTTCTATGGAATGTGGCGGTAACCTGCTATTGAACATAGTTAGCTATAGTAGGCATAGTTCGGAATGTCTATACTGGCTAAGATTTATATCTTTATTTTCGAAAGAATTTTTCTCTACACTATGCACTAATAATAATATAAAATGTTCTTTTAAATGCGTATCAAGCATCTTTGACTATCATATGGAGAAATCTCCTCCGATTCTGCGTTTGCATTGTGTGTGTGTGCGGGAGGCCTTATGGTAGTCTCATTTTTAAAAGCATTGCGAATTGACTTTAAAAATATTCCTCTATTTTTTTTTTCAAAGATAAATAAACTGTTTTGAGTTCTCACACCAGTCACATGACTGACTCGGAGTTTATTGTTTTCCTTCCTAAACTCTGGGTGCCCACCAATTTCCACACGGGCAGTCAAGAGTTAGGTTTATCAGGATATTCTGGATATTCAGGAGTTGCTGGAGGCAAGCTGGGTGGCATGGCGTATCACTAGTTTATATAGTATTTCTTTTTCCGCTGCACTGTTTGTTGTTATTGTTGTACACTCTGATGATATGATGTAATGAAATGTGATGTAATGTAATAACTGATATAGTTCTTTGTTTAAAGATTATTCATTTATTATTATATGTTGTTCCGCTGCGAATTGTGAGATTCTGTTGTTGTTCTGTTGTTTTCTTTCTGTTCTATTTTCTATTTTCTTTTCTCTATTATCTTCTTTCCTCTCTTCTTCTCTCTCTTTCTTTTTCTTAAACCATAACATTTTGGGTTTCCGGCCTTCGATTTGTCGGCAGTCGATAAAGTGAGTATCGATGTTGAATTTTCGAAAGTCGAAAATTTTTGGGACGTTACACTCAATGTCAGACAAAATTCTATATTTTTAGATCCAATTGCAAATTCAATCCAAAGCTAAAATTTCAAACTCCTCAGAAAAATTTGGAAAAAAATATATGTTGAAGCTCTCGACTAGCGTAATTCACTGGTGGTGTTCGTTTTTTGATTCAGATTATCGTTTGATCAGAAATTGTGTTTTAATTCTCGGCCGTTCAATGGGGTCGTAATCAATGTCGATGGATCGGGAAACCCTTTCTGGGTTTTGAAGAGGGGACTGAGCGGAGTCGATCTGTGTGGTTTGTTTCGAGAATCAACGGTTAGATCACTGGGAATTTGTGGTTTAGGGTTTTTGTTATAGGCGGCGGCTATGGTGTTCTGCTGTTCGATCGACGCTTGGAGGACTGGGCATTCGCGAGGCATAGGGTAGCGGCAGTGGTGGTAGGTTGGTCCGCAGGTGGCCGAAGCTATTGGTTGACGCGACACGTTTTTTTGGTTCGGCGGCTGCGTTAGGGTTTCGTTTGCTACTGTTAGCGTGCGTGTTTTTGCTGTTGCGTGGAAAAAAAGGGTGACATGGCTTCTGTTTTGGTGGAGGTGATTGTGATCTCTTTTTTTATTTTTAAATTTGAATTTCAATCACAATAATCGCTATAACCCTCATACACGAACTCCATTTCACACGCGATTTTTTTGTCAGGATCCTAATAAAATTCCGGACATTTTAACACTAGTTTGGATGAATTCCGAGACTGGTCAATTTTTGGGTTTAAATTGGATTTTAAATTCAATTTAAATTCAAAAGGTGTGTGTTTTAATCCACTCACCACTTCTAAAATTTCTTATGTTTGTTAAATTGATTTATGATGTGTTTAGAAATTAATTTATAACCGTTTGGCAAATTTTCAATCATCATCCCAATTAAACTAAATTACTTTAATTGAATTGTTATTTATTTTTTATTGCATATAAACTGCAGTTAATTTGTTATTATTTATTTATTGCATATAAACTGCCAGTTAAACAGTTAATTAAATTATTATTGAATATAAACTGCTAGTTGATACCTGCTGTTTATTATTCGTTATATATTGATGTATTGTTTGAATTGGATGATTATTTTGATGAATGGATGTATGATTTTATGATGGATGAATGAATGTTTATTTATATCATCATAAACCGCAAGCTATTATGCATTTTTTGCATTCGGGATTGCGGTTCGAAATGATATATAACTGTAAAATTTTATTTTTAAATTGTGGATTGAAATGATAAATATCCGTATCACTGACCATAGATAGAAAATTTTATACAGACACCGTCGGTCCATATATATAAATATTTTGAAAATGATTTCTATAGTTTGGATAGGACATGGTTAAACAAATATAAAAATTTGATATTATTTTATATATACATATATAGTTAAATTATTGAATTTAAGCTATGTATAAATTTGTTAAATAAAATAAATAAGTTGAATAATGGAGTCTGATTATTTATATTATATGGTTAAGTACATGTTTAAGATATTGAATATATATAGAGTTAATGATTTAAATCAATTAAGATTGGAAGGTAAATTGGAAATTTATTTGGAATTGAGCTTATTTAAGAATTAAACTCCATAAGTTGATGTAGATTTTATTAACTTGAAATTTTAAAAGGCATGATATTTATCACCGAATTTTTATTCAAGATGAATTAAATGAATATTCTAGTATAAATAAATTGAAGGAAATATTTAGTTATAGGTAATTTGAGTTTTATTTAAATGATTTTGGATTTATTATGCAAATATTTCAAACTAAATAACAGGACATTGAATTTTCGAATAGAAATTTCCAGCCTTAGTTTCTAATTATTTAATACTTAAAGTTTGAAATATATTGAAACTGAAGTGGTTTATTTAAAGCTGAAAGTGAATTTAAAATTTATGGATTTAGACTTAATTTAAAGAGAATAAAATTCTAAAGTCATGGAAAATATTTACTTTATAAAGTAATTTTAAATTCAAACCATTTTATTTTATATACTGTTTGAATATCCAAACCATTTAAGTTTTGAAAATTATGGTTTAAGCTATGGATTTCAAAGTATTATGTTTTAAAGAGTTATAATTCAAATGTTTGATTTCAAGATATTATAAATTCTAAAGTGGTATGGTTTTAGAAAAAGGATATATTTGAAATGATATCATATTGATTTGGTTTTAAAAAAGGAAAATGATATCGAATTTATATGCTTTTGAAAAGGGATACTATATTCTGGTTTTAAAGTATAAACTATTTTGAAAAAAAAGACCGCGGTGTTATAATAACGATTGGTAGTTGAAGAGACCGGTATCGGAAGTTGTCATACTCTCTACCAACTCCGAAAACCACTTTAACAACCGTGTACGCGATGAAGATTCCAGAATGAAGTAGGATGGTGGCGGCGTTTCCTTTGAGGTAAATACGTGGACACGACTCCCATGAGTTGGCATAAGGTGGCTAAAACAGGAGCGATTCTCGGGCCAATGAGGTCACTCCTTTGATCGGACGCACTCCTTCGATATTATACTTTGACTTTTGGATTGATTCGGTGGCCACTTTTGATTTTTTATTTTGGAGGTGTTGTCCGAGGTGGACGGTAGTAGCTGCTACGCGTTACCACCAGCCCGGATTGGTATATCTACCATGGCATTGCCTAGTTGTCCCGTATCACCTACTCTATCGCACCTTATACGAGTTTGGTTTTCTCCCGTAGCCCGTGTGGTATCCTCTGATGGCTTCCCGATCAGGAGGGACTATGATATTGGATGGACTACTGGGACTATTATGTGTTAAGGGGAATATTGGGTCACTCCTTAACGCTATTTAAAAGCAAGTTTATTTTACTATAGACATTATTATAATAGCGAAATATTACTACATAGTAAATAGTTTAACGGATCCTTTGGAGAGGTGAATCCCGAGCATCTCTTAAGTTACTGCACTCATATTTATTCCTGATGATTTAATTTACATAAGATCTTTTGGTTCTGACTCGAGTGCTTTGTTTTTCAATTCGCTCGGGTCAGTCCGAGCATTTCAGGAAACGAAGACTTTTCTGGAGGACGAAGAAGAAGATTTCATTATTATTATTATTATTATATATTATATTGTTCCACTACACACTGTATTCCGCTGCATTGATTATTATTCACTGGTATGTGCAACTTTGATATGTATTGTCTAAATATAATCAAATGTTTATAAAACAGCTTCATGAACTGTATATTTGATTATTATATTTTATCGTTCCGCTGCAAGATTCTATTTTTTTTATTTCTTACTTCTTTTTCTTATTTACCCCAGAACAATCCGCCCTTCCGTATGGTTTGAATTGGCACATGTGTCGATTTAAAGCGTGTAGAAAGGCGGGATGTTACACTTTCGTATCTGTTTCTGGATCTTATTCGAGAAAACCCATAAACTCAACATCGCTCATACTGACTTCGAGACACTTTGGTTGTTATGTGCAAATAGTTTAGTCTAAATCTATATTTAGAACTTTCTGCTTCAACACATATATACCAAAACATAAAGTCGTACCATGCAATAATTTTGTGAGTAAAATTCGAACCAACTTGAGCACATCGAATGGTGAATCTATTACGTTGATTTCAACAATTGAAATTTACGATTCTATTCTTATCAATATGGCTCCCTATATCCAACTGCATTTGTCTTACTCTTGAAGACACAATTGTGGTCAATGGATTATATCCCTTCGGATACAACAACAAAAATCATATTTTAATAAGACTTGGAAGCTACTTTGGATTTACGTATCATACGATATCATAGAGTCAATACTCCTAATGGATTAATTAAACAACCAAGGATTACTTATTCTTGATATTGACAATAAACTCACGGTTTCTCTTTAATGTATAGGAATACTTAATAGATATTTTAATGTATTTGTGTTCATTTAGGTTCAGTGAATTTTATTTCATCCCTTGTAATCAATTTTATCATTAGATCATATCTAAATCCATTTTATATTAATAATTTCTTAAAGAATTTGGTTCACTGTAAAATTGGTGTTTCTTAATACAACAGTTATTTCTTTATGCAATGTAATGGCGTTCATAAAATTTTCATGAATTGAATTATATAATATCATTTTTGAATTAGTTCATAATATATTTATGTTCACAACATAAATTAGTCATCTAATGACTATCATTACCAAAATTCTCTTGGGACGATTCACACAAAATTCCTTACGTACGATATTACGTGCAGTCTGTCGACTCGTACAACCTACCAACTCCTTAGCATAAGATATGTAGGGGTTTCTATATAAAACCCTTATCTTATATGGTTTTGTAAACTATTCATTGTATAATATTAATTTTAACCCTTTGTATTACTCTTAAGTACCACCGTATAGAAAGATTTTTACTTAACTTCACTTATCATTAATCGTTCTTGGTCCAACAAAGTTCGATTACTTCTTACCAATACATCATTATGTATTGTAAGAATGAGTGAACTTTGAGTCTGAATCTTTATTCATATTAGGTACATGCAGAACCCTGTCTAATATACTAATCCATTCGATCAAATCGAATAACTTTATTCCATGAGCTTATCATACTCTTAAACATGCATATAAAATATACATGTCCATTGCCGTGATTACCCATCGATGAATATGACGAAATACATGGAAACACTTTGGTATTATGAGATTTATGATTGCATACACTATCGTTCTGAAGGGTTCATCGATTTCTATGATGCTCCCACTTAATGGGTGCATTGCCCTTGATTGTTTAAGATATAGTTAACCAGTGTCATATGATTCATAATCATATAATAAAAATTATTTCTCAAAACTATAGCTTAGTCTATCTTTCCAAAATAATTGTAAATAATTTTAGATGCTTTTGCATTCCAATGCATCAAATACCTCTACTAAAGTTTTATTTCACAACAAATATTCATAATGTTCTCGATGAAATAAAACTATGTCTATTTTTTAGTTTCTGTTATCCAGCTTTCTAGCCCGGTTATATCGAACCGATTGCATGAGTTAGATTCGAATACCATTAAGGCCGATGACTCTAGAATGGTGATTGTGGGACCCAGAAGTTAAGTACAAATGGTCGTATAAAGTCAGGATTGAATGGATTTGATGGACGTACAATGTAGAATGCTCAAAGTATGGAATATGTTCAATGGATGGATGAATCGGCATAGATTGGATCATTGAGAGGGATCGGCATGCTTCATGAAGGAGGGATCGACATACATTGAAATATAGGAGCATTCTTGCAGAGAACAAACAATATCTCGAAATCTACAAGTCGAAAGCATACGAAATTTGGAAAGCAAGGTATATGGACCCTATGGAACCTACCCTTGAGGTCGCATATCAAATGGAAAAGTTGAAAGGATCAGTATACACCCTTGGGAGGGATCGACAGATGGCAACATTCAAGTCATGTTGAATCAAATATCAAGCAACAACTCGAGTTCCGTTGATTGAAATGGCATGAAAATTGGAGGCCAAGCATGTTTTTGCATAAGGAAGCCACTATAGGGATCGATACTGATCCCTCCTCTTTGGGAATTGGGCCTAGCGATCCCTCTAGTGGGTCCATATGGATAAGTAGGTCCCCCGGTCGAAATTTCAAAGAGATGCATTGTCGTCTTCGTTTATAAATACTGGCCTGACGGGTCATTCTAGGGATCTTTACACTGCTTGTTACTCTAGACTCCATTGTCATCAAGCACTTGCTATCTTCTATTATTGTACTTAAGTTCATAAGTGATTAGTAAAGGATGATCTTTAAAGTGGACATAGGTATACAATCACCGAACCATTATAAATTCTTATGTCTCTGATTATAGTTCATTCTCTATTGCTTATTAATTCATTTACTCAGTTTAATTTTTTTTCTCTTCATTTACTTCTCAATAAAAACTACTCTTGGGTTTTTATGATCAATTCTGCTGCAAACATTTTGGTGCTTCCATTGAGAAGTTTGATTCTCAGTTCACTATGATCCCTTTGTTGTTATTGGATTGGAGAAATCCCCCAAATGAGATCTACAATTATCTTAAAGAAGTTGCTTATACTACTAAGATTTGTAGAAATATAAGCAAAGCTATTGATAATGGTGAGAAGCACTAGATCTACTTCATAGAACGTGGAAGGAAATGAGAATACTAGATCCCGCAAGATAACCCAAGGTATCAACCAACGAATGTGAATGCTGAACCGGTTGAAGTTTTGAATCCCACTGATTCTATTACAAGAGTTGAATTTCATAATTTAATGAGAGAGTTGATGGAGAGCCATCGACGATTAAATCAACAAATTCAGACTAATATGAACATGATGAACCAACTCAATCAGCAGCTGTAAGGGAAAGGCTAGGAGAGACCTCACTCCTTACTCGGCATCGGAGAGTTCTAGCACATCAGATGAGTATCACAGGCATTGGCATCACAGAATAGACGAATATCGCATAGAAACTTTGGTGTGTCAATTGGCAGACCATTGTGGTCTGCTAAGATCGATCAGTGTCGATCCTTCCATAGGGATCTGTACCGATCCCTCCACCAGAAGGGGGAATCTATCTATGCCTTATGGCAATCAAGTTGGAGCTGTTACGGTTGGTTTGGATGCTGGAGTTCAATTAAATGTTGACCAAGCTCTTTCCAGGAATGATGTTGAAGTGAATTTACAAGATACACACCGAGAAGATGGTGAACCAAGAAGGCGTGAAATAGCCTACAGACATCGACCGGACCATTCACGTGAGCTGGAGCACGACCACCGTTTGGCACCAACCATCCAAACGCCAAACTTATCAATAATGGATAGACAGTTAGTGAGAGAAGCCATGGTTTGATGAATGATGACTGGGGAATATTGGGAAGCCATACCCGTTCACTGATAATGCTCTACGTATAGAGTATCCGAGGAGGTTCAACATGCCATCAATGCCCGCTTACGAGGGAAAAACTGGCCCCAGGCAGCATATCATGAGATATGAATGGCTAACGGATTCTACGTGAGTGGATGATGCAACTAAGTATAGATGCTTTTCCATAACTCTCTTTGGAATAACAATGATGTGGTTCACAAGTTTACCCCTACGATCATTTTCTAGATTCGATGATTTGGCAATAAAGTTTGTGGAGTAGTTTCGAATGCATGCAACTTGTCCTAAAGATGTGATGTCCCTGTTCAGCATGATTTAGGCTCCAGGAGAGTCATTGAATGATTATTTGGAGAGATTTAAGACAGCTGTTATGGAAATCAATAATTCGAATGACCATGTGATATTGATAGCTATGACGAGATGGATAGGTCAAGAATCTAATTTTGACGACTGGTTAGCTGGAAAGTCACCCGTAATGTTGGAGCGCTTTTACACAATGGTGGCTCAGTATTCAAGAAAGGAGGAAGCCATGTCCTCTAGGAAAAAGAATGTTGTGGGGCTAAGCGGAGAGGGACTACAAAGTAACATCGCAGTAAAGTAGAGTAATGATAGTTCAGGAAAAGTCCAAGTGAATGTCCAAAACAAGCTGAATCGGTAAAAGAAATGCGAAGATATGGGCCAAGAACGAAAGAGGGATTTTGGAAGAGGGAAGCATAGGATTTCGATGTTTGATACTCACCACCACTGAATACGTCCTTGGAGAATATCTATTTATGCACTTGGAATTCCATGCAATGCAGGAATCCGCCTCCAAAAGAACCGATTAATAAGCAGAAACAAACCGAAAAATATTTTTGGTTCCAGGAGTGTCATGGACATGGCACGAATGGATGCAGGTGTCTCTAAGAAATTATCTAAATGCTGATTTGCGAATGAAAATTGCAGCATTTGTGAAAACCCCACAGGGTAGCGGACAAGGGACATCTGACCCCAACCGAGGACAAGTACCGCATAGGGCTGAGGATCCCATATGAACTGGAAGAAGATTGGTGATAAATACAACAGTGGAGGAATACACCCAACAGATAAGGATTGGTAAGAGATGGAGTGCTATGCTAGCATGATTAGGCATGTGGATTTTGAATATTGTTCGAATACGTAAGATAGAGCCCCAACAAAACAGTAGCGTACAATAACGGATGATATCATGTTTAGAAACAGAGATGCAGAAAAGGTAGAGGCATAGACGATCAACCCAGTGGTTATTTCGATACGGTCCGCCTCGCTTTGGTGAGAAGAGTATCGATTGATTCTAGAAATTCAATAGATATAATTTTCAAAAAAACCTATGATCAAATGGAAATGGAAGCTAAGGATTTAAAGCCGTTTAACGCCCGCATACACGGTTTTAATGGGGATGCAACTGAAGCTATTAGTTATATTGAATTACCTTTAAAGTTAGGAGAAGGTGACCATGGGAGAGTGTGAATCTTGTTGTTTGTTGTTTTGGATGTTGAGTCTCCTTATAATGTTTTTCTGGGTCAACCGGTGCTAGTCGAATTTCGGGCAGCTCTTGCCTTATGGTGTTTGACTTTGAAGTTTTCGACAGACAATGGTGTTGGAATTGTTCACGATGATCGGGCGACTGGACGTGCCTGTTACGTAGCTAAGTTGAGGGATGCTCCACGCAAAGAGAAAGGTAAGAGTGTGGGAAAGACTGTCCGCATCAAGCTACTGAAGATTGATAACTAGCACCTAAGCCTTTGCTCGGGCGCCATAGTCAATTCTATAGAGATATAGATCCGAGAGAAGATAAAAAGGAGCCCAAAGAGACCAAGGCTGCCCCGGCTGAGTTGACGATTGATATCATAGTCATCCATGACGACCTATCACGGGTCCTAAAGATCGTATCACAGCATAGCCCCTCGATGATGAAAGAACTCGTTGGTTTTCTTCGAACGAATCTAGACGTGGTTACTTGGACTCACTCTAAGATGTGTGCAATCTCGCTTGCCAGAGCCATGCATTGAATATCGACCCAAGGCATGTCCCGATGAAACTGAAAAGACATCAAATGTATCCAAAGAGATCTGCCGCGCTCAAAAAGGAGGAGATAGAGTCAAAGACAACGGGTTTGTTGACGATGCCCTCTACCCTAAGTGTGTATCTAACCCTGAACTTGTGAAAAAGGCAAATAGGAAATGGAGAACATGCATTGGTTACTCAGATGTGAACAAGGCATGTCCAAAAGACAGTTTTCCCCTTTCGAGGATCGATCAGCTGGTGGACTCAACCTGGGACATGAGTTGCTACCTTTCATGGATGCATTCTCGGGATATAACCAAATCCCGATGCAAATCCTTGATCAAGAGCACACTAGTTTCATTACCAGTGTTGGATTATATTGCTATGTGATGATGCCATTTGGACTAAAGAATGTAGGATCTACTTACTAGTGCCTAGTCAACAAGATGCTTAAAGATCAGATTGGAAAGACAATGGAAGTATATGTGGATGATATGCTCAAGAAGTCATGGCGATCAAACAACCACATAAAAGATCTGACAGAAATGTTCGATATCTTTCGATATTACAAGATGAAAATTAATCCTTTGATGTTCTTTTGGTGTTGCATCAGGAAAAATTTTGGGCTTTATTGTTAATGCCCTTGAATAGAAGCAAATCCAAATAAGATTTAGGCTATCCGTGATATCCAAACACCAAAGACTGTCAAACAAGTACAAAGTCTAAATGGAAAAGTTGCTGCCTTAAGCCAATTTATTTCCAGGGCAACTGACAAATGCATTCCTTTCTTTGACTTGATTAGGAAAAGGAAAAGAAACTTCAAATGGACAAAGGATTGTAAAGACGAATTTCAAGCTTTGGCGAATCATTTGGAGAGACCCCTCGTCTTATCAACGCTGGTGGATCATGAAGATTTGTACATTTATTTGGCCGTGTCGGCACACGCTATAAGTGCCGCATTCCTTCGTGAGGAGGATCAATTCCATAGGCTAGTGTATTATGTCAGTAAATGATTGGCAAGAGCTAAAAGAAGCTATTCAAAAATAGAGAAACTGACATACCGCTTTTTGATTGCATCAAGAAAGCTTCGCCCATACTTCTAGGCACACCCGATCAATGTTTACGCCGATCGCGACAGGTCCTACAGCAACCTGAGACGTCTGGAAGGTTCTCAAGTGGAATATCGAGCTCAGTCAATTCAATATCACTTATCTCCCTTGGAGGGCTATCCAGGGTCGGGCATTGCCAGATTTTATAGCAGAGTTGACTACGCAGGATGATTCCTCGAAAGGCGATGAAATCTCTACCATACAGTGGAAATTGTATAATAATGAAGCATCCAATGATCATTATTCTAGAGCTGGAATTATGGTTGTAACTCTCGAAGATCGATCAATATGTTATGCTTTAAAGTTTAATTTCACAACGACAAATAACGAAGCTGAGTGCGAAGCTATAATTATCGGACTTAAACTTGCTAAAGAACAGGAATAATGTCTCTTGAAACCTTTTGCATTTCACGGTTGGTAGTATATAATGTCAGGGGAGATTATTAAGCTAAAGGACAATGTCTTGCTCCATACCTTACCCATGTCCAAGAGTTGTTGACTGAATTTGAGTACTATGATATTTCAAATATTCCTAAGGACCTTACCCATGTCCAAGAGTTGTTGACTGAATTTGAGTACTATGATATTTCACATATTCCAAAGGATCGAAATAGAGAGGCTGATTCGTGGCGAAGTTTGCTAGCACCGGCGACGCACAACAGATGAGATTAGTTCCGATCGAAGTATTAAATTCCCCAAGTATAAACATAATGGAAATCGATCGGGCACTAGAAGCAGAGCCTAAAAGAGAATCATGGATGACTCCGATCAAAGACTATTTACTACATGGAGTCCTCCTAGAATAAAGAAATAAAAAGCGACAAGGCCTACATAAAGCTTCACGATATGTCATCCAAGGAGGAATTATGTATGCAAAAGGTTTCTCTATTCCCCTACTCCGGTATGTCGCTCATGATGAGATAAAACGTGTCCTGAAATAGGTTCATAAAGGGTAATGCAGTGACCACACTAGGAGGCAAAGCAAAGAAAATACTCCATTACAGGTATTATTGGCCAACTGTCAATCGAGACACCGCTTACTATGTACGAGGATGCGGTAAGTGCCAGATATATGCAAAAGTTCAAAGGGCTCCGTCGACGGAAATGATGCAGATGTTCAGCCCATGTCCATTTGCCATGTGGGGAATAGATATTATCGGTTCCTTACCGATCTCAAAAGGTGGCGCAAAGTACGCAATCTTCGCAATTAATTACTTCACCAAATGGGCCAAAGCAGAACCTTTAGCCATGATCACAATCAAGAAAGTTATCAACTTCATTGTTCGAAACATCATATGTCGTTTCGGTTTCCCACAAACTATTGTAATAGATAATGCGACTCAATTCGATAATGTTGAAATTAAAGACTTCTGCCGGAGGTATCATATTGAAAAGAGGTTTGCAGTCGTCACTCATCCTCAAGCAAATGGATAGGTTGAAGCTATAAACAAAATCATAAAGCTCATTCTAAAGAACCATTTGGAAAAGGCTAGAGGCAAGTGGGTGGATAAACCCCTTACAACACTGTAGGCTTACAGGACCACCCACAAGTCTGCGACTAGCCATACCCATTCGACTTTGCTTACGGTTCCGAAGTCATTGTCTCTGTTGAGCTCGAAGTTCCTTATCATCATGTAACTTACTACGATCCTAAAATGAATAAAGATCTCCTCTTGGAATCTCTTGATTTTATAGATGAGAAGCGCGAGGAAGCCAATCTAAAGGCAACTGCACATTGACACCAAGTCAATCTAAAGGCAACTGCACATTGACACCAAGGTGCCCGATACAACAACGTTAAAGTCTGGCCTAGAACCTTTAAAATCGGTGATCTCGTCTTGAAGCGGGTTTTTCCTACCCCATTGTACATGAGTCAAATCTGGAAAGGACCGTTTGTCATTGAACAGAGGTTTGGAGAGGGAACTTTCAAGCTAGCGACTGTATATGGCATCAGACTTCCAAGGGCATGGAATAACGAGTATTTACGACGCTATTTCACTTAGTTTATTTCTTCTTCGTTCAGTTGTTTTTTCTTTTAGAATTTTCTTTAGCATTTGATTATACAAATATGTAATAAGATAGATTATGCCATTCCTTTCTATTTAGCGAATAAAGTTTTGGGCTTCCTTTATATTAATGTTTGCCATAGCATTATGTATTAGTTACATGAAGAAATTGATTGATGTTGATATGTACGAATAGGTTCACAGAGTTTGGAATTAATCAAATAAGCTAGTTCCCAATGGGACTAAACAAGATAGGCTTGGTTCAATTTTTAATTTGATAACACTCGCTCATAATCCAATGGATGGGATACATAATGAGAACCGTATGTGACTCGACTATCTGATGACCGAATAAATCCTATCGAACGATAGGACTGGAAAAAATAAAAGCGATAGTGACACGATCGATCGCTCGCTAAACCAAACCCTGGACCTCAGGGGTAAATCAATCAATTAAAGAGAGTATAATCCGACTACTCTCCAAAATAGCTCTAAGTCCCCAGAGTGCGGACTAGAGTATAATCATAAATCAGGTGTGAATCAACCACCCGTGAAATAAATCTAAGTTCCCAGTGTGCGGACTAGAGTATAAACATAAATTGGGTACGATTAGATCACCTATCAACTAAATCTTATCCCCAGATTGCGGATAAGAGTATAAATAGATAAACGAGTGAGATTCGACCATTCGTTATCTTGTGAGCTCTAGCCTAAAATTGGCAAGAAGAGTATAAACCCGCTAAGGAAGGAGTTCAACCATCCAACGTCTAACCTCGCTACTTAAGACTTGGGGTAGGGGTATAATTTCTCAAAACCGCTAAATTCGACGGCGTAAAGCTAAGGCTCGAGCCTAGTGTTTGATGTGACTCAAGGCCACAACCACGTGGAGGCCTTAGGATAAAGCTAGTGGATTGTTACCAGAATTAATAAACAACGAATTACAAGTACATTGAATGGAAGTAATAGTTCAACTACTTGTATAACAGTTCACCTGAGAGCTTAACAGAAAACAATAACTTTTACTCACATAATAAGTTTTAAAATTGTGGTACAAGTTATTTCAAAAAACTGGGAATCATACATGTACAACCATAACTAATAAAAGAAAACAACGTACAGACAACCATGCAACTATGTACACATGGAGCCAAAGTGACAACTATTTCCTTGTTCTTCTCTTCTTTTGGATTTTTCGAGAGTGATGAAGTCTGAACTTCCTCTAGTTCTCTTCCTTGATCCCTTACCGCCTTTGGTGGGAGAGTGTTCAAAGTATAGAGCGGGTTCTCTAGGGATTGACCCACCAGATGAAATGATTTGTAGTGGGATAAGGTGTAGATCATCAATGTCCACCTCGGTGGGCTCAACTTTAGCCTTTTTCTTCAATAACTCTTCCTTCTCAATACACTCCTTTAGGCCGATCTCATCAATGCGTTCGGAGGTGCCGATAATCACAACGTCGTCGGATTCATCTACCGGCAGCGGTTCTTCAGCCTTGTCATCGTCAAGTGCTCCGACGACTTGATCATTGGTCCCCGGTACATCAATGGCAGCCGGAATCTCTGATAATTTCTCTTGTTGCTCCACGGCAGTGTCGCTTTTAGGAGTTTGGCAGGGACCCGAAAGACCTGCCAATTTTTTAAAACAAGAAGATAAGCCTAAAACAATTGGGTATGAAGAACAAAACTTCTTGTAGAGTGGGGAGTAAAGTGAATACCTACATCCGGCTGGCTCCCGGTTGTTGCTGGAGTGCCTCCATTCAAAATAAGGGTCAGCACTTTGGATTGATAACCAGGCTTATCTAGATTATAGCTCAAATCCTACCCCAGGCCAAAGAAAACCGATGCTCCAACTACTTGGAAAGAAGAGGTTCCTTTAGGATCGACTTCCGAGGATCCAGCAATATGTTTCCCTTTATTTTGAGGCGCTAAAATATCGAAATATCAGAGTCTCGTAGTGGAATATCTAGAGGTTCATTTCCGTGGAGGATCTCCAGCACCAATTTCTCTTCATTTAACATAGCTTTTCCTAGCTACCTCTTCTTCATCTCAATAATGTACTGCCAGGCTTCAACAAGTGACTCAGGATAACCTTCACCAAGAAACTCAAGTCACGGTGGATGAGGACTTCAGCGTTGTATTAGATGATTAGTGGATTAAAAAAGTCCTTATTTTTATTCCTACCGGACTCCTTAGCAATTTCCACTCGGGTTTCATTTGTTCCATTGTCTCCTTGCGGCCTTCCTCCCGTGCGTCTTCTTTAAGTATTTCTATTTTGGCAAATTGCTCGCCAAGTTTAATTTTTTGGCTCTCGGCTTCAACAGCCTCTTCGCAGTACCTTTATGATTCTTTCTAAGCCTTAATCTTTTCTTCCTATTATTTATTAAGGAGATCTTTAAGTTCCTCGATGCGACAGGCCAAAACATCTTTCTCCTTTTGCAAGGAGTCCTTTTCTAGAGCAAGTGACTTGATGGAGGAAGAGGATGTGTTTGCTTTATTTTAGAGGTGTAATACAATAGCGTATGTATGTATAAATATTTTTATTTTCTTTACTGATAAAATTTCTTCATGAATTCTTTAAGGAAAAAGCCATTTTAAATAGAGAGGAGGAGCTTAGGAAAAATGAAGAAGAAGGTGAATGAGTATGCATGGGTATTTATAGGGAAAAAATGGTAGAAAATATCTAAAAGTGAATGAACAAAACTACCCTTAGCCCATTCCCCTCCCGTCCCATCACTATACACGTTACCTCCTTGTCCTTTCTTCCATGTGCAAGTGCTGATGGTGAGTTAATGTGAGGTTAAGTTTGCTTTTTGGTTGCTTAAAGATGAAGAAAAGTGAAAATATCATAATATTTGTAAGGTTTATGTATTTATAAACGTCAAATGTATGTATACATGTGTTCATGTATATTTTAGTGGATGCATTTGTATGTTATATATGTACACATGACATATAAACAAGGTTGCAACGACTTCGAACAACTTCCATTTGTTAAACCATTGAAAATCGGGAAAATGTTTCTCGGTCACATTTTTACTTATAAATTAAATTACATATATATGTAAACGAAATTTGAAAAATAATTTACAATCATTTTCAATTAATAAAAATGATCACATTTGAATTATAAAATCATATAAATCAATAGTAACTATTCTTTACAAAAATTGATATTATACATATAAAGCGATATTAATTTTCTTATATTTTCAAACCAACTATATATCTGTTTATAAAACGATTACAAATTATTTATTATTGCTTTATAACTATTAAAAATGGATTAAAATCATTTAAAAACAATTATTTGAATAATTATAATAATTAGTAAATCGTTAAATCTTAATTTAAAATCGTAAATCAATTATTAAATATAAGGGCATCATTGAGGATGTCATACATACTTTAATTTCCAAAAATAAAATAATTAATTTTATTTCATATCCTTGTTCAATTATAAAATAAGTGTATATACCCAGCTCCATGCATGATGTTTTACGATTATAGAGCTGTTTATCGATAAAACCGTTTTCGATCATTTTATCGATATTCCTTCAAATTATATATTTTCACAAATGCTTATTCAAAATAAGATTACTATTATTATTTATTGTTCGAAAAATCATAATATATGTTTTTAAATGCTTATGATTGAATATTATAAAAATAAATATAATTTATTAAACTAATAAATATGCGGGTCGTCACTAGTAATTTTGAGATGCTTGTTGAATAGAAAACGATAATGTTGTATCATTATCATTTAGGATTTGGTTTAATCATGCTCATCCAGTTTGAACTTTGACTATTGTTTAATGTTATAGGTATCTTCCTTTTTTTAAACATGGGTTAGGTAAATAAAATTTGAGAAACATTGAAATGAACACCTTGTGAATTAAGTTTCACAATTTCACTATAAGGCATTTAGTGTTAATGTCGGGTCAAAATTGGATTTTAGTAAAATATGTTTACTAAAAGGAAAGTTGGAATATTAGAATCGATTTTATAAAAGAAATGATTTTATAAAATGAATTTATAAGAATGGTCTTTAGAATAAAAAGATTTAAGCAGAAAACTTAAGGACTTAAATCTCAATGCCTTTGAAAAAAGATTTTGTGGGTTTTGGAAAGTAATAATAGTATTATTTGGAAGTATTTTTGTTAAGAAAAGAGAAATTAGCGGGTATGAAAATTTTGAGTAAGAAGTATCTTCTTTGGATTAGTTTGGGTAACGAGTTTCAATTTATTTTGTGATAATCTGAATAATCTTTTAAGTGACGATAGGATGTTTGCTTAGGCGAGCGTTGTAGTGCACATAGAAATTATTCTCTTTATTGTACGATCAAAACAAGTTTAAGTCTGAACGAACCTAAAGAAAGTTGGTAATATATATTGTGTTGAAAATATATGAAATATTGTTTCAGAAAGGAAGATTTTGAAATAGAAGAAGTATTTTTAAGTTAACTAGTTCGAATGGCCTGAAAATAACTTAAAATGGGGAAGAGATGTGTTTGGATGGTAAACACTCCTCTTGAGTATTACCCTTCTTGGTAAGGGAGTGTATGATATTGTTTGGTAGTACCTTATTCCTTAGTATCATTTTAGGGTTACTCGAGCTATATGTATATTTCCTGCGAATTAGATATATAGTATTATTTCAAAAGATTTTTGAAATGAAACTCGGGTATTTGGCTCTTAAGTTTTCATGATATTAAAGTATCTTGATTTAAAATATTTAATAAATGAAGTTTTAAAATTGAATTAATCTAATAAGAAGTTTTAATAAAACTTAGTTTTAGTAAATAATGTCTTTTGGATTTTAACACTTAGCAGTTAAATAGTATTTAATATTATTGGGCTGGCTAATAAACACCTTTACCTTAGAGGTGTCCAAGAGTAGTATACTCTAGGATAGAGTTTGGATACTAGCATCATAATCTTCTTAGCTACTTACCGAACTGAATGGGTAAAGAGGTTGAATTGGTCGACTCAGTTTGGAAGACCCAAAATTGTTGTGTGCCTACATCAGAATAGTTAAAAGTGAATAGAATTAAAAATCAAATGTTTTGTGTGTGTGTGTATACATATATATACTCTTAGGATATAGGAGAATATTATCCAAGTTAATAAATTTAGATGATTTATGGAAGGTTCTATAAATAAGAGGTATCATTAGAAATGTTTTAATCTAAGTTTGAATTGTTATGAAATGATTTCATAAATATTTATGAGAGGGTAAGATGGTAAATGGGTCAAATAAGAACCTTTAGACGCATACGTAGGTTGTACGTAGATCATTTCTCATTCTCATGTAATTCTCGATCCAGGATTCAAGTACATGACTTGAGATGTTTTACACCATTATGGATATGGATTTATTACTCTATTTTGATGGCAAGCACTTGATGAGCATTCTTTATAGGGACAAAGTTTTCTATCATAATATATGGCTATGTAAGAAGAATGAAGATATCGATTCAAGGAGCCCGACCGGAGTCCGCATTAGTGAATCAGGTGAGTGGGATTAGTTTGAAAATGATGGTATGTATTTGAAGAGTGATTGAATCAGATTTTGTATAAGGATGATCTATGAACATTGTGCAGACTTATGAATAGTATTAGTGTTCATGTGATAAAATTTCACGGACAAATTCTTTTTTAATGGGGAAAAATATAACGAACCAGAATTTTATCGCTTTGATTTGTGAATATTTAATTAATTTTAAATTAATGATTTTAATAATTAAACACCCCTTTATAGTTTATAACTAGTAATGGTGAAATTATTTTCAAGATGTATTTACAAAAATAATTAGTTCTAAAGAAAATAGAAAATGTGACCGAAAAGCTTTTTCAAAAATCTTGATTTTTGATCATCTAAAAGTTGTTAAAATGCTTATAAATTTGTTAATACACTTCAAAATATACTTACATAATTAATAAGGGTTTAATTATGTGTGTTAAAAGTATAAATGTAAGTGTACTTAAAGAAAGGAGTGAAATGACCCTTTTTCATAAAAATAAAATAAAAAGAAAAGGAAAAATATGATAAAAGGACATTTACAACTCATATTTGTGCTAAGGAAGTGATAGAGTGTTGACAAATGTATGGTGGAGGGAGGCAGGTAATGTGTATGAAGGGGTAAGGAAGAGAGGGAAGTGATAATGTGTCTTCATTTGGATGGAGGGCATGTACTTAAGGGGATTTTAGTAATTTTTTTGACTCATTTTCCATAAAAGCAAATCCACTTCTTTCCTTCTCCTTCATTTTCATTTCTTATATTTTTCAAAATATTTCTTCTTCTTCCTTAAGCTCCATACTTCTTAATGGCTTCTAAAATATTTTCCAAGTTTAAAAAAATCTCTCCTTTTCTACTTTTAAATGCTTAAAAATACTTAAAAACACTTCTTTTCTTCCTTACAGCTCGTCTCTTCCCAAAAGCAAGCCCACCACCAATTTTCAACCTTAGGCCGAGCTTACATGACCTAAGTCGTGCCCAAACTACCCTTTATCCGAGCCTAAAGGCCTTTGGACAAGCTTACTTAGCCTTTTCATGGCTAAAATTCATGTTTTAGTTTGGAAAATGCAAGTTCTAGGGCTAAATTCAAGTTTTAAAGAGATGTGATTAAATTTTAGTGAGTAAAACTCACATCCTTTTTTTAAAAAATTACATCTTTTGTTTATGCTGAGGGTCAGTATGTGGTACTGCTTGGTTATTGGTTATTCACATGATTTGTGTATGATTATATATGTGTTGTACTTGAAAATTGTCTTCGACATGATGATTAAGTCTAATTGTGTTATGGATGCGACAAAATTTGGATTTTTATGTGTGTTTGTGGTTATTGTTATGTTGTATGTTTATGGACAAGTGTATGTAAGAGTTTGTTAAGGAAAGTTAGCACCTTCGTATGGTTGGACAACTTGGAATCCTTATGTGTAAAACTATGGTTATTACTTTTTAAAAATCAAATTGTTTTCAATTTTCAAGCTTTGTTTTACTTTTAAAAACTCTTACCTTATGTTTGTAAAAGTAAGTATGTTTTCCAAAGGGTAAGATTTCAAAAGAAAACATAGAAAAACAATTTCAAGTTATGATATCTATAGAGATGGTCGCTATGGATGCAGTTTCGGTAAAAATTCAACTTTTTACAAAATAGTGTTTTTAAACTTAAATAAACTGTAGAAATGTTTTCTAAACTTAACAATAAGTTTAAAATAGTTAATTAAGTATTTATTTATTTAATAATTAATTAATTAAGTTTGCTAATTAATAAGTAATTAAGCACTATGTAATATTTATTAATTATAATTAAGGTGAGAAATAATTACTAATTAATTATCTATTAAAAGTGAGATTAATTTTTAATTAATCTTTCATTAAGTGAGATTAATTTTTAATTAGTCTTTGATTAAGTCAGATTAATTTTTAATTAATTATGGGTTAAATATATGATTTATTTTTAACTAATTATTAATTAAGTATAGGGTTAATTATTAATTAATTATTAAGCAAGTGTTTAATTATTCTAATTAGAAATCAATTAAGCGTTTAATTTATAAACAAATTATTTATTAAAGGCTAATTATTTATTAGTTAATAATTAAGTTAATACTTAATCAAGATTTAATTACATTTTAAAAAGGATATATCTTGCAATTAAATTAAAAATAAGTTTAAGTTCTTAATTACTTTGTTTTTCAAAGATAAATCCCTATTTTTCTATAACTCAATTGTTTGATTATGTGGGCATTTGTTAGCAGAATAAATCCTTGTTCTACTATATTAAACTTAATAGATTATTTGGACATCTATTTAGCAGGACAAATCAAGGACAAATTATTATGTTATTTGGACATGTATCTACCAATTGATTTGTATTGACATGTTATTTCTTGATTTGGTTATGGATTTTATTACGTATATGTTGGCTTATGTGAATAACTATTATGTTACTTGGAAGTCCAATTTAATTTAAATGGTAACTTGATTTCGTACCACTGTGGTCCCTAAGCCTCCTTTCAAATTTGTAAAATTTAATAGTTTTTAAATTGACTTTAATACTATATCAATTTGAGGATAAGTGTTTTAAATGATTTCGTAAGAGGTCCAATTATTTTAATAATGGTATTTACAAATGATATTTTGTAAATAATATTTATAAAGGATTTGTTTAAAGAATATTTACAAATGATATTTTAAATGATTTCGGATATTTATAAAAGAGTTTTATAAATGATGGTTTTGGATATTTATAAAAGAGTTTTATAAATGGATTTAGAATTTAAGCAAAAGGAGATTTCATAAATGAAAAATGATTTATTAAAAGAATTTATTGAAGAAATCTATAAAAGAATTGGAGATGGGATTTTTCTTAACTCACCTTCTTAATTATGGTGGTGATGACAATTGTTCCATTCTTAACACCAAAGGAATAGTGTTTGTGGTTATCTTTATCTCTAATTCAAATAACATTTGTTTGATCCTTTTAATATGATTTTGAAATGAGAAATCTTTCAAAATGTTTTGTGAATGTACTTAGTCCAGTGTGATAAGCATATAAATATTTATAAAAATATTCTAAAAAGTGATTTAAATAAAAGAAAGCGTATTTTGAGGCTTAGTGGTTGATATGGGAAAATTAAATCTCTGGATTATTGTTTGGTTGTGTATTTGATAGTTAAATAACCTACTATCAAATCTTGACTTGTTTTAACTCAGGAAGTATGTTGTGCATATTAGTGTTCCCCGGTAAGGACTCAAATACTTATTGCATACTTCCAAAGAACCGGAATTTAGTTAGCTGGGAATTACCGCTTTGTTGGCAGGCACCGGTCTTAGATAAGTATGATTTATCTGAACCACTCCAAATTAATAACGTTCATGGTGGATCATCATGAAGTATGCTATGGTGCTATACTATTCTTCCTGAAGGTGATTCCAAAATGAAAGATAATAAATGTTGTATGTTTGTTCGATCCCAGAACAACTTTTGTGGATGAATGCTGGCATTGCTTTTCTACCTAGATGACAGTGTTAGCATTCCAAGATGGTCTGCTATGAGGAAAACGTAATCGTCACCTCTCAAAGCCTTGCACCCTAGGAATGGGAAAAATAGGGTAGGCTACAAGGCTATGTGGGTTGCTCCTATTAGGGTTTGATCATTGCCTTATCAAGATTCGGTATCTATGATTATGTATGCTTCGGGCCCATTCTGGTTGCTGATCACAACCTAGGGGTAATCTTATCTGGTACATCCAATATGGGGTAGGCCAGTCTTATTATGTCGAGGCTGAAAAGGTTTTCGATCTTACTGTACATTTATCTAGAGGTGTACAAAATTCGGAAGGTAGGCTCTTACCTTGCCATTGTTGGAAATCCGTTCTCCAGTACATGCCTTTGGTTTTTGATTTTATACCTATTATTATTGGGATGTACACACATCACACCTACTTGATACTTTTACTTTAAACCCTTAGACATTATTATAATATAGCTAGATTTTAAAATGAAAACGTTTTAGTTATCGTAAGGTAAAACCTGTTTGTGTTTATATGCGGTGTGGTCTTATGAGATACCTTTACTTTGAAAAGATTTTCAAATATAGAAATCAATGTAGTTTGATTTGTTTTGAGTTTTTCTCATGCTAGTTTTACTAGACTGACCCGGGCGTTGTTTGCTTATAATGCCCGGGTCAAGCTGAGCATATTTTCAGATTAGCTTTTGTGCCCAGAAGACGAGCTGAAGGTCCAAGACGTATAACTTGTATATCTCTTTATGTTCCGCTGCTTGGCTTTGTTGTTTTTATCTGAAATTGTAGGGAGACAGGTTATAACTGTCTAGGTGCATGTTAGGCTAGTACTCTATTGGATGTATGTATATAAAAGTTTTCTTTTATAAAAATCATTATTATATTATAGATTATTCATTATGAGTTGAGATTATGAGTTTTTAAGTTTCTTTTTGTCATCTTTCCTTAACCATCTGTCTTTTCGGTAGTTGGTTGTTTGGCACATGAATACCGTGAATGTATTAATATCGACTTCTGAGGATCGAAATGCAGGTTGTTACATAAGGACTATATACAGTTTACTTATATATATAATATGTTATAAAGTTATTTTGACTAATTAAAAATTTACTTATATTCAAAAAGCCAATTGACTGAGTTTAAGTAATTGAGAAGGAGAGGAAAAGGTAATGAGTTATCTCCTTCCATTTACACATCCTTTAATGCAATTTCAAAACAATTTTTAACATTCGAACACATTCTAATTTTGAATAATATATTTTGAAATCCAAAACAAATAATTTCAAATCTAGTTATAATTTAGGAAAGATTTAAAGTTGAATTGAAGATTTTACACAAAAGCCCATTTTCAAACTTCGAGATAAGATAATGCGTGCGCACACAAAAATATATTTTAAGTTTAAGATAACATATGTATATAAATTTTGAGGTTTTATTATGTTTTAAAACTTAAGTCTAACATACTAAAACTAGCCTTAAATTAAGGAGGATTCAAAGTAGGTTTGTGGTGTTGCGTAAAAATTCGCTTTTAAATTTTGAATTAAAAAACCTTTAAACGTATGCAAAAAATGACCAAAATAATTTACATTCAAAACTGGAAAACATACAAAAAATTAAATAAACTTTCAAAATGGTTTCAGTACTCATGTTTGTGTATATGATAATAACAAAATTACAATAACAAACTGAAATTAGTTTTGAGTTATAAAAAAATTAAATAATTTTTTATAATCATCAATTTTAAATAACAAAATAGATCGACAACTTAGGTATATAAATTCACTGAAGAATGACAGAAATCAAACTATTTTTACAAAATGAACACAAAATCAAAAGGGATACATCATGTAAGGATCTAACTATACTAACATCATGTATTTCTTAATCGAATAAAATTAGAAATTACCTTATAGAGATAGCCAAAAATCGCATCCTGAATGAAAAAGAGAACTCTTAGATTGTAACGACCCAGAATTTGACTACTTAAAAATATACTATTTAAAGTGATTTTAAATATAAATTGGATAAGTTTATATGATTCAAACAATATTAGATAGGATTTGGAAAGAAAAGTTTACACAAAAATAGTATCATTTACCTATATCGATAAAAGTGTCAAAAAGCTAATTTCAGAAAAGTATGTTCAAATGGTTAAATAAATTATTTTAATTTATTTATGAGTGTTTATATTTTTAAATATCAATACTAAAATTTATTTTTAATTTGGTTTACATAAATAAATATTTTAACTAAAACGTCAAATGTGACCGTAAAACATTTTATCGAAAATCAATGTTTTGTCGATTAAAAGTTGTCGCAACGTCGTCGCACCTTTATTTTCTTATATAAAACATATATTCAAATAGTATAAGTATTAGTTAATTCATTAATCAAGTTTACTTTTATTAAACATACTTAGAAAATTCTATAATATAATTAAGAAAAAGTAAGCACAAAAAGACAAGCATGTCATTTCAAAGCAAAAGGTAAACATCAAATCAAATCAAACATAATTATTATATTTTTACTTAATACTTAAGTGAAATTGACATAAAGTAATGATTTTAAATACGATGTTAAGTGTTGAAAAAATAAGGTTTCTTAAAAATTAAGTAAAGGGTATTTTGGTCTTTTTACAAAATATTATTTTAATCCAAAACTTTTTCTATTAATAAGCATCCACTTTCTCACTTTTTTACACTTCTTCTTTTTCCTTTTTCAAGCTTTTCTTCCACTCTCTAATGTCTTCTTCTCTTCTCTTTCCTTACTAAATTTTCTAAAAATCATATTATATCAACTCCAAACATCACTAAACTTTGCCAAAGTTCTTATATCATCATCAAAACATGGTTTAACATCAAAGAAGTAAAGAAATGATGGAGGAAGAGGTAGAATGGGGAAAGTCCGAACCATTTGGAAGGAGGAAAGCAAGCCGTTAAGCTCTGGAGCAAGAAAAAGAGAAGGAGACGCCGCCGGAATCAAAAGGAAAGTCTACGAAAAAGAATGGTGGAGTGAAACTAATGGTGCATACTTAATGTTTATTTAAAGTTAAATCATCCTTATAATTATTTTAATATGCCCATTAAAACCCTTGAATAATTTTTTTTAATGTTTGATAACTTGGATGTAAAATTGGTTGATTAAATGATTGTTTATGTGGTTGATAACTTATTTGATAAATTATGAGAGGAATGGTTAATAAGCATAGTTAATTAAATGAGAATTAAATCCATATAATTGTGTGTATGGAAATTATTTAGCCTCTTAATGATTTCAAAATATATAAAAAGATTGAAAATGATATTATAATAATTAATATTATAGTATGAAACAAAATGAGAAATGAGTTTAAAATGATGAAAATATTGTTTTAAATGAGTTTAAATATGGTTTAAAACAAATTTTAAGTGTTTCGGACAAGTTCAAAAGCAATTCACAAAATCGATCAAAATCGAGCTCGTCGCGTGGCGGTAGTTCGTAAATTTGACCCGTAACTTCAATTTAATGTAGAGAATGGTTTATAAGTCGAATTTCTTCGAAATAAAAATTCTTTGGTTCATAATGGTAATATTTTTCAAAGGAAGAAAGAAAATCAAGACTTCATTTATTAGATTTCGAAATATGTCCAAAACAATTTTCTAAAAACATTGCGTTTTGCAGTTCGAAATCCGAAAAAGGATTTCTTTATAAACGATATTTTTAAATGAATAAAAAATATAGAATAAATTTGATAAATCTATATAATGGTTTAAAAGAGATTTGGAACGAAAAAATATGAATTTTTAAATATTAAAAAGCTGTTTAAGTCAATTAAGCTTCTTTAGAACTTTCCGCATCACTTTTATGCTGCGAATTCTATAACCTTTCGAATATGAGTTTAAACATAACGATATTTCCTAGAATCAATTATGAATGTTTTTAAAAAGAAAATTAAGACTTTAAAAGATAGTTTGAAATCTTATAATCAATTCCAAAATATAGCTAATAACTGAGTATGCGGAAACGACTAGTACATCCCGTCTGTGAGAGCTAAATGGTAAAACAAAGTGTGTAACTAAGGCTAGGAATGGAGCAACCAGTGCCTTGAAATTACATGGCCTTCGCTTTATCTTTTAGTTGAGTGGTGGAATAGATCGAATGGAAAGCCTAGATTCTCTAAAAAGATCATATTTAAGTTTTTCCAAGATACAAGATCATATTGTATAAAATATTCAGGTTTGGAAAATATTTTATTATCATCAATTTTGAAATGATTCGAATTGAAATAAAATTACACAAGAAAATAAACTTTCATATTCTCAGATGAAAATTTATCATTTTCTATGTTTAAGTAAAGGTATTCCAAAGATTAAATTTCTATTTCAAGTTCAACTATTTAAAAATTCACAAAATTCAGTTAATTGAATAAATAAAACCACTAAAATTTTATGGGTCGTTACAACATTTCTTAGAATCAATTATGAATGTTTTTAAAAGGAAAATTAAGAGTTTAAAAGATAATTTGGAATTTTGTAATCAATTCCAAAATAAAGCTAATAACTGAGTATGAGAAAATGACTAGTACATTTGTCTCGCCCGTGAGAGCTAAACGGTAAAACGAGGTGTGTAACTAAGGTTTGGAATGGAGCAACCAGTGCCCTGAACTTACCTGGCCTTTGCTTTATCTTTTAGATGGGGGAATAAATTGAAAGGAAAGCCCAGATGCTCTAAAATGATCATATTAAGTTTTTCCAAGATAAAAGAAAATAAATAAATTCTTTGAATGTTAATTAACCACTTAACATCTTTTATTTGATGATTGGTACGAAGGAACCGATATCGGATTTGGGTGATTCCTATCCAAATAACCGGGATCAGATTTGGATGATTCCTATCCGAAAATCACTTCAACCTAATTTTTCAAACCCCATATGAACTTAACATCTTTTTACCGATGATTAGCACGAAGGAACTGGGATCGGATTTGGGTGATTCCTATCTGAAAACCCCTTCAAACTAATTTTCGAAATAAAACATATAATGACAATGATTATTGATAACAAAGATCTTCATGATGTTGGATTACTTGCCATTAGTCCCTAGAGGTGAAATTTACCATATCTAAAGTGGCAGTAGTTCTCTATTATGAAAATATTCGATTTGAAAAATATGATTAGAAGTTAAGAAAGAAATCTTTGATTAAGATTTAGTGAATGATTTGGGAGTATTTTCCCAAAGTTAAAAGTTATAACTCGAATATAAGAAATCTTTGACTAAGCTTTAAAGAATGATTTGGAAAGATTTTCCTAAGTAAAAGAGAAAATGATTTGGAATTATTCCAGGATTTAAGAAAGGTTTAAATAAATCAAATGTTTTGATGTGTGAGGCTTAATGACTCCATATACACTTGAAAAGAAAATGGAATAAATTGAAAATAATATATCTAAGAAAGATAATTTATAAAAGATGAAGTAATTGATTGATGATTGATATCCACATATGAACTTAACATCTTTTAAAGCGATGATTGGTTTCAAAAGAACCGAGATCAGATTTGGGTGATTCCAATCTAAAAACCACTTCAAACCAATGTATACATTCGAAAGCGAAGACATGTTGAAGCTGATGATTATTGAAGACCGAGGAACTTCATAGCGTGATGACTGCTTGTTGACGTGTTCTGGGTCGCTTCCATTGTTGACTTATTTATAGAGCGGTCTCCTCGTTGTGGATATTTTTTACGGATTGCAATCGCTTCTCGCCTAGTAATGGCTGAGGAAAGTGCCTTTGGTTTCGTTCAGTCCCAAAAGGAACTTGTATGGACGAATGTATGACATTACATTTTTGAGACACAACGTTTGACTTTTACAAATGTATATCTGCTTGGTGGCGGAGAAGGCAACTTCTCTTTGCTTAACACCCTTCTCTGAGACATACAAGCTCAAAGGTTGTATGCTTGTGGGAACAAAATAGTGATCAAAGGAATGGAGTGTGGCATTCAATGTGGAACCTATTATGATCGAAGCGTGGTTTTGTATAAAAAGCATGGCTTTGAAGAAATTGAGCGTAACCTCACTAGCCTCACATCCCATAAAATTGTATGGAATACTATGTGGTCTGACAGACACAAATTCCGAATAAGTGAGTATGTATGGTGGTGCCCAATATGTTGGGCCCTTTGTGGGATACGTCCCTCAAGGCATTTATTGCCCCATTTGGATAAAGTGGTTAGCTTGTGAAAAGCAGGGAACTACCGGTTATCAGTGGTAATATAACAAGTACAGTACTAAATGACTAGTTTGAGAAAAGCGATAAAGGAACCATAGGAACTATGCTTGTTATGTATGGATCGGAGAAAAGGCCACCAGTTCCCTATCATGTTGGAAATACAATCTCAATTGAGATGCACGATTCTGGTTGTACTCCCAAAATAGCTGTAATGCATTGCAAACATTTCAGCTACCTCTTTCTGGTATTATTTATTCCATTCGGTATATTCTATTGCCCTAGTCCGAGTATATTACCTTAAACTTAGTCTGGGTATCGAGACCTTATTTGAATAAGTTTATTTGAAAAGAGTTTTCAAAGGAATGTCAATAAAAATAATATCAAGTGTATTTTGGTATAAAATGTTTTGGTTATCATAAGGTAAAAATCCGTCCTATTTATGTGTGGGCGTGGTCTTATGAAATACCCTTTTTTTAAAGGTTTTGACAACATCATCATGATCTATACATTTAAAATTTTGAGTATCTCATGCTGGTTTATCAAGCTTGATCCGGGTATTTTCAATACTTGGGTCAGATCCAAGTAGTTTTAGATTTAGTTGAAGACGGATGGAGTTTCCAGAGGAGAGCTGGAGATCTTCATCATCCTATGGACATATTCTATTATCGCTCCATCTATTGCATTTGTTTTGTTGTTTTTAGCATTTGTAAGGACAGAAGTTTATAACTGTTCTGGTTGAATCTAGGTTAGACTATGATATTGTATTTTAAAATTTTCCGCTGTAAAGATTATTATTAAAATAATATATGTTATTCCATTCGTGTGAGATTCCGTTCTGTCTTTATTTTCTTTCTACTCTTAATGATCCGCTTATTCATGCAATTTCAGTTGGACATGTGTGGTTTATTGTCGATTCAAAGGGTACAGGAAAACGGGCCATCACATAGATCCAACTGAACGGTCTCCAGATTTTACAAAGATTTGAAGGACCGCCTTTTATTTATAATATTTTGATTTTAATTGAATTTGTCTTGCGAATTTTCTCCATGGAAGCCATAGATTTTCAACCATGAGAGAGGGAGAGAGAGAAGAGAAAGTAAAAGGAATCGATAGGAGAGTAAATCAGTGAAATGAATTTTTGTTTTAAAGAAATAATTAAAACCTTTCCAATTCCTTCTTTAAAACCTTCCCCCTTTAATTCTTCATTAAATCTCAATTAAATCAAATCAAATCCCCCCATTAACATGCATGGTTGGCGATGCCTGTAAAATTTCCAAAAACACTTAGTAATTAATTAATTTAAATTAAATTTAGATGTTTATCAATACCATATACCGATACGTACATATATAAGTTTTATATATTCATTTTATTAAACACAAATGACATTTAAACTAATTAAATATTTAATAACTAACATTTCATAAATATTACTAATTTACAACAATTATAAATTATTTAAATCGTGTAGTTTTTTGATATATTCATCATTAAGGTTGTGCGACTCAAAGGTTCAGTCAACGATTAATATCAAAAAATTCGAATACATACATACATCACCACAACTAATGGTGTGATATTTTTGTTTAATTTATCGCTTACACGTCTTTTTTGTAAAATAAAATTTACTATTATAAGCAGTACCCAATAGTAATGATTATTTACACCAATTCTCTTCGTTAAAATTATATCACATTAGGGCTTATGGAATTTGGTTTTGGTCAAAATTCTAACGTCATCCACATCGAGCTTGATTAATCCAAACATAAAAACCTTGTTTCAATAATGAAAATTATTAGTAATTTTACTACTTTGGCTAAATAATTTGACTTTGAGTTAAGTATAGTTGACCGTGATACTAACCTAATATAATCGAGAAGACGAATTTTCTATTGAATAGTATTTCACTTACAATGCTTCAACTTAGATCCAACTATAGTCGTTGGATGAATGCCATGCCATGATTTAGCTACAATCAAAGTAGAGTATCCAAATTGAAATTCCATAGTATTCTCAAATTGAGAAAACTATATAACATCACCACTTCGAGATTCTCTGCTTGACCGTACTTATATTAACAAACAAAATACTCCCGAGTGAGTCATTCCGTATGTAACAACCCATCCTTTGTAATATCCTAAAATCAACGACGAATGACGATGTCTGAATTTCACATACCACAAATGACAATTTGTCGATGTAAAATTAAAATAAATCCCTATATCAAGGCACATCGATGGAATCTTATGGCAGAATGATAGCATGTAATATAATAAATATACAAGAATGGAAGTGGATGAACAATATATAAACGTTGACGCTAGTGGAAGTAACTGATAAATAAATATCAATATAGAAAGTCAGAATAAAATATTTGATACAACAAGTCTCATATACGAATAAAACGTCTGTCATGTACTATTACAATATCAAGTATATATCCAAAGTATCAACATCACGCCTTCAACAAGCTCCAGCCATACCACTCTAATAGCGTATCCATAAAAGCATAAGACATTCAAGCTACCCAATCAAGTACCCGGGAGTTGTCATCACATAAATAGACAAAGAAAAAAGGTAGTGTGAGGGGAATTATTTCAAAATACTGTATATCAGAACTATATACATATATAAAATAGGAAACTACTCATGGATGATCGCACCCTCGTCAAGGGTAAGTGATCCGTGATCCACTCGCAGATGATTGTCATCATCTCCCCTTTAGCCATACTGGATTTCTTAACAAATTCACATAACGACCTTAAAAAAGAGGACGACGAGTGTGTTCCATATAATAGGCTATCAGGAGCTACAAAAGAGCACCGATGTCGTATTGATATATATCCTAATGTAACACCATGTAATCAAATACACCTATCACAAACGAAGACTGATATCTCCTCACTGTCTATCTATATGGATGGCAATTAATATAAGACCAATAATATGTATGAGCGTTAATATAAGGCCAATACATGGTACGGTCACTATACGATGTACGGTTACTAATATAAAACAATACCATTCATCAAAGCATATCTACCATAAGGTTGAAACCAAAAGGCTTGAAATGGCTTAATCGTAATTCTCACTAGATGAGACATGCAACCAATCATTGCACCGATATCACATTTTCTTCGATCGCTATTGATCACATATACATCACTTTACATTGCATTCGCATCCCGAGCATCGCTTTGCATTCCACTTTCCAAAGTAGTCCTAAATCTTCCTGAAGTCGTGTTGAAGCCTTGCATCAAACCACATCTAGAACCGAGGAAAAATCCCTGTATTCTTGATCTCATCCTGGGCTTATTACCTAAGCCAGAACCCTATTGGTGCACTGGTGGTAGCCTTCATCAGGCAGTAAGTCTTAGTAGGTACCTCCAGTGCCACATCGACCGTCGATTCGCACGCTATTTCCTCCATCGCCTCACCTGATAAGTCGCTTAGCTCTTGTATCCTGCATCCATCACATCGAACCTCTTTCGGAGTCCATTGATTGATACTTTGGAAGTGGTTCCTTAAGTATTAAAAAACCAATTTCGATATGAAATCCACTCTTTTAGGCGTAGAGTTTCGTAGGACGATTCTTTCAACCCGTTTCTCATAGCATGCCAAAATGAACACAACCTGAATTCAAGCCTCTGGTGATGCTAACACATGTGTCGATGCACCTACTTGTGGTTGCATACGCATAAATATATAAGAAAACACGCTTATACTACACAAATTGTGTTTCGAGCATCATCGAAACGATTACTCGATCCAGTATTCTATCATGCAAGTTAGGGCACTTGATAGTCCCAACAGCTACATGAGATACTCTCAAATGTATCAATATACACATATGGATATTTCCATACATGTATATAATTATTCACACAAATATATTTATACACACACAACCATATTCAATAATTGTAATTACAATACATGAATTGTGTTGATTACTATATAACTTCAAATACATGTATAATATACCTATCTGTATACATATACATACATGTAAATTTAAATAAGTATTTCAATTACTAGTTAAATCAAATCTTACTTTTATTTACTAACTCTTTTCAATAAAATTCTACTCTCCTTTTCTACTATTTTATAAAATCATTCCATTAATTTACAAAATATGATACTAGCTTATTAATCATTTTAAGCTTTAATAACACTTAAGTTCTTCCTTAAAACTAGGTATTCACCTCATAATTATTTTATAAAACCTTATAACCATTTTATAAAAATTCCCTTTATACTATTTTACAAAACATACTTCTATAAATTATCTCACTTATACTATTTTATAAAATATAACTCATACTATTTTATAAAATATCATTTATACTATTTTATAAAATCATATAATATTTTATAAAATATTTCTTTTATACTATTTTATACAATATCTAATACTATTTTACAAAATATCATTTGTACTATTTTATAAAATCCAATGCTATTTTATGACACACAACATTTATACTATTTAATAAAATATCTTGTACTATTTATAAAATATATCATCTACACTATTTTATAAAATATCTCATAATATTTTATAAAACATACCATTTACACTATTTTATAAAATCTCATACTATTTAATAAAATATTCCATTTACTTATAAAATTATTTTTTTAAATAAGCAATATTTTTTAAGTGCTAATTAAGCTTTATTAAGCTGCTAATCACTTAAATAATAAGTGTAGAGTACAAAATGACACTTAATTAGATTATTAACCTTTCCAAAATTAATTCAAATGGCTAAATTATTGCTTACTAATTACTTGCACATCATTACATCACCTAATTCGTCTCAAATAAATCCATACATCATACAACATAACTTAGTTGACCCCAAAATCCATTTCTAAGCTTCGTAGCTTTTTCAAAAATGGTAAGTAAGGCCTTTAATTAATAATGATTAGACATAATCATGTTTATAACATGCATAACATAGCATTATCTAGATCACTTAATGCAACTCCATAATCATCAATAAATAAACTAATGAAGTATAACAAGTAATAGGATGAGGGAATCATCCTACTCACCTTCTTCTTCTTCTTCCATAAATCAAGCTCTAATCTCAAAAACCCCACTTCAAGCTCCTTTGAATTTGAGATGTCACTCCAAACTCCACTTCAAGTAAACCCACTAATGGGTTCTATGAAGAATAGGTTAAGAAGTGTTATAGTGATTTTATCAGGATTTATAGGAATTTATTTGAGCATGAATTAGATGGATATAGAGTTAGGTACTAAGAAATGGATTAGGAAAGTAATTAGAGGAGATGAAGAGAAGTATGTGAAAATTAAGTGAATGCAAATGGATGATATGGCTAGCCACTTATAGGCAAGCACATAAGTTTTAGCTCCAAATTCACTTCATCTAACACTCTTCACACCTAAAACTTATTGATCCCAAACATTGCCAAGTTTATACTTATTCTTCTCGCGACAGGATTGCGGTTCCAACGGCAGGTGCCTTGAGTTCCAAATAATCTGTCTCCAAAAGGCGAGTGCAACTGGTGTTCCTTTAATTAATGAATAAATATCTAAATAAATTATTTAAATATCTAATATTTGAAATTTCAGGTGGTAAAATTCTCCTCTCCTTTAAAAAAAATTCGCCCGTGAAATTATTATGAGTATGACAAAGTAGTATGACAGATCAAAGTTTCCAAGCATCAACTTCAGAAAATTTCAGCAGTACTTTGCTTATGTTGCTAGCGTGACGAAAGAATGCATCTCGCATCTAGAAAATACACAATAACCCATGTTATCCTACATTTTCCCAATGTACATACCCCATTTTAAGAAAGCTTCTCAACCTCGAAATGCCAATCTTAATAAATAAGCATTTAAATGACTATGCTTCAGCTCTCAAGTATCCAATTGTGCTATACAAAGAGGATTATGCACTAACATAACAACAATAAATTTTTTAAACAAGTATAAATTTAGCATGGTAACCGATACTACTACAATCATACATGACTATCTATTGAAGAGGAAGATAAAATAAGCCGGTGGCTAAATATATCGTAGAACACGTCAAAATGCAATCGGCTCGTATAGATCTCACCTCATCCCCTACAATGACCATGGATGATATGTGATCTATCCTAAATAGCTATTGCTATCTCTTTCCGAACATGCTATAATAGGTAACTATACCTAGCAAACAAGCAACAAGATACACAAAACAAGCAATAACAAGCAACGAAAATCAACAAAAATCAATCAATAATCAATCAAAAAGCAACAATAATCAACAATAATCCATCAACCAATCAAGAAACAACAAGCAATAAAAAAGCAACAATAAGAAATGAAAAATAATAACAAACAATAACAAGCAACAACAAGCGAACAAACAAACAACAATCAATATAAATCAATTAACAAGCAACACCAGCAACATAATCAACAATAATAAATCAATCAACAAACAACAACAATCAATCATCAGGCAACAAAATGCAGCAACAAGCAATAAAAAACGCTAATAAACAATAACAAACAACCAACAACCAATAATAACTAGAATATAAACAACCAAACACACAAAAAGAGTATGTACCAATATGCATGGTAACCAACAATGGTCGAGACATGCATGTAAAACTATAAACTTCCACGAGTCTATTTGACAACCAGGATGAATAAAATACCCAAACCCATTTCATGGATATAATACGTGAAAAACTATTACTTCACCCATTACAGCAAGGAAAACTTATAATGATATGCTGGATCATAGATCTCTAAAACTCTCAAATAAACCTAGCAATCTAAGTATCAATTATCCTTTACTTTCAAATCAAAACTCATTCTCCAATGGAGAAATTTTACTAATTTAAATATTTAGGATCGCTTGGGTTCAAACTCTGTAAAATCCCCTATCTAGAGGCCCAAAGCTAAGCGCTACAGATACTGCAGTCATCCATAGTATAAACTCTGATGACCAAATACGACAATGTTAATGGTATTCATAATATTAGAAGCACTCGAATATGAAATAAAATCATCACGGATTAAAACACAAATACATAAAACAACATTTCATATCCAAGTTACATAATCCCACATCGTTTCCTAGATTCAGATAAAATATAATTATTACGTAAATATATTAAGAGTGACATATGATGATGCTCCCTTGGTTGACCAGAGTACTATATTGTCATAGCTGATATAATAAAACACAGCAGAATGAAACAAAATAAAACAATGACTCCTAAATAGCAATCCTTCAGCCACCTTCTTATCTCCGGAAGCTTTATTCAACAACATACTAAAACCTATAAACTCAACCCTCAGTCTACTCAAATCAATTTTGAGCACCCGTGAGTTTAAGACGAAAACATAAACTTCGAGTCAGACATAAAGCCTGGTGTGCATAACACTATACATCTCTGTTATTTGATATTGAGTGAGACCATGCTGCTTAGCGGAATGGGTTTTGCCTCACTAATATCCTTTAAAAACGTTTTTTTGCAAATCATAATCTTGTAACCAAAACTGCTTAAAACTGTAAAGCATTCTCATGTAAACATACATATCAGGTAACAAATGGACTATCTGTCTGAACACTATAGTTGTTTGGCCAATTACCACCCTTTGGCTGACTCGGACCTACCCGACAATATAAACAAATAATCTAACACCTGTTAGATACTTCTTTCCTAGACGGTCTGTCCCTAACTTAATTTCTTCAGGTCAACTAATACTAATGGTTTTGCGGCTCACCAATAAACTACCTCTGTATAAATATATATTCCCTTCTATGCGTAACATCATTTTACTCCTACCCAGGACAAAGCCATGCACACCGAAATTTTGGACTAAATTAGCTGGGGCTAATAGCTAATGTATAGAATGTGACCCTATACCAGTCTCATCTAGTATTCTAATATTTGAGTCATTTACTTAGGGAAATCTTCCCTTAAATTTTCCTTGAAAACCTTTTTCATCTCAAATTGATTTAAACCTTTAAATCATTCTTTAAACAAGGAAATATATACTGTATGCTTTACTCAAATCATCTTGCCATGTTATATATAATTTACACAAATCTTTGTTGATGAAAACATTTAACCTTTGAAATTACCCCTTTTGAAACCACTGAAAGTACCTCTTTCGGAACCAAGTAAACCTTTTATAACCTAGGCCGAAAGGCCAAAACATTCCTTTCGAAACCATTCATTTAAATCGTTCGAAACCATTGAAAAACCTTTCCTTCGTAAGTTATAAAACCTTAGATATCCTATCTTTAAAACACTTAACATTACCTTTCGAAAACATTGAATAACCTTTCCTTTCAAAACTTTCGAAACCATTGAGGAACCACCCCTTCGAAACCTGCATTAAAATCTTTCAAAAGCGTTAAAACATCAAACCTTTCAAAAATATTTGGGTTAACCTTTCGAAACCGTTGGGTTCTAACTTCAACAGAGCAAAAAGGGTCATAAAACATTCAAGTCGAGAGCTCTCTTTTGAAAACAGTTTCTAAGCAAAGAAGTGATGGTGTCGACCTTCCGAAAGTAATGGAGAAGCGGTTCGGGTTTTATAAAACGAAATAGCCCTTCCGAAGGCATCGCTTCGAAAGATAAAAAGCGGCAACAAAGGGGTTTTAACCCCAACGAAAGCATTTCTTAAAAAACAAGGGCGCAACCCTTATGAAACCATTCTTTAAATCAATTTAGCCCAGTCAGAAGCCAACTAAGTCAAAAGTTACATAGTCGAAAGAAAAGCAGGTGCATTTTTAATTTGAAAGCTAAGTAAGGTTTCGACCATATCAGAACTCATTGTACTTCATACCTTCCTCCTTTATCCAGTTCGCTATGTACTAAGTATTGATACTAGGCGCATTGGTTTCGATGGTGATGGAAGCGGAAGTAAGGCATCGGAAGGGGTACCGAAAGTGGTGAAACATGTAAAAAGCATGTGTAAGCTGATTTTTAGCCCTTTTAAAGCAATCTTTTCAACTAACATTCCTTACTCATCAAAATCTGATTGGCTTCTAGTTTTCTTTTCTAAAAGTGCTGACAATATTTTAGAAATAAACAATTTAATTTATTTACAACATAACCCTTCTTCTTTTATAAATTTATAAAACATTTAAGTCCCAATACTTAAATAATTTTATATATCTGTTAAACACTTAGGAAAATTCTAATAAAATTCCATAAATTCATTTTTAATATGTATTCTAACACATGTTAATTTCATACCCAAAACATAACTAATTTAGCCGAAAATTATTTTAAACCCAAATAATCATTATCTTCACTAGAAAATTAATATTAAATCCACATAAATTCAAAAAATTATGAAAATTGAAACCCATTTTTAAAATATGATTTATCTAAAATCGCAAGGCATTTGGATGGTATTTAATAGGGTTTTCACATTAAAACACATCATAAAAACTATATGAATAATCATAAAGCATCAACAAGCATATATAAACATTTTATCATTCAAAAACATGGAAAAACATTGCAAACCAACTCGGATTTATCTTAACACTAAAAATAGTTAAGAAATATGAGATATAGTTTGCTCTGGCTTTGAGATTAAGGAGTTTGAGATTTGAATAGCTTTAATTCGATTACTTCCTTTAGGTTCCTGTTTATCTTCCTCTTTCTTGCTAATGGTGGTCGGCCTCTACATTGTCTTTTGTTTAGAAATGAACGTGTAAATGAATTCCTAAGGGTTTAGGGCATAAGAACGCTCTTATTCCAATTTTTCCACTCGCCTATTTGCCTAACTTATTTTATTTTAGTTCATCTTAGTTCATCCATGTACATGTCATGACTACCCCTTTGTTTAATCAGAAATTTCAATCCCCTAATCATCACATTATTTTATTTTATTTAGCTAATTAAATATCCTAAATAATGTTATTAAAAATTAGGGTCATTATAGACTCCACTCCTTAAAGAATTTTGTCATCGTCGCTCCACTGGACTTTCACTAATTTGTTTGTCTTGTTCCTTAGCCTCTTCTCATCTCTCGCAACTATACGAATCGGCTTTCTAACTATAGCCAAGTCCGGCTTTACAACTAGATCCTTCATCACAAACGGTGCAAGAGTAGTCTTTGGGTCTTTAAAACACTTCCTTAGATGAGAAACATGGAATACATCGTGAACTCTTGCCAAACTACTTGGTAACTCTTAGCTACTTGTGAGTTTCTCGATCCTCTCTAGAATAGGAAATGGTCCTATAAACCTTGCTGCCAACTTCCTAATTTCCCGAATCAAATCACAACCTTCATCGATGACACTTTAATAAAAACACGATCTCCAACAGAGAACTCTAAGTCTTTTCGTCTTCTTTCTGCATAACTCTTTTTCCTAGATTGAGCATCCTTCATTCTAGCTCGAATTAAATCAATCTTCTCTACAGCTTCTATAACCAAATTTGGACCAAGAACCAACTTATCCCCGGTCTCTAACCAACAAATGCGATATTTGCATGGTCTTCCATACAAAGCTTCAAACGGTGCCATCCATATACTAGTCTGATAATTGTTGTTATACGAAAACTCGAGTAAGTGTAGATAGTCTTCCCATGATCCCCTAAAATCTAACACGCAATCTCTTAACAAATCCTTTAAGAATTTATTAACTCTTTCCGTTTTCCCGTCGGTCTGTGGATGGTAAGCAGTACTTATCTTGAGCTTGGTTCCTAAAATCTCTTGTAGACTCTTCGAAAACTCACTAATAAACATGGATTCTCTATCCCTTACGATACTACTAGGAGTTCCTTGCATTCTAACAACATTCTTTATAAACAAATTAGCCAAAATAGGAGTCGTTCTAGTCGACTTAACTAGAATGAAATGGGCACTCTTGGTCAACCTGTCTACTATAGCCCATATACTTTTGTTTCTTCTGCTAGATATTGGCAACCCGTTTATAAATCCAAAGAAATAGAATCCCACTTACATACCGGAATATCCAATGGCTAAAGCAACCCACTTGGCTTCTGATGTTCGGCCTTTACCTGTTGGTAGTTCAAATATTGCTTCACCCATAACCCTATATCCCTCTTCATACCTTCCTAGAAGAAACTCCTCTTTACGTCATGATACATTTTAGTTCCTCATGGATGAACAATGAACTTCGAACGATGGAATTCCTCCAAAACCTCTTTCCTAATGTCATACATTCAAAACACACAATCTTTCTTTCCTTCTCAACCACCCATCCTAGTCAAGACTAAAATCCTTCAAGTCATAGCTCTCCATTCCATCCCTTAAATTCCTAATATGTTCAACCAATACTGGATCCTCCCTTTTTTTAGAAGCAATCTTTTCGATCATTACCGGTCGAACTTCTAAACAAGACAACACATTCGTTTCTCCACTAGATCTAGCTTCAGATCTCCATTGAGCTCTACAAGTCAACAACACTTCCAAATCCTTCCACTCAACTATCATAGCCAACATTACATTCTGATGCTTCCTACTAAGTGCATCTGCCACCTTATTACCTTTACCTGGGGTGTGCTCAATAACAAAATCATAAGCATTTAAAAAATCTAACCACCTCTATTGTCTCATGTTCAGCTCCTTCTGAGATAACAAATACATCAATGAATTATGATCCATATAAATCTCATACCTCTCTCCCAAAAGGTAATGTCTCCACACCTTCATTGCAAAAACCACTGCAGCCAATTCCAAATCATGCATTGGATATCCAACCTCATGCAGCCTAAGCTGTCGAGAAGCATAGGCAATTGCTTTACCTCTCTGCATTAACACAACTCCTAATCTAGTACCACATGCATTTGTATGAACTACTAAATCTTGATTCCTATCTAGAACAACCAACACAGGTGCATGGATCAATAAGTGTTTCAAGCGCTGGAATGCATCCTTATACTTATCGGTCCAAATAAACTTCATATCCTTTTGCGTTAGCTTAGTCATCAGTGCTGCTATCTGCGAAAAATCTTTAATGAACCTCTAGTAATATCCAGCTATTCCAAGAAAAATCTTTATCTCGGTCACTGTCTCGGGTCTCTTCCAATTATTCACCGCTTCAATCTTAGTCGGATCTACAAACAACCCTTTCTTTGAGACTACATGACCAAGAAACTTAACTTCCTTCTTCCAGCAATGACACTTCAAAAACTTCACCTTCAGCTGATGATGCCTCAGCGTCTTAAGCACTACTCTAAGATGAATTTCATGCTCCCTTTCATCTCTAGAGTATACCAAAATATCATCTATAAAACCCACACGAATCTATCTAAGTGCTCTCGAAAAACTTGGTTCATCAAATCCATAAACAATGTCAGCGCATTAGTTAGTCCAAACGGCATCACTAACCATCCGTACGATCCATATTTGGTTCAAAACACCGTCAAAGGAATACTATCCTCTGCTACTCTAAGCTCATGAAAACCTATTGCTAAATCCAATTAAGAAAATACCTAGCCTCTAATCAAATGAACGAACAAATTGTCAATTCATAGCAATGGATATCGATTCTTTATTGTCCTCTCATTCAACTTACGATAATTGATACATAACTATCCGTTCGACTTCTTGGAGAACACTATGGCTGCTTCCCAAGGTGAACTACTCGGTCTAATAAAATTCTTGCCTTCCAAATCCATCAACTGCACCTTCAACTCCCTCATCTCGGTAGGTGTCATCCTACTTGGCAGCCTGCTCACTGGTTCTGCTCCAGGCATCAAATCTTTCTGAAACTCAATGGCCCGTTTTGGTGGAAATCCTACTACCGGCTCGAAGACATCTATGAATTCTCTAACCAATAAAACTCGATTCTACTCGTCTTTTAACTCTATGAAACCCAACAAAGCATCCACCTTACAGCCAGGGCTTTCTACGATATAAATAATCTGATCACTATAGTCAGGGTGTCTAAGTGATATTTTCCTATCATGGAAAATTATCCTAGCATCGTACTTACTTAACCAAACCATACCCAAAATAATTCTGAAACCTACAAAGTCAAATACATGCAAACTGCAAACAAAGGTATGACCTAACAAATCAAACTGTAGGTGGTCACACTTCATTTCAAGTATCGCATACCCTCCTACCGGGCAACTCTTAAGAAAGTAACTAAGTATGAGGGTTCTAGGTTAAGATTATCTACCTAACAATGTGATATAAAAGAATGTGATGCACAAGTATCAAACAGAACGCTAACAGACATACTATGGATCTGAAGCGTACCTCCCAACAATGCCTTCCCTTTCTTTTGCGCTGTTGGTCCTGATGTAGCAGGCTCCAATGCAAATACTTGGCCCCTTTCATCCTTAGCAGGCTCTTTGCATTGATTCATATAATGACTAATCTAAACCTAGTAGAAGCATCTGATATTCTTCTTACCGATCACTTCCTTCGCCTTTCCAATACGACACTCATTAGCAAAATGACCCTTCTTATCGCACTTGAAGCAAACAACCTCGGACTTTTCTTTCATCATGGCTCCACCTTTCTGAGCACCCTTCTTATGAAAGAACTTTCTCTTCTGACTCCACCCTACCTGGACCTCCTATGCCTTACTCTTCTCTAAAGAAGCAAGCATCTCCTCATGTCTCAACGCCATTTCAAATACGAAATCTTAGGGATCTTTGATATGAGGTAATGTAGCCCTGGCCAACTCAAGCTTCAACCCCCTAATAAACTTCTCATTTCTCTTCAACACAGTATCCAAAGTGGCATATCTACACCCAGCCAACTCCTAAAACCTTCTAGCATATTCCAACATAGTCATCTCCCCTTGCTCCAACTTAGCAAACTTTCTGAGCAAGGCAGAATGTGCCATCGCAGATATGAACCTCTCTTGGAACCTCCTCTTAAACTCATCCCATGTCACTGTTTCTTCATTCACTCCAGCCGTCACACTATTTCACCAGAATAAAGTTGCTCCTTGAAGCTATCTCGAAGCAAGCCTTCTCTTCTTCTCATCATTGAGCCCTAAATCTACAAAGATTCGCTCACATTGTAGTAACTAACTCTCCACCTCCACCGCATCTGAAGTTCTGATAAATGGCTTTCCTCCAAGCCTAACATAATCTTTACTCAGAATAGCATAACTGTCGACCACCGAAGCTTCCTGAACTCCTACTCTAGAATTTTCCCCAACCACTCCAGTAGCAACACCCACCTGCATCATGTTAATAAAGAACCGATACATAGCTTCGATATCCACTTTCGGGACTCCAGCACCAACATTTTCAATTGGAGCCTGACCTTGGTTCCTTCTAGTATTTGATCTGGCATTTCCATTTATGGTGGTGCTTCCCCCAAGATTCACCCTTCCACTTCTAGCATCCATATCTATGCTCAAGCCTCGTGAGATGTAGAAAAATAACCTAAGAGAGATAGGAGTATAGACATATAGCATATACTTATATATAGAAAATACAAATAAGTTACTTTAGCGTTATCCCATACTTCGATCTTATTTTTAATTCCTTAGGATTATGTTTTCAAAAATCATTTTAGTTTAAAGTTTTTCAGAAACCTATGCTCTGATACCAAGTTGTAACACCCCCTATTTGGTGGCCCGACGCTAAGCGCTACAGATACTGCAGCCATCCATATTATTAACTTCCGGTAACCAAATACGGTAATGTTAATGGTATATATAATATCAGAAGCACTTGAATATGAAATAAAATCATCACATATTAAAACACTTTTCTTATTATCTTTCAAAACAACATTTCATATCTAAGTTACATAATCCAATATTGTTTCCTAGGTACAAATAAAATATAAATATTATATAAATACGCCAAGAGCGACATATGATGATTCCCCCTTAGTTGACCAAAGTACTATATTGTCATAACTGACATAATACAACAGAGTTAAATTAAAAAAATAGCAACTCCTAAATAGCTATCCGTCAGCCACCTGCTAATCTCTGGAAGCTTTATTCGCCAACCTACTAAAACCTGTAAACCTCAACCCTTGGCCTACTTAAATCAATTTTGAGCACCCACGAGTTTAAGGGGAAAAACATAAACTTCGAGTCAGACATAAAGCTTGGCGTGAATAACACTATACATCTTGATTATTTGATACTGAATGAGACCACACCACTTAACGGAGCGGGTTTCCCCTTACTATTATTCTTTTAAAACATATTTTTAGAAATCATAATCCTGCAACCAAAAATGGTTTAAACTATAAAGCATTATCATGTAAACATACATATCAGGTAGCAAATGGACCATCTGTCCAAACACTATAGTTTTTGTTTGGCTAACTACTAACCTTTGGATAACTCGAGCCTACCAGATAATAAAACAAATAATCTAACAACTGTTAGATACTCCTCTTCTGGACGGTTTGTCCCTAACTTACTTTCTCAATGTCAACTGATCCTAATGGTTTTGCAGCTCACTAATAACCTACCTCTGTAAATATATATATATTCCCTTCTGTGTGTAACATCATTTTAGTCTTACCAGTGACAAAGCCCTACATGCTGCAATTTTGGACTAAATTAGCTGGGGCTAGTTAATGTATAGGGCATGACCCTATACCAGTCTCATCTAGTATTCTAATATCTGAGTCATTTTACTTAGGGAAATCTTCCCTTAAATTTTCCTTGAAAACCTTTTTCTTCAAATTGATTTAAACCTTTAAATCATACTTTAAACAAGGAAAATATGCACTCTTTGCTTTACTCAAATCACCTTGCCATGTTATATATAATTTACATAAATCTTTTATGATGAAATATTTAACCTTTGAAAGTACCCCTTTCGAAACCATTGAAAGTACCTCTTTTGAAACCAAGTAAACCCTTTATAACCTAGGCCGAAAGGCCAAAACATTCCTTTTGAAACCATTCATATATGTTGAATATGTGACTATATGATTTTTGTTTAACGATAATAATCATATATATATATTCATTTAAATGTATTTGTTAATATACTATTTTATTTTCATATATTAAATAAATATTTGATGTAAATAACACAGAATTTGAATTCAAATGGATATTTTATTCAAACAAATATTTATTACAATTTTTGAATAGTACAAATTTCAAGTTCTCGCTATATATATATATAATTTCAATTAAAATACAAATTTGATTACATCACAATTCACATTTACATTTGCACCTCACTACATATCACTCACACTCATATTTATCTTCAACTTCATTCCAATGCGAATCCAGCATCTGAGCAATCTACAAAAATATACATTGACGCGGTAAAATTGAAAATAAAATATTTTTGCAGTATAAAATAAAATGTGATTTCGGAAATTTTATTTGTCTCAGTTATTTGGGTTGTTCGTCATCATTTAAATTTGAATTCATCATACACGAACAACTTGTGACATGCATATTGTATCACTATACATGCCATAAGGCCGTGCACACCGATATGTACACTTAATAAAATTACAGGGACAGGTGAGCACAGGTCAAACCCAAAAAGCCGGGTTCAACTCAAGTGCAATAAAAATAATGTTACAATATCAGCACAAGGTCAAACTCGAGCTCCAAGCTGGATTCAACACAGGTGCAATTCCAAAAATCAAGATGAAGTTCAAGTTGAAATGCAGCAATCACATAGCATCGTTAATGAAACAAGAAAAAGTCTAGATGACAAAAGGAGTAAATTAAACAGCAAAAGAAGTATGGTAAAGCAACTAAACTACAACAACATCTATATGTACAGCTCTAATGAGCGACTGCACAAATGATCACTGTGACACACAGTGTACATCACCAGACCAGCCATGACCAGACAGAAGCAAAAGCAAGTGAACGAAGTGCACATGAATGCACAGTGCAAACTACTGCACCAAGTAAATGGCAACAAGTGAAACAGTGAAGCAACAATGGTGCAACAACATACATATATTTATGTATGATCACTCATGTATCTACACAATACGACAATGAACCAAACCAGACTCGAGCACAGTTGAAGTTCAAGGTAAACTAGAGGTGGCAACATGAAACTTCACTCAACACCAAAACTGTATGCAAACTGCCCAAATTGACAAAACAAGTGTATACAACAACATGGTGACAGTAGAATACAAATTCGAGACTACAAATCATTCATACACAAGTTTCACTAACTCGAAGGAGCAAATATATAGAACAAAGGATAGTGCAATGCAGACATGTTAGCAAGACCACAAATCCAAACCAAGTTCAACAGTCAAAGCACCATCAACAAAGTGGTACAAACTACATGAAGACACAGTAGAATGAAAGTGTACATACAGTGGTGAATGCAGATACAACATGCATCAGATCAGGTCGCGTATGCTACACAATGAACACAACACAAATGTACTAATTCAACTACAAATGCACTGCACACATCAAGTACACATGAACTGGGTCGAAGACTAATGAACAGCAAGTGATATAAGACCAACAATGCAACTGTAAAGAGGACAAATTAAAGACTGCAACACTACAAATACAAGTGACAATGTCAGGCCAAATCAAAACCAAGCAGTGAACCAGCTAATGAAAAAAGGGCCAGAAACCAAAACAGATGCAAGTTGAACAAGTTAATGACATAATCAACATAATCAAATCAAGTGAACCAAGTCAACAGAAATCGAAATCGTGGTGGCCACAAACGAAATCAACATCGTCAAACAAGAATTCGAAACCGTGATAGCCAAGAAAATGAACGGCCTAAAGAACGAAATCAACATTGTCAAAGTAAATCAATGCCGCGATGACTAAGTTTCGAAACCGTGTCAACCAAGCGAATTATATACAAATTGGAACAAGTCAGTAATCATCTCGAACATCCAAACGAAGATTGAATGGCCATGCATAGTATTGATGAAATCAAACAACTATCAGACAAACGCAAATATAGGAATTTGACTTCTATAAATCTCATTCATCATCGGCAAAAAAATTAATCGAGTTCGAGTACGAAAAACATTAAAGCACAAAAGCATAAATTACATACCGAAGCAAAAATCAAACTCGATCAAATTGGAGCAACCAAGTGCAAAATCGAAGAGACGGTCATTCGATAGAGCAAGCACGTAAGAGCATATAATCGAATGATAAATTGAAGCGGCGCTTCAAAAAGCCCTAATTTGTAGAAACGAACGAGCAACGAAGAAGCTAAGATTTTTCGCAAGGAAGAAGGATGGGCGGAAGAAATAAACGAGATAGTATAAAGGGCATTCACATTTATGTGCCGACTTCTATAATTTATTTGGGCTGTTATATTTAAAATTAGGGTTTATTTATTTCATTGTTTTAAAGTGTTTGTAATTTTTCTTTAAACCGTTGTAATTACTAGTCCTATGACTAAGGGACAAATAACGTGGCGTAGTTTGAGAATTCGCAACTCAGCGGCTGAGTTGTGGCAGGGTTTTGAGCATAGAGTTAAGGCTAGTCGATAGCGGGTGTCGTGAGTTTACGTGTGTAAGCGTCTGACTGCTTAATTTCTAGTAGAAACCTTGGGGGCAGCACGTAGGCAGGATTTTGCCAAAGCTGGGTAAATTTTGTGTCGTTTTATTTCTGCATTTATTATTTTGCTACTATTTGTGCTGCTATTTTGATATATCTGTGTTGAAAATATTTTATAAACTTCCGCAATAATTTTTATAATTAATAGCATCACCCTATTCACCCTCCCTCTAGGGTGAAATCGATCCTACAAGTGGTATCAGAGCAAGGTACAAAAGCTATTTTTGTTTTAGAAAATTTGATTTTTTTTCAAAAACCAATTTTTTTTCAAAAACCAATTTTTTTTTTAAAAAAATGAATTTTTAAAAGGGCTTCTTTTAATACTGCTTTTGTTGAGGGTCAATCCATAGTTAGACCACCAATGTTTAATGGTGAATATGCTTACTGGAAAAATAGGATGGAATTTTTTTGAAAACCATTGACGCTTGGGATATTGTTGAGACAGGGTATAAAGCACCAACTATAATTGTAAATAATCAGGAAATAAATAAACCGAAGGATCAATGGACAGATCTAGAAAATAAGTTACAGAATACTAATGCCAAAGCTATGAATTCGATTATTTGTTTATTGGATCAATTTGAATTAAATCGTGTCTCAAATTGTCTAACTGTATAGGAAATATGGCACACACTCGAAGTGGTTCACTAAGGAACGTCGCAAGTCAAAGAATCTCGCCTTGCCATGCTAAGCAGCGAATACGAGAACTTCACAATGGCAAAGGAAGAAAATGTCAAAGGGATAAATGGACGACTTTTCAATATCATATACAAATCAAAAGCTCTTGGAAAATCATATACAGAGTTGGAGATAGTCCGAAAAATCCTCAGTGTCCTTCCACGAAGTTTTGAAGCAAAAGTGACTGCCATTCAAGAATTAAAAGATTTGAAACAAATCATAGTTGAAGAACTAATCGAAAATCTCACCACATATAAGCTAGAAATGAAATTCAAGGAAGAGCGTGAAAGAGGAGATACTCGAAAAAAATCAATAGCTCTCAAAGGAACAACTGAAAGTGATGATGACGACGACGACGATGGAGTAGCGGAGCTGGCGTTAATACTAAAGAAGTTCGACAGGTGGAACCGCAAATATAGAAATCCAGGTCTAAATTAGAAATTGAAAAGCAGAATAGACAAAGTACTAAACAATTCGGAAGAACGGGAGATCATCTGTCATAAGTGCAACCAACCCGGACACATCAAGCCCAATTGTCCTCAAAACCGATACGACTTTGAAAAAAAATCAAAAAGGAGAAATTTTGCAGCCACGTGGAATACAAGTGATGTAATCAAAGTAGTAGCAGTGAGAGTGAGAAAGCAGATATGTGCCTTCGAGGTAATATAACTGATAGCGACGATGACGAGCCAAGCAAGGTATGGAAACTCACTCACAACACTTATATATTTCCACGAAGTAAATGGCTGTTTTGAACGACTTAGGGAGAAATATGCTAAAATTGAATCACAAAGAGATAGTTTGATAGAAGTAAATGAACAACTTGAACAATTAGTTCAAACCTATCAAAGTAGGATCCCTAAGTGTGATAAGTGTCCAACATTCGAAGAGGAGATCAAAAAATCAGAAATCAAAATTAAGTCGCTTGAAAATGAAATTCTGATTTAGAAAGAGAGTGAAAATACTAGAAGAGAAAATTCTATTAAAAAGTGCGCACAATTATTAAACGAAAATGAATCTCTCAAAACACAATTCCAATATTGTCAACGACTTTAGATAAATTTTCAAAAAGTGAAAAAATCACTGAATATGCTATTAGGAAGACAAACGGTTAATATAGTTAGACAAGGATTTGGATATATTCAATCTGAAAATGTTAGAAATAAAATTAATCAAGTCAATTCAATGTGCACAATTTGTAGAAAATTTGGACACAATCAAAACAATTGTTGGTATAGACCCGAACACGTGAAAACTATACCAATTTGGGTTCCAAAAGGCACAAATATAAAATCTCTCAAAGTTAAACAAATCAGGGTTCCGAAAGGAACATACATAAATAGTTTTGGGTCTCACAAAATTATTTTTTTAAATATTCAGCCACTAACAATCATGGACCTATAAAAATAAATAGGTCACAAAAATCTTTTATCGTGTAGGAGTGGTGGCAGGCTAAGGAACAACAACAGTGTTATCTGGATTCTGGCTGTTCCAGAAACACAACGGGCGACAAAGAAAAGTTCCCTAGCCTTGTACAAAGGTGCAGAATCACAATGGACAACAACATATCGTAAATGTAAAACAGGTAATGGTATATTTATTTTTGAACGACATATTAAATGTGATAATGTACACCGTAATCAGTATTAAATCAGCCAATAACGTGATGATGAAATAAATAATGATTTTGGTTTTGACTAATTCAAAATTGTTGGCCAATTATATTCTTATGCCAAGAACACTATAAAAATCTCTAGAATCTTTGAACTACTTCATATGTAATAATTTGAATTAATGATAGTGTTTTATTGGTAAATGATAATACATTTGGTCATTTTACGGTTGACTCTATATTCACGGTTTTTGATTATTTACACGGCTTCAATACAAATTCAAGAGAATGTCATTTAAAAATTTGTTAAAATGATTTTGAGACATTTTGTTGCATACTTCATGATTTGGTCTATAACATTCAATGATAATTTTGAGTGAAAGAGAAATTCAGATATAGATTACATTGGTAATCTAGTTGAAAGAAAAATTACTAATGGAACATGATTTATTTTGAGACATTTAGTAACTGCATCGTTTTTCAAAGAAAATATCTGCATATTTTTCATTTCAAATAATTTTCAAATAGTAGAAATTTTTCTCATAAAACCCCTTCTAAAAAATCATTTTTGACCTTGTTTTCAGATTGGTCATTTTTAGAAAAATTGATTTTATACTTATTTTTGAATTTAATTTTTAAATTATAACATTGACTAATCTAACTCACTACTAATTGTCGAAAAGATAAATAGTGATTAAGAAAGTGATGAGTGTTGATATTTATCATATATTATGACTCGAGATGGTATAATTAGTATAAAAAAATTAGAAATTTAAACAAGAGTTATAAAACTTTTTGTTGGTAAAAATTCCCTGACCATCTCTATTTCTATCATATTTCTAACAACCATCACTCATCAAAATTCTATATAATTTGTCGAGATGTGGTACTTTAAACAAGAATCATTTGTTTTTCATTTTATATTTTTAATAAAAAAATATATAATAAAATAAAATAAAATCCAAAGTATTCACTCCCATTTAAAGGTCCTCACGGTTATGCATGGGTGAATTACTTGGAATTTGATTGTGCTTCCATGCTCATTTAAAAGTCCTCACGGTTATGCATGTATGGAACGCATATCAAAATTGATTTATTAAATAAACAAGTTGATTCTAATCCTATTTGAAAGTCCTCACGGTTATGCGTGGTTAGAAGATACTTGAATTCATTTTTTTTAAAATAAAATTGGAATGCTACTAATATCATTTAAAAGTCCTAATGGTTATGCATGGTTGGCAGATATTCAAATTCCTGATATAAATATACCATAAATAGACACAACTGTATGGTTTTATACGATGACATCATTCCCATCATTGTAAAAGTGGAATATACGCCTAACAGAGTATTTATGATTTTTGTTTGATTTTTTATTAAAATTTAATATTTATATTCAATTGAGTTTTAATGTTGTATTAATATCTATCACTTTATCTCCATTTTTCTAACACTATTACTCTTTTGCTGATAACAAAAGGGGGAGAGAAAAGTTAAGATTTTGTCAAATAAAATCAAGCAAAGGTCAAATATTTTCTATTCGCATCTAGGCTCATTTGCATATTTTTAATTGTATGCATATATGAAGGGGAGCTTTATGTAGAGAGGAAGCATTCAAATAGGGGGAGCAAATTGAATGATCAAACACATTTAACAAATTCAAAATCTTAAATATATGTTTGTTATCATCAAAAGGGGGAGATTGTTGAATATGCGACTATATGATTTTTATTTGATGGTAATAAACATATGTATATTCATTTAAATGTATTTGTTAATATACTATCTTATTTTCATAGATTAAATAAATATTTGATGAATAAAATAAATAACAGAGAATTTGAATTCAAACGGATATTTTATTCAAACAAATATTTATTACAATTTTTGAATAGTACAAATTTCAAGCTCTCACTATATATATAAAATTTCAATTAAAATACAAATTTGATTACATCTCAATTCACATTTACATTTGCACCTCACTACATATCACTCACACTCGTATTTATCTTCGACTTCATTCCAATGCGAATCCAGCATCTGAGCAATCTGCAAAAATATACATTGACGCAGTAAAATTGAAAATAAAATATTTTCGCAGTATAAAATAAAATGTGATTTTGGAAATTTTATTTGCCTCAGTTATTTAGGTTGTTCGTCATCATTTAAATTTGAATTCATCATACACGAACAGCTTGTGACATGCACAGTGTATCACTGTACATGCCACAAGGCCGTGCACACCAATATATGCACTTGATAAAATTACAGGGACAGGTGAGCACAGGTCAAACCCAAAAAGCCGGGTTCAACTCAAGTGCAATAAAAATAATGTCACAATATCAGCACAAGGTCAAACTCAAGCTCCAAGCTGGATTCAACACAGGTGCAATTTCAAAAATCAAGATGAAGTTCAAGTAGAAATGCAGCAAGAACATAGCATCGTCAATGAAACAAGCAAAAGTGCAGATGACCAAAGGAGCAAATTAAACAGCAAAAGAAGTATGGTAAAGCCACTAAACTACAACAACATCTATATGTAGAACTCCAATGAGCAACTGCACAAATGATCACTGTGACACAAAATACACAGTGTATACATCACCAGACCAGCCATGACTAGAGAGAAGCAAAAGCAAGTGAACGAAGTGCACATGAATGCAGAGTGCAAACTACTACACCAAGTAAATGGCAACAAGTGAAACAGTGAAACAACAATGGTGCAAAAACATACATATGTTTATGTATGATCACACATGTATCTACACAATATAGCAATGAACCAAACCAGACTTGAGCACAGTTGAAGTTCAAGGTAAACTAGAGGTGGCAACATGAAACTTCATTCAACACAAAAACTGTATGCAAACTGCCCAAATTGACAAAACAAGTGTATACAACCACATGGTGACAGTAGAATACAAACTCGAGACTACAAAACATTCATATACAAGTTTCATTGACTCGAAGGAGCAAATATATAGAATAAAGTATAGTGCAATGCAGACATGTTAGCAAGACCACAAATCCAAACCAAGTTCAACAGTCAAAGCATCATCAACAAAGTGGTACAAACTACATGAAGACATAGCAGAATGAAATGTACAAACAGTGGAGAATGCAGATATAGCATGCATCAGATTAGGTCGCGTATGCTACACAATGAACACAACACAAATGTATTCAATTCAACTACAAATGCACAGCACACATCAAGTACACATGAACCGGGTCGAAGACTAATGAACAACAAGTGACACAAGACCAACAATGCTATTGTATAGAGTACAAGTTAAAGACTGCAACACTACAACTACAAGTGACAATGTCAGGCCAAATCAAAACCTGGCGGTGAACCAGCTAATGAACAAAGGGCCAGAAACCAAAACAGATGCAAGTTGAACAAGTTAATGCCAAAATCAACATAATTAAATCAAGTGACCGAAGTCAAAAGAAATCGAAATCGTGGTGGCGACAAATGAAATCAACATCGTCAAACAAGAATTCGAAACCGTGATAGCCAAGAAAATGAATGGACTAAAGAACGAAATCAACATCGTCAAAGAAAATCAATGCCATGATGACCATGTTTCGAAACCGTGTCAACCAAGCGAAATATATACAAATTGGAACAAGTCAGTAATCATTTCGAACCTCCAAACGAAGATCGAATGACCGAGCATAGTAGTGACGAAATCAAACAACTATCAGACGAACGCAAATATAGGAATTCAACTTCTATAAATCTCATTCATCATCGGCAAAAAAATTAATCGAGTTCAAGTACGAAAAACATTAAAGCACAAAAGCATAAATTACATACCGAAGCAAAAATCGAACTCGATCAAACTAGAGCAGCCGAGTGCAAAATCAAAGAAACGGTCATTCGACAGACCAAGCACGCAAGAGCATATAATCGAATGATAAATTGAAGCGGCGCTTCAAAAAGCCCTAATTTTTAGAAACGAACGAGCAACGAAGAAGCTAATATTTTTCACAAGGAAGAAGGACGGGCCGAAGAAATAAACGAGATAGTATAAAGGGCATTCACATTTATGGGCCGGCTTCTATAATTTATTTGGGCTGTTATATTTAAAATTAGGGTTTATTTATTTCATTGTTTAAAAGTGTTTTTAATTTCTCTTTAAACCGTTGTAATTACTAGTCATGTTGACTAGGGGACAAACTACGTGGCGTAGTTTGAGAATTCACAACTCAGTGGCTGAGTTGTGGCAGGGTTTGAGCGTTGAGTTAAGGCTAGTCGATAGCGGGTGTCGTGGTTTTACGTGTGTAAGCATCTGACTGCTTAATTTCTAGTAGAAACCTTGGGGGCAGCACGTAGGTAGGGTTTTCCGAAGCTGGGTAAATTCTGTGTCGTTCTACTTTTGCATTTATTATTCTGCTATTATCCATGCTGCTATTTTGATATATCTGTATTGAAAATATTTTATAAACTTCCGCAATAATTTTTATAATTAATAGCATTACCCTTTTCACCCCCGCTCTAGGGTGAAATCGATCCTACAATATAAATATTTCGAAACCATTGAAAAGACTTTCCTTCGAAAGCTATAAAACCTTAGACAGCCTATCTTTAAAACACTTAACATTGCCTTTCGAAAACATTGGAAAACATTTCCTTTCAAACCTTTCAAAACCATTGAAGAACCAACCTTTCGAAACCTATGGAAAGATTAAAATGTCAAACCTTTTGAAAGCAGTTGGGTTAAATTAAAACATGTGGAAAACTTTTCGAAACCATTTAAAACTAAACCTTTCAAAAACTTGGGGTTCTACCTTAAGCAGAACAAAAAGGGTCATAAAACATTCAAGTCGAAAGCCCTCATTCGAAAACAGTTCCTAAGCAAAGAAATGATGGTGTCCAAACCAACCTTTCGAAAGCAATGGAGAAGCGTTTGGGTTATATTAAAAAAATAGCCCTTCCGAAGGCATCGCTTCAAAAGGTAGAAAGCGACAGCAAAGGGGTTTCGATCCCAACAAAAGCATTTACTTAAAAACAAGGGCACAACCCTTTCGAAACCATTCATTAAATCAATTTGGCTTAGTCGGAAGCCAAATAAGTCGAAAGCTGCATAGCCAAAAGCAAAGCAGGAGCGTTTTTCATTTGAAAGCTAAGTAAGGTTTTGACCCTATCAGAACCCGGTGTCTCAACTTCATACCTTCTGCCTTTATCCAATTCGCTATGTACCAAGTATTGATACCAGGCGCATTGGTTTCGATGGTGATGGAATGGAAGTAATGCGTCGGAAGGGGGTACCGAAAGTGGTGAAACATGTAAAAAGCATGTGTAAGCTGATTTTTAGCCCTTTTAAAGAAATCTTTTCAACTAACCTTCCTTACATGTCAAAATCTAATTGGTTGCTAATTTTCTTTTCTAAAAGTGCTGCCAATATTTCCAAAATAAACAAATTAATTTATTTACAAAATACCCCTTCTCCTTTTATAAATATAGATAATATTTAAGTCTAGTACCTTAAATAATATTATATATTTATTAAAACACTTAGGAAAATTCTACAAAAAATTCATTTTTAATATGTTTTCCAACACATATTAATTTTAGGCCCAAAACATAAATAATTTGGCCGTAAATTACTTTAACCCAAATAATCATTTTCTTCACTAGAAAATTAATATTAAATCCATATAAATTCAAAAAATTATGATAATTGAAATTCATCTCTAAAATATCATTTTCGATCTATATCTAAAATGCATGGCATTTGATATCATTTAATAAGGTTTTCACATTAAAACATATGATAAAACCTATATGAATAATCATAAATCATCAATAAGCATACATAAACATTTTATTATTAATAAACATGGAAAACATTACAAACCAACTCAAATTTATCTTAAAACCAAAAACAACTAAGAAATATTAGATATAGTCATTATTCACCTTAGCTTTGAGATTAAGGAGTTTGAGATTTGAATAGCTTTGATTTGATTAATCTTCTTCCTTTAGATTATTGTTTATCTTCCTCTTTTTTGCAAATGGTGGTCGACCTCTACTTTGTCTTTGATTTACAAATGAACGTGTAAATAAATTCCTAAGGTTTTAGGGCATAAGAATACTCTTATTCCAATTTTTTCCCTCGTCTATTTGCCTAACTTATTTTAATTTAGTTCATCTTAGTTCATCCATGTACATGGCACGGCTACCCTTTTGTTTAATCAAAAATCTCAATCCACTAATCATCACATTATTTTGTTTAATTTAGCTAATTAAATATCCTAAATAATGTTACTAAAAGTTAGGATCATTACAAACTCATATCAACCACACAATGTTAATAAGGATAATATACTCATTGTGCCATGACGCTCGCTTAGACAACTATCATATCACCACTAAGAAGATTATCCGAATCTTCACAAAACTGGTCGAGAAATCCTTCCTTGAACTATGACAAGCTTCCTAACTAACTACAATATACATAATTTTCCGAGTGAATAAAGATAATTTAAAATAATATACGATTCTTGTAACAACCCGTCCCTCGGGAATACAAAAAGACAGATCGTCGGGGTAAAATTACAATAAATATTAAACCAAGACATCGATAAGATCTTACAACAGAAAGACAACATATAATATACTGAATATATATGGACAGAACATAATAACGATATACAAGAGACCGCACTTGTAACGAGCTGCAAATTTATCACTTTGATAAATTATATTTATTTTTAAAATATTCAAATATGATCTTTTCAACATAGATTATGTTGTCTTGAACAATAAAAAATGATGGTAATCTTATTTTGAATAATTATTTACAAAAATATATACTTTGAAAAAATATCGATAAATTGACTGAAAACCATTTTATCAATAAACAGCTCTATAATTATCAAAAGTCGGGCTTGAAGCTGGATACATACGCTTATTTATCCATTTAAACAAGATTATAAAAAAAATATTTATTTTATTTTTGGGAATAAAATGTATTTATGACATCGTTAATAATGGCATCGTATTTAATAATTATGAATTTAAATTGAGATTTAAGTATTTAATAAATATTATAATTATTTAAAAAATTGTTTCAAAATGGTAATAATTCATTTTAGTTTGTCATGTAGCAATAATTAACCATTTATAATAGTTTTATAAAGATATATACTTGATTTGAAAATATAAGAAAATTTGTATCACCTTATCGATATAACATCACGTTCTACGAAAAAATTGTTTAACATTTATTTATATGGTTTTATAAATCAAATGTGATCAATTTAGTTAGTTAAAAAAATTAATTTTCAAATTTTGTTTACATTTATTTGTAAACTAATTTATAAGTGAAAATGTGACCGAACGGAAGTTGTTCAAAGTTGCTGCAACCTTGTTTATGTCACTTTTGCACATTAATAACATACACATGCACACCCTAACATATATATGAACACGTATATACATACAAATATACCAACCATTTACATTAGAATTTACATATAGTAAAAAGTATAAATATCCAAGATATATTTTATCTTAAAAAGCAAACATCAACTCACTTACACACTATCATCGTCACACATAAGAAGCACAAGGAGGTGGCCTTACTATGCTTGTTGTGGGGATGGAGGGGGTGTGGGCAAGCTGCAAAAGAGTAATCGTACATTTAGATATTTATTTCCAAATTTTTCCCATAAATATCCACCATTCTTTTTGTAATTTTACGCACAATTCTAATTCATCTTCTTCCTCATTCTCAAGATTTTCAATAACTTCCTACCTTAAGGAAATTATGAAGAAAAACATTGCAAAAAGAAATTAAATTTATATAAGTATATAGATATAAGTAATCCACTTCAAAACCAAGGCAAATCACCTCCTTTCCTCATTTAAACCCCACGGTCACCACCTCCTTCAACCAAGGCCGAGACTCGACTTCCGTCCAAGCTCAGCCGAGCCTATTTATAGGTCCAAGGCTCAGTTTCGTAGGATCTAATTTTCTCTAGCTCTAATTCGATCGTAGCGAAGCTAGAGCGAATTTTAAAGAAGTTAGAGACCAATGAAGGTGAGAAAATCTTTTTACATATGTATAATGATGATGACGTGATATGATTATTTTGGATGTTTACAATGCTTTGATTGTCAAGTTTGGTTGTTTTAATGTAGTTGTTTAATTGTATAAACAAGTCACGTTAAATACACGTTGATATTATACAAGGAAATCACTTTTCGAATCAAGTTATAAAAGTGATATGGAATCATTGAACCCCTTTGAAATGATTTAAAATGGTTTATAAATGTTTTATAAACACTAAAATCTGATTTGGTGAAGTTTTGACAAGTAATGAAAATTGAGTCAAAAATATACGTGTCGTGTAATGGTAGCTCGCGATATCGTGTCGTAGAAAGTTAAATCCATTTATACAGTGGAATCAGAGTTGGAATTCCGTGTAATAAGAATTTTATGAACTCTTATAATCATAATTTTCAAACAAAAAAAGGACTGAGGTTTCTTTTAGTAGGTTTTGAAATATGAGCAAAACAAGTTTTCAAAATAGTCGCGCTTTGGCATTTCGGAAACCAAAGCAATAAAATGTTTAAAAGTAATATTTTTAATTCTTTAAAATTATGAGATAAATTCTATAAATCTTTTAAAATGTTTTGAAAGGGATTTGAGTTATAAAAATTGATTTCTAAATGATAGAAAAGTTGTTTTGCTCAAATACGCCTTAAAAGCACTATACGTAGTACTTTTTGCACCACATTTAATAACTTTAAAATATGGTTTTAAACTTAAGTATTCTTTCCCAAATCTCTTATAAATATTTTCATGTAAATAGCTATGTATTTTGAATATAATTTGATGGTTTTATAATTTGTTTTAAAGGTGTTAAATAAATGATTTAAAGAAAAGCTGTTATAGTTAAGTGATTTAACCTTGGCTATAAAATCCAATTAGTAGACTGGATTTTTCTATCGTGGGATCCAAATGGGAGGTGCTAAACTTAGGAGATATTCAGGAGCAACCAATGCCCTAGCTTGCCTGGCCTCTTTCCTGGACGAGGAATAGATAAGATCGAAATGTTGGAAACGAGGCAAATATAAAAGATTTAATTTTTCCAAATTTAATACAACTATGATTGTATAAAAATAATCTTCTTATATTTGGTATTAAACTCCAAGGAGGGAACCAGTACTATCCATGTTAATTCAAAATGTGATCTCGCTATTGTTCCATAAGGTTAAATACAGAAATTAGTACTGAGTAAAATTGGTATAATTTCTATGGATCTTTTTTACTTAAATACTAACTTATTTTTATTTACCATCTTAGATAACATGGTTTTAAACTATTAAAAAGATACGGGTTTGAAATAAGAAATCTTTTATCAAGATTTAAATGAATGATTTGGAATTAGTTTAATTCCTACACTAAAATTGATCGTTTCAGGTTTACAGTAAACAGCGTCTTAAATAACATTGTTTTTGACCCGTTTAAAAGTTATGGTTTGGAAATTTTTGTTAAGATTTAAAAAATGATTTGGTGATGTTTTCCTAAATAAAGGATGAAATGATTTGGAATTATTCCAAGATTCAAAAAGTTTTAATTAAAAAATATTTGATAAATCAGGTTTAATGATTCCATATATACCGAAAATAAAGGTTCTAAAGACATATATCTCTAAAAGATAATTTTGATGAAGAGAAAGGTAATTAATCAAATGATAAGTATTTTCTTAACATCTTTCTATCGACAATTGGCTCGAAGGAACCGAGGTTGAATTTGGATAATTCTTATTCAAAAACCACTTCGAACCAATTTAATAATTCGAAAGTGAAGACATATTAAAGAAAATGAAGTTGAAGGTGGTGATCTTCATAACGGAAGGACTGCTTGTTGATAATTTTAGAGTAGCTCCCAAGATCAATAAATAGCAGTGGTCCCTTGGTTTTGGGATCTTCGTATGCAAGGAATACACGCTGCTAATCCTAATAGCAATTTCCAACATGACGTGGTAGGAGAGTGCCTTCGGTTTATCTTGTTCTCGGACAACTTATACGAATGCATGTTTGACATTGCATTTCTACGATCACGGTGCATTGAACTCTTCGAACGTACATATGTTTACTGGTGTAGGAGGTAACTCTCTTATACTTAATACCCTTCTCTAAGACGTACGAGCTCAGAGGTTGTAGTTTTGTGGAAATCAATTATGTGTTGTCGGAAATGAAAATGTGGCATTTTAAGTGAAAATGTTCTAACAAAGGTAAATGTTACCTCTAGCCTCATTCTTCGGGAATTAAGAAACAGGGTTTGCTTTAAGGCTAAGTGGATCGCAACCATTACGGTCTGATATCACTTTTCTATATTTATTTTGCTCCCGCTACGATGTTGGGTAAAAAAATATGTGGCATATGGTATGAGAGCTCTTGGATAGGTCGAGAATGATCGGGGTGATATCATTTTCAGTTCTATCCACCACTAGATAGGTTTGGGTGCATGCCGATCTTAATTCGCAGAGGTTTCAAAGATGCCGATCCTCGGTGCATCCCTCTAAAGATGCAATGTACGGGAGGTAGTCTATTACCAGCTATTCCTTGGAAATCCAAATCACCACTAAGTGCCTTCAGACTTAGTTATAAACCTATTATGCCGTCAAATTTAAACAATACAACAATTTCGGCTATTTGAATATGTTTATTTGAAAGGTTTTCAAAAGAATGTCATTAAAAATAATATCATTGGATTTTGCATAGAATGATTTGGTTATCATAAGGTAAAAACATGTTCCGTGTTTATGGGTGGCGTGATCTTATGAGATACCCTTTATCTTCAAATACTCGTATTTTGAGTTTCTCACACCAGTCCCATGACTGGCCCGGAGTTTATTTTTCTTTTTCCTTATACTTTTGGTGCCCTATTTTTCTAGGTAGCCTAGTAGTCAGTTTTAGTTTGGATCATTTTGGAAGAGCTCAAAGCATGGAGTAAGAAGATTCTTTTGAACAATGTTATCCGTTTCCACCACACTCATGTACTATCGTATTCCGCATTTGTAAGGATGGATATTTATAATTGTCCTTGTTAAGTTAAGTTAAACTCTGATAAATGAATTTAAAAATTTCTACAGTAAAGATTATATGTCGAAATAATATATGTTATACCATTCGTGTAATATTTTGTTCTGTATTTATTTTCTTTCTACTCTTAATGGTTGGGTTTCCTGGCACTTGAATTTGCGGCATGTGAATACCAACGTTGTATTAGCGTCAATTTTCGAGGGTCGAAAATCTCATTCGTCACAACACTAGTGTAAGCAACTATTATAAATATCAGTACATAAATTCAGAATACATCAACTCCTAAAATAAACATGGAGTTCTTAATGAATATCCGATATAATAGTCTCATATACAATAACAGGTCTGTCATATACTAATAAAATATCCAGTAAACAAAACACAAAATATTGATGGCATGCCTCCCAAATGCTCCAACTATGCATTCGGCTAGCGTATTCCTAAAGCACCTGACTCTCAAACTACTCAATCGAGTATCCAAGAGTTATCATGACATAAACAAATGAAGGAAAAACGCGAGTCAGACATAAAGTCTGGTGTAAGGGGAATTATGTCAAAATACATATGAAAGCTATATATAAATAAAAGGATTCAACTAACTCTCTGCCGGCCCTCTCCACAAACGTGGCATGGGGGTGGCCTAGACTGCCTTAAAACAAGCACAGCGAACCAATCTTAAAAACAGGGGATCATACCATAACCTACTCTTCCCCTATGATCAATGGGTCAGCACAACTAATATAATATGACTAAAACGTAAATCCCATACTATGATAAAAGTAACCCAACACCAAAAATTAGGGTGATCATAATATAAGTCTACCACTAAGTACCAAATAATAGTAAAAGCAGCAATTGTAACAACACCCAACTAATAACACACACAATATAACAATGGAGGATAGCTAAGGAATACAAATCAATATCCATCATTACTGATGGTTGGAGTTAACAATGGACACTTATTGTGATCCAGTGATTTTTGATAAACAAGGCATGTACACTGACGTACTTAGTCATTTGTCATGATCCAATAATTAAATAGATTCAGCAATCTAACGTATCCTGACATCTATCTTGATCGTATATTAAATAGAGTCGGCACACTAACATACCAGGCATCTATAATGATCTTATAGTTAGTAGAGCCAGCGTACTAACGTACCCAGACGTCTACCATGATCCCGTATTATAAATATAGCCAGCACACTAACGTACCTAGGTATCTATCATGATCTTATAATAAATAGGGTCAACACATTAACGTACCCAAAAAACTATCCAGATCGTATAATAGATAGATCCATCACACTAACAAATCCAGACATCTATCATGATCTTATAATAAGTAGATCCAGCACAATACCGTACCTAGACATCTACCACAGTCGCATATTAAATGAAGCCGGCATGCTAATGTACTCAGACATCTATCAGGATCTTATATTAAATATGGCCACTAATATAGCACCAATACAATGTACGACCACAAATATAAGATCAATACAATGCACGGTTATTAATTTAAGACCGATGCAATTATCTAACTATACATACTCTGGAGTCATGTTAAGACCTCATGAAGTTTCGCACTTGGAATCAGAGAAAACACCGATCGAATTGCAACTGACCTCACTATCCTAACACTCCTTCGATCTACCTCAAAATCTACGATTTTTTGGAATACGGGGCCCCAAAATCAGAGTACTCTAAAACCTACCAAAACTTCATAGGTAGTAGCCCTTGAAAAATGGTGAACAATGGTCTAAACCTGTAACGACCCGCCGCCCTAACCGCCTCTAGTCGGTAATTAAACCAACTAGAAACGTTCAAAATGACGGATTGTTATTTAGTTTATAACATTTAAACAGAATCAGCTACAGAATCACAGAACAATAATATATTTTATAAACAAACTTTTCTTTTATATACAAATATCAGAGTTATACAATAAATTACATTTGAATTTATACAGCGGAAACAATTTATATTTTAAAGTATAAGAAACATTTTTAACTAAACTTTAGTGGTGCTGAAATCCCCCTCTCTCTAACTTCGCTGCGAGCAAATCTTTAAGCTGCAAAAATACTCGGTCTGACCCGAGCGTTTATGCAAAACACAAAAACACTCGAGTCAGGATTAATCTTTATTCAAGTAATTAAATTTGAAATGAACTGAAATAAGTGGTTACAGTTATGGTGAACAAATAAATCAGTTAAATCCTATTATAGATTTTCACATTAGCGATTCCAAATTTTTATACACATGTGTGGCTGCAGTACACACGTGTACTCATACCCATGTGCACTGCCTCGCCAACCCACGTGCACGAGTCAGACAAATCACTGCAAGTATACAAGCATAACTCCAAAACAGACAAGGCAAGGCACTATGCAGTGCACAACAAATCCAAACAGCCCCAAATACAAAATCACTGCACATAACCAAAACAAGGACCACAAGAGCAGGCTGCAACATGGACTGCAGACAACTCAAATGCCAATTGCACATGTCAACAGCAATGAGACTGGGTCAGACCAAATGCTCAGGTAAATGACTAGCTACAACAACAAGTGCAAGACTAGATGCAACATAAAGTGAAAATGCATACATCAGGTACAGACTGGAAGTAGCGATACAAGGTAAACCAGCAACAAAACATGAAGTGAATCATGTCAAAGGGCAATACACTAGAGCATGCAAGTGCAGACAACAGGGCTCAAACCAGTGTCAACAAAACAGCAACTTAGCACATGTATGCAGACTAGTGAAGTAAATGTAGAGAACAAGCTACATGATGAACAAGTGCAGCTATGTTTAACAAGTGCAAGACCACAAAGAAATGCATGTCACCAAGTTCAGACCAAACAACAATGATGGTAATGCAACACACTATATGTACCCATGATACAAAAGAAGTGGAATAGTTGCAACACAGTGAAGATGACAAGTTAACAAAGACCAAGTTAAAATGGAAGCAGTGACACAATGGCCAGAAACAAAGCCTATAAATCAAACATGCACAAACAACACATTCATATTCATAACAGAAATTCTCTTAGCACACTTGCAAGATAACTATAAATCTTACAACAAAATGAATGTTAAAGAACATCCATTACCTAATATAAAGAAAGATTTAATTGATTATTTCAATTTCTATATTTAAATTAAACACTTCATATTAAATTCAAATACTAAAGGAAACAAATTCTTTCAAGTTTTAAAATTCATTTGAAATCAGATTTCATTTAAAACATTGGATTATGTTCATCAGTTTTTTTTTTTATTTTATTTTATTTACAAACTGGTTTTCAAAGTAAACTTAAAAACAGTTCTTAATCTGAATTCAAAAAACAAATTTAAGTTTTGCTTAAACTTCTAAATCTGTTCATGCTTCCAAAAACTTACAAAAAAAAACTACTTAAATCTAATTCTGGTTTTAATACAAACCTAAAACTGTTCTACACTTGATTTAAAACCAGATTTAAAATCTTGTTTAAATTTAAGATCTTCATATTTTTTTCTAAAACCTTTGAACTCAAACTGCATTTGAATCCAGATTTAACTCCCACTTAAATCAAAACTGCACTAAAGTTTGAATTTCAATCAACATGTAACAACTGCAACTCTCTGTTTTATAAACCTGAAACAGAAATTTAAAACTTGTTTAAATTTTAAAAGTTTCATATTTAAAAACTTTGAACTTCAAACCTTATTTGAATTCAATTTCAATTCATACTTGAATCCAGTTTTCAACTTAAATATGAATTTCATTCAACATAAAAAAAAACTGCAAAACAACACAGTTTATCCCTGCACCCATCTTACCCGAGCAACCCTTTAAACCACTTCGAGTTTTAAAACCCTCTGCTCCGAGTCAGAAGAATAAAATCCCGAGGACTGACTCGAGTCAAAACCCTGCACACTACTAATATTACCTGAGTTCAACTCTACCACCCAAATCAACCTGAAAATACCCACTAAGATAAACATCTTAACACCTGACATCCAAATAGATTAACAAATACCCCAATTTCATATTTCTGTTTAAAAAGAAATGTTTCTTCTTAACAGTTTATTTAAGCTGTAATGTTAGTTTTACAATTCATGTTCTAAAACATTCATTCCTGTGGTAGACTTGTTTAATAGTTTAAGATCCTTGTTTTGAAATCTCTATGTTAACTGTCTCTATAGTTTACAGTAAAACAGATTTCAAATTTAATCCTTAATTATGATTTATAAATTTAATTTATACTAAATAAACATCCCTCAATTCATAACAATTACCACAGAGAATCAGTCCAAGAATCTAAAAACAAAATCAGGTAATAAAATACCTGTAAGCACATATGTGTTTGTATATATAACTTCACAGAGTATCCATCACAAAAGAAACCATTTTAGCAACTTAGTTCAAATCTATACACATGCAACATGAAATTCTAAATAACATTTCAATAGTAAGCTTACTCACTAAACATAATAATAATGTTACTGCAGTTTTACTTTGAAGTTCAAACTCAAGCAAACATTAAATGCTTCATGCAACAGATAATTTAAAACCCTTTTTAAATTGAGGAGTCATTCACTAAACAAAAAGGGGACAGAGCAGTTTATATATCTATATATTAATGATAGTTTTACTTTGAACTTGAATTCTAATACTTGCATGTGCATTTATTTCAAAAGGAACTGTTTTTTAAAATTAAAGTTTACTCACAATAACATGTAAATGCATAAACACATATTCACATGTATACTTTCAATTCCATACCTAAACAACATCCAAGCACCACACAATGGATTCAAGGGTTATAGTAGCACATCAGATCCATCAAAGAATAGTTTCAAGCTTGTAAATTTTGTTATTTTCCAAATGTAGAATATTTTACAGGGGTTCAAAACTGGGTTACTCAGACCTTTAAAACTGAAATTATTCACATTTGGCATGCAACATAACACACAGCAACAACAAAGAATACCACAAGCAGAAATAGGGGTTTTACAGACACATTCATTCAACACACATGAACAGAAGCTCAAACAAGCTCATGCAACAAATTTTTTCCTCATCTAGATTAAAAATCCATCACATGCAGCAAAACAAAATAGGCAAAGTTTTTGATAGCATCTGTCCTCATCAGTTTAAAGGCAAATTTTAATAGCATCTGTTCATATCAATTTAAATAAAAACTATAGTATCTGTTTTTATCAATTTAAAAATACAAGCAAATTGAGCAAATAACAGCAACTAGAAACAAAAATCCAACCTGCAGTCACAAATCTGAGCATATCAGTTTAAAATTTAATTAGCCGAGCCAAAGATAACCAAATCACCCCACAACATAGCATGCAACCAAGAAATTCACTTCAAACAAATTCAAAAACTTGCATGAAGATTATCGTGAGTTAGAAAACTCACCATAACAAAGTCGAAGCAGCCGAAGGGAAATAAGCCAAGTTGAACGAAGGTCGAAGCCCAGATTAGATCGCAAACCCTTGTTTTGAATCGCAAGAAGCAAAACCCTAGATTTGATTGCTAGCCCTAGATTTGAAGACGAGCAAAAAATTGGAGAGGCCGCCATTTTGTTTCGTTATTTCGTTTAGGGTTTAGAAATGAAAATGGTAAAGGGGACAGGTTAAAAGTAAAGGGTGTGGATTGTTACTAAGTGTATTCATTTATTTTTATTTTATATTGATTGTTATTTTTTTTTATTTTTTTTTATTTAAGCTAAAGAAAAGAATGCCATCAATTTATTAATTTACAAAAATAAAAATTCTAAATCCAAATTATCTTCTTAAGTTATTAGTTTGAATTTCAATTACAAATTCCATATTCAATCTCAACTCCAAAGTCAAATTTAAATTTTTTATAGATTAAATTTTAAATTTAATCGCCAAATTCATTGCTATATTGGGAATTCAATTCAAATTATCATTCAGATATTTAAAATTAATTAAATATTTTCAATTTTAAATTATTCAAAATTCAGGGCCGTTACAAAACCTCACCTCAATCGGACTTTATATTCGAAAGTTATCACGTTTTGCAGTTGCACAATACACAGTAGGTCAGTCAATTAAAGGGTTCCATCCAGTCGAATGAACCAAGGCAGAGAGAAATTGTTTCCTTTTGACCAGTCGACTGAATAGACCTATTCAGTCGACTAAACTTACAATTTCCAGTCAATGGGCCTGGACAGGGAGTTGATTATCTAAATGGACGTCGTTTCCTCCAATACTTGGCTCGATGAATCACCTTGCTTCTAGAGTCTACCTCCATCCCATCGGACATCTACCAAGGTTTGTTTGTTGAAGTCTTGTAAGTGAATTCAATAAGTAATCAAAAACCGGCTTCGACACCAAAATCCACTCTTTGCATGAGTGGAGTTCAACGGACGATTATAGCAACCCTGCTTCCTCTAACATTCCAAAACAATATACGTAGCCTCCTTTCCTTACGCATTGCTTATATGTGTGTCAATACACTCATTCGTGCACAATTATGCAAACACACTCACACAATGCACAACGATAATGCAAATCACATTACGGGCTTCACCGAGGCGATTGCTCGGCCAAGTATACTCCCACGCAACTTAGTGCATGCGATAGTCACTATGGCGACGTGAAATGCCCACAACGGACTTGTAATCAATTAAATTTATATATAAACAAACAATCACACAACAATTCTCACTACAATTCTGTATTTGTTTTAATTGTCGCTTAGCTTCAAATGCACATATACGCATACGCGCTTATGCACATATACGTACACGTATATTCAATTACTAATTCAATTATTACGTAAATCCAAACTTACTTTTATTACTAAATCATATTCAATAAAAGTATATATGGTTTTATAACATTTAATAAAATCTTACTTCTACTTTATAAAATGTATCATTAGCTTATATGTCAATTTTGAGCTTTTAAATGCTTAATTACCTAACTTGAAATTAAGTATGCTTCATATTACTATTTTATAAAATCGCATTTCCATTTTATGTAAACACCAAATTTAACGAATTCAAGTTCAAACCCAAAATTGATACAATAGACTAATCAAAATCAACAAAAATATAAATCTAAAGGTCGTTTTTATAAACGATGAACTCAATTCAATCCTAAAAAATTGGAATAGTAACACAAATTCGAACCCTAAAAATTTTGAATTAAAATTAAATATGAACAATAGATGCGTACCTTAAATTTGAACTTGTGTCTGTTGAAATTAGGAATTTAATAGGAAATCGGGATTTCTAACTTTTGCTGTGGCTTTTTTGATTGTAGGTAAATGAAAAAATGGAAGAAGGAAGCGTGATTTCTAAGAAAAGCAAATGTTAAGGACAAACCATTCGATCAAATTTAAATAAACGGCCAAGATCCATATAAGTATATGAAAAGGCGGGAAATTTATATGCTGAAATAAAGGTAGGGTATCAAAAAAGTTGACTTGGAAAGTCAAAGAGCATCTTTTGCTAAGGGGGCAAGTGTTATCATCAAAACCACTCTAACTTGATCGAAACCTTGAAGAATGTAGAAGAAGAATCCGCAAAGAATGATAGAGATAGCAAGACCTTTCGAAAGAGTCGAAGGGATGCTTTTGCAAAATATTGGTTACTATCGAAGAGAGCGAAAGGGGACTGGAACATCCTTTCGCCCACATTAGTTACCTATCAAAACGATTGCTTCTACATGCATAAAGAAGTTTCAAATGTGTTAAAGGCACCTTTTTAAGGGAATAAACTAAAAGCTTCCACTTGAGCACCAAACCTCTCAAAGTAGTAGGTTTCGCCATCATTTACCTTCCGTAGAAGAACATTTGGATAGGCCTGTCCCTTCGAAAACATAGAATAGCCTTTCGAATCGGTTGAAACCATCCACAATTATAAAGGAAAGCTTACATGAGTTCAAATAAAAAATATGGGGGTTCTGGATCAATCAACATGGCTGCATTCGAAAGTCATCTTCCACATTAAAACCTTCTACTATACTCCAACTCATTCGAAGCCCGAAGGATACACCTTTCAACAGTGTCAAAAGCCCGCATCTTTTCTTACTTATAATAGTACATCAACAACAAAGTGGAGGGCACATCTATACCTTTCGATGAAGTTGAAAACACTCAAGTTCCATTCAGAAGCAAAACAGGAAAGGCATCTAGAATTTATCAACAAGGGAAGATCTTCAAGGCACCCTTTCGATCAAGTCGAAAGGATTGATTCGAAAGGGTCTAACTCACACCTATAAATAATACCCTAGGGGTACTGTTTTTGGGTGCCGATTTGTTTCATTCGACACTTGTTCATTCTTAAATTTGTAAATCCTAATTCTAAAATCAAATTGGGGTTTTTCCTTCTTTGTAATACTTAGTTTTCTAGAATTCAAGAAAATTATTATTAGAGGAAACATACAGTGTTTATGAACATATTGAATGATCTATGGCATCACTATGTTTCTTGTTATGGTTTACTTGCATCAGTGTTGATCGAACGGTTTCCCTTCGAAGAGTAGAAACCTAGTTGTTCGATTAAAAACCTTAGATCCGATAGGTCCCAACTTTAAGTCACTTCAATCGCCTCGAAATGGGGTTTCGAAGGGGTTCTAAATCATTGCTATTAGTTTGAAAGAAGGTTTCGAAGGAGTTCTTACCATCCCAATCATTTTGAAGGGTCCTTTCGAAAGAGTTCTGAACTACTTTTACTGAATCGAAAAATGATTTCAAAGAGGATAATCTTACTTTTCTACTTTGGGGGTGTTGACAAGTTTTCTTGTTAACGGCTATTTTATAAAACATCATATTATTTTATAAAATACTTTTATGCTCATAAGATCATCCTTTCACTTAACCAATGTTTATAAATACTAATTTAGCTTCAATAACCCTCTAATCTCTTTAATAATAAGTGTAGAGTTCAAAACTAACTAAATTTGCTAACTAACTATTTTCAAAACCATTTGAATTAGTTTAATTATAGCTATCTAATGACATGCAGTGTGGCAAGTGTCAACAATGATTTCCATGTATCTCATCTGAGGAAGTGTGTTGGGGATTCAGATACTACTATAGCACCGACTGTGTTAGAGGATATAGTAGTGGAACCAAACATGGCTATAGCTAGGAAGCCTATCTAAATGGTAGAGAGAGACGAGAAGAAGTTGAGGAACAAGACAGTCAGATTAGTGAAAATCCAGTGGAGTGACGATGTTAGAGACTGTACTTGGAAGACTGAGAGCAGGATTAGAGATGCTTATCTTGATTTATTTGATGGTATGTTTTACCTTTGATTGTTTGTTAAATTCCTTATCATAATTTCGAGGACGAAATTCTTTTAGGGTAAGGAGATCATAACATCCCATATTTTTATGACATTATTTAGGATATTTAATTATTTAAATTAAATAAAATAATGTGTTGATTATGGATTGAGATTTGTGATTAAAGATTAAGTGTAGCCGAGCTATGCTAATGAATAAATAAATGGTATAATATGGGATTAAGATGTTAGGAAATAAGGAAGGGTAAAATGGAAAATAGGAGGGACTTATACCCTAAACCCTTAGGAATTGAAAACGCACGTTCATTTCATTTTTATCAAACGAAAGTACTTCAATGTCGACCATCATTGTCAATCTCAAGAGAAGATAGAGCTAGGTTTTTTTAAGAGGAAGAATCAAACCAATTAATCAAGATCAAATCTCACATCCTAATCACAAAGTTAAGGTAATATTGACTACTTCTCACTTTTCTACGTGTTTCGGTTTTAAGATGAAATCCGAGTTTATCTTGCATGATTTAGCCATGATTTTGAAGAGCAAAATGTTTATATATACATGTTGATGATTTATGCTTGTTCATATAGATTTCATGACTTGTTTCGATGTGAAAACTATATTTAATGACATCCAAAGACTTTGCGATTTTAGGTATAGACCAGAAATGTTATTTTAGAGATGACTTTCAATTTCATAGTTTTTTGAATTAATGTGGATTTTATATTAATTTTCTAGTGAAGAAAATGATTTATTGGGCTATAAATTATTTACGAAAAAATAAATAATTATTTGGATCTGGAATTTATATATGTTAGAAAACATATTGAAAATAATTTATGGAATTTTTGTAGAATTTTCCAAAGAGATTGATGAATATGTAAAATTATTTAAGGTATGGGACTTGAATGTTATATATATTTAATTAAGGAGAAGGGGTACTTTGCAAATGATTTGAATAAATAAATTCTAGAATTATGGCAATAGTTTAGAAAAGAAAAATTAGCAACCAATAATTGTTTGACAAACAAGGCAGGTTAGTTAAAAAGTTTACTTAAAATGGTTTTATATCAGAAATTCATGTTAAAAGTGTGTTTCTCCACTTTTGGTTCCACCCAGGTACCTTTCGATTAAGACCCTTCGCCTACTTCCTCAAACCAATGCACATAGTATCAACCTGTTAGTACATAGTGAATTGGACAAAGGAGGATAGTAAGAGTCGAAACTAAGGGGTTTCGTAGGGGTTGAAGCGCCTTTTGTTTTAAATAATAAAAGCGCCTGCTTTTCTTTCGACTAACATGATTTCAACTTAGTTGGCTTCTGACTAGGTCAATTGAATTAAAGAAAAGGTTTTAAGGTTGCGCGTGTGGTCTAAGTAATAGCTTTCGACTTAGTGCTCACAACTAAGTTAATGTTTTGAAGTAATTGTACCTTTGTTTATAAATGATATCTTCCGACTATGCCGAAGCCTATACTGCCGCTTCTTACCTGTAACGACCCGCTAAATTTATAATATTTAATAAATCAAATTTATATAATTTCTAATTTGGTTAAGTATAAAGGTAGAGATTTGGTATAGTGGTTGCAATTTAGTGTAACTATAAAATTTTATGACAATAGATGTGGATAATGTAAATTGTCACAACTTGATCTAAAGCAAAATTTTAAGAAACAAATAAATGTTGAATCTGTGAATGTTAGTTAACTTGAATGGTATTCATTAGTATAAAGGTGCAATTAGTATAGATAGTAATATTTAATGTCTGTAGTGAAAAGGAAAAGGGTCTAATAGAAACATAAAATTTATTTTATGTAAACAAAAGTATAGTTTTGAACAAATTTATGAAAATTAATAGAAACAGTGTTTGTAATCAGTTTGGTTATTTTATATTGAAAGATAGAGATGTGTAAATTCGTTAATGAATTTAAAATGGGAAGGAATGGTAAAAATGAAGAATATATAATAATAAGCATTTGACTCAATTATGGGAATTAAATTATAATAAATGGTCATTTAATAATTTAACGTTCTGTGAGTAATAATTGGGTGGAATCAGTACAAAATTTGGAAATGCATAAACCTCAATAAACATTCTAACTTAATACAATTATGCAAATGTAGGAATTAGTTATAAGCGTATAATTTTGAGTATGATAACTATTAGTATAAAATACCTTTATATTTGAAACACATTGTAAGGCATAATTAATTGAGTTGGGAAATTGAGAATGATTTCAAGGTATATGAACATTTGTGCTACTTAAATTAGAATTAACGCAGTAGCTAAATTTGTGAAATCTAAACTTATGGGACATAGTGTGTAAGATCTTTACTGATAAAAATTTACTTTACATGTAGTGTAAATTCCTAATACAATGAGACTATGGGTTATAGTAAAGTTTTAAAACAAGATTTTATCTATGAGAGTAAAGGAATGAAGGTAATTGGATTTTTGCAATTAAGGAAATTTAAACGTTTATTATTAAGTTAAGTGAGATTTAAGTTGAGTTTGAAAATATTTATGTATGTTAAATTCATGCATTCGGCTATAACGGATTTAATAATAAAAAGATGAAATGGTGAAATCAAGTGGATATAAAGGTGTCAATTTTACATTGAATTTCATATTCACCATAAAAAGTTAATTGACAACAAGAAGTTAATATAGGAATCAAACCTTATTTATTTATTTGGATTTGTTGCAATAGTTAAGTCCATAAATTAAAGTTAAAGCTAATTCAAATTTAGTTGGACCATGGTTGATACAACTTTAGAAAGCAAGATTTTATTTATAATTTGAATATTAAATCCAACAAATGGTATTTAATACATATAAAATGGAATTAAACGTAAATTATTACGTTATTGAATTTAGATTGGAATTTGTAAACTATTGAATGAATTTAATGGATTTATCAAACTGATAGTATTGAATTCATTAAGATTTGAATAAAAAAAATAGTTAAGAGAAAGGAGGGAATGATATTTGAAAACATTGCAATAGAGTTTAATTAAGGATTTGACTTAAATAAATTAAGGCGAATAAATGGAGATAAAGTTATTAATATTTTGGAATATAACTTATGGTAAAAAGTTTATTTGAAATCAAAGGAGTTGGAATGGAAATCAAAAATATTTATCTAATTGGATTTAAGACGAGAATATAAGAGTATAGGAATTAATAATTGAGTTTAAGAATAAAGATTTTAATTTCCAAATAATAAGAAAGTGCGGATATTAACGCTGCAAATTAATATATTTATAAATTTTAATTCATAATCCAAGCTTGTTAAATCAATTGGAATTGATTGAATTATTTAAGAAATGAAATTTGGCCAATATTAGAAGTTGAAAATATAAAATTGGATTTTATGATTTATTTAATTGATTTAATAAACATTAAAAATAGCCATTTTGTCACGGACTCGGATTTCGACGAAACAAGTTTCATCGGATCCGTATCGGTGAATTATTATAGGGTTTCAATTTTCGTATCGATCGGACTTGTCGTTTGATCGTACGGACGCGAAACGCCTTGAAATCAATTTTATTAAAATCAATTTGAAATCAATTTGGAAATCTTGTTTTCAGCATAACTTCTTCATACGATCGAATTTGGTCGTGAAACTTTTTCCATCGCGTTCAGAATATTTTAAAACACCTATTTGGATATATAGTTTTAACAAATTCGGTTCCGGAGGCATAGCGGGCTTTTTGGGCCATATTTTATTCCGTACGTTCGCGTATCCAGTCTAGCTACCCTACCTCTAGCCTATCTATAAGTATACCATGATAAACCCTAGCCTCCTTTCTATTGTCATTGTCTGTACGTACATATTTCTTCATCTCCTCTTTCTCCTTAATGGTTGCAAAATCCAGATCTGCTTCAATCCAAAATTCAGTGAAAATTCAAACACCTCATAAAATTCTCAAAAAAAATATATGTTGAAGTATTCGATACGCATAATCTCATGGTGTAATTCGTTTTTCAATTGGAGCTGTCGTTCATCCAGAATAAATTCAAACAGCCCTAAACCGTTCATCACGCTGTCACAAACTTCATCGGATTGAAATTCTATTTCTGGGTATTGTAGTATGGACGATGGGGATCACATCTATATAGGTTTCGTCGAGAATCAACGGTTGGATCTACCTAGAAAATTCAACTAGGGTTTTAAAGCCACGGCGGCCGGAGGAGATCTGGACGACCGGACCCAGGGGGATGGAGGCGTCTCGGCATGAGGAGCACGATGGTGGGGTCGACTTGTCCAACGGCGGCCGGAGGTGGTGTCCATGGGCGGTCAAAGTTTGATATGCGTGGTCAACACTGTGCATGTTTCTCTGTTCGAATGGAGGTCTCGGTTGCAAGGGACCTGGACGCGGCCTGGAGTGTGATGACGTGGCTCCTTTGTTATGTTGTGAATTTGGTATTCTGTTTAAGTTTTAATTTTGTTTCTAAATCGATTTTTCATCATAACTTTTTCATACGACATCGGATTCACACGATTTTTTTTGCGTTAGGATCGTAATTTAATTCCAGATCTGATGACGCTGGTTTGGACGAATTCTGAGACGGGCGAATTTTTGGGTTTAAATCGAATTTAAATTCGATTTAAATTCAAAAGGTGAGTGTTTTAACCCACTCACAATTACTAGAAGCTTTTATGTTTGTTAAATAAATTTTAGAAATGAATAGAAATTTATTTATGAGCTTTTGGGCATGTTATTTCATCCATATCTGTTGAATTGCATTTTTTTGAATTTAGCTGTTAATTTAAATTGATTGATTGCATATTAATTGGCTGTTAGAAATTATTGTTTGCATAAGAACTGCTAGTTAATAGTTATGTAAATTATTACTGAATAAACTGTTAGATGAATAGTTGATAAATTTAATTTGAACAAACTGACAGTTATCACCTGTTGTATATGTTCATATATATATGTGGTTATTGATTGAGATTGGTTGATGGTTGCGATTGGATGATGGATGTCGTTGATGAATGAATGTTTATTGCATATCATTAAATTGCAAATTTATCATGCATATTTCATTTTTTTCGGGATTGTGGTTTGAAATGATAAAACCGCAAAGTTTTATTTTTTAATTGCGGATTGAAATGATAAATATCCGTATCACTTGACCATAGGATAGAAAATTATATACAGGCACCGCGGTCTATGTATAACTATTTTAATGTGATTTCTATGGTTTGGATGGAATACGGTTTATAATAATCTTAAATTTTATATTGTATAAATATTTTATTCCATATTTATATACCTATGAAGTTAAATTTTAGGAATTTAAAAGGTGAATAAATTTCTTTATTGAAATGGAAGAAATTTAGAAAATGGAGTTGGTAAATTTATATCCTATGTTTAAATGTAAAGTTGGAAATTTTAAGATATGATATTTGAAATTGGATTTTCCCAAAATAAATAGAAATGGATATTCTAGTAAAAATTTGAATTGGAAAATTTATATATATATATTTTACTAGAAATTGAAGTTTTATTAATTATGGATTTTATGTGAATGGTCAAGATAAATTAATAGAATATTGATTTTGAAAGGATAAAAATCCAACTTTAGTTGAAATATTAATGCTCAAAAATGGATATAAATATATATAAAATTGAAATAGTTTTGGGACTTGAGGTAATATTTTGGATTTTGGTTTAACTTTAAAAGAAGAAATATTTGGAAAGCCGTGTAATTTATTTCTTTATAAAGCAACAGTAAAGTTAAACCTTTTTAATTCGCATACCGTTGAATATCCAAACCATTTGAGTTTAAAAGTTATGGTTTGAAATTATGGATTTCCAAAAATATTAAGCTTTGAAAATATTCGATTTTCAGATATTATGAAGCTAAAGCCTTTTAATTTTTGGAAAGGAATTATATTTGGAATAAGTGGTAAAATATGGTTTTGGGTTTTGGAATGATATCGTAATATTATGGTTTTGAAATGGATTATATTCTGGTTTTAAAGTATAAACTGTTTTAAATAACCGCGGTGTTATAATAACGATGGGTTGGCAAAGAGACCGGGATCGGATATGGACATACTCTCTGTCGATACCGAAAACCACTTTGACTAACCGTGTACGCGGTGGAGATTCCAGAATGAAGTAGGTTGGTGGCGACGATTCCTGTAAGGTAAATACGTGGACCCGACTCCCGTGAGTTGGCATAAGGTGGCTAAAACAGGAGCGATCGACGGGTTAATGAGGTCATTCCTCTGATCGGACACTCCTCTTCGATATTATACTATGACTTTGGATTGATTCAGTGGCCACTTCTATTTTTTTGATTTGGGGAGTTGTTTCGAGGTGGGCGGTTGCTGCGGCTTCGCGTTACCATCGGCCCGGAAGCGTAATTGGTATATCTACCCTGGCATTGCCTAGTTGTGCCGTGTCACCTACCCTATCGCGCCTTGTACGAGTTTGGTTTTCTCCCGTAGCCCGTGTGGTATCCTCTAGTGGCTTCCCGATCAGGAGGGACTATGATATTGGACGGACTACTGGGACTATTATGTGTTAAGGGCTATATGGGTAACCCCTTAACGCTATTAAAAAGTAAGTTTATTTTATAAATAGACACTATTATAATAACGCAATATACTACATAGTAAATAGTTTAACGGATCCTTAGGAGATGTAAATCCCGAGCATCTCTTGAGTTACTGTACTCATATTTATTTCTGTTTATTTAACTCACATAAGATATTCTAGTCTGACTCGAGTGTTTTTGTCTTTTCAAATTCGCTCGGGTCAGTCCGAGCATTTCAGGATAGCAGATTTAGCTTGGAGGACGAAGACGAAGATTCAGCATTATTTATATATAGTATTGCACCACACACTCTTTATATTCCGCTGCATTGTTGTATTGGTATGTGTGACTCTGATGTTCATTGTATAAGTGAAATAACTATTTTGTAAACTGTTTTGAATTGTATATTTATTATTATATTTTATCCTTCCGCTGTGAGATTCTATTTTGTTTTATTTCTTCTTTGTTTTTTCTTATTTACCCCCATAACAATCCGCCCTTGCGTATGCTTTGAATCGGCATGTGTGTCGTTTTAAAGTGTGCGAAAAGGCGGGACGTTACATTACCTTTCGAAATAGAGGTTTCGAAGGGACTGTTTCGTTTTTATAAAAACCCTGCCGCTTCTCCAATGCTTTCGAAAGGGGCGGTTTCGACATCATCATTTTCTTACTTAAGTTAAAGCTTTCGAAATAGATAGCTTTCGACCCGGTTACTTGTGACCCTTAATGATTTTTTAATGAATAAAGAAAAAAATGGTTTCGAATTAAATGATTTCAAAAGGTGTTTTTCCACATGTTTTAAATTAAACCCAAATGGTTTTGAAAGTTTTCAGTTTTAAAAGGTTTAATGCGTTCAAAAGGTTTTGAAAATGGTTTCGAAGGGGTGGTTCCCCAGAGGGTTTCGAAGGAGTCTAAAGTTACTATTTTCCATTGGTTTCGAAATGTTTAAAGAAAAAGTTTTCTAATGGTTTTAAATGAGTTAAAGGTAAATTTTTTCCTATGGTTTTGAAAGGCAATGTTTAGTGGTTTTAAAGAGAGGGATGTCTAAGGTTTTTAGCTTTCGAAGGAAAAGGAATTTCAATGGTTTCGAAAGGAAGGTTTGGACTTACGGCCTAGATAAAAGAAAGGGTTCTACATGTTTCGAAAGGGGTACTTTCAATAGGATCGAAAGGGGCACTTTCAAATGTTTAAAGGTTTTCATCAACAAACATTTGAGTAAAGCATATATAGCATGGCAAGGTGATTTTGAGTAAAGCACAGAGTATAGTATTTTCCTTGTTTAAGTTTGGTTTGAAAATGGTTTTAAATCTATTTCAGATGAAAAGGTTTTCAAGAAAAATTATGGAAAGGTATCCTTAAGTGAAATGACTCGGATATTAGAATACTAGACGGGACTAGTATAGTGTCGCGCCCTATACATTACCTATTTGCCCCAGCTAATTTTAATCCAAAATTCCAGTGTATAGGGCTTTGTCATAGGTAAGACTAAAATTATGATTACACCCAGAAAGAAATATGTATTGTATACAGTTAGGTTATTGGTAAGCCTGCAAAACTGTAGGATCGATTTCACCCTAGAGGGGGGATGAATAGGGTGATGGTGTTAATTATAAAAATTAATTGCGGAAGCTTATAAAATAATTTCAACACCGATCACAGAACAATAGCAGCACATATAATAGCAGAATAATAAATGCAGATATAGAACGACACAGAATTTACCAGCTTCGGCATAACCCTGCCTACGTGCTGCCCCCAAGGTTTCTACTAGAAATTAGATAGTCAGACGCTTACACACGTAAACTCGCGACACTCGCTATTGACTAAACCTAACTCTACGCTCAAAACCCTGCGATAACTCAGCCACTGAGTTGTGAATTCTCAAACTACGCCACGTAGTTTGTCCCCTAGTCACACGACTAGAAATTTAAACGGTTTAAAAAGAAATTACAAATTAAAAACAATTTAAATTAAAATAACCCTATTTAAAAAATTAAAAACCCTTAAGAGAAAAAAATTCTTTAAAAAAAAAACAGGTAGGCCCTCTTTTATAATTTAACACGTTCCACTTTCGTTCGTTTATATGAACATGGCTGTTGTTCCTCTTGCAACTAAATTAGGGCTTCGTCCTTTGATTCCAAATTAGGGTTTCGTGAAGAGCCTGACTTATGTTGATCGATTGCGTGGATAATCGCGTGTAAGCCTTGATCGATCGTTTTCCTTGTTGCTCACTTCGGATGCTTCGTTGATCGAGTTCTTTCCTTGCTTCGGTATGTAATTTGTGCTTTTTGTGCTTTAGTGTTTTCGTACTTGAACTCGATGGATTGAATCTTTCGATGATGCTATCCTTCAATAGGAGTCGAATACCTAAATTTCGTCACATAATTTTTGTTTGAATTTGTCAAAAGATTATCTCGGCCGCTTGATGATGCTTGAACGTTTGATGATTTGTCTGACTTTGTCAAATTCGTATATTTCACGTCTTGATTCCTTGGCTACCACGGTATTTTGATTTCTGGCATTTTTACTTTGTAATGATGGTTGACTTGTTCAACATTGACTTCGACCATTTTGGGTTTCGTGAATTTCTCGTTGACTTTGGTATGCTTCCACGACTTCGACATTTACATTGTTCGTCTCTGCTTCATGTTTGATTATACTGCTGTTGACTTGACTTGTAGGATTTCACTGTAACTTCAGTTTTGCTTTGCATTGACCATGGCTTCTTCTATCTTGTATATGTTGTATGAACTGTTGTGCCATTTTGGTTTTTCACTTGTGCATATTGCCTCGAGTACATGTATTCTTAGCTCTGGTTCATTGTTGTTGCTTCACCACTGAGCCTCGTCTTGCTTTTGTTGCATTTTGTTGCGGCCTGTACTTGTATACTGCTGCTATTGTTGTACTTGTGTACTTCATATATCCCCTGTGTATTAGTTGCTTCCCTGACCTGTTAATGGCTTGAAGTCTGTACATATTTTTGCCTTGGTTCTGGCCATTCTTTGTTGCCTTGAGTCTGTGCATTGATATTGGCTGTGACGAACTTGTACGTCTCCTTCTGGAATAGTATGAACTTGAATCTGGTTCATGTTACATTGATGCTGTTAGGATTGGCTTGTGGTCTTTGCTGTGTTCCCATGTTTCTGGTGCATTCATTGGCATGTTTGCATATTTCACATGCTTGACCCTTGCACATGCTCTTTGATACATGTTTGAATTGACTGTTATTTGCTTAGTGCATTAGTTTGCACTGTGCAATGAGCATTGTCACTTGTATCACTTGAGTTGTTTGGATTTGCTCTACTAGTTCATTGTGCATTATTTTCCATTACTGTTGCCTTATTCTCTGTTCATACCTGTATCATGCTTGGCTTTGTGGTCTGGTTTCACTTGGGCTTGTAGTTGATGTTTATAATTGTTCGACCTGGCATTTGGTCTGTAGTTGGTCTTGTTTCATGTGTTGGTTTGTGATGCACTTGTTTTGTACTTCACGGTACTGCATATTGATCACCATCTTGCTTGCATGCTTGAAGTCGTAGCCTGTACAACTGCCCTGTGTTGAATCCAGCTAATAGCTCGGGTTTGACCTTGTGCGCGTGTTGTGATTTTATTTATATTGCATTTGAGTTGAACCCTGCTTTTCATTTGGGTTTGACATGTGCTCACATGTCCCTGTAAATCAATTAAGTGTATATCGGTGTGCACGGCCTTGTGGCATGTACATGATACACTGTGCCTGTCACATTGTTCGTGTGTGATGAATTCAAATGTAAATGATGACGAACAACCCAAATAACTAAGGCAAACAATATTTTCAAAATCCATATTTCATTTTATATTGCAAAAATATTTCTTTTTCAATTTTACTGCGTCAGTGAATATTTTTGCAGATTGCTCAGATGCTGGATTCTAATTGGAATGAAGTTGAAGATAAAATACGAATTGAGTGAATGAGTGATGTGTAGTGAGGTTAAATGTAAATATGAAATTGTGATGTATTTGTAATCAAAATTGTATATGTATAGTGAGAGCTTGAATTTGTACTATTCAAAATTGTAATAAATATTTGTTTAAATAAAATTTCTGTTTGAATTCAAATTCTGTGTTATTTAATTTTATTCAGCAAATATTTATTTAATCTATGAAAAATAAAATAGTATATTAACAAATACATTTCAACGAATGTATATATATTTATTATCATCAAACCAAAAAACATATAAGCGCATATTCAACAATCTCCCCCTTTTGATGATAACAAACACATATTTAAGATTTTGAATATGTTAAATGTATTTGATCATTCATATGCTCTAATTGCTCCCCCTATTTAAATGCTTCCTCTCTACACAAAGCTCCACCTACAAATATGCATACAATTAAAAATATGCAAATGAGCCTAGATGCAAATAGAAAATTATTTGACCTTTGCTTGATTTTATTTGACAAAAACTTAACTTTTCTCTCCCCCTTTTGTTATCAGCAAAATAGTAATAGTGTTAGAGAAAATAGAGATAAATTGATCGATATTAATCCAACATTAAAACTCAATTGGATATAAATATTAAATTTCAATAAAAAATCAAACAAAAATCATAAATATTTTGTTAGGCGCATATTTCATAGAATGATGGGAATGATGTCATCATATAAAACCATACAGTTGTGTCTATTTGTGGTATATTTGTATCAGGAATTTGAATACTTACTAACCATGCATAACCGTTAGGACTTTTAAATGAGATTAGTAGTATTCCAATTTTATTTCAAAAATTGAATTCAAGTATCTTCTAACCATGCAAAACCGTGAGGACTTTTAAATGGGATTAGAATCAACTTGTTTAAAAAAAATCAACTTTTGATATGTGTTCCATACATGCATCACCGTGAGGACTTTTAATGAGCATGGAAGCACATAAAAAAATCCAAGTAATTCACCCATGCATAACCGTGAGGACTTTTAAATGAGAGTGAATACTTTGGTATTTATTTATTATTAATTTTTTTTTATTTTTTTAAGAAATATAAAATGAAAAACGAACGATTCCTGTTTAAAGTACCACATATCGACAAACTATATAGAATTTTGATGAGTGATGGTCGTTAGAAATATGATAGAGATAGAGATGGTCATGGAATTTTTACCAACAAAAAGTTTTACAACTCTTGTTTAAATTTCTAAAGAAATTTACTAATTATACCGTCTCGAGTTATAATATATGATAAATATCAACACTCATCACTTTTTCAATCACTATTTATCTTTTCGATAATTATTAGGGAGTCAGATTAGTCAAAATACACATTTAAAATCAAATTCAAAAATAATTATGAAATCAAATTTTCAAAATGACTAATCTGAAAATATGGTCAAAAATGATTTTCTCGAGGGGGCTATATGAGAAAATTTTCTGCTATTTGAAAATTATTTGAAATGAAAAATATGCAGATATTTTCTTTAAAAAACGATGTAGTTACTAAATGTCTCAAAAATCACGTTCAACTAGTAATTTTTCTATCAACTAGATTACCAGTGTAATCTGCATCTGAATTTCTCTTTCACTCAAAATCATCATTAATTGAATGTGATAGACCAAACCATGAATTGTGCACCAAAAATTTCAAACTCAATTTTAACAGCAATTTAAATGACATTCTCTTGAATTTGAAGTGAACCCGTGTTAATAATCAAAAACCGTGAATATAGGGTTAGCCGAATTATAACCAAATGTATTATTATCCAACAAAACACTATTTTTAATCCAAAATGATATATACGAAGTAATTCAAAGAATCCAGAGATTATTATAGTGTTTTTGGCATAAGAATATAATTGGTCAACAACTTTGAATAAGTCAGAATCGAAATCATCACTATTTCATCATCTTCATCATTAGCTGATTTAATTCAGAATATGGTGCAGATTATCACATTTAATATATCGTTCAAATAAATATTCCTTCACCTGTTTTACCATTACGATATTTTTCGTGGTTGCCCATTGTGATTCTGTCACCTTATACTAGGCTAAGGAACTTTGCTTTGTCGCCCGTTGTGTTTCTGAAATGGCCAAAAATCCAGAGAACACTGTTGTTTTTCCTTAGCCTGCCACCACACCTACACGGAAAAAAATTTATGTGACCTATTTTTTTTTATAGGTCCATGGTTATTAGTGGCAGAAAGTTTTGAAAAACAATTTTGTAAAGGCTCAAAACTATTTATAATTGTTCCCTTCGGCACCCAAATTTGTTTGACTTTGAGATATTTTATATTTTTGCCTTTTGGAACACAAATCGGTATAGTTTTCACATGTTTGGGTCTATACCAACAATTATTGTGATTATGTCCATATCTTCTATAAATCGTGCACATAGTATTAACTTGATTAATATTGCTTTCAACAATTTTCGAACTATTATATCCAAGTCCTTGTCTAACCGTATTAACAGTTTGCTTTCCTAATAGCATATTCAATGATTTTTCATTTTTTGAAAATTTATCTAAAGTCGTTGACAATTGTTGGACTTGTGTTTTGAGAGACTCATTTTCGTTTAACAATTATGTGCACTTTTTAATAGAATTCTCTCTTCTAGTATTTTTATTCTCTTTTAAAATCAGAATTTCATTTTCAAGCGATTTCATTTTAATTTCTGATTTTTTAATTTCTTCAACAAATGTTGGACACTTATCACAGTTACGGATCCTACTTTGATAGGTTTTAACTAATTGGTCAAGTTGTTCATTTAATTCTATCAAAGTGTCTTTTTGTGATTCAAGTTTAGCGTATTTTTCCCTAAGCCGTTCAAAACAGCCATTTACTTCGTGGAAATAAATAAGTAATTCAGAGTGATCAAGTTTTGATACCTCATTTGGCTCGTCATCGTCGCTATCAGTCATATTTCCATGAAGGCACATATCTGCTTTCTCACTCTCACTGCTAGAACTTTGATTATCTTCACCACTTTTATTCCACGTGCCTGCAAAACTTTTCCGTTTTGATTTCTTTTTAAAGTCGCGTTGATTTTGAGGACAATTGGGCTTGATATCACCGGGTTTGTTGCAAATGATCCCGTGTTCTTCTGAGTTGTCTAGTGCTTTAATTATTCGACTTTTCAATTGTTGATTTAGAGCTGGATTTCTGTATTTGTAATTCCACCTTTTGACTTTCTTTATTATCAGCTCCAATTCTGCTGCTCCGTCGTCGTCGTCATCGTCATCACTTTCGGTTGTTCCTTTGAGAGCTATTGATTTCTTTCGAGTACCTCCTCCTTCACGCTCTTCCTTGAATTTCATTTCTAGCTCATAAGTGGTGAGATTTCCGATGAGTTCTTCAACTTTCATTTGTTTTAAATCTTTCGATTCTTGAATGGCAGTCACCTTTGCTTCAAATTTTCGTGGAAGGACTCTGAGTATCTCCAACTCTGTGTATGATTTTCCAAGAGCTTTTGATTTGTAAACGATATTGGAAAGTCGTCCATTCATCTCTTTGACATTTTCTTCCTTCGCCATTATGAAGTTCTCATATTCGCCGCTTAGCATGGCAAGGCGAGATTCTTTCACTTGAGATGTACCTTCGTGAGTCACTTCTAGTGTGTTCCATATTTCCTGTGCAGTTAGACAATGTGAGACACGATTAAATTCAAATTGATCAAATGAACAGATAATAGAATTCATAGCTTTAGCATTAGTATTTTGTAATTTATTTTCTAGTTCTGTCCATTGTTCCTTTGGTTTCTCTATTTCTTGATTATCTACGGTTATAGTTGGTGCTCTATAACCTGTCTCAACAATATTCCAAGCGTCAATGGTTTTCAGAAAGATTTCCATCCTATTTTTCCAATAAGCATATTCACCATTGAACATTGGTGGTCTAACTATGGATTGACCCTTAGCAAAAGCAGTATTAAAAGAAGCCATTTTAAAAATTCAAATTTTTAAAACAAAAGATTGTTTTTTGAAAAACGAATTTTTTAAAACAGTAGTTGACTTCTATTCCTAGCTCTGATACCACTTGTTGGATCGATTTCACCCTGGGGGGGTGAATAGGGGATGATGTTAATTATAAAAATTAATTGCGGAAGCTTATAAATTAATTTCAACACAGATCATAGAACAATAGCATCACAGATAATAGCAGAATAATAAATGCAGAAATAGAACGACACAGAATTTACCCAGCTTCGGCAAAACCCTGCCTACGTGCTGCCCCTAAGGTTCCTACTAGAAATTAGATAGTCAGATGCTAACACACGTAAACCCGCGACACCCGCTATCGACTAAACCTAACTCTACGCTCAAAACCCTACCACAACTCAGCCACTGAGTTGCGAATTCTCAAACTACGCCACGTAGTTTGTCCCCTAGTCACACGACTAGAAATTTAAACGGTTTAAAAAGAAATTACAAATTAAAAACAATTTAAATTAAAATAACCCTATTTAAAAAATTAAAAACCCTTAAGAGAAAAAACTCTTTAAAAAAAACAGGTCGACCCTCTTTTATAATTTAACATGTTCCACTTTCGTTCGTTTATATGAAGATGGCGACTGTTCCTCTTGCAACTAAATTAGGGCTTCGTCCTTTGATTCCAAATTAGGGTTTCGCGAAGATCCTGACTTATGTTGATCGATTGCGTGGATAATCGCATGTAAGCCTTGATCGATCATTTTCCTAGTTGCTCACTTCGGCTGCTTCGTTGATCGAGTTCTTTCCTTGCTTCGGTATGTAATTTATGCTTTTTGTGCTTTTGTGTTTTCGTACTTGAACTCGATGGATTGAATTTGCCGATGATGCTATCCTTTTATAGGAGGCGAATACCTAAATTTTCGTCACATAATTTTTGTTTGAATTTGTCAAAAGATTATCTCGGCCGCTTGATGATGCTTGAACATTTGATGATTTATCTGACTTTGTCAAATTCGTATATTTCACGTCTTGATTCCTTGGCTACCACGGTATTTTGATTTCTGGCATTTTTACTTTGTAATGAAGGTTGGCTTGTTCAACATTGACTTCGGTCATTTTGGGTTTCGTGAATTTCCCGTTGACTTTGGTATGCATCCACGACTTCGACATTTACATTGTTCATCTCTACTTCATGTTTGATTATACTGCTGTTGACTTGACTTGTAGGATTTCACTGTAACTTTGGTTTTGCTTTGCATTGACCATGGCTTCTTCTGTCTTGTATATGTTGTATGAACTGCTGTGCCATTTGGTTTTTCACTTGTGCATATTGCCTCGAGTACATGTATTCTTGGCTCTGGTTCATTGTTGTTGCTTCACCACTGAGCCTCGACTTGCTTTTGTTGCATTTTGTTGCGGCATGTACTTGTATACTGCTGTTATTGTTGTACTTGTGTACTTCATATATCCCATGTGTGTTAGTTGCTTCCCTGACCTGTGCATGGCTTGAAGTCTGTACATATTTTTGCCTTGGTTTTGGCCATTCTTTGTTGCCTTGAGTCTGTGCATTGATATTGGCTGTGACGAACTTGTACATCTCCTTCTGGAATAGTTTGAACTTGAATCTGTTTCATCTTACATTGATGCTGTTAGGATTGGCTTGTGGTCTTTGTCGTGTTCCCATATTTCTGATGCATTCATTGGTCTGTTTGCATATTGCACATGCTTGACCCTTGCGCATGCTCTTTAATACATGTTTGAATTGACTGTCATTTGCTTAGTGCATTAGTTTGCACTGTGCAATGAGCATTGTCACTTGTATCACTTGAGTTGTTTGGATTTGCTCTACTAGTTCATTGTGCAGTATTTGCCATTCACTGTTGCCTTATTCTCTGTTCATACCTGTATCATGCTTGGCTTTGTGGTCTGGTTTCACTTGGGCTTGTAGTTGATGTTTATAATTGTTCGACCTGGCATTTGGTCTGTAGTTGGTCTTGTTTCATGTGTTGGTTTGTGATGCACTTGTTTTGTACTTCATTGTAGTGCATATTGATCACCATCTTGCTTGCATGCTTGAAGTCATAGCCTGTACAACTGCCCTGTGTTGAATCCACCTAATAGCTCGGGTTTGACCTTGTGCGCGTGTTGTGATTTTATTTATATTGCATTTGAGTTGAACCCGGCTTTTCATTTGGGTTTGACCTGTGCTTACATGTCCTTGTAAATCAATCAAGCGTATATCGGTGTGCACGGCCTTGTGGCATGTACAGTGATACACTATGCATGTCACATTGTTCGTGTGTGATGAATTCAAATGTAAATGATGACGAACAATCCAAATAACTGAGGCAGATAATATTTTCAAAATCCATATTTCATTTTATATTGCAAAAATATTTCTTTTTCAATTTTACTGCATTAGTGAATATTTTTGCAGATTGCTCAGATGTTGGATTCTAACTGGAATGAAGTTGAAGATAAAATACGAATTGAGTGAATGAGTGATGTGTAGTGAGGTTAAATGTAAATATGAAATTGTGATGTATTTGTAATCAAAATTGTATATGTATAGTGAGAGCTTGAATTTGTACTATTCAAAATTGTAATAAATATTTGTTTGAATAAAATTTCTGTTTGAATTCAAATTATGTGTTATTTAATTTTATTCAGCAAATATTTATTTAATCTATGAGAAATAAAATAGTATATTAACAAATACATTTAAACGAATGTATATATGTTTATTATCATCAAACAAAAAACATATAAGTGCATATTCAACAAAAACCATTAGGATCAGGTGACCCTGGGAGATGTCAAGGATAAACCGTCCAGAAGAGAAGTATTTAACAAATAGTTGAGGGCAGACCACCCAGAAGAGGCGTCTAATGGTTGTTAGATTATTTTGTTATTTTTTCTAGAAGGCCCGAGTCAGCCAAAGGTTAATAGTAATGTAACAACCCTGTATTTTGTAATTATTTTTTTGTATATTTCAATTATTTTTAATGTAAGATTTTGATTTAAAAACTTATTTTACTTATTTGAAATTATTAAATTTATTATTTAAATATAAAATCTTGATTTTATATGAGTTATAATTCCAAACTGTGTAAGTTAAATATTTGCTTGAAATGTTGATTCTGGTCAAAACAGTCAAACTGTGACTTTTAACTTAAAATTTTAAAAGTTTGAAATTTAATTTTTTTTTCTTTTATTATGAAAGTACATAAAATCCTAAGAACACCACTTTTCGTTTCGTTGAAATCGGATGTAAATTGTGGAAGTTATACCCTTTACAATATTGTGCGTATATAGGGTTATTTAACAATAACTATTTTAAATTGTATAAGTTACTTCTTCTTGGTTATATTTTATTTTAATATGTGATAATATGTTATATTATGTATATTTTGACTTTTAAGTATTTTTAAAATGATAATATAATTTTTCTAAAGTTTATTTGTAATTATTTCAATTTATAAAGCCTAGTCTACAATTTTAAGTCATTTTCTTAATTTAATTATATATAATTAGAATTTATTTATTTATTTTATGCACTCACTTTTATTTTCTGTGTTTTACTTTATTTTATTCATTTTACATGTATTTAAATTTAAGTAAATTTTTCCAAAGTATATTGAAGTTATTTCTAATTCTAAAGCCAAATTTTCGTTTTCTGTGCTATTTTTTTTGTTTTAATCATATCTAATTAATATTTAATTATTAATATATTTTTTATCTGTTATACTTTCGAATTTTAACTGAGATTTTAATTATTTCCAGTTATTTAGATGTATATAAATATATATGAGAAATTTGAAAGGGTTAAAGGCTAAGAAACGTAAAAACGTTTCACTGTTTCTTTTGCAGTTTCTTTTGTCATCAATACATCCGTTTTTTTTTGCATTTCCCCATACCATCTCCAACCAACTTCCCTTGCTCATTTGTCACGAAATTTTTCTCTTTCTCAACCCTAAAAATCATGGCCTCCATCTTGAGAAAAAAATCTGGTAATGGCTACATCTTTTTCTACCTTTTTCTTCTCATTTTCTATGTATTTTGCCTTGTTTTCTCATGTGTATTGCTTGGCCTCTCCTCCATAGCCACGGACACCACCTCCTACATCTCTTCCCAACCATCACCACCATCTACCCCATCAGATCTGACCACGGACGAACCCCTTTTGATGGTCAAACCCCTCAAACTACAACCTAGATGCCTAGATCCATGCTTATTTGACCTCTACATGCTCATCCACTTCAACCACCACCCAAACCACCACCATAGCCGCCACCACTCCCCAGACCTGACCACAACATACCCCTCCTCACATCTGTCCAGTCATGACACATCACAGGCCGAGCCCAATCCCCAAGGCTGAGCCCTTGTTTTGACCAAAAACCACCTAATTGCCTTCAAAACCACATCACCTCCTCATGTACAAACTCCACCTTGTCTTGCCTTGAACCCGAGCTATGTTAGCCCAAACCTAACCCAAAACTTGACCACATCTGAACCACATCAGACCCCAAAGCCATACCAAACAATAGAGAAGGCAAAGCAAAAGACTGCGTAGTCGTATCTCCTTTTATTTCAATGTTATTGCATTTTAAAGTCGTATTTAATTTTGTTGTTTTGATTGTTTGTTTTGGGTTGTACACAAGAGTTGTAGATTGGATTCGTTCTCCACTCATGTCCGTAGTCTTGTCATCGTGCTTGTCATGCTTTTGGAATCGCACTTGTGTTAGTTGTTTTGGTCTTCAACTTGAAAAAAAAGTGAGTCTTTCTCACTCTGACATTTATACTTATGAAAAGTGAATTGATGACAAGTGTTTAGTAATATAAAATGTTTATGCAAATTAATGATGATCATATGATATGCTATGCCATGTTATTACCATGTTATTACCATGTTTAAACTGTTAATTTTCACCTGACATCTGATATATGACTGTATATTGTGATATTGACCATGTTTATATTATTTCTGTATATGATCACACTGCAAGTTCCCTGTTAGAAAAAAAATGTTATGGGATGAAATGATAGGCCTGAATGGTTTTAAATTTTTCATTTTGACTTGGGATTGCGGTTTGAAATGATAAAACCCGGATTTTCTTTGTAAATTATGGGTTGAAATGATATATTACCCGTATCACTTTACCTAGCGTAGAAAATTTTATACAGCCCCGTAGTTAAAATATGCTTTTCTAAAAAATTTAAAATATTTTAGAAATTTAATTATTATAATATTTTGATTTGAAATTTAATAAAAATAAAATTTTTGTAAATTATTATTGATTTTCTGAATAATTGTAAGTGAAATGAATTAATGAAAAAGTTAGAAATTTTGAACGTAAGTTATTTTGGAAATTTTGATTTAATTTTAATTGGAAATTTAATTGAGTATGAAATAATGATAAATTTATGATAATTTGAATTTAAATGAATTTAAAATGATTTTTATCGTATTTATGATTTTTTTTAAAAAGTTGAAATGTGAAATGAATAAATATTTTAATTTGAAACTTTGAAATATAACTAGAACTGGAAACTTATGAAATTGACGTAAAGTGAACTTTTAGTTAAGCAAATAAAAATAACACTAAGTTAGATTTGAGAATTTGAACTTAAGTGTTAAGTTGAAATTTAATGTAATGGATTTTGAAATTGAACATTGCATTTTAATAAGTGGATTATTATTAAATCTTGATTTTTGAATGAAAATTTAACCCTGTAAAATCATGAAATTGAGGAAAATTAAATGATGTTATAAATGTGAAAATGTATGACTTTATAAGTTAAAAATGTTTTAACAAAAATATAACTGGTTGAGAAATTTTATCGAATATTTGAAGTTAATTGACTGCATTTTTGAGATGATATTAATTACAATGTAAATGATATTACGGCAATTGTAAATACTGTAGTTGATGATAATGAACTAAAAAGCTAAATTGAATTAAAAGCTATTATAGCAATCTTCGTAAGTGCTATAATTTTTGAATTTAACTAAGTTATTCGAAATTTAAGTAAACCTAGTATAACATTTTAAAATGCCGTCTTTTGTTAAATTGAACTGTTTTGAATGTAACTTTCCGTATAAGTTTTCTAAATAATGCGAAAAGTGAATTTTCACAGTTTTGATAAACTTAAGTGAATAAATAAACTTTGGAAGTTGAAATTTTTGGAAATTTAATAATTTAATTATTAAACATAATAACTTCATTGAAATGATAAAAAAGAATTTTTGGAATATAAACTGTTTTGAAATATGAATTGAAATGGTATTTTAGATTGAATAAAGTGAATAATGATTTGAAATGAATGAAGTTTGAAAGGATATGATATTTTGATATATTAAAATGATTTGAAATGAAGTTTTGAAAGATATGATATTTTTGATATTAAATGATTTGAAAACGGAGTTTGAAAGATAGGACATTTTGATATTAACATGATTTAAAAAGAAGTTCTGAAAGATATGATATTTTGAAACTGAAACTTTGAAAGGTTATGATATTTTGATATATTAAAATGATTTGAAAGGTAGTGTTGAAAGGGTATGAAAATTTAATATATTGAAATGGTTAGAAATGACTTGATATTTGTTTTGATAAATATTTGAATTGAAAGATATTTTACGATGATATATTGAAATGGTTTTGGAAATGATTTAATCTTTATTTTGATAAAGATTTGGATTGAAAAGGATATTTTATTTTGAAGTATAAAATATTGTTTTAAAGTTATAACTACGGGTTATAATAACGATTGGTTGTTAAAGAGACCGCGATCGGATATTGTCTTATAGCCGGCCAATACCGAAAACCACTTTAACAACTGTGTACGCGGTGGAGATTCCAGAATGAAGTAGGATGGTGGCGACGTTCTCAAGGTATATTACGTGGACCCAACTCCCGTGAGTTGGCAGATATGACTAAAACAGGAGCTATACCGGGCTACACAAAGGGTCGCACCCTTTCATCGAGCATGCTCCATCGGGAACCATTCTATTACTGTTGTGATTCGATTCGGTGGTGCCACTTTTGATTCGGGGGTATTGTTCGAGGTGGGCGGAAGCTGCTGGCTTGCCGTCACCACCGGTCCGGGAGTGCAAACGGTGTATCCACCCTGGCATTGCCTCGCGTGCCGTGTCATATCCTTATATCGAGCCCACTACGATTTTGGTTTTAAAGATCCGACCACGTTAAGGTTCACCATCCCCTTAACGCTATTTTCTATATGATTATACTTTACTGATTAGACACTACCGTATATAGCGTATATTACTACATAGTAAATAGTTTAACGGATCCTTAGAGGATGGGCGGTCCCAAGCATCCTTTAAGTTACTGATGCATTTTGTTACTGTTCACTTGAGTTGATTTACAGTTTATAAGTATTTATGTCCTGACTCGAGGGTTTTGTGTTTTTCTTTACGCTCGGGTCAGATTGATTGAGTTAGCATTCAAGATTCACCTTCGGAGTTGGAGCTTTCCTTGAAGATCCAGCCATCTATTTTGTTTTCAGTATCCAGTGTTTCAGTGATGTATATGATTTGTACTTGATGTAACTTGTTACTCTTCTATTGTATCCTATTTAACCCTGATGTATCTTATATTTTATATAGTAGTTTCATGAACTACTATCTCCTCTTTTACTTCCGCTGCATTATCATATACTCTGTGTCCGTGATCTGTGATTTTTATTTACTGTATATTCTGAGATTTGCCAAATTTTTATTTACAACGCGGTATTTTGAGCAATCCAATTCCGGGATGAGTGTCTACCTATACACTTATAATGGTTGTGAATGGTTGAAAATACCTGGTCGTTATAGTTGGTATCAGAGCTTTGGTAGCTCTAGGCAAAACTCAGCATATGGAGTGAATGTATTTACAGAATCACTTTCATTCGAGTTTGAATCTCTCCCTTTTGACTCGATTCCTTTGAATTTTGGAACATTCCCTACGGTTCCAAAATCCATTCGTATCCCTCACTATTCATCTTCTTTTGACTCTGGAGCATTCCATAACTCCGCTTTGAATGATCTTTCTAGTGAGTCGGCGGTCACGCCAATTTCAAATTTAATTGAAAAGGGGGGAAAACTCCTTTGCAGTTAGCATCGATTCATCAGAGATTCTTATCTATCCTTGGTTTAGATGCTATTATCTTTTGTTATTTCGAACTCTAACTCTTGAGATCAAATTTAGATTTACCCTAGAAAAATCAACATTGATCTTATTCTTTAAGTCAAGGTTGACCCGGTTAAGGTTGCCCGTGATTTATATAAGCTTATCCATCTTCCTATTCTGTTATTTAATCATGTCATCCTTGTTTCCAACTTATTTTTAAATCATAATCTCATTTGATTTGTGTTAATCAAAAAAATTTGAATCTCTATCCTTCTTTGAAAATCTTTTCATGTATAGTGCATTTGTAAACTAGTATTTAAAATTAAAATGTTTTATATATTGTGTTTTTTGAGTTGTTGATGTTGAGTTGGGTTTCTGATCAATACGTCTGATCAGCGCTATCGATAAGATTTCCAAAACACTTTGACAGAACAAACAGACACAATATATTTTAAAAAAAAATTTGGTTAATGAAATAAATTTTGATATATAAGTAAATTTATGGAACTTAATTAAATGATTTAAATTGATAATTTGAAACGATAATACTTGATTTATCATTTATTGTTCTACAAATAGATCTATAAATATTTGTTTATAAATTTATTTGGGAACTGAAATGAATTTAAAGCAAGAATTTGAGGATTTAAATTCCGATTATTTCAAACTTTGGTTTAAAGTTTTAAAAGGTTATATTATTTAAAGTATTTTGAATAGAATTTGTTTTCAAAGAATTTTAAAGGTTTAAAATTAGTGCTCTTCTCTTTGTCGCTGGAAAATAACTTCGGTGATGATCGCGACATCATCGACATTCATTTTCGACTTTCGAAGTTAAGAGACTGTTCTGTAGTCTTGCTACAGCTTTGTTTTGGGAAATTAAATTGATTTGAATTTCTAAAATATGACTTGATTTATAATATATATATATACATAGATATATGATTGAAATTTGATTTGACATATTATATATGTATATATATTATTTCTTATCTCTAAATGGTCTGAAGAAATCGGAAATTTAATTCTTAAATTCTATTTTTAAAGAATAATTTCAAATATAAAAAGAAAATAAAAAAAATTTTGAATAAATGATGTAAGCTTGAAATGATTGAATTGGAAATTTTATTTGTATAATACAATTGCATTCAAATATAACTTACCTTAATTTCAGAAGTTAAAAATGTAATTGGATAATATACGATATAAAAAGATTTTATAAATAAAATTTGAGTAGTTATAATAAATGTTATACACTTAAATTTTAATTATAAAATGATTAATAGAGGTAAATATAATAAAGGGTAATTGAATGACTTACAATAAAATGATGTTAAAAGAACTAAGAATAAAAAAAAGTAGTTATAAAAAAAAGTGTAAATATATTTAACATGAGTGATAAATATAGTGAGAGGAATAAATTTAATTTTAATTAGAAATAAAGGAGAATTAAATTTATTAAATACATTGTGAGTGTAATAAATGATTATTTTTCTAACCCATGGTTTTAAAAAAAATGTTAATTTAAGATGATTGGATAATAAGATAATGAAATTTGAGATAGTTAAGATTTATTTAACTTGTGTAAAAGTTTATTTTCTATTTAAGTTGAAATTTCCATGGTTTCAAATTTATTTCCTTATTTTGTTTTTCAAACTATCTTTTGGTCGTCCTTATCATCCTTATCTTGCTATAGACCGGTATTGGCATCTTTCTATAATCTTTCTGTTTAGAAATCTTTCTATAATCTTTGATAGATCTTTGGTAATCATTTTGAATCCACCTTTTTCGTGCTTGTGTTCTTGATTCTGGAGGATCTTGGAAAGATCACCTCCACCTTGTAAAACTTACCTATAACAACAGTTATCAGGTATAACTTCAATCTTCTTGTCATCTTATCTTAATCCTATTTCACTTTATCTTTTCTGTGCCTTTCCATACCTCATTCCTTTTCGGGGACGAAAAGTTTTGAGTGGGGGAGAGTGTAACAACCCTGTATTGTGTAATTATTTTATTGTATATTTTAATTATTTTTAATGTAAGATTTTGATTTAAAAACTTATTTTACTTATTTGAAATGATTAAATTTATTATTTAAATATAAAATCTTGATTTTATATGAGTTATAATTCCAAACTGTGTAAGTTAAATATTTGCTTGAAATGTTGATTCTGGTCAAAACAGTCAAACTGTGACTTTTAACATAAAATTTTAAAAGTTTGAAATTTAATTTTTTTTTCTTTTATTATGAAAGTACATAAAATTCTAAGGACACCACTTTTCGTTTCGTTGAAATCGGATGTAAATTGTGGAAGTTATACCCTTTACATTATTGTGCGTATATAGGGTTATTTGACAATGACTATTTTAAATTGTATAAGTTACTTCTTCTTGGTTATATTTTATTTTAATATGTGATAATATGTTATATTATGTATATTTTGACTTTTAAGTATTTTTAAAATGATAATATAATTTTTCTAAAGTTTATTTGAAATTATTTCAATTTATAAAGCCTAGTCTACAATTTTAAGCCATTTTCTTAATTTAATTATATATAATTAAAATTTATTTATTTATTTTATGCACTCACTTTTATTTGCTGTGTTTTACTTTATTTTATTCATTTTACATGTATTTAAATTTAGTAAATTTTTCCAAAGTATATTGAAGTTATTTCTAATTCTTAAGCCAAATTTTCATTTTCTGTGCTATTTTTCTTGTTTTAATCATATCTAATTAATATTTAATTATTAATATTTTGTTTATCTGTTATACTTTCGAATTTTAACTGAGATTTTAATTATTTCCATTTATTTAGATGTATATAAATATATATGAGAAATTTGAAAGGGTTAAAGGCTAAGAAACGTAAAAACGTTTCACTGTTTCTTTTGCAGTTTCTTTTGTCATCAATACATCTATTTTTTTTGCATTTCCCCATACCATATCCAGCCGACTTCCCTTGATCATTTGTCATGAAATTTTTCTCTTTCTCAACCCTAAAAATCATGGCCTCCATCTTGAGAAAAAAAATCTGGTAATGGCTACATCTTTTTCTACCTTTTTCTTCTCATTTTCTATGTATTTTGCCTTGTTTTCTCATGTGTATTGCTTGGCCTCTCCTCCATAGCCACGGCCACCACCTCCTACATCTCTTCCCAACCATCACCACCATATACCCCATCAGATCTGACCATGGCCGAACCCCTTTTGATGGTCAACCCCTCAAACTACAACCTAGATGCCTAGATCCATGCTTATTTGACCTCTACATGCTCATCCACTTCAACCACCATCCAAACCACCACCATAGCCGCCACCACTCCCCAGACCTGACCACAAAACACCCCTCCTCACCTCTGTCCAGTCATGACACATCACAGGCCGAGCCCAATCCCCAAGGCTGAGCCCTTGTTTTGACCAAAAACCACCTAATTGCCTTCAAAACCACATCACCTCCTCATGTACAAACTCCACCTTGTCTTGCCTTGAACCCGAGCTATGTTAGCCCAAACCTGACCCAAAACTTGACCACATCTGAACCACATCAGACCCCAAAGCCATACCAAACAATAGAGAAGGCAAAGCAAAAGACTGCGTAGTCATATCTCCTTTTATTTCAATGTTATTGCATTTTAAAGTCGTATTTAATTTTGTTGTTTTGATTGTTTGTTTTGGGTTGTACACAAGAGTTGTAGATTGGATTCGTTCTCCACTCATGTCCGTAGTCTTGTCATCGTGCTTGTCGTGCTTTTGGAATCGCACTTGTGTTAGTTGTTTTGGTCTTCAACTTGAAAAAAAAGTGAGTCTTTCTCACTCTGACATTTATACTTATGAAAAGTGAATTGAGGACAAGTGTTTAGTAATATAAAATGTTTATGCAAATTAATGATGATCATATGATATGATATGCCATGTTATTACCATGTTATTACCATGTTTAAACAGTTAATTTTCACCTGACATCTGATATATGACTGTATATTGTGATATTGACCTTGTTTATATTATTTCTGTATATGATCACACTGCATGTTCCCTGTTAGAAAAAAATGTTATGGGCTGAAATGATAGGGCTGAATGGTTTTAAATTTTTCATTTTGACTTGGGATTGCGGGTTTGAAATGATAAAACCCGGATTTTCTTTGTAAATTATGGGTTGAAATGATATATTACCCGTATCACTTTACCTAGCGTAGAAAATTTTATACAGGCCCGTAGTTAAAATATGCTTTTCTAAAAAATTTAAAATATTTTAGAAATTTAATTATTATAATATTTTGATTTGAAATTTAATAAAAATAAAATTTTTGTAAATTATTATTGATTTTCTGAATAATTGTAAGTGAAATGAATTAATGAAAAAGTTAGAAATTTTGAACATAAGTTATTTTGGAAATTTTGATTTAATTTTAATTGGAAATTTAATTGAGCATGAAATAATGATTAATTTACGATAATTTGAATTTAAATGAATTTAAAATGATTTTTATCGTATTTATGATTTTTTTTTAATAAAAGTTGAAATGTGAAATGAATAAATATTTTAAGTTGAAACTTTGAAATATAACTAGAATTGGAAATTTATGAAATTGACGTAAGGTGAACTTCTAGTTAAGCAAATAAAAATAACACTAAGTTATATTTGAGAATTTGAACTTAAGTGTTAAGTTGAAATTTAATGTAATGGATTTTAAAATTGAACATTGCATTTTAATAAGTGGATTATTATTAAATCTTGATTTTTGAATGAAAATTTAACCCTGTAAAATCATGAAATTAAGGAAAATTAAATGATGTTATAAATGTGAAAATGTATGACTTTATAAGTTAAAAATGTTTTAACAAAAATATAACTGGTTGAGAAATTTTACCGAATATTTGAAGTTAATTGATTGCATTTTTGAAATGATATTAATTACAATGTAAATAATATTACGGCAATTGTAAATACTGTAGTTGATGATAATGAACTAAAAAGCTAAATTGAATTAAAAGCTATTATAGCAATCTTTGTAAGTGCTATAATTTTTGAATTTAACTAAGTTATTCGAAATTTAAGTAAACCTAGTATAACATTTTAAAATGCTGTCTTTTGTTAAATTGAATTGTTTTGAATGTAACTTTCCGTATAAGTTTTCTAAATAATGCGAAAAGTGAATTTTCACAGTTTTGATAAACTTAAGTGAATAAATAAACTTTGGAAGTTGAAATTTTTGGAAATTTAATAATTTAATTATTAAACATAATAACTTCATTGAAATGATAAAAAAGAATTTTTGGAATATAAACTGTTTTGAAATATGAATTGAAATGGTATTTTAGATTGAATAAAATGAATAATGATTTGAAATGAATGAAGTTTGAAAGGATATGATATTTTGATATATTAAAATGATTTGAAACGAAGTTTTGAAAGATATGATATTTTTGATATTAAATGATTTTAAAACGGAGTTTGAAAGATAGGACATTTTGATATTAACATGATTTAAAAAGAAGTTCTGAAAGATATGATATTTTGAAACTGAAACTTTGAAAGGTTATGATATTTTGATATATTAAAATGATTTGAAAGGTAGTGTTGAAAGGGTATGAAAATTTAATATATTGAAATGGTTAGAAATGACTTGATATTTATTTTAATAAATATTTGAATTGAAAGATATTTTACGATGATATTGAAATGGTTTTGGAAATGATTTAATCTTTATTTTGATAAAGATTTGGATTGAAAAGGATATTTTATTTCGAAGTATAAAATATTGTTTTAAAGTTATAACTACGGGTTATAATAACGATTGGTTGTTAAAGAGACCGGGATCGGATATTGTCTTATAGCCGGCCAATACCGAAAACGACTTTAACAACTGTGTACGCGGTGGAGATTCCAGAATGAAGTAGGATGGTGGCGACGTTCTCGAGGTATATTACGTGGACCCAACTCCCGTGAGTTGGCATATATGACTAAAACAGGAGCTATACCGGGCTACACAAAGGGTCGCACCCTTTCATCGAGCATGCTCCATCGGAAACCATTCTATTACTGTTGTGATTCGATTCGGTGGCGCCACTTTTGATTCGGGGGTATTGTTCGAGGTGGGCGGAAGCTGCTGGCTTGCCGTCACCACCGGTCCGGGAGTGCAAACCGTGTATCACCCTGGCATTGCCTCGCGTGCCGTGTCATATCCTTATATCGAGCCCACTACGATTTTGGTTTTAAAGATCCGACCGCGTTAAGGTTCACCATCCCCTTAACGCTATTTTCTATATGATTATACTTTACTGATTAGACACTACCATATATAGCGTATATTACTACATAGTAAATAGTTTAACGGATCCTTAGAGGAAGGGCGGTCCCAAGCATCCTTTAAGTTACTAATTCATTTTGTTACTGTTCACTTGAGTTGATTTACAATTTATATGTATTTATGTCCTGACTCGAGGATTTTGTGTTTTGCTTTATGCTCGGGTCAGATTGATTGAGTTAGCATTCAAGATTCACCTTCGGAGTTGGAGCTTTCCTTGAAGATCCAGCCATCTATTTTGTTTTCAGTATCCAGTGTTTCAGTGATGTATATGATTTGTACTTGATATAACTTGTTACTCTTCTATTGTATCCTATTTAACCCTGATGTATCTTATATTTTATATAGTAGCTTCATGAACTACTATCTCCTCTTTTACTTCCGCTGCATTATCATATGCTCTGTGTCTGTGATCTGTGATTTTTATTTACTGTATATTCTGAGATTTGCCAAATTTTTATTTACAACGCGGTATTTTGAGCAATCCAATTCTGGCATGAGTGTCTACCTATACACTTATAATGGATGTGAATGGTTGAAAATACCTGGTCGTTACAAGTAAGCCAAATAAAACTATAGTGTTCGGGCAGATAGTCCATTTGTTATCTGATATATATACATATACATATATATATATATATATATACACATGTATGTATGTTTACATAATGATGCTTTACAGTTTTAATCAGTTTTGGCGTAGGATAAAGGTTTGCAAAAGATATGTTTTAAAAGGATGTTAGAGGGGGGAACCCGTTCCGCTAAGCGGCGTGGTCTCACTTAAGATTAATAACCGAGATGTACAGTATTATTCACACCAGGCTTTATGTCTGACTCGATGTTTATGTTTTACCCCTTAAGCTCTCGGGTGCTCAAAATTTATTTGAATAGGCTTAGGGTTAAGGCTTTACAGGTTTTAGTAGGATGACGAATAAGGCTACCGGAGGCAAGCAGGAGGCTAACAGATAGCTATTAGGATTTGCAATTCTTTGTTTTGTTGTTTATTTCCATTGTGTATATACTAAGTCAATTATGACTATATGACTCTGATCATCCAAGGGGGCATCTTCATATGTCGCTCTTGGCATATTTTGTAATAAATATATTTTACCATTGCCTTGAAAGTGTTTGGGATTATTTAAATCTGAATACGGGACATTTTTTTTGAAATGTAATGGAAAAAATATGTTGTTTCTAAGATATATTTTTTGTTTTATATTCAAGTGCTTCTGATATTATAGATACCATTAACATAGCCGTATTTAGTCGTCGGAAGTTAATACTATAGACGAATGCAGCATCTGTAGCGCTTAGATTTGGGCCTCTAGATAGAGGATGTAACAAAAAGAGAATTATATTTTTCCTTTTTCTTTCCTAGTTTCTCCATCTATTTTATACCCTAATTGCCTCCATTCACGGTCGTCCCTATCATATAATTATAGCCAAAAATCTTTTCCACTTCTATGGATCAATACCCCCATTTAAGCCTAAAAAAATATGGCAATTAAAACTAGTTCAATTTCTTATCAATATCTCATATTGATTAACATATTTATAACTATTATAAATATACATACACAATATTTGTTTCTCAAATCATATTCAAACTTCATAAATATTAATCAATTTAATTATTTTATAGCAATTATAAACTAACTAAATCATTCGATCTAAAGAGAATTCATCACTTTGGTTGTGTGGCTCTTAGGTGTAAATTTGGACAGCTATTAACATCGAACCATTCGAATTTAAACGTTCACACATCACTTAGTAGGTGATGTGGCCTTATGGATAAACTTTTCGCTTACTTGGTTTTAGTAAAATCCAATTTTAGTTTAATAAGTGTTACCCAATTGCAACATTTATTTACACCAATTCTCTTCATCAAAACTATATAACTTTGGACTTCTGGAATTTGGTAATGGTCAAATTCCAATATCGCACACATTTAATTCTATAGTCTAACCACAAAGTCCTTAGTTCAATAATAATAATTATTACTAATCCATTTGCTCTAGCCAGATACTTTGACTTTTAGTTGACTTGAGTTGAACTTGATATTAACCTCATATAACTGAGGAGACGAATCCTCTCTTGAATAATGCTTCACTTCCAAGACGTCCGACCCAGCTATAGTGACTCAATGGACAACATGCCATGATTCAACTCTAATCAAAGTGAAGCTTTCATATTAGAGATCCACAGTATTCTCAAGTCGAGAGAATTGTGTAAATCAGTCACATTGATATTTTCTATTTGACTTTAGTTATATTAAATAACAGAAAACTATCGAGTCGGTCAGTCCATGGTTATCTAACAACTATCAGTATGTAACCCTAGATGCCCTCTAGTAGCCATGAATAATACATTGCCCAACATTTGGCGAGCGTTACATACTCTAGTCTCAATGGATACATCGATATCCAATCTCGATGCATCTTGACTAAGAACATTTAAAATGGTATATATAATTTTATTGTGATAAATTACTCATGGTTACAACACTTGTAACTATTATCACAAAACATACCATTTATGGATTTTCTATTAAATATATTTTTAATTAAATTAATTAATAAATAAAACAACATTATATCAAGTATATAATAGAAAGAAAACACCTCTATTTTGAAAAAGATTGGTCAACAAGTTTGATATATGTAACAAATTAAATAATTGCCCCTATGGCTTATCCTAAACTATATCAATCTCCCACATGCACTTGGGGTCAATTATGGAATCAATCTCAAAACCAATTGGGTCGGTCGCTTTGTGAATGGGGATGCTATTATGTTTCAATTGTCCACTCTGTCAATAAATTCTCTCCGATAGTGGTAAACTGTTTTATCATGTGGAATAATTCGAAATATGTCTCTCGACTTCTAGTGAGCGCTAAGTTCTATTACGAACTATATCGCGACATTGTTATCATATAACAATGTTATGTGATTCTCAACATTTCGAATCGACTTAGTTATAAATTTTGCACTTATATTTTTATATACATTGCTTTTATTGCGGTCCTATTCAAGCAGATGTACTTAGTCTTTTTCATTGAATCAGTCATGGTCTTTCATTTGGAAAATTTCCAACTTAAAGATTCTTAGCTTAAATTTATTATTAACATATTATACTCAATATCACTTATGTAGTTTGAGTCTGAACATTCCTTCACAAGGATTTTTTGTTTGTGTAAACAATTCTCTAGTATTTCATAAATATAGGAGAACACTTCAGAAAACCATTTAGTGATATTAATTTGGATTTGATATTTACTTCATGTATCAAATACATAAACAAATAATGATACCGTAGACAACATAACATGTATGATAATTCCTATTGCCAATGCACAAATAACTCGTCTCATATGTTCCATATTAAACAATTTAATAAGGTGTCTTTGCATATCGATTTGGGACATTCCCAGTATCTTTTATACTGACTATAAAAGACATCAATTACAATTCAAAGCTGAGTATTAAAACAACCAAGGTTGATTTTAACACAAGTGTATTGTTAAAATCAACAATGCGTTGTTTACTTACAGTTTAGAAATATCAATATACCTATTAACATTCTTTCTTATGAGCACACCCTTCCTCTGCACTTTGATTGAAAATAAAACTATTGATATTTCTGTAAAAATACTTATTCAATCTTGATGCTTATGATAATTTCGTATCATTTCTTGAATCATATCCAAAAACTCACAACCTCTATATCGCTCCTACTAACTTCAAGATACATTGGTTGTTATGTGCAAATAGTCTACGCTAAATCATTATTTAGAATTTTCTATTTTAGCATATATGTACCAAAACACTAAGTCTTATCAAGCAATAATTTTATGAGTAAACGCGAAATAACTTGAGTACATTGAACAAAAAAAACCTGTTACACTAATTTCAACACTTGAAATTAGCAAGGTTATTCTTATCAACACTAATTTCAACAGATCTATTACGCCAATGAATCATATCCCCTCGAATACGACTACCAAAATCATATTTTAATAAAGTACTTGGAATCCCTTTGGATTTGCGCATCATACTATGTCATAGAATCAATCCTCTTAATGGTTTAATTAACAACTGAGGATTATATATTCTCGACATTGACAAGAAATTCATAGTTTCTCTTTAATGTGCAAGAGTACTTATTAGACACCCTAATGCAATGTGTTTGTTTAGGATAGTTAATTTTATTTCATCTCATTTAATCAGTTCTATCTATAGATCGTACCCAATTCAATTTTACTGCCAATAATTCTTCAAAGAAATTTCTTCATAATGAAATTAGTATTTCTTGAAACAACAATTGTTTCTCAATGCAACAGAATAGGTATTCATAACGTTTTATGAATTTCTTTACTATAAAATTGATATGGTTTTAGTTTACAAAACTTATGTTCAAAATATAAATATGTCATCTAATGACAGTCTTTTCCAAAATCATTTTGGGGAGATTCATACAAGATCCCTCATGAATAATTATTACGTACAATCTTTCGAATTGCATAACCTGCCAACTCCTTGGTCTTGGATATGTTGAAATTTCTAATAAACCCTTATCTTATGTGATTTTGTAAACTATTATTTAGATGAAATAATATTAAGTACATGACCTTGTAGAAAGAAACTAACTCAGCTTCACTAACAAATAATCGTACATTTCTAACATAGTTCGATTACTCCTTATCAATGTATCATTATGTATCACATAGAGGAGAGACTTTTGAGATTGAATCTTTGTTCATTTTTAGGTACCTTCGAAAAAATTTCCGATATACTCAATCATTCGATCAAATCGAACGTTTCTATCACATGTATTTTATTTACTTCTATTATATACTCTACGAGTTTACTATAGACATACTACAGGTGTCTCAAATAATCATGTCCATGCCAGTGATAACTCATCAGTGAATGTGACAAAGTATGTGATACCATTTTGTTTTTATTAGACTTACGATTACATACATCCATATGTATCAATCTGAAGAGTTCATCGACCCTTATGATGCACCTACTGAATGGGTGCATAGCCCTCTTAATTGTTTGAGATATAATTAACCAATATCATATAATTCATAATCATATAACAAAACTATTTCTCAAAACTATGAATTAGTCTATAATTTTAAATAATTGTAAATAGTTTTAGATACTTCTATATTTTCTAATGCATCACTTATATTATGAAAAAAAAATACTACATTATAGTTTTATTTCATAACGAATATTCACAATTTTCATATTGAAATATAGCTATGTCTATTTTTCAGTCGATGCCGAAAAATAGTCATTATTTCACAAATAATATTCGGTACGTTTTACGAAAACAATATTTATACTTTAATGCAAAAATAAGTGTAATATGGCATGCTCCCATTATTTCCTCCATTACTATAATAGCGTGCTAAATTCGGAGGTCCATCGTTAACATAGTATAGATTATTTTTATTTCATATACTACAACTATTTTACCTAGAGAGTTCTTTGATTAAATATCTTGAACTCAAAGAAACAAATCTCATAGAAAACATTTTTATATGAAAATGAATTTCGAAATGGAAATCTTATTTCTTATTCCAATGTAAAGTATTAATCGCTATTATTACAATTCTCGTTTTCGTTGGTTCTTTATGTAGCAGAAATGACAATTCACTCTCTTCATCTCAACTGTACCATAAATCATATATACTCTTATACATTCGTTATTCATTCTAAATGGTCAAACCATTCAAAAGAAAACCCTTACTATAATATCATAAAGAACTCTTTACAAAAGTGCGTTCGATTATCCTTAGCTATTAAGGACATTAGATATGCTCCGCTCTATGTAAATGATCAAACTGACATTTCAGTTATCGAGTTCTTATATTTATATTATAGTTTTGGTCTAGTGTTACATTTAACATGACATGTTCCTTTTGTAATTAATCAAATTGAATACTCGATCTTGCACTAAGGTTTATTTGGTTTTTCGGATGAACTAATTTCATCGAAATATTGTACATTACAAACTTTGACCATTCACCATATAACATTATATGCAATTGTATATGAATCAAATATCCATAGTCCTGTATAGATTTTAGAGTTTGTAATTCATAGAGTGCAATAAATGGTCTCGAACAAATAAATGCATAAGGGAACAAACTGCGAATGTATTTAATAGTTGTAAAATCAGGAACTTGAATGGGTTTCATCCTTTAAGTGACCAAACTACAAATATAATTATGTTTATAACATGAATACTAACCTAAATCATAACATGTCAGTCTCTAAATCACTTTATACAACTCCATAATCATCAATAAATAAATTAATGAAGTATAAAAAGTAAATAAGGTTAGAGAATCATCCCACTAATATTCTTCTTCCCCAAATCAAGCTTTAATCTACAAACCCAACTTCAAGCTCCATTGAAATTTGAAATGTCGCTCCAAACTCCACTTCAAGCAAATAAGTTCATGGATTCTGTGAAGAACAAATTGAAAAAAATTGTAGTGACTTTATCGGAATTTATAGGAATTTATTTGACATGAATTAGTGGATCTAGGTTTTGGGATTATGGAAAGGATTAGAAAAGTAATTAGAGGAGATGAAGAAAAGTATCATGAAATGAAAGTGGATGCAAATGAATGAAGAGATTAGCCACTTATAGGCAAGCACATGGGTTTAGCCACAATTCACTACATGCGATGTTATTCACCTTTAAAACTTATCATCTCCAAACATAGTCAAGTGCATACTTATTCTTCTCGCAACGGAATTGATATTCAATGGTGGGTGGCTCGAGTTCAATTCATCTGTCTCCAAATGTTGAGTATAATGGGTGTTATGTTTATTGATGACTAAATATTTAAATATGCAGTCGTTAAAATTGTGTGTTATTACACCATAATTATCCAATAACTATTAGTACGTAACTCCTTGGTGGCCACAGCAGCCATGAGCAATTACATTACCCAACATCTGTAGAGCATTACATATTCTAGTCTCAGCGAATATATCGGTATTCTTTCTTGAAACATTTTGACTATGAATATTTAAAATAATATGTTGTTTTAATGTGATCAATTTCTCATGATTACAACATGTTGAAATTACTATCTCATAAAAAATCATTTAAGGATTTTCTATTTAATGTAATTTAAATCAAACACTTAATTAATTATATCATAATATAATAAGTATGTAATACAAATAAAACATCTTTTACATTGAACAAGATTGATATCTGTAACAAATTACATTATAATCCTTAGGTTATACACCTAACTCTATGAAAAATGAATATTGGAAGGAATTCAAACAATATTGGGTGCTTGTTTATTGATAAAAGGATAGTCATAAATGTTGGGGTAGATTTCACACAAATGATTCCAAATCAATCTAAATAAATCCGGAAGAAATAAGATTGTTTTATGGTGTGATAAAACAAACAAAAGCAAGAGAATAAAATTGCAAATCATAGAAGAAAGTAAATACAGAGTTCACACACGGATTTAAAGTGGTTCCCCTATCTCGAGATAGTGTACATCCACTTTGGGGAGATGATATTTTTTATTTCTAAGAAAAGGGAATTTTACAAGATTGATAATGGAGGCTAAGAAGAAGAATAAGAAATACAACTTGAGATGTGATTCTACTCATGCCAATCTATGCCTTTCCATAGAGATTATTACTTGGGGTTGAAGTAATTGATTTTTCCTTTCCATGGAGATTATTAATTAGGGTTGAAGTACTTGATTTATGGTCATAAATCAATGCCTCATCAATTATCCTTTTCATATAGGAAATGATTATCCGTTTGATTTTTCAGTTTCCCCTAATTTACAAGCGTCTGATAAGATTTCTTCTTTAATCAGCTAATTAGGAAATTAATTGTATGCTTCAATCTCCCAAAATAATTCTTCTTTTCGTGTAAATAATTTGTTACTCTATTTAATGTTATAAAAGAGACAATATATTAGAGTAATTATCTTAAATATCGTCCAAATCTTATGCAACTGAAAATATTGTATCACTGAAATTAACAATATCTTTCAAATCTTCTTTAGTATGGAAATATTGTATCACAAAATCTAAAAATCTCCACATTGATACTATATTCCCTGCAAGCCTACCAACTCCGCCTACTTCCTCTTACTCTATGCAGTTCTCGAACAAGACTCAGCGGATGCTTCCCCAATGAGCTTCAACATGGCTATCACTCATCGCACTTTGTCAACGAACTCCGACAAGGCCATCGTCCACCAAAAAAGTGTTGAAAGTATCATTTCTATGTAGGACCTATCAATCGTCAAAAAAAACGTATCCATATACCAATTCACTCTCCCTCTGCGCCACTAAGTGGCACCAAGCACTTTAGCAAGCGAATCAAATTCGAGAAGTGCTTAAACTTTGTAACAGGTCTAGCCTTGTATCTCCCATCATCCTCCATCTTATATACCCACTTGCATCCTATGGCTCGGCTTCCTTGAGGGGATGGTACCAATTTCTAAGTCTAATTCTTCTTTAATGAATCCATCTCCTCCTCCATAGCATGCATCAATTTCGAGCTTGCACTCGAACTCATAGCTTCTTCAAGGTCAAAAAGCTCATCTTGCACTATATGCAGTGTGTAGTCAAACTGTTCGTCGAGGATAAGATTTGCATAATTTCAGGCTCCACACCTATTTGATGGCCTTCTAAATCTAGAACTAGCTCGAGTAGATGTAATTTCGCCTAAGTTTCTATCAATTCCAACTTAGTTGAATCATCTCTAGCTTCACGGTCATAACCATCATTACTAGAGGAATTTTATGGACTTTCATGTGATGTGTTACCGACTGCAAGTACTCTTCTTTCTTTTGCAACTTTGACTCTACTACTAGGCTGATATGTGGGAATAGTTTCAATCTCCTTAGGCCTTTCAGCTTTCGAATCTATTGAACTAGGTGGATTCCCCTTCAGTTAAAACATAGTGGACTCATCAAATATGACATGTATAGAGTGCACACCTTCCTACCAACAGGGTTTCAAATGCGACACCATTTGATGCCTTACGTATAGCCCAAATATATGTTTTTATAGGCTCTAGCCTCCGACTTGTCATTTCCTGTATGGTGAACATTCATAGGGCTACCAAATATACGAAAATAACTGATATGTATAGATGTACCTTTCAACCTTTCCTATGGAATCTTCACATCGATCATTGAGCATGGAATTCGATTGGTAATATACACCGTAGTCGATAAAGCTTCAGCCCCAAAAGTCTTTACATAAACCCGCCATCAATCTTAAACAACGAGCTTTCTCCAGTAGAGTCATATTCATCCTTTCAGTGACTCTGTTTGATTGCGGATCTCTACCTGTAGTGAAGTTTCTCCGAATTCCATGCTGCTTACAGAAATTTATGAACTCCTTAGAAAGAAACTCACCGCCATTGTCAGATCTTAGCACTTTCAACTTCCTTCCAACTTCATTCTCTACCAGTGCCTTTCAAATTTTGAACTTTTCAAACAATTCCGACTTAAATTTCATCATGAAAATCCAAACCTTTCGAGAGTATTCATCGATAAAAGAGATAAAATACTTAGCTCCTCCAACAGAAGTTATGGCTAATGGTCCCCAAACATCTGTATGCACATAGTCTAGTACTCCTTTGGAATCATGTCCACCAACGCCGAAAGAAACCTTCGTCTGTTTCCCCAATACACACTCCAGCCAAAATTATAAATGGTTGAAGCTTTCACCCTTGATCATCTTCCTTTAAGGAAGCAACTCCAAGCTCTTCTCTGAAACATGACCCAATCTGAGATGCCAAAGTCTGGTGGCATTCAAAGCTCATGAACTGTCAACTTCGACACACGACTCTCCAAGAACTATAGATCCTTTCAGCAGATAAAGATTTCAAACTACCACTGTTTCATCAATACAAGAGCGCCACGTGTCACCTTCAAGCTATTCTACTCCATTGCAATCCTACAACCCAAAGACAAGAGAGATTACCTTAAACTTGGAACATAGCGGACTCTAGTGGCAATGCGCACCACACCATCATTCATCAAATACGCACTGATCCTTCTCCTAATGACTTGCAAGTATCATCGTTGACAATCAATATAGCACTTCTCTCCTTAACTTCATAAGAACAAAAATACTACTTCCTAGGCGTCATGTGGAAAACATCCCTAAATCTAGCACCCAATGGTCTGATACATCGGAAACAGATGCAGTCAGCACAACATAAGAAACAACCTTCTCCATCATAATAGATGAAGAATCATCCACTTCATTTCTCTTCCTTAAATCTGGACAAACTTTATTCCAGTGGCCATGCTTCTTACAATGATGACATCTGTTGTCTTTGAACTTACCTCTCAAACCACTTCCGTGCTTTCTTGACTAAGAACGCCCGTTGAAATTTTTATCCTTTCTTCCTCTCTGTATGAATAGTCCTTGACTACTACTAGCTTCTCCACTTTCTCTCATAAGCTTAATTTGATCTCTCATCACTTTACTCAGGAGTCCCATCTTCACTTCTTTTACTGTCAGCGTACTTCTACCATAGATCAAGCTGTTAGCGAATACCGTGTATTTCTCTAGAAGAGAGCACAATACCACCATTGCTTTTTGCTCCTCGTCCACATTTAAATCAACAACTTTCATCTTCATCATCGAATCATCGAAGAAGTTATGATGTGCTTCCAACGATGTACCTTCCTACATCTTGTATGTGAAGAAAGTCTTCAACAATATCAACCAATTTGTGAGCGACTTCTACATGTAGAGGTCCTCCAATTCCTTCCACAACCCTATAGCGGTAATTTCACTATTAATTTCTGGGATGATGTTCCCACCCGTGACCAGTTAGATGGTAGTAAAGGGCCATTCTTTCATCTCCTTCCTTTCCAGCTCTGAGATATCCACTAGCAATGATTTTACGTCAAACACAACCGGATGAACATGATATCTTCTCAACACCGCCTTCATATTCCACTGCCACTTCTCAAAGTCAACATCTCTGTTCCACTTCTCTATAGCCAGCTGGGAACTAAATGCTTCATATGAACCTCTAGTGTAGGATGAATACTCCTAGGTAGGTCTAACCTCACCTTCATCTCCAGATCTTGCCATCTTATTGATCACCTTTTAGCCCTAGGCTTCAATAGTAACCTTCAATGCTCCAATACCAGACTGTTGTGGCAGATCTCACACAACTGACTGTAAATCAAGCCAAATAAATGCGGAAGCAATACGATCATGTTATAATGCGATAAAACAAATAGAAACAAGAGAATAATATAGCAAATCATAGAAGAAAGTGAAATAAAGATTTCACACATGGATTTACAGTGGTTCCATTGTCGCGAGATAGTGTATGCCCACTTTAGGGAGAAGATATTTTATTATTTCTAAGAAAAGTGAATTTTACAAGATTAATAATGGAGGCTAAGAAGAAAAAGAATACAACTTATGACGATGATTCTACTCATGCTAATCTACGTCTTTATATAGAGATTATTACTTAGGGTTGAAGTAACTGATTTATGGTCAAAAATCAGTGCCTCATCAATTCTCCTATTCATAAGGGAAACATTTACCATTTGATTTTCCAGTTTCACCCAATTTATATGCGTTTGATAAGATTCCTTTTTCAATCAATTAATTAAGTAATTAATTGATTGCTTCAATCTACCAAAATAATTCTACTTCTTATGTAGGCAATTTATTTCTCTCTTTAATGTTATAAAATAGAATATATTTAAGTAATTAACTCAAATATCTTCCAAATATTCTACAACTGGAAATATTGTATCACTTAAATCAACAATATCTTCCAAATCTTATTTAGTATGTAAATATTGTATCACCAAATCTAATAATAAATAAAGAAATGATCCATACAATGACAATGATCGAACGGAAAATTTCCCTTGAACTATATGTAAAAATATTTTAAATAAAGAAGTTGAAAATATTTTTTTTACTCCACTTAATGTAGATGAGGAGAAATGCATTATATTTAATTACAAAGATTATAAATGTCCAAGTCCACATGGGTTTGGGGCCAAATATTATAAAACATGTTGGGTTCAAATTTAAACTACTTTGTCTAATAGCACAAAAGAGATTTATGAAATAGGAAATATCCTTAAAAGTATTAATCATGCCACTATTACTTTGGTTCCCAAGGTTGAATACCCCTAACCTTTAAAGGACTAAAGGCATATTATGTGTTGTAATTTCATTTAAAAAATAATTTCAATAATCATTTATTATAGAATGAAGAGTTTTACGGCTCTTATTATTCCTTAAAAACAATGTGCATTTATAACAAATAGATTAATTTTTGAAAATAACTTTCTCACTCATAAAATTATACGATATTTCAATATCAAAGGAAAACATAAAATTGTGCGTTAAATTGGTTCACAAAAAGCATTTGATAATGTTATAGAAAGTTTATAATTCATATGATGAGAATGTCAAGGTTTCCTCCTACTTTTTGTGATCTAGTATATGAGTGTGTAAGTTCACAAACTTGCTCAATTTTAATAAATCAAAACACTTAAGGATTCTTTAAAGGTAATAAGATTTTGAGATAAGGAAAGCCCTTGTCTCCTTGTTTGTTTACCATCATTACGGAATATTTATCGATTTTTTAGATTTGGAGTATTTAAAATATAATACACTCACCTACTCTATGTGCATGACTTGATGCTTTTCGCTAAGGCCAATTACAAAAATGCTACAATAATTAAAAATATTTTCTAAGAACTAGGTAATAAAGCTAGGTTGTTGTTAGATGAAACAAAAAGTAAAGTTTACTCTAGTAAAAACTATTCATTTAAGAAGAAACCTTAAATATTCTTAAGATAAAAAAAGGAAAATTGGCTACGAAATATTAAGGACTTCCCTTTTGTATTAATTAAATTAGAGATAGGGAGTGCATAACGCTCATAGAAAAAATATACAGAAAACTAGAAAACTTGTCTAGTACAAAAGTGAAGGGGGTATGGGACTAAGATCTTTGGGATATTAATGAGACTTGTGCTACAAAGTTGTTTTGAAGAGCTATAAAGGATGATTCCCTATGGTCGAGTTGGATGGAATCAAAATATTCAAAAATAAATGCTTTTGGACATCCCCAATTGAGAAACGCCGCTTTAATGTATGGAAAATAATAAAATAAAGAGAAATAAGCGGCAAGTTAATTAAAAGAGCATTTAAAGATGGCAGTAATGCTACTTTATGATTTGACCCTTGGCTAAATGGCTAAACCCTCATAAGCAAAGTAGGATGAAATAATTTAATTTTTATAGGAGGTTTGGCTTCAAAATTAGTAAAATTTTAAACAATGGAATTTGGTGTGTTAACAATTTTTCTTTTTTAGGTGCATATAATAATTGTGTGTCTAGTAGATAATGATATGTTTGGATTTTAAGTTAAAAAATGGGTACTCATTTAGAAAAACATGGGATTTCATTAAGGCACCCAACCCAAAGTTGATTGGTATGACGTCATTTGGGACAAAACAAATTGCTCAAAAATGCTTAACGTGCTTACTTTTCCATTCAAAACAAATCAAAAACTAAGGATAAAACGGCAAAGTGGAATAATGAGATGAATATCAAATGTTTTCTCTATGAAATTGAGGAGGAAATTATTGAGAATTTCTTTTTTAATTGTAGTTATTCTAGAAATATATGGACTCTAGCAAAAGCCAAAATGAACATGCACAACAATACAAATGTCAACATTAGAAATGAAGACAACTAATAAAAATGCTGCGGAAATAAGAGCAAAGAAAGGTATGTAGCTCACATTACATTCACAACTACCATTTATCATAGCTGGAAGGAAACAAATGCAAGAAAACACAATACTAAGTTATGTAAATTGCAAAGATAGAAATTGATAGAATATGAATGCAAAAAAGAGTTGCCAAACATAATAAGAAATATATAATACATAAAGTAACATTTATATTGCTCAAGCATGGAATTTGAAGAATTCGAAAGCTGTAATTGAAGAATGCTTGAAGGTTGAGGATAGATCTACTATTTTTGCACATGAATCTGATCATGGCAATCCTCCTCAACCTGATTCCATAAGCTATCGCCATGGCTCCAGTTTTAACAAGCCTCATCCATAGTCCATTAATTTTAAAAGGGGATCGGTTACAATTAATACATCAATGAAAGCTAACGGTAAAGCTACTACTGAAAATCAAGAGAATTCACTTAACAATAATCCATTCAAAGCTTTCAATAAACTTAGATGTCGGTCTGTAATCCTAAATGAGCACAACCATTTCTCGAGTGCATGATTCCTCAATGAAGCGGCCTGCTTGCAGCCTCTACAAATCTAAAGCAGGTCCAGGTTATAGAATTGGTATTGGTATAAAAGAGAGCCCAACCAACTCATATGTTAGATTTGATGAGGTTTGCATATTTTATCAACAAAATTTTGACGTAAAGCAAACAAAGTTTGTGTATGTATGTGTACGCACACAAGAGCTAGAAATTACTTTGTTCGTTCGATTTGAGAGTGAGGCAAGTGCACTTATAAATATGTCGACAAAAGAGGGATGAAAGAGGAGAAAGGGTTTGAGGAAAAATTTAAGCTGCCATGATATTTCTTGAAAACTATAGTTTCTGAATGATAGAGAGTAGGAAATGAGGCGACTACTAAATTTTTTGGGTTATGTTGTGTCAAAATTTTGGGTCAGGTTTTTTTTAGTCTATTATGTTCAGGAAAACCCATATGCAAATAGCTGGGTTGTAACACCCCACATTTTTAGATAATTAAATAATCAAATAACGATGAACGGTGAAAATAAATTATTTCTGAAATTTTCATAATATGCCTCAAAACTTATACCGTTGTGTTCGCTGTGATTTTTTGATCAATTTTCATACATAACTTTGTCAAAATCCGAGTTGATATGAAGAAGTAACGAGAAGAACAAGATATTAGAATTTAACAAAAATAGAGTAAGACCTACGGGTCGGCCAATAGGTTGACCCAAAAAGAACAAGGGTCGACCCTATGATCGACCCCCAAAGAACACCGGTCGACCCCCAAAGAACACCGGTCAACCGATAGGTCAACCCGTGTTTTTCCCTAGAAGTGAAATCGTCTAGGGACGTGCCGAAGTATTAAACTCTAATTTTTGAGTGATCTGAGCCGTTGTTTTCTAGATCCAACGATTCGTAGTAAGCCTGTGACATGGTTACACCAGATTCAATCCAATAATCCGACGGTCTGAGATCTCCAAACTCCACTATAAATAAAACCCTAGGCTTAGCTATTTTCTCACAATTAGATTTTCTCCCAACTGGGTTTATTGCCCGAGACTGAATCCTAAGTAGAAAATATTTCTAAGGAGAATATACTTTTAATAAAAATATTAGACACCTTAGAAGGGGATCTAGGAAGGCCATGGAGAAAAGCTAAGGATGACAGGTGAGTGGATTTAAATTATATCTCTTTAATGTTTATGATATAATATCGTTAGATTCCCGTTAAATATTTAATTCAGCATTTATTTTAGTAATTAGTTCTACTAATTAGTTATATTGAAACTATAAATTTTATAAGGAAGTATACTTATATTTAAATGTTATTCATACGGAAAAAAGAAAGGAATCCAATTAAATATAAGCTTAAAAGTTATAGAGAAAGGCATGAGCCTAAATGTGAGAAATTTACACTAAATTATGTTAAAATGGGAGAAATGAATTAAAAAGAACAAAATCTAATAACCTGATTTGGAAGTTAGTGATAGATTAGTTGGTTGGTTTCAGAAAAGGGAATTAACATTATAAGAATAACGATAAACGTAATTGCAAGAATAAAAGCATGAAAAATGGGATTAGTGCAAAATAGAGACATTACTGTATTTTGCATTACTCAATAATTAAAGAAACAATAAAAAATCTTGTAATTATTAGTTATTGTTTATAGCATTATATAGTATTAAAATATAAAAATGGATTTTTAGCACAGTTTTTGTAACCAACCAAATAGCATAGAACTACTTCCAAGAATAAAAGAGAATAACGTGAAACGTTAAAGAAATAAAAGAAAATGAAATAATCCAGTTAATTATTTGACAAGACTAGAAACAATAAACAGAAAAGATGACTAGATCTGCATTTATTGCGTAGATAATATAGTAAAAAGTAAAGTAATAATTATGATAAGTATTTTATGGTAGTTGGACGTAGTCCCAAGCTATGATTATCCCAAAATATAAAAGAACTAAAGAGAATTTAGTATCATAATAAAAGAGGACATACGAGAATAGAAAAGAGACACTTGCAATTACATTTATAACATGTAGGTTATAACAGAAAGGAAAGAATATAAGGTAACAATTGCAAGTATAATTGTAACACAAAGGTTATAATTAAAAAAAATATAAGAGGCTTGTTTTATCAAACTTAGATCTTGGATTAAGTTAATAAGCAAAATAACAAGAAGTAGCCCATACCGACAGTGTTCCCTTTCAGGTCTAGGACCAATGGTCTCACACATTGGTGGGGCTGGGCTAGGCTGGGCTGGGCTTGCTGATGCGGGTAAATAAATAGAAAATAGAATAAAAAAAGTAAACCAAACACATAGTAAAAGATTAGACATAGGGTTTAATAAAATGGTAAGGTGCGTTTGGAGCAGCTCAAAAGAGCATCTGGATAAAGAGCCGAATGAAGCAATTCATCGTAGATTTTAGTACATAAAGAGCATGTTTAACTTAGTTAGCTCGGGCTAGAAGGAAGTACGAGATTTCAATGGGATGTGAGGATACTCTAGGATGGCCCTTTGGAGTAGGCTTAACAAAGCTGCACCCTCGGAGGCAGATCTATAGGTGTTCCATAAAGAGAGTATGCCTTGATTGCTTTTGTATTGCAGGCCTAACGAAGCAGACCTTTGTAGGTAGTCAAAAGGTTGATGATGGTGTAGGATATTCATATGACACCGTATTCTGGGTTGCGAGTAGGTTATGGTGGGCAGGACCCAAAAGGATAGTCACATGCGGATATCAAGCAATCATTAGCTAGAGCGAGTTCAGAAAAGACTAGAGTTAAACCAACAGGCCAATGATACTTTCACTATCGAGACATTAGATGAGGAACACAACCAATTGAATGTTTAGATTGTTCGCAGTAGGGCACAACCACTTAGCTCTTGAAGGGTCTTTAGATTAGTTGAGGGAGGGCTACGTGGGGCCATAGCCAGTGTTTGTGTCAAAATTGAGGACAACACTCATCGGGCGTGTTTGAGGAGATTAAATTGATGAATATAAATGAAAAATGAGGCTAACCTAAAAATACACTAAAAAACAGAAAGAAGTATAGAAACACAAGGATTTAGATTGGTTCAACGTTGTAGCCTACGTCCACTATGGAAAGTTGTTGTTTTATTAATATTACTCGCTGGTTACAAATTTTTACAACAGTACAATCGAGATACAATAATTATTTCAATAGAGTATCGATGTTCCAGCATTCAGAAGTCCCTTTTCTGGATTCCTTGGACTGCTATTTATAGGTGTAGGCTTCAAATATCTCGCTCCAATCTCGAAAGACCTTTTCTCTTAAGTGTATGGGCCCAGATGATTGATCCCTGGACATTTTGGGATCGATACGTCCCTAATTCATATCAATCCAAAACACTTTAATTTAGGCTGAGATCGATCTAGTACATTCTCGAGGCTACACGTAAGCTCTTGTAAAAATTTAGTGGCATTTAGACTTGTAGATTTTGAGTTATGATCGATGCAAGTTTGAATTTACAGCGTGCTATTGAATTCGCATCGATACGATTCGTATCGTTCTGATTTGTATCCATGCATCACGTGTCAACCAGATGACGTGGCGCTATTTTATAGGGTCGACCCACTTTTCATGCCGAATGACCGAGTCTTCCTCTTGAACATGCCAATGTTCGTATCGACCATATGTGACGACCCAGAAATTTTGACATTTGAAATTGAAATATCTAGTTGAATTTTTATATTTGGAAGTTGATTTAACCTGAATCTCAAAATATCAGAATGAAATTGGCAATTAAACTTTTGAATTTAATAACTGAAATTGGGTAAAATGCCGTTCTTCAGTTTTATGCTTGTTAAAAATATTTCCAAGGCTTCGGAAATTTATATTGATAATACTGAAGATGATGAAAGCTTCAGAATTGGATTTGAAAGTGACTTGTTCATTTTTGAATTTATATAGTTTGAATTGATATTTAAAAATAGCCTTCCAGGGTTCAGTCTCGAATTTCGACGAAACCAGTTCCATTGGATCCGTAATATTGTACTATTATCGAATTTCAATATTCATAGCAATCGGAGTTGTTGTGTGGCCGTACGATAAGTAAACGCGCCAAAATTTAAATTGAAAATTCAATGTTTTCACTGGTTCAAAAAGCTATCTTCTCCATACGATTGAATTTGGACTCGGAACCTTTTCCATTGAACGATTGGCGGCACGCCTCGATAGAAGGTCGAAATTTTGAGTCACGAATATCAAGACAATTGGAATTTGAATTTAAATTCAATATTTATATATGTTTAATATAATAATATTTCATCATACAAATTAAAACACGTATCCTCTTTTGAACCATGCGTTTCTTTTACTCTGTATATTCTCACACGCGTTAGAAACAAAAAAGAATTAATCGACAACCAAGATAATAACGCAATAGGAAAACAATACGAAAAAAGGCTATATTTCATTCAAATCAGATTATGGCCGCTCTCTCATCCTATTGAATCTAAATTTTAAAAAAAGGTGCAATCAAACAAAAAATTTCAAATCGATCAAAGAAGGGACGAACCCTTCTTCTTCGTTCTCGACTTAATTCCCAGTCTTAAAGAAAAAATGGTTGCCATTATCAAACGCGACTCAGTCGCGATGGCATGTCGTTGATGGCGACCTGGTTTTTATGCGATGAGACCGTGGAAGCTATCGAGGCGTCGCTCGGCAACGATAGGGTGTGCGAGGGGTTTTGCGGCATCGAAATCGTGTCGAGAGTTTCGCACAAATTCAATTCGAGTAGGGTTGTCGCAAATTGAGGTTAAGGCGGCATTCGTCGCGTGAGCACATGATGGTGGTACTGTTATAGTGAGGTTCGATTTACTCTGGTAGTGGCGTGACTCTGGTCTCGGCGGCACGATAATTGGTTGCGAGTGGGGCCTAAGTCGCTTAATGGCATTAAGGTAATCTCGACCTTTTTCGAATAAATGAATTTTTGTATAATATTGAATCTATAATTAAGTTTATTTTAATAATACAGATATATGTTGATTTCTGTTATATACGTGCAAATTTGGAAAATTTACATATAAAGTTTTTAAACAAAGGAAATTATATTTTTATTGTAAGCTATAAATTAAATTCTGTTTTGAATAATATATATATATATATATATATATATATATATATAGGTTAGAAAAATATATGATCTATATATTCACATACCAATTTTTTATTACACTTATTTTAGGGTCCTTTTGGCACAGGTCCTTATTAAGTTTCAAAATTCACGAAAAGTCCTTCACTAAATTTCAGTGTAAATTAGGTCCCTGTTTTTTATTCACGATTATTGCAGAGCATGATGCAGCATTTCATAAAAGTTGCTGATATTTCCGCAACTTTTCTGTACACTGTGAACATAGTGTAAGAAAGTGGCTTAAATATCAGCACTTATTTATAAAAGTTGCTGACATTTCAGCAACATTTGTGTACACTGTGAACACAGTTTATGAAATTTGCTAAAATATCAGCACTTATTTATAAAAGTTGATGACATTTTAGCAATAATTTTTCTTTGTTTTTACAATGAAACTTTTACAGGAAAAGTTGCTGAAATATCAGCACTTATTTATAAAAGTTGCTGACATTTCAGCATTAATTTTTCTTTGTTTTACAATGAAATTTTGACAGGGAAAGTTGTTGAAATATCAGCACTTATTTATAAAAGTTGCTGACATTTCAGCAATAATTTTTCTTCGTTTCCAGAAAATAGGGACCCGCTTTACAATTAAACTTTGACAGGGACCCGCTTTACAATATGAAAGTACGATAGGGATGCCTCCCTAATTTCCACATTATTTTAACTACTAAGAGTAAATTATTAAAGAAAATTAGTTAAATTTAATTTTCAATTAAATAAATTTGTTAAAAGGGATTTGTTTAAAGATTTAAAATATTAGTTTAAAATAAAATCATGGGTAATTTAAAATAATCAAATGGAATTTAATAATTCAATTTATTTCGAATATTAATAGAATTGTATAAATGTTATACAAGGTCCAGAATGGTGAAACAAGCCGGAAAAAATGAGTTGGAATGGATTGCAAATTAAAGGTGAGATCTACTCACTCAATCGGATTTTAATGATTAAATTTTAAATAGTTAAATTTGAAATTGTTGATTGTGTGCTTGAATGATAAATTATTATCAGTAATATTGAATTAGACCCTACGCGCCGGATAATAGCGGATGATATTATATTAGACCCATATACCGCGATATTCCACCTCGAAGTGGAATTTGTATTATATATGTATATGGAGTGATCGATTTCCCGCATTATATAACGGATGAGATCCTATGCGCCGCATAATAGTGAATGATATTATATAATCCTGTATACCACGATATTCCACCCCGAAATGGAATTGGTATTTAATTGTCGTGCTAATATCTGTGGATGCGGAGAAACGGGTTGGAGGGATCCAACTGGATTCCTCAAAACATTTGAATTAGTTTCAATGTTATGTATTGATTATTTATAATCTATGTGTGATCATATTTGTGATTGAAATCGTTGAAGGCTATAGTTTAGCCGAATATATTTTTGGTATCGTAGGATACCAGAAATAAATAAAAATTGGATTTTTAAAATTCAAGTTGAAAGTTATAGTAAATTTATTTTTGAAAATCGGATAAATTTAAAAGAAGGAATTTTAAAAGGATAAAGTTTTATTTTTGAATCCTACTGAATAAATTCCATAATATGTGAAAAAGTTTAATAAATGGATTTCGAGTAATATTACTCGAAAGTTTGAAGAATTTATTTAAAATACAGAATTTAAATAGTTTAGAAGAGATAAAGAAATTTATTTTAAAAGAAAATATATTTATAAATCAAATTTCGAATTTAATTTGGTATTTGAAATGATTTTGGGAAATCAATTCGGATTTGATTCAGTGTCTGAAATAAATTTAGAAATCAATATGAAAATTGATTTGGTGTTGAAAATAAATCTTTGAAATCAATTTATAAAATTTATTTGATGTTTAAAAATAAATCTTTGGGAAATCAATTTGGAAATTTTGATTTGGTGTTGGAAAATAAAATTAGAAAACAATTTAGGATTTGATTTGGTGTTTGAAAGTGGATATTTGGAAATCGATTTTTAAAAAATCGTATATTAGTGGATATTTGGAAATTTAAATTCACAAAGGGAATTTAATAAGGAAATGGAAATTTGTTTTAAAAATAAATATTGTTTTAATTTTGAAAAGTGTGGAAAGGAATTTACGGATTTGGAACGTAATTTTAAAATAAATCTAGAAAGATTTATAAATTGATTTGAATGAACCATTTTAGTGTGGAAGGTGTACTTTCTGTAAAAAGCCGACTATGTTTTCAATATAGTTTATAAATATAAATTAAAGTTGTAAAGATGGTTTTGAGGAAAGAATGTTTTGAAGAAATTATTTACTTAGGTTATTTTGAAAATCTTTAAAGTAAAGATATATTTTAAATTATTACAAAAGTGATTAGCTAAAAGTTTTAATTGGTATTTGTTTTCGAAAAAGGATATTTAAATAGTTATACCTTATCTACTAATTTTATTTTAAAATTTGTTTGGACATGAATTTTTATATGAGAAATTAGTATGGTATTTTCATAACTAATATTTAAGCAAGTGTTTTAAAATAGTTTATTTTAAATGTTTCCAAGTATATTTTGGATAAGTATTTTAAATTATTTTTTAATGTATTTGAACTCGGCAAATTTTCAGTGGAATTAAATAAATATTTGGAAAATTATTCCACGTTAGGGAAGTGATTTGAAATTTGTTTTCAAAAGATTGAAAGGTGAAAAGTGATTTGAAATTTGTTTTTAAATGGTTGAAGTGTTAAAATTGTACCGTGCAAAGATATTTAAAAAAATAATTAGGGAAAACTATTTAAATCTTGGTGATTGTTGTGAATATAGATTGATAGTTAAATAACCGACTATCAATATAAGCCTTTAAATGGCATTCGAATTTCGATGCGACTGGGGGTCGAATTCCAAATGGATATTCGAAAACCACATCGAATCTTTGTGATAGATCTTTTGTTTAAAAGATCAAATTGGAAATTGTTGTGATTTGTATGAAATCTGAATGCAACATTTATTTTTAAAAATAAGTGCTCGTTATTCGGATTAGCCGGGAGAGGACTTTGTGTCATAAAGCCCATTCCAAATAATGATACGACGAAATGGGATTGCATTTGAAGATGGTGTTGAAGACCGGGTATTTTTGAAAGTGAAAGGATATGCTGTCGAATGTCTCTGCACGGGGTTGCTTCGGTATAGCGATTTTATCACCCTTTGTGATGGGGATTCCGGACGTGATTAGTGAATATCCAAATTTGCAAGGACTTCTTTGAAGTGCCTTCGGTTCCGTTCGATCCCAGAACGGACTTGTATAGATGTGTGTCTGACGTTACACTTTAAGATATAAATCTGGTTTATATCAAATACATTTGGTGGCGGAGAAATTATTCTCTTGGCTTAACACCCTTCTCTGAGACGTACGAGCTCAGAGATTATGTAGTTTATGGTTACTAGTAATATATTCCCAAATTGGTAATGTGGCATACGAAGTGCTATTGTTTCATTTTGCGTCCTATTGTTTTATAAAGATATGAATTTCTAATATTAAAATTATTGTAATGTTAATAGGTAATATAATAAAAATATTATATACAGAGCACATGTATATAATATTTTTATTATATTACCTATTAACATTACAATAATTTTAATATTAGAAATTCATATCTTTATAAAACAACAGGACTCAAAATGAAACAAAATAATATTAAAATTATTGTAATGTTAATAGGTAATATAATAAAAATATTATATACATGTGCTCTCAGCACATGTATATAATATTTTTATTATATTACCTATTAACATTACAATAATTTTAATATTATTTTGTTTCATTTTGAGTCCTGTTGTTTTATAAAGATATGAATTTCTAATATTAAAATTATTGTAATGTTAATAGGTAATATAATAAAAATATTATGTATATAATATTTTTATTATATTACCTATTAACATTACAATAATTTTAATATTAGAAATTCATATCTTTATAAAACAACAGGACTCAAAATGAAAAGAAAATAATATTAAAATTATTGTAATGTTAATAGGTAATATAATAAAAATATTATATACATGTGCTCTAGAGAGCATATGTATATAATATTTTTATTATATTACCTATTAACATTACAATAATTTTAATATTAGAAATTCATATCTTTATAAAACAACAGGACTAAAAATGAAACAAAATAATATTAAAATTATTATAATGTTACTAGGTAATATAATAAAAATATTATATACATGTGCTCTCTGAGTCCTGTTGTTTTATAAAGATATGAATTTCTAATATTAAAATTATTGTAATGTTAATAGGTAATATAATAAAAATATTATATACATGTGCGAGAGCACATGTATATAATATTTTTATTATATTACCTATTAACATTACAATATTTTTATTATATTACTTATTAACATTACAATAATTTTAATATTAGAAATTCATATCTTTATAAAACAACAGGACTCAAAATGAAACAAAAAGAGAACGTGTATATAATATTTTTACTATATTACCTATTAACATTACAATAATTTTAATATTAGAAATTCATATCTTTATAAAACAACAGGACTCAAAATGAAACAAACTAATATTAAAATTATTGTAATGTTAATAGGTAATATAATAAAAATATTATATACATGTGCTCTCTTTCATTTTGAGTCCTGTTGTTTTATAAAGATATGAATTTCTAATATTAAAATTATTGTAATGTTAATAGGTGATATAATAAAAATATTACAGAGCACATGTATATAAATTTTTATTATATTACCTATTAACATTACAATAATTTTAATATTAGAAATTCATATCTTTATAAAACAACAGGCACTCAGTTCATATCTTTCTATTGATCTTTAAATGGCACTCAGTTTGTATCTTTCTATTTCTCTTTGGTATTCTTCTTTTATCCCTTCTCAGGGCAAGTCTTATGAATGGTGAAATGACCATTTAGGTCAGGTGAGAAATCCATAGTGAACTACGACCCAGCCAGTAGAGTCTAACAGCTAGGGCCTTGGTTACAGGCCTGACCCTTCATGTGGTACATTGAAGTGTATTGCTCGCCATTAGAGCTTGAGCTACAGCTTCATATGTCTTCCTTCCGAAGGGGTGTTCTTATTCATAGGTAAGAAAGAACACATGGTATGGCCCACCCTCTCCCATTCCCTACAGGACTAAAATGGAGTGGCAGATATGTTAATTTTGAGGCAGATACACTATTCCCTAGTGGACTAAAATGGACTGGCAGAAACGTTAATTTTGAGGCAGATACGTTAATTTTGAGGCAGATACGTTATTCCAATTGCCCTCTACAACTACAAGTAGGGATGTAGCAGCTCGAGTCTTTGAAGTGAGATGAACCTCTTACTGATGTGTGCCTAGGGAACACGCATCGATTCGGTGGGGCTAAGCTGATAATAGACCCGTAACTACGTAGTAATACTAGATAAATATCCCTATCTTCCCGAGAGGGAGCGTAGTTATGCTCGAGAGATAGAGAAGATAATCGCACTCTTCTCTTTCTTATAGCTGGTCGAACTAATCATTTGATTGAGAGAGCACATGTATATAATATTTTTATTATATTACCTATTAACATTACAATAATTTTAATATTTTGTCATATGAGCACATGCATTACCTATTATATACATGTGCTCTCTGTGAGCACATGAACAGCCATTTGGTCCCCCTCAAAGTCTGCGTTGAAGCCCTTACAAACTAATGGGTGTTAACAAATAGCGCGCCCCTCCAATAAAATGGGTTGGAACGCTTGTATACCCAATCTATGCAGGGTAGGTGCTCTATTCAACAATACAGGATGCCCCTGCATAACTTCTTAAGTATTTCGCATACAATCGGTTCTTTTTCCCGAATTTTACTTTTTGCAATCCCGATGTTAGAAACAATATGTTGTCTAATTAGACCACGAATTACAAATGTTTGGAAAAGCTCTATTGCTATTTCTCGAGGTAATCCACATTGATGTAATGAAAGCGAAGGACCGACGACAATGATGGAACGTCTCGAATAATCGACCCGTTTACCAAGTAGAGTCTCACGAAATCTTCCTTCTTTGCCTTCAATTACATCTGAAAATGATTTGTAAACTTTATTATGACCAACCCTCATTGGTTGTCCGCGTATCCCATTATCAAGAAGTGTATCCACAGCCTCTTGTACTAATTTTTCCTGACACATTACTAATTCCCCTGGCGTAGACCTACTTGTTGCTAATAGATCAGTAAGACTATTGTTCCGATAGATAACTCTTCTATAGAGTTCATTAATATCTGAACTCATTAGTTTACCCCCATCTATCTGAATGATTGGTCTCAACTCAGGAGGAAGGACTGGTAATAGACATAAAACCATCCATTCTGGTTCTACATTTGTTCGGATAAAATGTTTAGCTAATTCCATGCGTCTAACCAAAAAATCCTTTCTTCTTCTAATTTGCCTATCTTCCCATTCGTTTCCAGCGGATTCTTCGTCTCCTAATTCCTTCCATTCTACCACTGAATTTTCTATAATAATTCGCAAATCTAAATCGGCTAATTGTTCTCTTATAACACCTGCTCCTGTAGAGATTTCTCAGTTTTGAAATGTCTCAAAGCCTTGGGTAGTAAAAAAAGTGGGATGCTGTATTTCCAGGATTAGATGTTATACTCGAATAAGCCCCGTAATCGTAGGAAAGTAGGTTTTTTAGCTATGGGTCTAGCAAAAGAAAAATTTAGATAGGTTCCTATAAGATTGGATCCCCCCTTTAAAAATCGGACGTGAAGGTTTCCTCTCATCCGGCTCAAGTAGTTATACCAAATAAAGAAGGGAGTTTTTTTACTTTAGTTCGATAAAAAGAAAAGCCTACAAAGAACTACTCTTTACTCAAGTTCTCCATCCAGTAAGGACTTTATTAATTCATTATTTTTTACTTTCACTTTTGAACTTTCTGAATTTATTATTTACGACAAAATACAATTTAAATGTGAAATTATTGAGTAGTCTACTTCCCTTCAAATGATGAACCCCCCTTAAATTAAAGGAATACTTTTGGACTCGTAAGGGATTTACTTGTCTATATATCATTTCATTCCATTCGATCTTTTAGGTCCCTACTTACCTCGACGGCTAGGTCATTATGCCCCTTGAAGCATATATGCGATAAATAGACTTCTGTAACCATGTCATATTTACTTGCTTTAACGGAACCTCTCTCTAAAAGAAATGGAATGGCGCATTCCACTAAAAAATCTTTTTTTTTCACGAGGTATAACTAGCAATTCCTATTTAGCTGTTACGGAATCGACCATGGTTCAATTCCCCCTTCATTTGGGGATATTGAATACACCCAGAATTCTGAGCTTCATGTTACTCCGAACTATGCCTAAGATTAGAGGGGTCGGGGGCATCCCAATCAGATTGAATGGGATGACAGTTTAGTAGTGCAAATCTGTAAAATGCGAATTGTAACGACCCGCTAAATTTATAATATTTAATAAATCAAATTTATATAATTTCTAATTTGGTTAAGTATAAAGGTAGAGATTTGGTATAGTGGTTGCAATTTAGTGTAACTATAAAATTTTATGACAATAGATGTGGATAATGTAAATTGTCACAACTTGATCTAAAGCAAAATTTTAAGAAACAAATAAATGTTGAATCTGTGAATGTTAGTTAACTTGAATGGTATTCATTAGTATAAAGGTGCAATTAGTATAGATAGTAATATTTAATGTCTGTAGTGAAAAGGAAAAGGGTCTAATAGAAACATAAAATTTATTTTATGTAAACAAAAGTATAGTTTTGAACAAATTTATGAAAATTGATAGAAACAGTGTTTGTAATCAGTTTGGTTATTTTATATTGAAAGATAGAGATGTGTAAATTCGTTAATGAATTTATAATGGGAAGGAATGGTAAAAATGAAGAATATATAATAATAAGCATTTGACTCAATTATGGGAATTAAATTATAATAAATGGTCATTTAATAATTTAACGTTCTGTGAGTAATAATTGGGTGGAATCAGTACAAAATTTGGAAATGCATAAACCTCAATAACATTCTAACTTAATACAATTATGCAAATGTAGGAATTAGTTATAAGCGTATAATTTTGAGTATGATAACTATTAGTATAAAATACCTATATATTGGAAACACGTTGTAAAGTATAACTAATTGAATTTGGTGAATTGGGAATGTAATTCATCTACATTATGTATGTGATTAATGGGATTTAATTACTATGGTAGGAAAATCGCAATTAAAGGAAATTGAAATAGCTAATTTAGACGTTAGTTGAAATTTAGCTAGAATATGTAGATATTGGATGAAATAGTGAGATTAAATGGAAATGAAGTTTTCAATTATACGTTGGAATTCATATTCACCATAAAAGGGTTAATTGAAACCCAAAGAAGTAATATAGGAATCAAACCTTCTTCATTTATTTGGATTTATTGCAATAGTAATTCCGTAAAATAAAGATAAAACTAATTCAAATTTAGTTGGACCATGGTTGATACAACTTTAGAAAGCAAGATTTTATTTATAATTTGAATATTAAATCCAACAAATGGTATTTAATACATATAAAATGGAATTAAACGTAAATTATTACGTTATTGAATTTAGATTGGAATTTGTAAACTATTGAATGAATTTAATGGATTTATCAAACTGATAGTATTGAATTCATTAAGATTTGAATAAAAAAATAGTTAAGAGAAAGGAGGGAATGATATTTGAAAACATTGCAATAGAGTTTAATTAAGGATTTGACTTAAATAAATTAAGGCGAATAAATGGAGATAAAGTTATTAATATTTTGGAATATAACTTATGGTAAAAAGTTTATTTGAAATCAAAGGAGTTGGAATAGAAATCAAAAATATTTATCTAATTGGATTTAAGACAAGAATATAAGAGTATAGGAATTAATAATTGAGTTTAAGAATAAAGATTTTAATTTCCAAATAATAAGAAAGTGCGGATATTAACGCTGCAAATTAATATATTTATAAATTTTAATTCATAATCCAAGCTTGTTAAATCAATTGGAATTGATTGAATTATCTAAGAAATGAAATTTGGCCAATATTAGAAGTTGAAAATATAAAATTGGATTTTATGATTTATTTAATTGATTTAATAAATATTAAAAATAGCCATTTTTGTCACGGACTCGGATTTCGACGAAACCAGTTTCATCGGATCCGTATCGATGAATTATTATAGGATTTCAAATTTCGTATCGATCGGACTTGTCGTTTGATCGTACGGACGCGAAACGCCTTGAAATCAATTTTATTAAAATCAATTTGAAAATCAATTTGGAAATCTTGTTTTTAGCATAACTTCTTCATACGATCAAATTTGGACGTGAGACTTTTTCCATCGCGTTCAGAATATTTTTAAATACCTATCTGGATATATAGATTTAATAGATTCGGTTCTGGAGGCATAGCGGGCTTTTGGGCCATAGTTTGTTGCGTACGTTCACTCTTCTAGCCTATACGCTCTAACCTAACCCTAACTATAAATATACCATGGTAAACCCTAGCCTCCTTCCTACTGTCAGTTGGATATACGTACATATTTCTTCATCTCCTCTTCCTCCTCAATGGTTGCAAATCTGGATCTGCTTCAATCCAAAATTCAGTGAAAATTCAAACCCCTTAGAAAATTCTCAAAAAAATATATGTTGAAGTATTCGATACGCGTAATCTCATGGTGTAATTTGTTTTTCAATTGGAGGTATCGTTCGTCCTGGAAAATTCGAAACAGTTCCGGCCGTTCATAGATAATTGCTCGATTCAACGGTAGATCTGAGTTGATAGCTCGATCCGATGATGCTGCAGCGTAGATGAGGCTTTAAGGAGTTCATCCATACGGTTCACTTGGGTCGGAGGCGTGAAAATTCGCCGTGATGGGCTGTAGATGGCGTGCGACGCCGTGGGGCCAGGGAGAGCCGGAGGTGGCCGCATCTAGGCTATAGGGGCGGTTCTAGGAGGGGAGTTCGGCGGTGTGTCCCGATGGTCGTGGAGTTAGGTGTGGAGGCCGGCGTCGAGCAAGTTGGGTGGCGGCTAGGGCATGGATCTGTGCGTCTTCGTGTACAGGGGAGGGAGAGTGGAACGCACGTGACGTGGAAGAATGGTGAGAGTATTTTATTTATTTTGTTTTTATTTATTTTGATTTTTCGAGCACGTTTTATCGAATAACTTTCACATACGACATCCGATTTACACGAAATTTTTTTTGTTAGGATCGTAATTTAATTCCGGACTCGATGACGCTGGTTTGGACGAATTCCGAGACGGGCGAATTTTTGAGTTTAAATCGGATTTAAATTCGATTTAAATTCCAAAGGTGAGTGTTTTAACCCACTCACAATTACTAGAAGCTTTTATGTTTGTTAAATAAATTTTAGAAATGAATAGAAATTTATTTATGAGCTTTTGGCATGTTATTTCATTCATATCTGTTGAATTGCATTTTATTAAATTTAACTGTAAATTTAATTGATTTATTGCGTATTAATTGGCTGTTAGAAATTATTGTTTGCATATGAACTGCTAGTTAACAGTTATATAAATTATCACTGAATATAAACTGTTAGATTAATAGTTGACAAATATAATTTGAGATAAAACTGCAAATTATTACCTGTTGTATATTACCAAACATATATGGTTATTGACTGATATTGATTGATGTTTGTGATTGGATGATGGATGTGTTGTTGAATGGATGTTTTATTTGGATATTATTAAACTGCAAGTTAGTATGCATTTTTCATTTTTCGGGATTGTGGTTTGAAATGATAAAACCGCAAAGTTTATTTTTAAATTGCGGATTGAAATGATAAATATCCATATCACTTGACCATAGGATAGAAAATTATATACAGGCACCGCGGTCTATATATAACTATTTTAATGTGATTTCTATGGTTTGGATGGAATACGGTTTATAATAATCTTAAATTTTATACTGTATAAATATTTTTCTTCCGTATTTATGTACATGAAAAGTTGGAAATTTTGAAATAAAAAGGTGTATAAATTCCCTTAGTAAAATGGAAGAAAATTTAGAAAATGGAGTTGGAGAAATTTATATCATATGTTTAAATGTTAAGTTTGGAAATTTAAGATATGATATTTATAATTGGATTTTTCCCAAGAAAAAAATTGAAATGAATATTCTAATATGAATTTGAATTGGAAAAATATTCTAATATAATTGGAATCGAAAATTACATATGTTTTATTACTAGAAATTGGAGTTGTTTAAGGATTTATGTGAATATTCAAACTAAATAATAAAACATTTAATTTGTTGAAAGAATATATTCCAATTTTAGTTTTTGAATATTAATACTCCAATGGATTTATATATATGGAAATTGAAATGGTTTTGGAACTTAAGAGTGATATCTAAATTATGGTTTTAACTTTAGATAAAGAAATATTTCCATAAAGCCCTATAACTTATTTCTTTACAAAGTGACAGTAAAGTTAAGCCTTTGAAATTCATATACCGTTGAATATCCAAACCATTTGAGTTTTAAAAGTTATGGTTTGAAATTATGGATTTCCAAAAATATTATGCTTTGAAATATTCGATTTTCAGATATTATGAAGTTAAAGCCTTTTTATTATTGGAAAGAAATTATATTTGGGATAAGTGGTAAAATATGGTTTTGGGTTTTGGAATGATATCGTAATATTATGGTTTTGAAATGGATTATATTCTGGTTTTAAAAGTATAAACTGTTTTAAATAACCGCGGTGTTATAATAACGATGGGTTGGCAAAGAGACCGGGATCGGATATGGACATACTCTCTGTCGATACCGAAAACCACTTTGACTAACCGTGTACGCGGTGGAGATTCCAGAATGAGGTAGGTTGGTGGCGACGATTCCTGTAAGGTAAATACGTGGACCCGACTCCCGTGAGTTGGCATAAGGTGGCTAAAACAGGAGCGATCGACGGGTTAATGAGGTCATTCCTCTGATCGGACACTCCTCTTCGATATTATACTATGACTTTGGATTGATTCAGTGGCCACTTCTATTTTTTTGATTTGGGGAGTTGTTTCGAGGTGGGCGGTTGCTGCGGCTTCGCGTTACCATCGGCCCGGAAGCGTAATTGGTATATCTACCCTGGCATTGCCTAGTTGTGCCGTGTCACCTACCCTATCGCGCCTTGTACGAGTTTGGTTTTCTCCCGTAGCCCGTGTGATATCCTCTAGTGGCTTCCCGATCAGGAGGGACTATGATATTGGATGGACTACTGGGACTATTACGTGTTAAGGGCTATATGGGTAACCCCTTAACGCTATTAAAAAGTAAGTTTATTTTATGAATAGACGCTATTATAATAGCGCAATATACTATATAGTAAATAGTTTAACGGATCCTTAGGAGATGTAAATCCCGAGCATCTCTTGAGTTACTGTACTCATATTTATTTCTGTTTATTTAACTCACATAAGATATTCTAGCCTGACTCGAGTGTTTTTGTCTTTTCAAAATTCGCTCGGGTCAGTCCGAGCGTTTCAGGATAGCAGGTTTTAGCTTTGGAGGACGAAGACGAAGATTCAGTATTATTTTATATATAGTATTGCACTACACACTCTTTCTATTCCGCTGCATTGTTGTATTTGGTATGTGTAACTCTGATATTCATTGTATAAGAAAAATCAAGCTTTTGTAAACTGTTTATGAACTGTATACTTGTTACTATATTTTATCCTTCCGCTGTGAGATTCTATTTTCGTTTTATTTCTTCTCTATTTTTCTTATTTACCCCATAACACTCCTCCCTTGCGTATGCTTTGAATCGGCACGTGTGTCGTTTAAAGTGTGCGAAAAGGCGGGACGTTACAGTTGGTATCAGAGCTTTGGTTTAGCGATAAACCTTGGCTTTGTGGGGTTTGACTCTTTGTTAATAGGGTAGTAATATCCTATGGGAGTCGCTGAGTGTATATATATGAGAGAGCGTATTTGTTAGTTTTATAAAAAGATTTTATATTGTGTTGCTCTGTTCCGTTTTGTATTTATAAATTCTGGTTGATGCATGGGACGCTATGTCATCAATAGGGATTTCTAAACACTTAATAGGACAGACCGACATAATATCCGTTTTAATATAGGTGAATGAAATAATTTTTGCCTATTATATTTTCTATATATAAAAATACTTTTATAAAGATATATGTATATATATATTTGGTTGCTATAGATTGGGTGGTAGGAAATAAAATATTTTAATAACTGAAGCTAAGTTGAAATTATAATAAAACCAATTTGGAGATTTTAGAACTTAAGTCCGGGATTTTTGAAAATTTGCTTTCAAAGAATTTGTGAAAGATAATGATTTGGTTTATAAGTAATTTCTTATATAAATATTTAGTATAATTCGAAATTTTTTTTTTTTAAAAAAAGAAGATTTTGAGAAAATAAATTCTGTACTTTCCTCTCTGTCGCTGGAAAATAATTTCGGTGATGGCGGCCGCATCATCGATTTTCATTTTCGAGTCTCAAAAGGGAAATGCCACTGTAGTAAATTCTACTGCAGATTTGTTTTGGATTTATTTGAAATTTTAATTGTTTAAAGATTATTAGAGATATAAAGGTTGTAAGAAATTAATTATCTATTATTTAAAGTAATTTTGAAATTTGACCCGGTGTTTAATTCTTAAATTTCCATTAATTAATTGATAAAAAAATTTGTTAATGAAATGAGTTAAGTAATAAATGAATTGAAACCTCTAATTTAATAAGAGAATTATTGCAAAGCTATAAAGAGGAATTTGCATACATATGAGATAAAGAGTAATATGGATAAGCATTTAATTAATTAAAGAATGGAGATTAAACTTGTATAAGTTCAATTGCCTTTTTCTTTAACATAAATAACTTACCAATATATAAAAGTTGAAATGTTAAAGGAGAAACTAGAATTGAATATTTTACAAGTAGGAATTTTAGAAATAATGAAGTATTCAATAAATTACCGTTATAAATAAGAATTAAGTGGTATAAACTTAAGTGATAATTAAAATTTTATGGAAAATAAAGTTAAGTATTATTAATAGGTGACATGTTGTAAGATTATTTACTTAAGTATGTTTTGATCTCCCCTATGCTAACATAATAGAAAGTAGGAAGAATTTAAATGTCTGCAACCCATAGTTAATGGAAAAATAAAGCCTCCACTTATAAGAGTGAATGTTAGCAGATTAAGAATTTAAGGGCAAGTTGAAATTGTAGTTATAAAACGAATATATGTTTGGTGAACCATAAATAGATAAAAGGGACTGAAAGGAAACTTAAGAAATAAAAAGGAAATACCAATATGATGAATTTTCTAATAAATGGAAAATGAAACTGTGAGAAATAAAGAAATTTTCCCATATATGAAAGAAAGAAACCAAACCACTGAATTATGAAATAAATGTATAATAAGCTATTTTGGTGCTTGGTTTGAATTGTTTTGTTGGATGTATGGTTGTTAGGTAAGAAATTTTGAAGTTGTTGGATGGATAGATAATCTATCTTTGTTCCATCTAAGACTGTTGAGTAAAGGATGCACTTGATAGTTATTCTTCATTCTTACAACTTCAGAATTTGAACCCGAACAACTGATTGTTTGTTTGATTGAATGATTGTTTGTTTGTGGTGTGTGCTGTTTGTTAAAAATGTATGGTTGTTGCATTTGATTGAATATGAATGATTGAATCCACTTGAATAGTCCATTTTAAAATAAATAATTAACCTTTTAGATTTTATTAGTAAATACAGGTGATGGAAGCCACTGCTACTGCTTTGGTTCCTTAAAAATAAAAGCGTATTGCCCGACAAATAGGTACGTTTTCGGATTACGTTTAAAAGCGCTATTTTATATATTTTCCCGTGTGGGATATTTTATTTTGGATATATATGTAAAATATTTGTATATTTGGATATTATATTTTCTCCAAAGTCCCTCCGTACAAAAGAGACTCTGCCAAAATTTTCCGTAAAATTTGGACTTAGAATTTTGTTGAAATTTGTTCTCCAACTTTAATAATTCAAGTATTAAAGGATATAATAATTATAAAACAAGTGTATTTCATTAAAGGAAATTAATCCAGAAAAAAAAAAAAAGTTAATATTTGAAGTAAAATGCACTGTTATTCTTCCTTCTCCCTTCTTTTTTCCTTTTCGGGGACGAAAAGTTTTGAGTGGGGGAGAGTGTAACGACCCGCTAAATTTATAATATTTAATAAATCAAATTTATATAATTTCTAATTTGGTTAAGTATAAAGGTAGAGATTTGGTATAGTGGTTGCAATTTAGTGTAACTATAAAATTTTATGACAATAGATGTGGATAATGTAAATTGTCACAACTTGATCTAAAGCAAAATTTTAAGAAACAAATAAATGTTGAATCTGTGAATGTTAGTTAACTTGAATGGTATTCATTAGTATAAAGGTGCAATTAGTATAGATAGTAATATTTAATGTCTGTAGTGAAAAGGAAAAGGGTCTAATAGAAACATAAAATTTATTTTATGTAAACAAAAGTATAGTTTTGAACAAATTTATGAAAATTGATAGAAACAGTGTTTGTAATCAGTTTGGTTATTTTATATTGAAAGATAGAGATGTGTAAATTCGTTAATGAATTTATAATGGGAAGGAATGGTAAAAATGAAGAATATATAATAATAAGCATTTGACTCAATTATGGGAATTAAATTATAATAAATGGTCATTTAATAATTTAACGTTCTGTGAGTAATAATTGGGTGGAATCAGTACAAAATTTGGAAATGCATAAACCTCAATAACATTCTAACTTAATACAATTATGCAAATGTAGGAATTAGTTATAAGCGTATAATTTTGAGTATGATAACTATTAGTATAAAATACCTATATATTGGAAACACGTTGTAAAGTATAACTAATTGAATTTGGTGAATTGGGAATGTAATTCATCTACATTATGTATGTGATTAATGGGATTTAATTACTATGGTAGGAAAATCGCAATTAAAGGAAATTGAAATAGCTAATTTAGACGTTAGTTGAAATTTAGCTAGAATATGTAGATATTGGATGAAATAGTGAGATTAAATGGAAATGAAGTTTTCAATTATACGTTGGAATTCATATTCACCATAAAAGGGTTAATTGAAACCCAAAGAAGTAATATAGGAATCAAACCTTCTTCATTTATTTGGATTTATTGCAATAGTAATTCCGTAAAATAAAGATAAAACTAATTCAAATTTAGTTGGACCATGGTTGATACAACTTTAGAAAGCAAGATTTTATTTATAATTTGAATATTAAATCCAACAAATGGTATTTAATACATATAAAATGGAATTAAACGTAAATTATTACGTTATTGAATTTAGATTGGAATTTGTAAACTATTGAATGAATTTAATGGATTTATCAAACTGATAGTATTGAATTCATTAAGATTTGAATAAAAAAATAGTTAAGAGAAAGGAGGGAATGATATTTGAAAACATTGCAATAGAGTTTAATTAAGGATTTGACTTAAATAAATTAAGGCGAATAAATGGAGATAAAGTTATTAATATTTTGGAATATAACTTATGGTAAAAAGTTTATTTGAAATCAAAGGAGTTGGAATAGAAATCAAAAATATTTATCTAATTGGATTTAAGACAAGAATATAAGAGTATAGGAATTAATAATTGAGTTTAAGAATAAAGATTTTAATTTCCAAATAATAAGAAAGTGCGGATATTAACGCTGCAAATTAATATATTTATAAATTTTAATTCATAATCCAAGCTTGTTAAATCAATTGGAATTGATTGAATTATCTAAGAAATGAAATTTGGCCAATATTAGAAGTTGAAAATATAAAATTGGATTTTATGATTTATTTAATTGATTTAATAAATATTAAAAATAGCCATTTTTGTCACGGACTCGGATTTCGACGAAACCAGTTTCATCGGATCCGTATCGATGAATTATTATAGGATTTCAAATTTCGTATCGATCGGACTTGTCGTTTGATCGTACGGACGCGAAACGCCTTGAAATCAATTTTATTAAAATCAATTTGAAAATCAATTTGGAAATCTTGTTTTTAGCATAACTTCTTCATACGATCAAATTTGGACGTGAGACTTTTTCCATCGCGTTCAGAATATTTTTAAATACCTATCTGGATATATAGATTTAATAGATTCGGTTCTGGAGGCATAGCGGGCTTTTGGGCCATAGTTTGTTGCGTACGTTCACTCTTCTAGCCTATACGCTCTAACCTAACCCTAACTATAAATATACCATGGTAAACCCTAGCCTCCTTCCTACTGTCAGTTGGATATACGTACATATTTCTTCATCTCCTCTTCCTCCTCAATGGTTGCAAATCTGGATCTGCTTCAATCCAAAATTCAGTGAAAATTCAAACCCCTTAGAAAATTCTCAAAAAAATATATGTTGAAGTATTCGATACGCGTAATCTCATGGTGTAATTTGTTTTTCAATTGGAGGTATCGTTCGTCCTGGAAAATTCGAAACAGTTCCGGCCGTTCATAGATAATTGCTCGATTCAACGGTAGATCTGAGTTGATAGCTCGATCCGATGATGCTGCAGCGTAGATGAGGCTTTAAGGAGTTCATCCATACAGTTCACTTGGGTCGGAGGCGTGAAAATTCGCCGTGATGGGCTGTAGATGGCGTGCGACGCCGTGGGGCCAGGGAGAGCCGGAGGTGGCCGCATCTAGGCTATAGGGGCGGTTCTAGGAGGGGAGTTCGGCGGTGTGTCCCGATGGTCGTGGAGTTAGGTGTGGAGGCCGGCGTCGAGCAAGTTGGGTGGCGGCTAGGGCATGGATCTGTGCGTCTTCGTGTACAGGGGAGGGAGAGTGGAACGCACGTGACGTGGAAGAATGGTGAGAGTATTTTATTTATTTTGTTTTTATTTATTTTGATTTTTCGAGCACGTTTTATCGAATAACTTTCACATACGACATCCGATTTACACGAAATTTTTTTTGTTAGGATCGTAATTTAATTCCGGACTCGATGACGCTGGTTTGGACGAATTCCGAGACGGGCGAATTTTTGAGTTTAAATCGGATTTAAATTCGATTTAAATTCCAAAGGTGAGTGTTTTAACCCACTCACAATTACTAGAAGCTTTTATGTTTGTTAAATAAATTTTAGAAATGAATAGAAATTTATTTATGAGCTTTTGGCATGTTATTTCATTCATATCTGTTGAATTGCATTTTATTAAATTTAACTGTAAATTTAATTGATTTATTGCGTATTAATTGGCTGTTAGAAATTATTGTTTGCATATGAACTGCTAGTTAACAGTTATATAAATTATCACTGAATATAAACTGTTAGATTAATAGTTGACAAATATAATTTGAGATAAAACTGCAAATTATTACCTGTTGTATATTACCAAACATATATGGTTATTGACTGATATTGATTGATGTTTGTGATTGGATGATGGATGTGTTGTTGAATGGATGTTTTATTTGGATATTATTAAACTGCAAGTTAGTATGCATTTTTCATTTTTCGGGATTGTGGTTTGAAATGATAAAACCGCAAAGTTTATTTTTAAATTGCGGATTGAAATGATAAATATCCATATCACTTGACCATAGGATAGAAAATTATATACAGGCACCGCGGTCTATATATAACTATTTTAATGTGATTTCTATGGTTTGGATGGAATACGGTTTATAATAATCTTAAATTTTATACTGTATAAATATTTTTCTTCCGTATTTATGTACATGAAAAGTTGGAAATTTTGAAATAAAAAGGTGTATAAATTCCCTTAGTAAAATGGAAGAAAATTTAGAA